>QTSX02007121.1:0-645800 GCA_014839935.2 Entomophthora muscae | reverse complement strand
AACCTACGTCCTTGTGTCAATTATCAGGACCTAAACAGCCTCACTGTAAAGAACCAATACCCTATACCTAATGCCAAAGACTTCTCCAGCCATTTTTCAGGAGCCAACGTTTTCTCAAAGGTTGATTTGAGGGATGCCTTTAACCAGATCTGGATCAGGCCTGGCAATGAATGGAAGACCGCCTTCAAGACTAGGCAAGGTCTCTTTGAATACTTGGTTATGCCGTTTGGGTTGTGCAATGCGCCCAGTACTTTTCAATCTATGATGGACATGGTCTTGGGAGGACTCAAGTATCAGTGTTGTGTATCCTACTTAGATGACATCCTCATCTACAGTTGCACCCCTAAAGGACATGATGAACACCTTCAAGCTGTCCTACAACGCTTCAAGGAACACAGACTCTTTTTTAAACTCCAGAAATGTGAGTTCTTCCAAGAGGAAGTAGAGTTCTTTTGGTATAATGTACTGAAAGGAGGTTTTGAAAAAACACCTGAAAAAATAGAGGCTGTGACATCATGGCCTGAACCTAAGAACCGCAAGGAGGTCAGAAGTTTCCTGGGTCTGGCAAACTTCTGCTGGGAATCTGTCCAAATTTTTCTTCAATCTGCTTTCCCTTGGCCTGCCTTACCTCTGATAAACACCCCTTTGTGTGGGATGACGCCACCAAATCCGCCTTTGAGTTGCTGAAGAACGCTTTTGTCTCTTCCCTTGTCTTGGCAATGCCAGTTTACAATAAGACCTTCATTGTGGAGACAGACGCCTCTGACTTTGCATTGGGGGAGGTGTTGCTTCAGAAGGGGTGTCATATTAGGCTGATTGACTACAAATAATAAGGCTAATCATTGCACGCAGATCTCTATCAGTTACACACCATATTATCACTAGGTTAATATTCTATTAAGTGTAGTAATTATACAATGTATAATCTTGAATTTATCATACTTTATAAGCAGTTATACGCCATGCAATTGTTAGTTTATTATGATAGATGCAACAATTATATGTTGTACTATCACTTGACTATCATTCCAATGTGTAGTGATGATACGCTGTATAATCTATGTTTTGGTATAATTGATATGACTAGTATACTTTTTATAATTGTTAGCTGTTATAATGATTATCACTGATTACACACTCTATAATTAATAGATCATCAATTGAACATCTCTCATTCCATCCTACTGGATGTTGTATCAACTCAGTCTCAACCAGCCTGATAGATGTATATGAGTATATCAAACAAGTGATTGCATATGGCTAGGAAACATCATGTTTGGATCAGCATTACATGGCGTATAATTGAGTTCTTATTGGTTTGGGTCAGCATTACACAGCAGATAATCCACAAGTTGATATTGGATCAAGTCTGCTATTATACGGTGTATAATCCCTAATTTGACCAGTTACATTAATAAGCAGAAGTCTTGCCAGCTGGAAAAGGATCACTGATTAAGCCCTGCAAATGGAATACTGGAATTCTATCTTCCAATGTATGAGGACTGAACAGGGATTATTTTTAAGTGTCAACCAAATACAGCGTAGTTTCCTAGCGCAATAATAGACGTGTAAGAATACAGCCAATTGATAATTTCCAGTAGGATAGCTCAAGAAGAGTGTAGGCTGTAGCTGAAGTGCCATGTACACCTTGCTAAGGCCAGTAGCAGCACACGTTCCAAGGACAGCCAATCAGGATAGGCGCAGCCAGCAAAGATGGACCTATTGTGAAGGTAGCCACTGAGAACTGTCTGAAAGGACAAGAACAAGGGTATTTGTAGTATGTATTGATACAGACACCTGAAAGGACAAAAAAGTTCTTAGTTACACCTGTATAGATTGCAGCTACTGACTAGATTGTACTCCAATTTCAATAAATGTAATTATCTTCAAAGTTCTATTCTATTGTAGTCTGCAGTGCTCTAGCATAGAATTAGATAGAGTACATTGGCAAGGCTCATCTATCTGTAGCTTTGAACATACCAGCAATAACTTAAGTTGCTCAACAAGGGCATGATAGTAAGCTGCACCCTGTAGCTTATTACTCAAGGAAGTTCACTCTGCCTGAGTTGAACTACCCCATCTACAGTAAAGAGATGCTTGCTATCATCCAGTCCTTGAAACATTGTGAGAAGATACTTGTATGACGCCAACCACTCAGTGAGAATCATGACCAATCACAAGAACCTGACATACTTCTTCAAACCACGACAACTAAATCTGCAACAAGCTATATGAGCCCTATTCCTAGCAGATTACAACTTATCAATCAGCTAAAAACCTAGTAGGTCAACATTGTACCTGATGCCTTAAGCCAAAGGGCAAACATTTTTCCTAGCGCCAAAGAGATTGAACAATTCAACACTAAATTGTTTCTGTCCCCAAACATGATTGAACCAATGCTTTTATTCCTGGGACTAGCCAGTAGAAGAGGAAAAATTCAATTAGCTCATACTGTAGACCAGCACTGAATCTCCATCATTGTTGTGAATGCCGTCATTCACAATGTTTCATTTTTGCCTTTGGTGGGTTATTTTGAGGAAAAATATCTCTCTTTTGCTTTTGCCCTTTTAAATGAGTCTGGCTCCAAATTGGGAAATTCAATTGTTCAGTTTCCTGATTATGCACAACTCACTTGCCCCAATCATGCTTGTGGCAAGTGATCCTACCGTCCTGGTAGTGTTTTGTGGTATTGTCAACCACTATATATTCTATTTTCTATTCATCAATAAACATTAAGTTATATTCACATTTTTGTCTTTGTGTCTCCCAGTACTTTGGCGCCTCTCTAGCCACGTCTAGTAGATATTATTTATTCAGGGCCACAAGGTAATTGCATAGCCTTCCCTGCCATTCTAACCAAGACTTAATACAAATCCAATCCTAAGGTTAGGATTTCCTGTTGTGACTCTGTGCTGCGCCTCAGATCACAACAAAAATGGTGCTCACTACAGGGGCTGTAAGCCCTTTGGTTACCCCCTTTGCAACAACGTTTTTCAGGTCCTTTGCTTCCTCCTATACAAGAGCTGAATTCACATGAAATTATCAGTCCTCCTATCTAGGAAGACATTGCAGTCCCATCTATTGTCCCTACTGTGCTGAACCTTGGGAATGGTCCCTGCCTAGTGGCCTACCCTTTGGGTACCCCTGACTTGGAACAAGTCATGACAGTAGCTCTGGGGTTAGCCCATGATGGGGCCATTCCTTGCCTCAAGCAACAGTTCAGTCAAGCAGAATACTATTAATCGAGTGTGGCCCCGCAACTTCCACAGCATCTCCTCTCAGCGGCTGGCTTTGCTAAGCATCTATTGTCATCCTTTTTACAACTCGCCTTTCCCCATCATCAAATGATGCTGGGGCTTTTCATTCAGTAGATTTTGTCTCTTCAAGCAGCCGTCACTCATCACTGGGATCATTTTGCTGCTTATCAATAGTGGATCCACTCCTTGTTTTCCTTGGTGTCAGACAATCAGTGCAACTCTCTCACTTCCCAAACTTTCTTAGTTAATTCCATTGAGCAAATATGCCATTCCATCCTGAAATACGTCAGAGAACGTCTACATGAGTTCCACCAGCTAAACACCCTGGCAAACCCAAGTAGATTCTACCTTTAACGCTTATCTTACCAACTTCAAACAATTTGTACAACAGCTCAATGCATTTGGCACTTTCTCCTTTGATCAACTGCAACAAGCAGCAAACCTTGCTGCTAGAGCTCTTTGCAAGCTCAGTGAAGAATTTAATCAAGAAAGGATTGGCACTGCCGCTGTCAACCAAGCTCCAGACTTAAGTAAATGAATTGTCTACCCCCAAGCCAGATGTTCTGCCTTCTCCTTCATCTTACAATCTAGTGGATAGAGAACAGAGACTAGGGGATATCATTTGAGAGCTTTGAGATTCTACCAGCAGTCAATATTGCCCTACTGAAGCACCTCAGCCAAATCCCCAAGTGCTTGCTTTAACAGCTCAAGTGGCTGGGTTACAACATGATGTTGCTGCCTTACGCAAAATGGTGGCAACTGTTGCAAGTCCAAATGGAGTTATTAATATGATGATTGTTTCTATGGCCTGTCAAGAGCCCCCCAAATCCACTGTGCCAGAGAGTTGATAGCTCTAGCTAATGAGGTGGACCACTTAAAACAGGACCACTCTGAACTTGATAAAGATGTGCAAGAAATTAGTGAATTAATTGATTCATTGAATGACAGGTCCACCCCTTGCCTCTCAGTGGGTCCTTCTCTTACCTCCTGATTGGCTGAGCTTTCCACGGTTGTGACAACACAGGGCCAATGTAACAGAAAACACATAGTAATAAGAAGCTGTCTCCATGTGGTGGGGAATCACCCACCAAATCCACATAGAGTTAATAATTAACCACCAATTCAGCTTTAAATACCATTTTATAAAGCTTTTCAAATGAGATACTAGGATTAAGTAAAATAATTAAATCCAACCAGAAAAGCCCTAGGTAAATGTCTGTGAGAGAATCAGAGTGTCTTCAGCATAAAAATAAGGACATTGGTATAGCAAAATAGTTTCAGCTTTGATGGGGGTGGGAACAGCTCCAAGATTGGCAGGCATTGAATTAACATTTGGCAGCAACAACAACAAAGTACTGGTGGCAGGCCCCCATCTTCCAGTAATGATCTGGCTAAGGATTAAATTGTAGGGAATGTAGTACAACAGTCCAACTACAGGATGCATTTTCAAAAGTAAAGTTAGACCAGAAAATATGTGATTTTATTGAGTAAAATTTAGGAGTACTCAACTCTTAAGAGTTGAAACAGTGAAAATTATTCAATATATATCAAAATTTGACTAAGCAATACCACCTGAATTCTGGGCTCCTATTCCTTCCACATTGTCAAGTGAGTATCTAGTCCAGGTTGCAAAGAACCCTTGAGTGATCAATTTCTGACAACCATGCTGATTAACAAGTTCATATCTGGTGACCCTTAAATTACAACAATTTATCAATGTCAACTTACAGGGGGAAATTGGATTCAACCAGAAAACTGGAGCAGCCGTAACCCATTTTCAATCAACTGTTTGATTCAAATCAGTTAAAACAGTCAGTTTTGTTAAAGATTTTTGGGCTTTCCACGCTTTCCTACTCAGCAGAATAATCCCAGGATTAGGGATCCTAACGTGACATACCCTTTGCTTTAGCCCAGGGCATAATACCACCATCCAGAAGATTAGACAAGGAGAAGTTTTTGTGGGAAGGAGGGAGTTTCATCACAGCTAAGGTAAGCTTGGGGTGACCAATGGTGGTTGTATTGTGATCATAGAACTCTTTGATAAGATCTGGAGAGTTAGAGCAATCATGGTGGGGACCCCATGAGTTTTCAGAATCAGGATAACCCTTCCATGACACCAAGTACTCTAGATGGTGTCGATTCTTACAAGAAGCTAAAATGCAGTTTAGCTCATACTCAGATTCTCCTTCCATAAGAATGAGTTGGGAAGAAGTAATCTCAGTATCCTTAAAAGGAGTAAGTAAGCATTTGTGGAAGGTGTAGAAAATCTTAAAGGCCTGAGGTAAATCTAATCAGTATGCAGAAGGACCAATTTGATGTTCAACTTTGAAGGTATCAACTTGCTTGGGACCTAACTTGCGGCAGGGAACCTTCAGTTTCATATTGCAAGTATCCACCATGACCAGATCACCTGGCTGGTAAGTTGTCCCTTCCTGGTGCTTGCAATCTGTGTATTCCTTGTAAGTTGTCACAGCAGCAGCAAGAGTCACCTGAAGTTCCTGATGAACCTGTTTCAATGCAGCAGATTGATCATTTGCAGCTTCCATGTTACTAACTAAATGAGGACCCATATTGAATGAGAGATTGTAACCTACATTGGCATAGAATGGCAAAACCTGAGTTGACGTGTGTAGGACGTTATTATATGTGAACTCTGCCAGGGGTAGATTAGCACACTAGTCATCTTGTTGTGCATTAGTTTAGCAGCGCAGATAGACCTCCAAACTTTGGTTCATCCTCTCCATTTGTCCATTAGATTGGGGGTGGAAAGCCGTGGAGCAACACAATTTAATACCTAGAATTCCATTAAAAGCTTCCCAGAACTGAGCAATAAATTGGGGCCTGCGGTCACTCACAATCTCCATCAGAATGCCATGCAGGGAGAAGATTTTATTCACAAACAGCCTAGCTGTCTCTACCAAAGTAATTGTGGTCAAACAGGCAACAAAGTGTGCCATTTTTGTGAAGCAATCAATCACCACCATGATTGCATTAAACCCATCATAATTTGGAAGTTTTCTGATGAAATCTACCAACACCAACGTCCAGGGCCCTACAGCTGGTTGTAAAGGAACCAAAAAACCAGTAGTCTTGTTTCTGCTTGCCTTATACCAAACACATACCAGACAGCCACAAACGTAAGCCACCGCCTGTACCATCAAACCTTTCCATGAAAACTTTAAGCAAATGAGCTCCACCGCTTTGTTTCTTTCCTGGATGGCCTGCTGTAGGACAGGTGTGATATTTCTTCATTATTTTATCCCTAATGGTTCTCTCTGGGACCCACAAGCAACCTTGATGGTATATAATTAGTCCTATCTTGTGATAACCCTGTGGCTGGCTATCAGGATGTGCACATACTAGTTCCAATAACCTATTGTAACCTTTGGACAAAGCCTGCAAAAACTTCACTTTGGAATATAAGTCTAAGTCTGCACCCTCAGTTAAGGACATGGTGGTAAGCGTAGCAGGCAAAGGTAGTACAAAAGGAACCACAGCTTTGTCTGTTATTATAGTGTGGTATTGAACTTGACGTCCATATCAACATTATGAAGATGGGAAGGATTTCTGCTCAACACATCTGCCAAATGATTATTGGACCCCTTGATAAACTTGTATTGGAACTTGTACCTTGTCAGATCACTGTGCTATCTGGATTGACAATCCAACAAAACCCTGGGTTGACAATAGTACAAGAGAGCTTTATAGTTGATTCTTACTAAAAATGGATAACCTGCGGACATGAGATGGTGGTGCCAATGCTTTAAAGATTGCACAACTGTCAACAATTCCTTGTCGTAAATCATGTAATTGTGTCCCAAGCTTCCATTTTCTGGGAGAAGTACCCCACTGGTCTTTCAAAAAAATGTTGGCAGTTTGTAGCAATACACCAGCCACAGCATATTTGGATTCATCTGTAGAAACCACTAAAGGAAGCTCTGGGTCTACATGTCATATAACTGGAGAGGACAACAAAAGAGCCTTGACTGCTGCAAACGCCTCTGCGTACTCAGGTGTCCAGGCCAAAGTTGTCTTCCCGCTAGCAAAATACAAGGGGGCTACCACCTCAGACAAGTGAGGGGTAAATTTCTTTAAGAACATACAAGTACCCAAGAAACTACAAAGTTGGGATACTGTCACAGGCGTAGCATACTCTCAAACCTTTGCTTTCTTGTCAGGAGCAATAGTGTGGCCATCCTCAAAGATAATATTACCCAAAAAGGTAGCCTTATGTTTAAAGAATTCACACTTACTCCTTTTTATGATCAAATTGGCCTGAAGTATACGGTCTAAAACTTCTGACAGGTGGGCCTTATGCAACTCCTCACCTGGAGAGAATACCAAGATGTTTTCCATGTACGCAATGGCACATACACCTAGGAGATCTCCCAAGACTGAGTTAATCAACTACTGAAAAAAGCTGGAGCATTTTTCAATCCAAAAGGCATAACGCGGAACTGAAAGATACCTTTCTTTGTTCTGAACGCTGTCAACCACTCCATTCCTTCAGCAATCCTAATATTATTGAATGCATTCAAGAAATCAAGATTCAAGAATATCTTTGCCTTCCCAACACACCAAGAAATTTGTGCTTCAAGAGGTAAAGGGTAAAGTTTGGGGATTGTGATGTTGTTCAAATTTTCATAGTCCACACAAGGTCTAAGAGAATCATCAGATTTTTGAACAAACAACAATGGAGAACAAATTGGCAAAGCCTTCTTAAAGATGTATCCTTTTGCCAACATATCCCGAGTCCACTCTTTCAAACATATGTCCTCCTTTAAGGTCAAAGAGTAAATGGGAGACACATTACAAATCAGATCAACAGTAACCTTAAAGTCAAAGTCAAACTGAGTGTGCTTGGGAAGGACCTTGCCCCTAGTGGCATCAACTTCTGCTGACCAAGGTTGAAGGCATGCTGGTAAATCCAAACTTACAGGTGTAGGAACAGAAAACAACTGGATTGTCTTAGAAGACTGCTCTAATTCTGACATACCCAACAACAGAATACAGATGGATATACCCAAAGAGTGTTCCACTTGCAGCTCATTTTCCCTTAGCAAGGTTGATACATTATGGTCCCTCCACCAGCCCACTCCTAAGATAATAGAATGCATAAGAGTAGAGCATATGGAGAACCTTGTGGTAAAATATTGACCCACAACTACAAATGTCACTGGCTTCTTAAGCTGGAAAAAGGGAAATATTTGACAGTTTCCACCCCTAACCAGCATTCCAGGATAATACTTGAGTTGCAGCAAGTCTGTAGTCTCAACACTCATGAAGTTCTTGGATGCACTGGTATCTAAAAAATGGCTGGCTGAAAGATATTTTTGCTGTTATTGATGCTACCATAAAACAAGAAGTAACCAGAAGCAGATTTATTTGCCGCAAAATTTGCAACCTTAGCAGGATCTTGCTTCTCTTCAGTGGTACAAACAGCGGCTAAGGAGGCAGAACTCTCCTGAAAATATATTTTGATTGATTCTTGGATGGCTTCAAGGAGGACCAGGTAATCACAATCAATAGAAACAAGAGGCAACTCTTTGGGCTCAACTACCAAGGACTTTGCAGGCACAACGTGCTGGAGCATAACCAACAAACTCTTGATGGGCAACACCATTGGCATTTTGTTCACCTCAGCAGGTTGATTCAAGATAGCCAATTGTTAATGAGAAGAAACACTAGGGGTGAATCATGGCTCTGACTATACAAAGCCCCTGAAGAGCAATTATCAGAAAACCAGGAGCAAGCAGCAGGTTTGGCTTCAATCTCCATAACACCTTGTTTGGAAGTCAACAGATTTGAGACCAGAGAAAGGATTTGACTTACCAGGGCCTCAGTTGTGGTTAACAGGGGATCCCAAACTGCCAGATCCTGGGCAGTCTGTTCAACTGCTAACCACAACGCTGAGAGTTTATTTACCTCAGGAACATCAATTGTACGGCAGTAGGCTAGAAACTGAGGAAGGAATATTGAGAGCAGAGTAGTACCCTGTTGGAAGGCGCACAACTTACAATATACTTTGAGCTCCTCAATAGATACATACAAATTTTTTAACAAAGGGTAAAGAGATGCACTTTCAGTTAAAACACATGGATTGCGCTCCACCACAGAAAACAACTACTCTTGAGCATCCTCTGAAACCTTTGTCATCATGTGGTAAACTTGCAATTTGTGACTAAGGCTAGAGCCGGAATAGTTTGATAAGGCTGAAAAACTTCACGTGAAATTTCATCAGTGGGTGGAGCAGGGAAATAATCTGGACGCCAAAAATAGCATGGTGCAACAGAAATAGGAAACAGATGGTACAGTCTCAATAACTGCAACCGGGAGGGGAAACCATAAATTAAAGAAGAGCACAAACTGAAAACTCAGAAAGGAGATGATGCAAATAAAATTTGATAAATGCAGATATTTCAATGGAGCAGGAGAAAAGAAACACAAAATCATGACAAACTGCATCCAAAAACTCAGATGTTGAAGAGTTGAGTAATGTAACAAAAATCACAGGATAATAAGAAGCTGTCTCCATGTAGTGGGGAATCACCCACCAAATCCACATAGAGTTAATGATTAACCACCAACGCAGCTTTAAATACTGTTTTGTAAAATTTCCAAATGAGATACTAGGGTTAAGTAAAATAATTAGCCCCAACCAGAAAAGCCCTGGGTAAATGCCTGTGAGAGAATCAGAGTGTCTTCAGCATAAAATTCAGGACATTGGGATAGCACAAGAGTTTCAGCTTTGATGGGAGTGGGAACAGCTCCAAGATTGGCAGGCATTGAATTAACATTTGGGGAGAGGCCACAACAAAGTACCAACAGCAGGCCCCCATCTTCCAGTAATAATCTGGCTAAGAATTAAATTGTAGGGGATTTAGTACAACAGTCCAACTACAGGATGCATTTTCAAAAGTAAAGTTAGACCAGAAAATATGTGATTTTATTGAGTAAAATTTAGGAGTACTCAACTCTTAAGAGTTGAAACAGTGAAAATTATTCAATATATATCAAAATTTGGCTAAGCAATATTGCCTGGATCCTGGGCTCCTATTCCTTCCACATTGTCAAGTGAGTATCTAGTCCAGATTGCAAAGAACTCTTGAGTGACCAATTTCTGACAACCATGCTGATTAAAAAGTTCATATCTGATGACCCTTAAATTACAACAATTTATCAATGTCAACTTACAGGGGGAAATTGAATTCAACCAGCAAACTGGAGCAGCCGTAACCCATTTCAATCAACTGTTTGATTCAAATCAGTTAAATCAGTCAGTTTTGTTAAAGGTTTTTTGGCTTTCTGTGCTTTCCTACTTGGCCAAATAATCCCTGGCATTATGGAACCTACATGATAGTCATTGCCTAGACGTTATTGAGAAACAGACCACCTTAGCTAATAATACTGGTGCCCGCACTGCTGAGACCTTGACTACTCTTGAAGAGAGTGTTCATCAGCTGTGGGCCAGGCAGCCCCCCTCCAAATCTGAAGCAGAATCCTCCCTGTGCATAAATGTACTCAATAGCAACAATGGTGGTCCAATTCCTGAAGCACACTTCAAACCTACCTTTAAGAAATTATTGAGCCTAAAAATTCTACCATTGCAGCATTCCTAACTATCTAAAAAACTGCCATGAGGAGAGCCTCTTACAAGGTCAAGAAGGAACACATTCTAACCTGCCTGCACCTGATCTATCAGGAGGTAGTGGTGCCTGAGTTGCCCACCATTGAGACTTGGGAAGAAATGAAGCAGCTTCTGATCAACAAAATTTGTTGTGACCTTAGTTTGGAAGTGAAGAAGGATGCCTTTATTCACATTTCTTTCAAAACTAAGGAGACGCTAGCTGAATTTGCAGATAGATTCTAAATGAAAGGACAGCAACTGATAACAAGCAGACAATTGACAGCGCACAAAGCTTACATGGCTTGCACTCAAGCCCTCAAGGTTAATCAGCTTCTGTGTCTCCACTTTAGGCTCATAAGGCCATGTTTTCCTCTAAGAAGAGCATAAAGACAATAGTGCAGGATATGCACCTTACCTATTCTGGGGCAGTTTTGTGGGAAAATTGTGCTGCCTCTAATTCTGGTTTGTCTTCCTGTGGCCCTTGCATCCTTGCTATGAACTTGCAGAATCCTCCTAGACACCAAGGTTGCCATAAATGTGGCCAGATAGGTCACCATTCTCAATTCTGCATCAATCCTTGGGTTAAAGGGGCTGATCCCAAGGAGCATGCTGGAAAAGAACAGTCAGCCTAAAGGCAGAGACGCTCTCAGTTGACAATTATTCCCAGTCTCCTTCAATTTCTCCCTCCATAGCTGACTCTAATCATGATGACCCTGAGTCTCCCCCCATTCTTCTTCTGTTTCATAACATCCCTGATAACTCTGACATGGATGATTCAGATGTTGATGATCCTGAGCCTATGGGTATTTGGCTCTTGCTATCCCAAAACTGTTGCAGTCCCTTATAAGTTACACTCTCTGGTAAAACTACAACAACTTCCAAGACTTTCCTGAAGCCAAAGAGTTTGTCTCTTTCCCATACCTGTCAGGGCCCAGAATGGGCCAGACAAAACCCTATGTTGCATAGGTTCAACACCTGCAATTGCGCAATTGCGCAACCAAACAATTGCATCATCAATCGTGAAGATTAACCAAAAAGAAACTTTAATTCAAAGGGAGAATTGAACCCTGTTCAAGGCCAAGACTGGGGGCAATTTGAAACCGTCCCAAAGCTAAGTGAAAAAGGTTTTAATTGGCCCACACCCTCTGAACCCCAGAATTGGGGACTTGGGTTGCCAAATGGCCCAAAATTACCCTGCCAGCTTCCCCAGGACAAAAATAATGAAAGGATCTATCTAACTGACAAATCAGGAGTCACCAATGGAACCCAACTTGAGAAAAATTCATTGAAAACCAATAAGGAGTTACCAGTAAGTCCAATTGCAGTTCCCCAGCAGGATATAGCTAGGAACACTGATATCCCCTTTCTTTGTTGACATCTTCATCTAATAAACTTTTGTTGGTTAATGCACGCTGAGCATTTATACTTTGCAGGGGCTTATTACATTATCATGAATTTTATACTGCTGGTGCTTTCAAACAGAGAGTACCTCCAGTACCAACACCAGAGCTGGAAACAGAGCAACTTCTAGCTGCCTCCAACCAACCATTGCCAGCCTTTTCCCCATCTCCTAGAGTGCTGGACCAATAAATTATTCTTGCTCCTGTATCACGCCTCTCCTTTCCTGGCGTCTCTCTGCTCCAACAACTTGCCCAGCCAAACCTGACCATGAGCACCGCCACAGGAGAGCTTCCTCTTGTTCCTTCTGCTTCATCATATGATTACAGTAAGCTTGGGTTTTCCTATTTGACCATGCTGGGGCTCACTGAGCAAGTGATACCCCACATGGGAGTGGGGCATCCCTGGGCTATGTCTGCCAATTTTAAGATGTGGATGGCCCCCATCATCTACTGGGCCTTCCAGGCTCAACCCTTCCCCTTGACTGAAGATTCCCCTGGGAGTCACCCAGTCCATGACATTATGTTAACTCTATCCAACTTTTTAAGCCTGAGCCCCTATATTCAATTGATAATAGGGGCACTTTTTATGTTTGTTTTTATGATTGCAGCTTACTACACCTACCAGTTTTGCATCTGCTGCACAGTTTCTCACAGAAAACCTAGACCTAAATCCCACTCAAGTACTGCACAAGTACAGACCATCAACATATCTACCTCAAACCAGAATGTCTACGCACCTGCCAGCTTCCCTGACTTACCCAAGATGGACCTAGCCAGCTTCAAGAAAGGCATGGTCATGATTAGCGCCCTGTTCAGGGCCCAACCTGAGAACTATTGTGATGGTGCCCAAAAAGCAATGATAGTGGCAGCACAGTTAAAAGATGACGCCAGATAAATTTTCCTCAACTTGCTGGAGGAGGACCCTGACTTAATCTTGCTGTATGAGGCCTTCCTGTAACATATGAATAGCGCCACCACCCCTGCAGGAGCAAAAGTATAAGCCTATATGGGCCTTCTTTGCCTGAGCCAAGATAGAGATGAACTGGAAGCTTACATACAGATATTCTTTAGACTTGCTGCAGCTGCTGAAGTACTTAACAACATTTCTGGCCTGCACTTCATAAATGGCCTGAATAATCACCACGCCAACCTGATGCGCCATCACCACTGTAACCTCCCTAAAGATAAACTCCTAGCCATCGTCTGCGGGATAGATTTTAGCCAGACCCAACAGTATGAGGTCCCCTAGAAAATACCAGCTACAAGGAAACTAAGCTGCTGCACGCCCTTGCCTGAACATGGCCCCAGAAGAATACCAGCACCACGTACAAGCAGGCTTATGCTTCTACTGCCATCAGAATGGCCACCTGTCCAAAGACTGCCCTACAAGAATCTCCACTGCCAAGAACCCCACCATTTCTGCAATAAACAGCTCTTCTCAGTCTTACCCTATTATTCAAGACACCTTGTTGTATTCAGACCAGGAGTTGAAGATACCAGCTTTCATGGACAGTGAAGCCACCCACAATTATATTGAACAAGGCTTAGCTGAGAAAATGGGACAATAATTAAAAGATAACTCCACCCTGATCATCCTAGGAAATAACTCTACTGACACCTCCTTTGAGAGTAAAGGAAGTGTTATTGTGAAGCTTAGTCTTGCCCCAGTTAAGGTCAAATTCTTGGTAATGGACAAGTTGCCCCAACCTGTGGTGTTGGGGTTTAATTGGTGGATAGAACATGAGTTTAATATTGACTATGCCAGCCAATTGGTGCAATTTGTACATGCAGGTACAACCTGGAAGCTACCCTATGTGACCACCCAAACATCTCCCCTATTGAACAGCATGGTGGTGGCGCCTTGCAAAGGAGAAATACCTGCCTGCTTAGAGAGATGGAAATCAGTGTTCTCTGAGACCATGGCCACAGCCCTTCACAAGCACACCAGGTTTAACCATGCTATCAACTTGATCCCTGGAACCCAGCCAAAACATTGCCCTGTATATGGATGCAACATGAAAGAGCAGGGGGGCTCTCAGGGAATACCTAGACACCATGTTAAAGAAAGGCTATATCTGTGTATCCAAATCCCCTTGTTTGTCCCCCCTACTGTTTTTCATGAAAAAGGGTGGAGAATTGAGGCCTTGTGTAAACTACCAGAATCTCAACAAGATTACTTTAAAGAACTTCTATACTGTTTCAAACGCTGAAGACCTTTCAGATCAGCTCTCTGGAGCAAACATCTTTTCTGAAGTTGGCTTAAGAGACGCCTTCAACCAGACATGTATCAAGCCTGGAGACAAATGGAAAACGGCCTTCAAAACCAGACAAGGGCTATTTGAATACTTGGTTATACCATTTGGCCTCTTTAATGCTCCCAACACTTTCCAAATCATGGTATATGTAGTGCTGGGTGACCTTAAGGACCAGAGCTGTGTAGCCTACCTATACAACATCCTCATCTATAGCCAAACTCCTAAGGAACACACAAAACACCTACAAATGGTAATGCAGAGACTCCAGGATCATGGATTATTTGTGAAGCTACCCAATTATGAGATCTTTCAAGACAAAGTAGAATTCCTTGACTACCATGTCCTGAAAGGAGGGTTTTCCATGTCACCAGACAAAATTGAGGCTGTCACATCATGGCCAGAGACCACTAATTGTAAGGAAGTACGGAGCTTCTTGGGTCTGGCAAACTTTTGCAGAGAATTTATCCAAAAAAATTCTTCCATCTGCCTTCCTTTGACCTGCCTGACCTCAGAAAAGAATGCCTTTGTGTGGGACAATACAGAACGTACAGCATTCAATAAACTCAAGGAAGCCTTTGTTTCTGCACCAGTTCTTGCTATGCCTGACTATGCTAAACCCTTTGTGGTGGAAACTGATGCTTCAGACTTTGCCTTGGGGGGTGTTGCTTCAGGAGAGGCATAATAGTAAGCTTCACCCTGTAGCTTACTACTCCAGGAAGTTCACAGCACCATAATTGAACTACCCAATATATGACAAAGAGATGCTGGCATTATCCAATCCCTGAAACATTGGAGAAGATACCTTTGCAACACCGCCCACCCAGTGAAAATTATGACAGAACACAAGAATCTGACTTCATTCTTCAATCCACAACTCAACCAACGCCAGGCCAGATGGGCACTATTTGTAGCTGACTACAACCTGAAGATCAATTACAAACCTGGGAAGATAAACATTGTACCCAACGCCTTGAGTCAAAGAGCTGATTTCTTCCCCAGTTCCTGAGAGATAGAGAAGTTCAACGCCCAATCACTACTATCCCCACACATGCTGGAACCAATGCTCATATTCCTAGGCCTGGCTAGTAGGAAATAAGAAATACAACATTCTCAGACCCTGGACAAGCACTATATTGCTGTCACTAAAGACTTAGCTGAGAACATTGACAGAAAATATTACAGAGTAGGTTACTCACTAAACAGGATATTCTTAAAACTAAATGAACAAACCTACATACCTGAAAGTCCACTGAGATTGGAGATTCTGAAGGAGTACCACAACTCCCCCATGGCTGGACACCCAAGCCGCACCAAGACCTTAAAGGGTATCCAAAGAGCGTACATGTGGCCAAGAATGAAGCTGGAGATAGAGATATACATTAATGGTTTTGAAACATGTGGCTGCTCTAAACCCAAGCAAGGAAAACCTGAAGGCCTGCTCCAACCCCTCCAAATTGCAGTAGACCCTTGGAAGTCAGTATCTATGAACTATATAGTAGAGCTCCCAGAGTCAAAAGGCTACAACGCCATACTTGTGATTGTTGACAGATTCACAAAGATGGGTTACTTTATTCCTACTACAACTTGTGTGACAGCCAAGGAGACTGCCACTCTCTTTAGGGACCACATTTTCATGAATCATGGCTTACCCAAGGAAGTTATCTCTGACTGTGGCCCCCAGTTTAAGTCCAATTTCCAGGCCCAAATCCTACAAGACCTGGGAATCAAGAGATCACTATCTGCAGCATACCACCCCCAAAGTGACAGACAAACTGAAAGAGTTAACCAAGTATTGGAACAGTACCTTCAATGCTACATTAACGCAGAACAAGACAACTGGACCAAACACTTACCCATGGCGCAATTTGCATACAATAATCAAGACCACAGTTCTACAGGAATGTGTTCATTCCAGGCCAACTACAGATTTGACCCTACTTGGGACCACATTCCCACAGAAGAGTCCAGCAACCCCAAAGGACGAGATTGGGTGACTATCATCCATACCACCCAAGAAAAGTGTGCCCAAAACCTGAAGCAAGCTGTACAGATCTACAAAGACTTTGCTTACAAGAGAAGAGGCCCTGGACCATCTATAGAAGTTGGGACATGGTTTACCTCAACGCCAGGAATATCAAGACTACAGCGCCATGTGCAAGCCTCAGCCCTAGGAAAACAGGACCATACAAAGTTTTTCAATGCATAGGAGAAGTAGCTTACAGGTTAGAGCTCCTGTCTAACTGGAAGATTCATGATGTCTTTCACCAATTGCTATTGTCCAAGAAAAAATGTACCTCACACCATCATCAAGTTGTTTTCACTGCCTCTCCCCCGCTCAAAGTAGGAAGCTTTCTAGAAAATGAGGTTGAACAGATTCTAGACCACAAGATGAGATATCAATGACTACACTACTTGATCAAATGGAAAGGTTACCTGCCCAAAGAGAATACATGGGAGCCTGAAGATAACCTTACCAATGCTAGTGTCCTCCTGACAACGTACAAAACTGGGCATCCAGAGTTAAGCTATAAGAGCTCAACTATGGTGAGGGATGATGTCAGGGCCCAGAATGAGCTAGACAAAACCCTATGTTGCATAGGTTTAACACCTGCAATTGAGCAATTGCGCAGCCAAATAATTGTGTTGTTAATCATGCAGATTAACCAAAAGAAACTTTAACTCAAAGTAGAGAATCAAACCCTGGTCAAGGCCAAGCCTGGGGGCAATTGGAAACTGTTCCAAAGCCAAGTAAAAAATATTTTAATTGATCCACACCCTCTGAAACCCAGAATTGGGGACTTGGGTTTCTAAATGGACCAAAATCCCCCTGCCAGCTTCCCCAGGGCAAAAATAATGAAATAATATATCTAAATGACAAATCAGGAGCCACTAATGAAACCCAACTTGAGAATAACTCATTGACAGCCAATAAGGAGTTGCCAGTAAGTCCAATTGCAGTTTCCCAGAAGGATATAGCTGGGAACACTGTCAAACCTTTCCTTGTTGACATCTTCACTTAATAATATTTTGTTGGTTAATGCACACTGAGCATTTATACTTTGCAGGGGTTTATTAAACTATCACAAATTTCATACTGCTGGTGCTTTCAAACAGAGAGTACCTCCAGTATCAATGTCAGCACTGGGAAACAGAGCAACTTCTAGCTGCCTCCAACCAACCACTGCCATCCTTTTCCCCATCTTCTAGAGTTCTAGACCAAGAAATTATTCCTGCTCCTGCTCCTGCAATAGCCCTCCTTTCCTGGTGTCCCTCTGCTCCAACAACTTGCCCAGTCAAGCCCAACCATGAGCACCGCCACAGGAGAGCTTCCTCTTGTTCCTTCTGCTTCATCATATGATTACAGTAAGCTTGGGTTTGCCTATTTGACCATTCTGGGGCTCACTGAGCAAGTGATATCCCACATGAGAGTGTGGCATCCCTGGGATAAGGCTGCCAATTATGTGATGTAGATGGCCCCCGTTATCTACTGGGCCTTCCAGGCTCAACCCTTCCCCTTGACTGAAGGTTCTCCTGGGAGTCAACCAGGCCATGACAATACCTCGCTCAAGCTAAGAGGTCCCCTGTGCTTATAGAGTTGTCCAAAGAAGCTGCTGAGGTTGCTGATGCTGTATTCAAGAATTTTTCAGTTTTGCTTCCTCTCCAGACTGTCTATAAGGAGTTTCCAGGGTTGAGATGCATGATTGAAAAATGGGGTAAAGCTAGCAGAAGCCCAGGAAATCCTAGCTTTCCTTCCACCCTTTGGTTGTACTACCACTTGTGTAGAAATATACATCTAAAAGGTGAAAATCAAGGCTGTCTTAGACACTGGATCTCCTGTTAATGTTGTCTTCTTGAAGCTTTTCAAGAATCTCAAACTTTCCCCTGACCTTAACTATCACCAGTCTTATGAGACATCTGGGTTGTCCATAACTCATGCTATAGGAGCCTATTATGCCCTTCCTATGCGGTTTGACAAGCTACTCTTAGATGTGCCTGCTGTAGTCTTGAAGAATGATAATTATGATCTCCTAGTTAGTGCTCAGTTTCTTAGGGAATACAATGGGATCATCAACTTGAAGGATGGCTACCTCTCTATCTTAGGGTAAAAAGTCCCTCTGATCTTTGAGGAGCCTGTTAAAGTCCCCAGGAAACACCTCAAGATGTTTGCCTTAGAATATCCCACCAGTGTTTTCACCCTAAAGTACTGTACCCATTTGCCCAACATGAAGTGTCCTCTTATGACTTGCCCTGCATATGAAGGGATTCCTCTCCTGGCCACTTCTGCTGTAACTATTCCCCTGGATCTCAAGCTATCCTAGACTCCTAAATATCATGAGTTACCTGAGCGCACGTTCCTAGAGTTATACTCTCCTCCCTTGCTAGGACGCAACAAACCCTACCTCTGCCTGGAAATCTTGGATGTCTCTCATAAAGACCCTGTTCAATTGCTGGTTGCCAACTTAACTGCCCTCCCCATACATGTGTCTAGAGGGCATTTTGTTGGCTATGGCAAGTTGCTGAATGTTCTTGATGTCCTATTGCTACATCTCTTTAGTATGTTCCAGGATTTTAATTTACCTGAAGATGAGCCCCAAGTCCTATCCTTGTTTACTGCTCAAGATTTCTTGCAGCTATCCCCGGTTCAACAAAGGAGGTACTTGATTTGACAGATCAATTTTCGGATATCTTTGCTAAAGATAGCACTAATTATGGTCTAGCCAAAGGCTTCATTTACCATATTGATACTGGTGATGCTCCCCCCTTCCGCACTAAACCATATTGCTGCAGTTGTGTAGAGGACGCTCAGATGTCTAAAGAGCTCAAACAACTTTTAGACACTGGGCTACTGGCTCCTTCCCAAAGTCTGTGACCCTCCCCCTTGCTCATATTGAAGAAAAAGGATGGAGGTCATTTTATTGTGATGGACTATCAACAATTAAACTCCTTAACCAAAAAGAATTCCTACCCCTTGCCATGTATTGATGACGCTCTTTGCCACCTGAGAGGCTCTAGATTCTTCTCTGAAATAGATCTAGCATCTGGGTACTGGAAAGTTGATCTCTCTCCATAAGATAGACAGAAGGATGCACTCATTCTTATGAAGGACTTTTTGATCCTACATGCATGCTGCAAAGGCTCTGCAATGCCCTGGCTACCTTCCAACAAGCCATGGACCCCATTTTCTGTGATTTGAAGCTCTCATGTGTCATAGTGTACTTGGATGCTATAACAGTCTTCAGCGCTACCTTTACAGATCACCTGGCTCACCTCAAAGAATTGTTCATAAAGATTTAAGAGGCTGCCTTAAACTGAAACCATCTAAGTATAATTTCTTCAAGGAATGCCTTGAATTCTTGGGCCATGAGGTAACTCAGACAGGGATTTGCCCAATGACCAAGAAAGTTGAGGCCATTGACAAAATGCTTCCACCCACCAACCTTCAAGAAGTACAAGTCTTTTTGGGCATGATGGGTTACTACAGGCAGTTCATCCCTGAATTTTCCAATACTAGCAAGCTTTTGGTCCAGATGTTATGTAATGTCCCTTTCAAATGGACCGCTAGTCAACAACAAGCCTTTGAGATCCTTAAACAAAAACTCAAAGAGGCTCACATCCTAGTGTATCCTGACTATGATAAGGAATATATCCTTTACACTAATGCTAGTGACCTGGCTATTGGATTCATCTTGGCCCAACTAGATGATGAGGGTATGGATCACCCTGTAGCTTATACTTCTTGTGTCCTGAAAAAGAATGAGAAGATTTACAGTGTCACAGAGAAAGAGTGCCTTGCTGTATTGCATGCAGCCAAGAAATTCCGCCATTATGTATATGGCACCTATTTCACTGTGGTCACTGACCACGCTTTGCTTAAGTGGTTACAACAGCTTAAGGAACCAGAAGAACAACTATCTAGATGGGCTCTCCTCCTGTAAGGTTACAACTTCACTTTGCTACATTGTCCCGGGATTCAACATCAGAACGCTGATGGATTATCCAGGATGCCCATCCTTGCTCTTCACCCTTCTTAGGCATATTGACTGTATGAACTAATTGGATATCCTTCCTTGTGGGAGAGAAAGACAGAGGAAATTTGATTTGTCCTGTCCAAACTATCTGAGGACATGCTCATTTGTGACAATCAGCTCTTCAAGAAAGTACAAGATCAATACCTGCCTTATGTACAGCCTAGTCTCCGCCTATTGTTGGTGCTTCAAGCGCATAAGAAGACAGGACATGGAGGCATTGCCAAGACCTATGACTTTCTCCAGAAAAACTATTTCTGAAAAAACCTCCGCCTGCTGATTCCAGATGTCATAGCTAGTTGCCACAATTTTCAGCTCTGGCAACCTTGAGCTGCCTCTCACAAGTTCAAGCTAATCCTCCCTCAATACGCATTTCACACTGTCATTATTGATGCTGTAGGGTCTTTCCCCTGCTCCTGCTCCAGTTTCTGCTTTATCCTAATTGCTGTTGATCATTTTAGCAAGTGGGTAGAAGCTTGTCCTACTAAGGACATCACTGCCAACACAACTGCCGCCTTCCTGTTGCAATATGTTTTCTACCACCATGGCTGCCCTCAAGTGTTATTGTCTGACAATGGGGCTAACTTCAACGCCAAGCTGGTAACCTCTTTTGTTGAGGCCTTGGTATATTGCCAGTCTTTCTCTGCCCCTATAATCCTTCTACTAATGATACTAGCGTGCAAATTCAACTCTTGTTTCTATCATGGGGAAACTCACTTATTCCAATGCTACCAACTGGGATCTATATTTACCTGCTGCCCTCTTTGCTTACTGTCCTAGCAAGCATTGTGTCATTGGGTATTCTCCCTTTGCTATGCTGTATGGGCGTGAGGCTACCACTCCATTGCTCCTGGGAGCCCCCCTACTCTCCTCTGATAAGGCTATGAACCCAGATGACCATATCAAAGATCTAGTCAGCTGCATCATTGATATACAGGCTACTGCTTATACTTCTGCATATAAGACCAAGATTTTTGAGCTCTCTCCTGACAATGCTGGACGCTCTCCCTTGCCTGAGTTCAACATTGGGGATCACGCTTTCTATTATCAGCATAGAGTAGGAGGAGGCGCTCACAAGCTAGATATGTTGTGGGTTGGACCTTTAGAAGTGAACTTCAAACAAGGGTCAGATTACACTGTAAAACTCCTCTCTAGTGGTTTTCTGTTTGCCCAAGTGCATGCCAAGTTCTTCTGCAAGTACTACCCCCCTCAGTCCAATCTAGAGGGGACCATGTTGTGAATGCCGTCATTCACAATGTTTCATTTTTGCCTTTGGTGGGTTATTTTGAGGACAAATATCTCTCTTTTGCTTTTGCCCTTTGAAATAAGTCTGGCTCTAATTTGGGAAATTCAATTGTTCAGTTTCCTGATTCTGCACAACTCACTTGCCCCAATCATGCTTGTGGCAAGTGATCCTACCGTCCTGGTAGTGTTTTGTGGTATTGTCAACCACTATATATTCTATTTTCTATTCATCAATAAACATTAAGTTATATTCACATTTTTGTCTTTGTGCCTCCCAGTACTTTGGCACCTCTCTAGCCATGTATAGTAGATATTATTTCAATCAGGGCCACAAGGTAATTGCATAGCCTTCCCTGCCATTCTAACCAAGACTTAGTACAAATCCAATCCTAAGGTTAGTATTTCCTGTTGTGTATCTGTGCCGCGCTCTCAGAACACAACAATCATGGAAGACTTAAAGAAAGATATCAACAGTTGATATTACCAAACAGATTACTCCTTACATGGAAACACCCTGCAGCTACACAGACTCACCTATGTACCAGAAGTTCCACTGCGCTTAGAGATACTGAAGGAATACCACAACTCTCCCATGGCAGGATACCCTGGGCGTACAAAGACACTCAAAGGAATCCAGAGAACCTACATATGGCCCAGGATGAAGCCATAAATCAAAGGATACCTCAGTGGTTGCAAGACATGTGGACGCACCAAGCCTAAGCAAGGAAAGCCAGAAGGATTACTACAGCCTTTTCAGATTGCAGAAGGCCCTTGGAAGTCAGTGTCCAAGGACTACATTGTGGAGCTACTCAATTCAAAAGAATTCAACGCTATCCTTTTAATTGTTGATTGTTTCACAAAAATGGCTCACTTCATTCCAACAATAACCAAAGTAACAGCAAATGAAACTGTCACCCTATTCCAGAACCAAGTATTCATGAACCAAAGACTCCCACAAGAAGTGGTCTCAGACAGAGGCCTACAATTTACCTCAAAGTTTTAGGCCCAAATCCTAAAGGACTTGGGAATAAAAATAGCTTTGTCTACTGCATATCACCCTCAGAGCAACAGGAATACCAAGAGAGTAAACCAGGTCCTCAAACAGTACTTACACTGCTATGTTAACTTGGAACAGAACAACTGGGTAACACACCTACCAATGGCTCAGTTTGCATACAACAATCAAGATCACAGCTCCACCAGTATGTCCCCCTTCAAAGCCAACTACGGATTCAACCCCACATGGGATGCTCCTCCCACAGAGGAAGCCAACAACCCAGAAGGACAATTTTGGGTCAGCAACATCCACACATGCCAAGAATAATGTGCCCAGAACCTGAGAAGAGCAGTACAAATATACAAAGACTTTGCTGACAAGAAACAAAGCCCTGGCTCCCAATCAAAGCAGGAGACCTTGTGTAACTCAGCGCAAAGAACATCAAGACCACTGCCCCTTGAAATAGCTTGAGCCCTCAATAAACAGGTTCTTACAAGGTCTTACAGCGCATTGGTACCATAGCCTACCAACTAGAACTTCCCCCTGGATGGAAGATTTGCAGTGTATTTCATTGCTCCCTGTTATCAAAAAAGAAAAGACCTTCTCTCCTGCACCAGATAGTGAGAACGGCTCCCCCACTCATCAAAGTAGGAAGCTTCAAAGAACACAAGGTCAAAGCCATTCTGGGACACAAAATCCAATACCAAAAACCTCATTTCCTGGTCAAATGGAAAGGGTACCCCAATGAAGAGAATACTTGGGAACCAGAATCCAACCTGGAGAATGACGCTACCCTGCTGAAGGAATAAAAGTCTTGGAATAAAGAGTTGTGCTCTGCAAGCTCAACTATGATAGGGGATGATGTCAGGACCCAGAATGCCCTGGATAATCAGCTGGTCTTCCTAGAGGTCAAACACCCCACAGCTTGGGAGCCCTTACTGATTGTCTCCCAGAGCTAGAAAACCCCCCTTTTTATTAACAAATGGCCCAGGGTTTGAGAGGCACACAAGCCTTGAATTCCTGGCTTTGATTCTATTATCAAATTTGGGCCTCTTAATTGTCATGACATGGTACATTGGGAGCACAACCGTTTGATTGTGCAATTGGGTGCTTGATTGTTTGTGGGTTCTATAAATAGCAGTGGCACCTTGGCTTGCTGCAACCCAAGCAAGGTTCCTGTTATACCAACCAATGAGCATCCACCTCCAGGCCCAAGTACATAAATTCCAGCCAAAATTGTAAGTTTAACTGAAAATGTTGCTGCCAGATCCCTGGTGGTACAAAAGGTTGCATCTTTACCAGTAAGTATAAGTAGTGAGGGGGGAAAGCCCTCTTCACTGTTGACATCTTAATAAAGCAAGTTTATGCCCAGAAATAATTATCTTCTTGCAGGAATTATCCATTTTACTCAAATTCAGTTATTCTGTTTTCATCTATTTTTGAATCATCTACTTGATATAAACTTGCCTATCCATACCCCCCTTGCTATACTCCTGCTACCTCAGTCAATCCACCCTGCACTCTTTACTTGGAGTATTTCCACCCCCATCATCTGGATCTCCCTCCTGGTTGTGCTAAAGAGACCATCCTGCCTGCTATGAAGGAGATTCCTACCACTCCCCCCTTACCCAACACGCCTCCTGTTTAGGACTTCAGTAAGCTGTGGTTTGTCTATATCACAGTATTGGGGCTGGCCAACCAGGCTGTGCCCCATACTGGGAGTTGGTAACCCCTAGCTACTGCGGTCAACTACCTGGTCAGAATTATGCCTATTGTGTACATGGCCTTCCAGGCCTGGCCTACCTCCCCTGTGGGAGTCCAGTTGGACTATTGTATGGGCTGTGACAATACCCATCTGCCATGAAGAAACTTTTACACTTTCCTTCTGGCCTGGTGATACCGTCTACCAGGGTTTTGCAGCCCTCAGTGGCACTCATTGCAGGAGATATTCCATTGGCTGGCTTGAACTGAGAAGACTTGAATTTCCCTTTCAGGTCGCAGGGTTGGTCATCCTTGGGTGGCCTGCATTCCACAGGAAGTTTCTTTACTTCCCCTGCCGTGGTGGCCCAAGTTATTTCAGAATCCTTGGCTTGGCCCACGCTCTCATTGGTTGGGTTAACAGGAACCTTTGGCGTGAGAGGCCTTGATGTAAGTAATTTTTGATCATCCAAACTCAGGAGATTCCCTGAAGTCAAATCCCGCTCTGGTTTGAGTCCAGGAAACTTCAGGCGGCTGGGCAGCCCGCAGGGTTTCAGGGTTTGAATCCTGTAGCTGAGGTTTTCCAATAAGCATAGTTAGTAAGAGTTTGTCACTCATGACACAAAAGTTCTAACAGCTATCTTCTGAAACCTGGTCAAGATGTGAAGGGCCCTGGTTACTATCTCCTGGGGGAAAGGTTCCTGTTAAAAGACTGCCTCTGGCCTAGGTATCACTTTATCAGGTGCTGGTAATCCCTAGTTGGCTCCAGGACAGTATGATGATTGTTCATCTTCTTGAACTTGATGAACTCAGTGATAGTAAGGTGGTGGGGCAAGCAGGCCCCTCACACTTGTATTGATAAAGCACCAGGTGCCTTTGCTCATCATTGCACTTGAACAAGAACTCATCATGATAAACCCCTGCATTGCCCTTAGATTTTATTATTAGAAAGAAAATGGACAGGACATCTGATAGTTGGGACTCCTCTTCATTGTAAATTCACTCCCTCCTTTGGCCTTGGATAGGACTATCTTCCCACATCATACCAAGAAATCTCCTCAGAAGCCAGCTAAGCCCCTTAATTCTCTTGAGGATTTAGCCCATACAATTGATGAGAGATTTGTATTAGCATACCCTTCCCAGGTGGTAAATAACAATATATGGAACTCAGTTTCCATTTGGGAGGAATCTCTGATTAATTTAGACTATTTTTTGGCTTGGGTGTGTCCGCACTTGAAATTAATTAAGTCTAAACAATCAGGTTGCGCTAGTGCTAAATCATCAGATTTCAATCCAACTGGATTGGATGCTGATTTAAATCACCTCAACAATGCCAGCCAATCAGAGTTAAAGTTGGAAATTACTGCAAAACCCTCCAACTCACTGGATTCACCTTGCAAAATTTCTCCTGCAGCCAATCAACTCTGCGCCTTGGGTCAGGTGACCCTGAATTCTAGACTCCTCCCTTAAAGCTAGACAGGGGACTTTCAGTCCACTGCTTGCTCATTTTACAAAATAAAGTTTAGGTCTCCACTTTAGAATTTTAAGGTTTTTTTGGGTCTCTTCTTTGGCCCCTTTCACTTCCTAAGATTATTAGTAGAAATTCAACTTCCCTTACCTTATTCCTTCATTCATGGGCCTCTCTGTGTCTTCCCAGAGCCCCCTACACGTTGCCAGCAACAATTTTAAAGCATTTTGCTTTTGCTTTGAAACATAGTTGTTTGAACTTAAAGTTTAGTAGTTTATTTAGTATAATTACCTACTTCAATTTTGATTTTGCTTTTCTTTTGCTCTCGCTTCTTCCTGAGATTCATATACGCTCTAGAGCTTCAAAACTCTGTCTTTGAAGCCTCTCTCTACGTGGTTGCCGTTCTCTGTGTCCTGTTCACCTCCTAAAATCATTCCACTTGACCTTGGCTTCCTCTTGGACACTAAGTTGAGCCCAAAGAATCCAAAGAAGTTTTAAGAAAAAGAGCATTGTTTCTGCTGTTGAAAAGTATTTGGCTTAGTAAAATGTTGGTGCCCTTTGCCAAGTTTGTGATGTTCACCTTGGCATCAGCCTTGGTGTTGATATGGTGCACCACCCCTGACCTCTGGGGGTGCCTCTTGTATTCCTTCCATTATGTGGGTGCTAACCCGGATCTATTCCTACACACATTTGGCGACCTCCCTGGCTGAGCTCAAGATATCTTCACCACTAGTGAGACGGTTGTAAGAAGCCTCACCTGTGACAACCTTGACCTTGTGGCTCCTGACCTATCTCCCCCAGTGTCACCAGTCCTGCCTTCTCTGTTGCCCCTCTCCTCTGAGGTCCCAGTTGTACTGGCCCCAGGAGGAGATGAGGTTGGCCCAGAGTCTGCCCCTAAGCGAGCCCCCTGGTTACTCAGCGGGATGATTCTGATGGGCTTGGACTCCTACTTTTCCCAACTATCTGCTGTATCCTCCTCATGGGCGCCACTTTGAGCAGCCATCCCAGTTCTCCACTGGATGGTGTCCTGGTGGATTCTTCCCCCAGGATGGGAGCCAAACTTAGTTAGTTTAGCCCCCCTCTCTCACATTCATGGTTGCATATATTATGGATCTTCAAGATATACTAGTGCCTTATGCCAGCCTTAGTGAGTGTAGCATCTGCAGAGATTTATAAGTTTTCATGCTTCTCTTTTAATTTGTGAGGGGGTATCTTTTATTCATCTGCCTGAATGTAAGCAAACTTGTGCCCAGGTGGGCTCTTGGAGGGGCTGGGGATCAAATATTCTTCACTGGACTCTTTTTCTGGAGAGGGAGAACCAGAGGTCTTCTTGGTGGACTTGATGGGCTTCTTGGCAATACTTTTCTTTTCCTCAAAGGCAGGCATGTTTTTTCTGGAAGGGGTGGCCTTCTTTAGGTTGATAGGGGTTGATTTAGGAGGCATCTAGAGGGCTCAAAGTTAGCATATTTTAGTTGGTAAAACAAGAATAAGTTATTAATAAAGTTTTTGCTTTTTTACCATAATCTGAAAGCCAGAGTACTGCTTACTATATTTTTGTAAGTTTTAATGATTTTTTATTGAGGTAGTTAACTTTATAATACTTTCAAAAGGAGTAAAGGGGGTTTGATCAGACAATTAGGGAGTTTTGATTTTGGCACTTTGATTTTGACACTTCCTAAAAACATAAAGAAACATGGTAACATATTTTAATTAATTTAATATTTTTTTGAAACTGCCAAAATCAGCAGAATTTACTAAACCTTTTAAAAAGTTACATTAAACTAACCCAAAAGGCCAGAAACTTTACTATGCTTTAAAACTGGTCTTTGAACTTAAATATTATATTGGTTGGATTATTATGGGGTTTTAAAGTAGAAAATTGGGCTGGTAAAATAGACTTTTGATTTCTGAACTTTCAATTATAAACTCCTATTGGAGCTTAGTTAATAAAATATTGAATTTCAATCACAATTTAAAATATATTGCTTAACAATAAATCCACATAATATGAATTTCAATCTGAAGCATTTTTGATTTGCACACTCTATCACTACACCCAGTAAATTACAAAGTGATAAGATAAAAAATTTCTATCAAACTTTATTTTTTACTTAATAAAGCTTGCTAAAAAATTTAATCAGATGATTTACATGTGATTGTGAAACTGTATGATAGATTTCATCTTATTTGGTTGGGTATGATACAGCAGTTTTATAACCTGTTGAGATAAACAAAATCATCTCAGTCTAAAAACAAAATTGAAGTGGGTCTGGATCTATTGTAATCTAATATAAATTTCTTGGGTTTCAATTTTTTATACTGAGATGATTTTGTTTATCTCAACAGGTTTGAAAACCACTGTATGTTTATGAAGCTTTTCTGATCATTTACATAGTGATAAAATCAATATTAAGTTATGTTATAATTTTTTAATTTTGGGGCCTCAAATATTAAATTAAAGGCTTCTGAGCTTTGATTTTTGCACTTATTATTATGTCCCCTCTATTCAAAAGGGTGAATAATAACTATTTAAAAAGCCATTCAGAATTGAGGTGTATTTTAAATTGTATTGATTTGGGCACTTTGAGCTTGGTCTTTTAGTTTAGCTACTAATAAAAACATTCGAAAATTCAAGTTTAAATAAATATTATTTTTTGCCGGAATTCATATTGAAAAAAAAGTGTGGAGATTGAAAAATCCATCAATTTGGAGATTTGGATCTCCACACTTCAACTTTAGGCACTTGTCCCATATTTTATCAAACAGGTTCTAGTAGCACAGTATGGCTAGAAATATAGGTGCTAATTTGATGTTTTCAGTCATGACTGTAGCTGATTGTTAATGCTTTGGGTTCTGTGCCAAACCCCTTCTCTGCCTTGAAGCCTACATTATAGGCATTAGCACCATGTAAATCAAGCCTTCAAAAGATTTTGGGCTTTTGTAACGGATCAAATCCGCTTCCCATGGCGGAATTTCGATCCGACTCGATAGAGCGGCTTGTTTTGTAGGAGTAGTTTGAGGCGTGACTGGTGTTAGATGTGAAACAGCACTCTAAACCTCGCAAACCATCGTCACGTTTGTTTAGCCTAAACAGGAATCCTTGAAGCAGGGTTGAGATTAAGCCCTTGGGGGTGGCTGGGGCGTGGGAATCCGACAATGTCTATGACGCATAGTTAAAACTATTAGTGGGAAGTGCACTTCACCGCCAAACTCCAGCGATACTTAAAGCTCCCATTTTCACCGCTTCGATATAAAAGCTAAGCCTAAACCCTACTTTTGCACGGATGCGAAAAAATCAGGAGTTCGAGCTGTACTTGATGCTGTCATAGTAGGGGTGTTCGGCTTTAGTAATAAATGTTTTGTTGCTTATTCATTAGGCCATCTATGGGCTGGTGAATTTCCCAGAGAACAACGATCTGATGAAGGTCTAAGTCCAAGCCTCCCAATAATAGGTTAAGTTTTAGCTGACGTGATATCATTTGTTTGAATGCAAATCAATCCTTGTGTACAACAAGTGTACATGGCTTAATAAATAGATGAAACTTGCATCAAACATGTATTTTGTTCCCAGGAAGCGGTGTAAAAGTGCCTATTGGATACAGATAATCAAAATTAATAAGGATTGATATCCACTGATTATAAGTAATTGATTTGAGTGCAGAATAAATAAATGCATTCTTTGCGAGAGTGATTTTGTGGTAGGACATATGTTTTACCGCAATGGTATAAAAACTTTATATAATTAACATTTTTGAATGGGGTGCTTTGACGGAGTCTTAATTAGTAATTAAACTTGGCCGTGACATTTATCTTAGCGGAGTCAGGTGACGTAGGGGTAAAGCGTCATTGATACAATTTCAACTTGCAGAGATCCACGAGAAACAAGGCAAATGAGAAAGAGTAGTCGAGGCGGGTGTAAACCAACTATGGCTGAGTAATTTGGAGGAGCATATAAAGCCCTCAGTTAGGCTCGATATGGCCTTGAAACCCCGTCACAATGGCACCTACCCGCGCAGATAACACCTTGAGAAATGGACATAGTGAAGAAAAGTACATTTATTTATTTTTATATCTTAGCATAATTCTACTGGAACATTTTTGTTTTTTGCGAATGGATGCATCTTTGAAATGTGCCTTTTCTCATCTTGAAATAGACATATATTGTTGTTAGGATCGGGGTTTGTAGTTCCTCCCTGCTTGGAATACCTTGCACGCCGCAAGACAAATCAAATCACCATAGGTAGAGTGATAATATGGTATATCTAACCTTGTAGCGAGCCTTGACCTTGAACGAGCCCATCAGCTCGCAAGAAAGAGATCCAATATCTTTGTTACGACAGTCGATGTGGGTAACCAGGATTCGCTTGACCAACTAGTCTCACGACATGATATCGTCATCAGGTAATATTTGTATCCACAACTAATCCCATAGCCTTATCCCATATACTTTCCACGCCAAGGTGATTCGCTCTGCTTTGAAATTCCGAAAGCACGTCGTGACCACTTCATACATCTCCCCGGAAATGAAGGCGTTTGATGCCGAAGCAAAGGAGAAGGGTGTTATGATTATGAATGAGATTGGTCTGGACCCCGGAGTAGACCACGTTTACGCTCTTAAGACCATCGATGAGGTTCAGTCCCAGGGTGGTAAGATTTTGTCGTTCGTCTCGTACTGCGGAGGGCTTCCTGCTCCCGAGGCCTCTGGTAATCCTCTTGGTTACAAGTTTTCTTGGTCTTCGCGAGGTGTTCTCCTCGCCCTCCGCAACGAGGCAAAGTATTTGAAGGACGGAAAGGTAATTGAAAGACCTGTCAGCTGCTTACCGTTAGGTTGTCAAAGTCGAGGGCTCTGAACTTATGAGATCAGCTGTGCCAATTAATATCTTGCCTGCTCTGGCAGTGGTTGGGTATCCCAACCGGGACTCTTCAGGATACGGTGAACGGTATAATATGCCTCACGCGCACACTGTTCTGAGAGGCTCTCTGCGCTACGCATGCTTCCCTGAATTCGTCCAAGCTCTCGTTGATATTGGCTTCCTTAGCGAGGAGGCTAAGCCTTACTTATCTACAGATGCAGCCGATATCGAATGGAAAGACGTCCTTGTCCAAATGCTGGACCTTCCCAAATACCAGGAAGAGTACTTTGTTTTGAATTCCGTTTTCTAACCATAAAAGGGCTGTTGAAGAAGCAATCGCTTCCAAATCTGGATTGAGTGATTCCATGGCCCTACAGAGGGTTATCCAAGGCATGAAATGGTAAGTTATGATATCGACCTTTGTTGAATATATAGGCTTGGATTACTTTCTTCAACCAAAGTTACTAAGAGAGGTGGTAACTTACTGGATACTTTATGTGCTACCCTGGAGGAGAAGATGGTGTTTGAAGAGGGCGAACGCGACATGGTCCTCCTTCAGCATACTTTCGAAGTAGAGACTGGTAAGGGGGAACTCCAAACAAGGACCTCGACGCTTCTCGAGTATGGTGAGCCTAAGGGATTCACCGCTATGGCCAAGACAGTTGGGACACCCTGTGCAATTGCAGTTCAGCTCATACTGGATGGTAAGTTCTTGACTTTTATTCCGCTAACCAATAACAGGTGAGCTCAATATCCCTGGTGTACAAGCCCCCATTACTAAAGACATCTATCTCCCCATCATGGCACAACTTGAAAAGGAAGGCATCACATGTAAAGAATCTATCATCCCCCATTGATATATTAAATCATATTCATTTCTGTATTTCTACTCTGAATATCACATCTAGATTGTTTCACTTTACTATTTAGTCTCAACTTTTGTCGCTACTTTCCAACTTGTCCGGCTAGCTCAATCGGCAGAGCGTGAGACTCTTAATCTCAAGGTTGCGGGTTCGACCCCCGCGTTGGGCTTATCCTTTTAATTTGGCTACAACTGCCTATATTAGCTTTGCTCAGCTTCTTTTTCTTAATCAACTCTGGATAGAATTTCTTGACCCTCATAACCTACCCTGTGATATGCAATCCAATGTGAAATAAAGTCAGCTGCCAGAAAGCGATTGGAGTAGGTTGAAGCTTTTTTATTTCAAAACCAGTATCCTATATCAGGGGGTGACTTGATATCCTTCTTCAGCAAGGAGGATTATCATAGTGAGGTAAAGGTTAAGCACATCATAATCTACTAGGCGGGGTATGGCTGGGGATGCTTTGGCTCTGCCCCGGCTAGCTTCCGACTCTGGGCTGCTACAGCCAAAACGGAATTACTATATGTTTAAATATTGCTAGATAGGTCTTTGAAATGGGTGTCCCAGCACAAGAAACTGGCCAAAGCAACCCTAGGTATGAATAATCAAAAGTTTATAAGATCAAGGAATCCAAGGGGTTGATACCAGAGATTAAAAGTGATACTTAATAAGAACATGGGTGTTGCAATCAGATTGAGTAACCCAATTTCCAACATATCTCATAATATACAGGAGGTGCCTTTCAATCCACATCATTACAGTTATATTTTTATAAAGTCACTTGAACAACAAACATATTGGTACTTCATATTCTCATATAAAGAGTAAGGCCAATTTATAACACAGATCCTATAAGCTACACATAGAACAATCAAGCTTATCTTGATCAACACCGTTTTCTATAATAAAACTTTATTAAAGCTCTTACAGAGTAACAGTAAAAGGACTATAGCCTTGGGGATTGGGGGTGAATTTAATGCTTCATTATCATTGGATTGTCTGGCCATCCCATACTGGAAACTCCAACTATGGATGAGTCTGATGAGAACAGCCACATAAAGCCAGGGCTAAGAAAAAGTCCCAGGAATTAAACCTGAGACCCCTGGGGCCAAGTAGGAATACCTCAAGCAACCTGGGCACACCCATGTATCTTGATTAACACCATAAGCTCCATTCTTTTGATGATCCAGTAATCTTTTCACATGGTATAACAACCCATCCTTATTAATAAAGACCATAATGTTATAAATCCCTTTTATAGCCTCCCTCAGACTGTTGCCCTTTCCTAACTCCTAAATACCAAATTATAAATAGTTTAGTTGCAACAGAGATATAAGCCCCAATCAGCTACATTGTATAAAACCAGCCTTCTCACAATAATGATAGTGATGCATTTATCTCTCTTCACAATTCTATTAGTCAATAGGGTATGTGAGATTATGCTAATTGACCACAAATGATCAGGCTAATTAGCACACACAGATTTTATCAGTTACATGTCATATTATCACTAGATTATCATTATATTATGTGTATTAATTATACGCCATGTAATCACTAGTTTATTATGATTGATACGGCTATTATACACATATAATTGTTCATCAATATAGTGATTACTAATGATTACACACCATGTAATCAATAGATCATCAATTGTATATCTCTCTCTATTTTTTACTGAATGTTGTATCAGCTCAGCCTCACCCAGCCTGAAAGGCATATATGCATATATCAACCTAATGATGGATAAAAGGCTATGAAATACCAAATTTGCATTGACATTACACAGCAGATAATCAGTTCCTTATTGGTTTAGGTTGTTATTACACGGCAGATAATCCTTTGTTTTTTATTGGATTGAGCCAGCTATTATAAAGTGTGTAATCCCTAACTCAACCTGTCATTTTAATAAACAGAAAGCTTGCCATCCAGAAAAGGATCACTTCTTAAATCCTAAAAGGGAAAAAAGAAATACCTGCATTCTACCTTCCAAAGTAGGAGAATAGAACTGGGACCATTTCTAAGCATCAGCCAAATACAGTGTAGTTCCCTAGTGCCATCAAAGGTGGGTAAAGGTACAGCCAATTGATAATCACCAGTAGGCTAGCTCAAGGATAGTGTAGGCTGTAGCTGAGGTGCCCTGTATTACTTGTGAAGGCTGGTAGCAGCACACATGCCAAGGAAAGCCAATCAGGATTGGTGTAGCCAGCAAGAATAGAATTGTTGCAAAGGTAGCCACCAGAAACTGTCTGAAAGGACAAAAACAAAGGTTGTTATAATATATATAGATACAGACACCTGAAAAAAGGACAACAAGTTCTAAGTTAGACCTGGATAGATTGCAGCTGCTGGCTAGATTGTACTTCAGTCCCAATAAATGTAATTATCTTCAAAGTTCTATTCTAATGTAATCTGTAGTGCTCCTTGCATAAGACAGGTAGAGTACATTGGCAAGGCTAACATATCTCTGTAGCTTTGAACATACCAGCAATATCCACAATTGCTCAACAGGGTACATGTAATAAAGGCAATTCATAGTGATCAAAATAAACATAAATATTGAGAAGAGCCAAGGAACAAAACCTACTTCATCAACACTGATATTTTAAAAGGAATATAGAAGGAGAACTAGTTTGAAATAATATATCATATCAAGTGTGTTTTGTAATCAACAATTATAACACCTAGCAACAACATCAGGAATAGACAAATATAGATTTACCTAGTAAGGGTGTTTAAATACCATAACAGGTTTAAATAATCCTTCATGTCATGTATTTCTATGAGTGTTTATGGCAAGTAATACATAAATGATGGGTGCAAATAGTTTCTCTCTTACTTTTTGACCCTCTAGAAAAGCAGTTAATCATGTATGAGTATAATATGAAAATGGCTTTGTATGAAAAGATTTATGTTTTAGGGTTCATTTTCTTAAACTGGTGATTATTTAATAAGGTCATACATATTATCTGTATCAGGATCATCATTCATGATGATCTTAACACAGAGAATTAAAACTCTTGCAATGGGGCACAAAGGGATTTTCCAGTCAGCACTGAAATACAAGATTTTAAAATTAATTATTAGGACGTCAATTCAGGCCAAGCAGTGACAAAAGTCAAACCAGGAACCTTTCCTGCGGACTTCAAGCACGCAAAATCAAGTTTGGGAACAACTAAGTGTTTAATAGAAACACAGGAAGATTTTAAAATTGCTCAAATCATCCAATCAGATCTTACAACAGCACTCACTGATGTTGACAAACCCCAGCACAGATATGAAGCTCTGTAACTCCCAAATAAAGTTCAAGAACAATTGCTTAAGTTTTAACACATTTTGAGAAGTCATTAAATTATAGCTATCATAATAGCTAACTATTAAGGTATTTAAAACTTTCATGACAGTCAATAATTGGCATCAATTGTTTGATATATGTTGCAACTGTTTTTAACTGGGGATACATTATAAGTTAACTTCATTTTCCCAATTACTCCCTCTTTATCACTATAAAAGCTTCTTTGCATTGTCTATGGCAAATTCTCAATCAATAAAGAGTTTTATCCCAACTTAAATATTTTTTATTGTTTGTAAGACTTTTGGACATTTCTCATGAAACCGCCTAATCTTTCCCCATTTTGGGGAATCAGGCTTAAATAGGTGATTATAATCTTTTTTGTACCTTAGTACATTCAGCTGTTCAGATGAAGACACACCCTGGCACAGGAACCAGCACCAAGTGTTGCAACAATGGAAAGTGGCCACCAGTGGTCCCAGGAAGATGTTACACAGTCTCTTTGTTCTCTTCCAATCCTCTCACCAAGCAAAAGCCTCAAACTGTGTCCACAGATCCTGCACAAACTAGTCCTTTTTTATTTTTTTGCTTTTGTTTCCTTGCTTGACTGACTGGGTGCATACACCTTCCTTGGGTGGTTTAATCCCTTACTGGGAGAATATCAAATCCTTGGAGAGTTATTACATTTGGGTATGGTTTCTGTACCAATCAGCTCTATGATCACTGGGGTAAACCCTTCTGCACTAATTCATCATGTTAGGCAACTATTCTCTGCAGGGTGGGGTCCTGAAAATCTGCTTTAAAAAGATGGAGAGCCAGGATAAAAACCCAGTATAGCCCTTCAGCATTTTGATATTTTATTTATGGCAATGTAGAATAGTGAAGCTGTAGCTTTAAAATATCAAATCCAGCTATCTATTTTTTCTTCAGGCTCTGTCAGGAAGCCATGCATGGGTAGATACATCAGATGATGTGGGCAAAGAAATTTCCAGACCAGTAGTGAGAGCCCATCATAATATAGGCACTATCTTGATAATTAATATATACTAGGTGGTTGCCCTGTCCAAGGACAGAATTAAAGTTGAATTTAATAAATCAATTAGATATATTTCATTGTACTTTTAGGTTGGGATTACTTAGCATATTATATTAAATTTCTATTTAAAATGCTTCATCAAAAGTGTTAAAACAGCAGGATTGACCCGCTAATAAGGTTATAACTAAGCAGGTTTATGACCTGCAATCCAACTTCCCTGTGACCTGTTCCCAAAAAAGGAAGTCAAATTGAATTCCAAAATGCAACAACATAAATAAACAATGATCCTATACAGTGAATGACTTGATTTGGCACCTTACCCTTTACCAGGAACAAGTCATCCCCTTCACCATCTAACCAAATAATCTACATAATCATGTTCCTCTTGAGATGATTCACAATAACTATATAATCCCTATATCCAAATAAAGATAATTATCTAGTTTTCAAATATTTTCCCTCTTGTAACTCTGCTAAAACAGCATAGTTATGATAAGGAGCGCCTTTTGGGGAAGCTTCAAATATAGAATTAGGAAGAGAAGAAGTATATTTTATTGGATAATACTTTAGACTTATATAGCTTTAGCTGTGGCGGGGATTTTAGTTGGATCAAACCCAGGGGTTGGTCATGTGCTGGATGGGTTTGAGTCACTGGATACCTGGACAGTCATGTGATATTGATTTGTTGCCATTTCTGGTACGTCAAATGGTATATTGGAAAGGCACCAAATTGGGCGATGACTGGATGTTAGGTGTGATGGCAATAGCCGGAATACTTGTACATCCAGACCCTTGACACACCCCTCCCTTAAGGGGTTACTCAGGTACATCAGGAGGGGGCTTTGTCTTGATGGCTGTGCTGATGTTCCTGGAGTTGTTTACTAGTGGGCACCAACTGGGTCAAGTGTTCTCCTTTGCTAGGGCGGAGGCAAGATCTGTGATACTTTTTGGTGATGGGCTCTTTGGCACCCTGGAACTTAACCAGGTAGGTGTTCCTGTCTGGTTGGTATTTGATGATTATTCCTGGTCCTCTGTGTACTGAGTCTAGCTTCTTTCTGTTCCCAGCTAGGATCCAGACGGGGGAGTTGATGGGGAGTGGATCCTCTGTTGAGGTTACCTTTTGGGTTTTGAGTCTCTTTGCTTCTGCCAGTTTGGCTTTGAGGCATATGTGTTGTAGAGCTAGTTTCTGTTCTACTGTGGGAGGTTTCCCCGGGGGGGATCTTCACATACAGTTGATTGTTGTGGGTGACTATTTCTGGCTTGTACCTGTATGTTAGTTCAAACGGTGAGTAGCCTGTCCCTTGATTGGTACAAGCCCGGGATACTAGTAATGCATGTTTCACATAGAGTGGCCATGTGTCTTTGGCTTTGCCATCTATTATTTTCTCCAGGGTTCTGATAAGGCTGCTGTTCAGGCATTCAACTCTGCCGTTGGCCTGTGGCCTGTAGGGCAAGGTTGTGGAGTGTTTGATGTTCTTTGTTTTTAGATTGTTGTTTACTACATGGCCTGTTAGCTCTTTTGCTCCATCTGTTATGATGTAGTATGGAGTGCTGTAGTCCGCTATGATTGCTTTATTTATGAATTGATTTATTGTTTCTGCCTTGTGATCTTTTGTTGCCCAGCAGATGGGCCAACATGTGGCAAAGCTGATGGCTACAATTGGGAAACATTGATTTGTTTTGGTTTCCAGGAAGGGTCCCACTACATCCAGTCCCCAAACCTTAAATAGTTCAGGGTCAGGTACTGGGTTGACTGTTGGCTCTGCCACCTTTGTGCTGGCATATTTTTCACACAATGTGCACTTCTTTAGAACATCAATTATGTCTTGCTTCAGGTTGGGCCACCATACTATCTCTTTTAATGTGAGATATAAGTTGTTAGCCTTTGTGTGTCCTAGCAGACAGTGGTGTCTTAGTATAGTGTTGACTCTTTGAGCGAGTGAAATGTATGGAATGTGTTTATCCTTGATGATTTGGTATACTGTGCCATTTGATATGTGGGAATGTTTTTCATTCCTTACTAGCGTATCATGGGTTAGTTGGTGTGTGGAGGGATCCTTTCCTTTTGTCTTGTACTCAGTGTTGTATAGGTTGGGCCAGTCAGGGTCCAGGTGGTCAGGGTGATCCTTTCTTGGCTGGCATAGCCTAGAGAGAGCATCAGACGTGACCAGCTCTGCCCCCTTTTTGTATTGGATGTCCAGGTTAAGCTGTTCCAGCAAGGACATCTATTTGGCTTGGCGCTGTGCAAGTGCGTTCTGAGTTTTGAAATAGATTAAGGATTTGTGGTCAGTTAGCACTTAGACGTTTAAGTGTCCTTTGAGATAACATCTCCATTTCTTGCATGCATGATATATTGCTACAAATTCTTTGTTGTGTATTGGGTACCTTTGCTCAGTGTTTGTTAGTTTTCTGCTTTTGTAACATACTGGCAGGAAATCTTGCTGCCCTGGCTGGCGGATGCGTAGGACTGCGCTAATGGCGGTGTCACTAGCGTCTGACTCAAGCTCGTAGCACCCATTGTTATTAGGGTATTGCAAGATTGGTGCTTTGATCAAAGCTTGTTTTAATAGCTGGAAATTCTTGTCACATTCTGGAATCCAGATGAATTTCTTTTTGGCATTACTTTTGGTTAGGTCATTGATGGATGCAGTGAGCTTTCTGCAGTCTTTGATGTATTTCCTTAGGTAAGCTATCATACCAAGAAAGCATCTTACTTGTTTCACAGAGGTGGGGCGTTGCATGTCATTTATGGCTTTTATTTTATCTGAGTCTGCTTTGATGCCACTGTCAGAGAAAATGTGGCCCAAGAACAAGAGTTCCTTTTCCATAAATTGGCACTTACTAGGCTTAGCATATAGTTTGTGCTTTGCAAGTCAATTGAGTGTCTCACAGACATGCGTGAGGTGTTCCTCTTTTGTTTTTGAAAATATGATGATGTTTTCAAGGTAACATAATGTGTTTAAGAGTCTGTTTAGCTCCTGGTTCATCATGATGACAAATGTTACTGGGGCGTTTGTCATCCTGAAATTCATTACTTTACATTCAAACAACCCAAATTGCGTGCGGAACACGGTCTTTGGTATGTCTTTTTCTTTAACTTCAACTTGGTTATAACCAGATGTGAGGTCAATTTTTGAGAAATTTTTTGCTCCAGAGAGCCTTTCAAATAGGTCTTCTATGAGGGGAAGTGGGTATTTATTTTTTACTGTACTTGCGTTTAGTACTCTGTAGTCAGTAACTAGGCAAAGAGATCCTTCTTTCTTCTTTACAAAGAAGACCACTTCCCCCATGGGAATTCAGACGGATAAATGAATCCTTTGGCTAGATTGTCCTCAATGTGGGCTTTAAGTGTTTGGGTCTCCATGGGAGAGAGTCTGTAGAGGGGTGCGGGTTTGGGAATGGCTTTGCATAAGTTGATGCCATGTTTAAACTCTCATTTGGGGGGTAACCATGTGAGTCCTTCCTTGAATACATGAGCGTATTCATTTAGGAGTGCCATGAGTTCCGGGCATTGGATCTTTTGTGTTTGTATATTATTAAATTCAGAGTACCTTGTTATGTGGAGGTTACTGTCTTTGGTTAGATGTTTGGAGTCATCTTGATTTATGACTTGAACAAATACTGTGTCTCTTAGAATGAGGCTGTTGGGTTCTTTGAGAATGTTGAAATTGACTCCATTGCATTTTATTGTCATGGTTTTTGTTTTCCAACATATGCTGGGATTCACTCAGGTGAACCAGTCCATGCCTTCTACAATGTTGTAGTTTATGTTGTTCATGAAAAGTCCTTTGATGGACGTTTGTATGCCGTGGAGGTCAATTCTGAAGGGCGTTGTTTTGCCTTTGAGCAGGACTTTTGACTTGTCTGCCATTCTAGCATATTTGAAGTTGGATTTGATAACTGGTGTTTTGTACTTGGCTACAAAAGGTTTACTAAACATAGTGTGTTGTGCACCAGAGTTGAATAAAATTTTATGTATATGAGATTTGTAAGTGCATTGATAGACAAGAAGTTGTGAGCAATCTTTAATTTTTACGTTCATAAAAATGGAGGATTGCGGGACACATGGGATGCGAGCAGCAAAGTTTGTGCCTTGGTACAGTTTCTTGTCAAGTTGGGGGGAGACAGGGGCACTTAAGCCTGTTCCCCCTCTTCTTTTCCCTGTTCCTCTGTTTTGAGACCTTCAAGGTCAGAGAATGTGGGATCAGATTCATATCAGGTTGCTACTTCAGCGTTGTTAACTTCAGAGGTGTGCTCTTTCTTGGGACAGGAGCAGTTTGCGCTTTGGCTACAATTGCCATTGTTACAATTGGAGTTGCTGTTGCTATGATTGGTATTTTGGCGTTTATTGCCATTGGAGTTTTCTCTGCCATTGCCGTTTGAGGAGCGGTTGCTGTTGCGTGCAGCATATTCCATGTTAGCGTGTTTTTCAGCGCGCTTGGCTTCAGCAATGAGTGCAGGCATGGAGGTGTTAGCCTCTGGGCGGATGAGGGCAGCAACAGAGGGTTTCATTATATTGATGAATGAAGCTCTAGTGTGTACGTTGTAAACTTGTGCTGGGTTTTGATTTTTACGGTGTTAAACTCAAATTTATTGGTGTAAGCTGTGATAGTGGTCTTCTGAGGAAGATTGCTGATCTGTATTGCAATGTCTTGGAGATATTCAGTGACACAGAAATTGTGAGTGATGTTGGCTTTGAACTCTTCTCATTTGTCAAGTTGGTAATCAGTTTGTGAGCCAACCCAGGTGGCAAACCAGTTAGCTGCGGCCTCGTATAGGCGCTTGCTGGCTTCTTGGACCCATTTTTTGTGGGGGATGCGGCTGGCGCAGAGTTTTGCGGCTGAGTGGTCTAGCCAGCTGATGACATTTTATTTGTTTTTACCAAAGAACTTGTCAATACCAATGTATTTGGTGTTGGTAACTTTGCCTGCAATAGGTGTTTGTGGGTTTGTTTGTGGTTGTAGAGAGTGACTGTATTGAATTATCTTGGTGCATGCTTTGGGCATGACCAGACCTTCAAATATGGTGCATCCACTAGGAATATCTTCATCAATGTTGTGGGCGCGGAAGTACGTCTTCTAGGTATCCTGGGATGTGGCCTGGTTGAGTACGTGGGCAAAGGTGGGCAGGTTCTGTTCAGTCATTTTCTCTTTCATTGGCGTGGTCAAAAAACTGTAGTGCTATCAGTGATAAGGAGCGCCTTTTGGGGAAGCTTTGAATATAGAATTAGGAAGAGAAGAAGTATATTTTATTGGATAATACTTTAGACTTATATAGCTTCAGCTGTGGTGGGGATTTTAGTTGGATCAAACCCAGGGGTTGGTCATGTGCTGGATGGGTTTGAGTCACTGGATACCTGGACAGTCATGTGATATTGGTTTGTTGCCATTTCTTGTATGTCAAATGGTATATTGGAAAGGCATCAAATCAGGCAATGGCAGGATGTTAGGTGTGATGGCAATAGCCAGAATACTGGTACATCCAGACCCTTGACAGTTACAACATTGGTAGTAGAAGTAGATTTTCCATCCTACTTTTCCCCTCAAAATTCCGCTTGTAGTTTGTACTTGCCATGGTCAATAAATTTACAAAAAAATCATGTCTGGCCTCCCTGTGGACTGGACACCCTACATGCCAGGTACTAAAATACCAGAAGGCTTTTTACTGTACCAAAACATGGTAATGTTGGTATCCACCTTTAATGCCCTATAAGCACAAGGGTTCTTTCAAACACCTACCACCACTCTGCAAGTGACAGACAAGAGCATCATGCCTGCCCATGTAGTACAATGTCTTTGAAGCACCGCCTTGAAATCATTTGCTGGGACCAACAACAACAATGCCACAACATGGATACAATTGGCACAGAACAAACTAGTGCAAATGGAATGTCCACAAAGTTTATGGATTGCAGAGATATCCATCTGCCTCACACACAACACAGGTACATGGTGCAACAAGTGGCACAAAGACCACACCAAGAAGGATTGGGACAACTTTAAGTGGGACTTCTTGGAAAGATTTGTAATGAAGAACACTGTCCCCATGATCATATGTCAAGTAAAAAACTTGACCCAAACTGGCACAGTGAAGAAAATTACCTTTATGTACAAAGAGCTCCCCTAAAGGTACCTTTTGACATGGCATTTGACAACCCAGCTATGTACCTCATGTACTACAACACACTTAAGCCACATGTTGTGAGACAAATTAACCTAGACCAAGCAAGCAATCTTCAGAGCCTCTAATGTGAGGCAGAGAAGGAAGAGCAGACGTCAAATGCCCTCCACTGTCACGGTAGATTTCATAATATCAGTAATTATTTGCCCAGGTAGGAAGGCTCAGAAAGCTGGAAAGCCGTTAATCAAATTAACTTATCTGAAGAATCTAAATCAAACAATTTATTGAAAATGGGTTACAGTTGCTCCAGTTTTCCAGTTGAATTTCATTCTCCCTTGCAAGCTGACGCTGATAAATTGACGTTATATGAGAGTCACCCAATATGGTCTTATTTATCAGCATGGTAATCAGAAGTTGGTCACTCAAGGGTTCTTTGAAAACTGGACTAGGTAATCACTTGACAATTCAGAAGGAATAGGAGCCAAGGATCCAGGTGGTATTGCTTAGTCAAATTTTGATATATATTAAACAATTTTCACTGTTTCAACTATTAAGAGTTGAGTCCTCCAAAATTTTTTACTTAATAAAATCAAATATCCCTTGGTCAAACTTTGTTTTATAAGGCATACTGTAGTTGGCCTGCTGCGCTACATTCCCTACAGTTTAATTCTTAGCCAAATCATTACTGGAAGATGGGGCCTGCCACCAGTACTTTGTTGTTGTTGCTGCCAAATGTTAATCTGATGCTTGCAAATCATAGAGTTTTCCCCACTGTATCTGAATATGAGACACTTGTTACATCTCAATGTCCTAAATTCTATGCTGAAGACACCTTGATTTGCTCCCAGGCTATTTATTTCAGGCTCTTTTGGTTAGGGTTAATCATTCTGCCTAACCCTAGTGTATTGTTGTAATGTGGTTAGTGTAAACTAGCCATTACTGACGTCAATACCTCCCATCAATTAGACTCTAGTGCAAAGGATATAATTGCCTTGTAGTTCAGATGAACAACTAGTCTGGTTGACCAGCAGGTTACAACCTCAGAGGATTGATTAGTCCATCAAACAATTATACCAATTGATGGGCTGAGAGCCAATATAATCTGAGATGAAGTCTGATCAGAGGATCAGTGGATTAAGATTAATCACAAATCCCCTATATAACTCTTTCCTTGTATTATTAAATAAAGAATTGATATTAAATTAACTATATATTTATTAAACATACTAAGTAGATAATCATTTTATATTAGTCCTTAGTAAAATTTAGGTTGCAATCAAGTTAAGTGAATATAGAAATCACCACACCATAGTTAAGGTTATAACATTTGATGCTCACTCAGCATGCAATAGCCTGATGAAGCTTGTTGTCCAACCAGGGACTTGTTTTTTGCCTGGGGAGGGAATAGAGATGATTGTGACAGAAATCACGGGATAGTCAGAAGCTATTTCTAAGTGATGGGAAATTACCACCCAAATCCACATAGAATTAATGATTAACCACTAATGTGGCTTCAAATATCTTTTTGTAAAATTTCCAATTGTAATACCAGGATTAAGCAGAACAATTAATCCTAACAAAAGTAGCCCAAGATAAATGACCTGAGACAACATCAACAAATATTCAGAATAAAATTCTGGAAATTGGGAGGCAACAAAATTTTCAGTTTCAAGAATGGGGGGACGAGCTGCAAAATTGGTTGGCGCAAAATTAACATTGAACGGCACCAACAATAAAGTTCCAACTGCAGGACCCCATCTTCCAGAAATGATTCTGTTGAGAATTAGATTGTACGGAATATATTGTAATAACCCAACCACAGGATGCATTTTGAAAAGTAAATTAGAACTTGGGATGAATGATTTTCATTGAGTAAAATTTTGGGAGGACTCAACTCTTAGAGGTGAAACAGTGAAAATTATTCAATATATATCAGAAAAATTGACTAAGTAATACCACCTGAGTCTTGACCTCATATTTCTTCCACATTGTCAAGTAAGTATCTGGTCCAGGTTGCAAAGAACCCTTGAGTGACTAGTTTCTGACAACCATGCTGATTGACAAGCTCATATTGGGTGACCCTCAAATTACGCCAATTTATCAATGTCAATTTGCAAGAGGGAACCAGTTTCAGCTGACAGACTGGATCAGCCATAACCCATTTCCAATTGACTGTTTGATTTAAATCTGTTAACTTGGTCAATTTTGATAAAGGTTTTCTGGCTTTTTGAGCCTTCTTGCTTGGGCGGATAATACCCAGCATGATGGAACCTACTGTGACAATGACCTTCTCCATGCTTTACTCCACTATTTGCAAGACCATCTTAATGGGCTCTTTATGGAGATCAACCACCTTGCTGACACAATAGATGGTCTTCCTAGAAAATTTGTTGCTTTTGGTCAATTCATGACTGACGTGGAACATCTTTGCAAAATTGAGGACCACTCCACCTTGCACCTGGACGTTCCAGTTCCACTCAAAGTAGATGGGAATGCAGAGCCTACCCAGAAGCAGCTGGAGCAGGCTATAGGCAGCATGGACTGTGGTGCTTTCCAAAACAGGGAAGCTCATAAGAATCTGGCAGTATTGCCATCATATGGCACATCTGCCAAAGAGAAATTCAGGAACTTCACTGGGATTACTCCCAACCAGCTTTGGTTGCAGATGAAAACAATTGAACAAGCAAAGGAGTATATACATAGCTTTGCTAATCCTGCAATTTTCCATAACTTTATTCATTTGGGGTATCAACTCTCTCTTATATCACACCAGGGAAATTTGATCAATAACCAACAGGTTTTCCTTCAATGCCTTTACAATGAGCTTGTAGGTTCTATGTCCAACATCAGCCATCAGATTAATAGTTTGGCTTGTCATCAGAACTACACTTCTACTTGGTGCACACAGCTCAAAGAAAAGCTGACCAATTATGTGGCCACAATTCTTGGGACTATGCTAGAGCACAAGGTGGTAGACAACAATTGGCTCTGCACAGTAACCCATCATGTCAAGGGAGCAGGCGCTACCTTTTTCTATTTATGAATTGAAGTCAACTTGCTTTGCCTTTTGGTGAGAATGATTGAGGATGGGCCTTCTATGGAACCTAACAAGGAAGCCACTGCCATTGTCCAGCAGGACATGGAGGAGCTATCTGAGAACGTTAGCAAGATTAACAAAGGCCTTCAACAATCTCTTTCTGATTGTAGTCACTTCTACATGGAACTTCCTAAGCTTGTAAAGTGTATTGACCACAACCACAATTGCACAGAAGAGAACCATGAAAACCCAGAAAGATTAGCTAATAGCCAACGGGCTTCACAGGAAAAGAACAGTGTGTTGTTTGAAAGACAGGAATCTTGTATTGAGAAGCTTGAAGACAAATTACACATAGCCAATCAGACAATTAAGGATCTGGCTTGAGTGGTACAATCACAATGCAGCAATATTCAGCTACTACAAGGTCAAGTGGAGCAACTACTCCAGACATACCCACACCAGACAGGATTAGAGCCAGAGCCACAGGTCACTTCCAGAAGAAGCCAAAGTGTCCTCTCTACCAACAGCCAGGCGTTGTCTGAAGACCATTGCTCTTTTCATAGCTATGGGAGCAATGAGGACAATATATACTGGGCCATGCAGAAGGTCTACATGGCTGAACCAGTACTGAACAGTAGCAAGACGCCTTTACCTGGGGCCACAGCCTCATCATCCCAGACTAGCAACAATGCAAGAGATGCAGCATCTGAGGCACAATTCTGTGTCTCAAACCTGAGGAATACCTCACCTCCACCCAAAAGAAGATAAAACTTTAGTGCTTCTTCTGTGATTCAGAACTTTAAACTAACAAATATCCCCAAATTTGATAAGAAGTCCAACATTCACATGCTCCTTTTCTTATACAACAATTTGATGTATGGCATGGACAATGCCATGAAGAACACAGCTATCTTTAGATGTCTAGATTTGGAAACACAGACAATAAATATGCCAAGACTGCCAGAACAAGGATGGTCCTACAAAAATGTGTCCAGAGCCCTAATTGCAGAATTTGGCAGTGAGGAAGCTCTTTTCTGTAGCAAGATGGAATTCAAAGAAGGAAAAACCAAGAAAGGTGAAACTCTCATAGAGTTTTCAGAACACTTCTACTTGGAGGCTCAGACCCTTGTCTCTATAGGAGCTGCTACTTTTGTGGATGTGAAAGGAGATCTTCTAAATTATGTACACCCTAATTGTGAGTTATCTATCACACTTAAGTCTGGTATATATGGTGCCCAAACAGTTTCAGAGCTAATGCATCACTTGGGATCATTTAAAGAGAAGTTTGAGGTCCCTTTCCCAGACTATAAGAAGTCCACCTCCTTTTAATCAAGCAAATACAAGGGCAAGAGCTGGGAGAAAGATCCCTTGAAGAAGTCAACAGCTGCTGCTACGCCCTCAACCAACAACACTACAAATAATCACACATGCTACAAGTGTGGACAATTAGGGCATCCCTCTCAGAATTGCAAGCAACCCAAGGCCAATATCTGTCACTTTGGCCACAAAGAAAGCAAAGATGACAAGCATACAGAGGAAGAAGAGGAAAGAGAAGAAGATAGTAAAGAGGCAAAAAACTGCTAAGCAGTCAGGTTGAGGAGAAAACCCTGAATGACAGCAGTAATCACACCTCTCCAACTATTGACCCAGACCCCAACATTCCTGACTGAAATGGCTGCTTGCTGGATAAAGAAGCCTGTCCCAAAAGATACTTGCCCAATAAGGAAGAAACTAGATCAAGCGCTTATTAAACTACAGCCTGAGGCATACTATAATAATCTGGCAACTAAGGAAAAGAAAATGGATCATGCAGAAAAGACTTGTCTGGTCCTTCCTGTATACAAGATAGGAAGCCTGGTATACTTCTACAGCAACCAAAGGTATAGTTGTGAAAGAAAACTTGCCTTGTTATGGCAAGGCCCGTTCAAGGTGGTCCAGAAAGTGGGAAAATATAGCTACACTCTCAAGGATCTGGAAACAGACCAACTGATTACTCAAGTCCATGTGCAATACATATGCAAGGCCCCAAGTGGTCTAGCATAACCCCCTTATGGGTAACAACTTGGAAAAAGAAAAACCTAATGAAAATAATCCATGAGTTGTTACCCTATTTGAAACAAGAAGGAAGATAACACATATAAGAGACAAAAAAAATAATTATGATGCAATAATTTATTAAGGTACAAGTTCTTCTATTGCTAGACGTAATTGAAGGAAAATTTGTGCAGATGCAGCATATATGAGCCACACAGAAGGCAGCCAGCAGAAGCCATACAGAAGGAATGGGGTTTAATCAACTGGTAGGAACTGGACATGACTTATTCCTATGGAATATAGGAACACAATTCCTAGTAGGATGCACTCCCATAGTAGACTTTCCTGTTGAGAGTACTCTTCTGGTGTCTTACTGCCTACAGAATAAATCATACTGAGTAGCCATTCAAGGTATTCAGGCATATAGTGAAGACGTTGATGGTAGACAGACTTGGATCCACACAGTACAAGATTACAAACTAGTGTCATGGATTATTGACTTCCATATTTTTCATAGCTTAAGAGATCCAGTGTAGCACTCATGGCTCCTCAAAGACAATACTTGTGACTATCAGAACCATGTCATTAGGGTACTAGTCCTGCGGCTGACTTGGACATTGGAGCTTTTGAAGGTCATTTTTATTGCCTGGATGAGTCCCAAGAATTCTTATTGGCTGATAGCAAGATTCCATCAAAGCTAAACTGGTCAAGTTGAATCTCTAAATAGTCAATTAGTTTAGGTAGCAGTAATCTCCAGTAAACTGTATTCCCAACTTTGAGTTTATGTGTAGAAATCACGCATGGATGCTCCAGGGCAAGCATTAGCACTGACCACATGGCGTAAGAACCATGCAGCTGCAGCCTTGGGATTGAATCCCAACAAACATGCAGGTCCGTGTTTATATACTACCTGTGCTGGTCTTCTTGTATCATTGCTGCAGCACTTGTGACTTCCTTTGCAGTTAGGTTTTTGAGCCTTGTTAATGGAGAACTGGGAACAAGATGCCTTGTCTGACTAGGTGTAGCAGTTTGCCTTGGTGTCTTCTTTGGAGTTGTGATGGAAGATTACATGAAAGTATTTTTTGGTGTACTTGGTTGGTATGCACTGCCACTGGTTGAACTTTTCAAGGCAGCATCAACTTTGTCACCTAGTAATTTTTCAAAGTTCTATCTTTCTTCTGGCTCCAAGATGGGCAATAGACACAATGGTTCCTTGGGGTCTGGCCTTTTTGAGTTAGAATGGTTGACAGCTACTCTCTGTTGTGGCTGATCAGTATATCTTACTACTGGTTTCTTAACTTGTTTGGGACAATTAACCATAATCAGAGAGAAAACTCTGTCACCATAATGTCTAGTTTAGTGGGGGAAATGTTGTAATGTGGTTAGTGTAAACTAGCCATTACTGACATCAATACCTCCCATCAATTAGAATCTAGTGCAAATGATAGAATTGCCTTGTAGTTCAGATGAACAACTAGTCTGGTTGACCAACAGGTCACAACATAAGAGGGTTGATTAGCCCATCAAAAAATCATACCAATTGATGGGCTGAGAGCCAATATAATCTGAGGTGAAGTCTGATCAGAGGATCAGTGGCTTAAGATTAATCACAAATCTCCTATATAATTCTTCCCTTGTATTATTAAATAAAGAATTGATATTAAATTGACTATACATTTATTATACTTACTAAGTAGATAATTATTCTAGCTTAGTCTTTAGTAAAACGTAGGTCACAATCAAGTTAAGTGAATACAATAATCACAATACCATAGTTAAGGTTATAACATGTATCATTTGGAAATTTTACAAAACAGTATTTGAAGCTTTGTTGGTGGTTAATCATCAACTCAATGTGGATTTGGGTGGTGATTCCCCACCACATGGAGATTTCTTCTTACTATCCAACCATTTCTGTCACATCCACAAGGCTCAGGCTGAAAAGAGAGAGATCCAAGGACTCTTGCCCATTAGGTTTCACTAATTGCCCTCCACCTGGTAACAGCAACAACAACAATGGTGCAGGCCACAAGCCCTCAGGATTAAATGGCCACAGTAGGGGGAATAGTGGATAGTCAAACCACACTCACTTCAGGGTCAGTACTATTTAGGACAATCAGCATAAGGGAAAAGCCTGGGGAGAGCATTAAGCAAGCTAAACTCTTCCTGTCAAACTCTGGCCTTACCCAACAACAAGTACTACCCCAAAGATGTAGACTAATGCCCAATAATCCAGGTCCTCTTAGAGGACCCAGTACTATACACTGTTGCAGGCATACCAATAAATTGATGTCTTATCCTTTCCTCTTTTGCAGCTACACCAACTTAGCGCTCCTAGACTCAGGCGCAGATCACACACTTGTCAGAAGCCCCTTTGTGGAAAAATTCAAGCTAGTCACTAATCCTTTACAGATTAAAAACAAAGTTTTAGCTGATGAACACCACATTACTGTGGCATATGAGACTTCCCCCTTTTCCATTGCACTAGTGAATCTCCACTCCACCATCCAAGGACCTGTCATTGACTTCCCCAGATTTGATGTTGTACTTGTCCTGGCTGGCTACAAAAAACAATCCTCACATGGACTGGGTTACCTATGTACTAACCATCAAGCGTGAAGGAATTAACCCATAAATCTACCATGACTCTGTGGACCAATTCCTACAGGATCACGGCTTTGTACGTATCACAAAGACTTGAAAAGAGCAGGACAACCTCAAAGCAATTGATTGGGACTCCTGCCAGTGCAAGGTATACACTCCAAGGAGCACCAGGATACTACCACTCCTCAGGATCAGGAAATTGTAGAATGTCATCCTGAAATCTTCAAGGAAGCGTTACCAGGGTTACCCTCAGAAAAGCACATACAGCATGTCATCCAGCTCAAGGGAGCAGTACCCAAGGCGCAATCCATATATTGTCTCAACCCAAATGAAGACAACACACTGCACACATACCTCAAGGAAACATTGGAAAAAGGACTTATCCACCCCTCACAATCTCCTTTTGGTGTCACCATATTCTTTGTGGCAAAGAAGGACAGAACCCTTAGACTTGTTAATGACTACCAAGCACTGAAAAATATTACCATCAAGAATTGTTACCTGTTCCCACTCATTGACAATATCTTTGATGCCTTAGGCAGGGCAACTGTCTTCTACAAGATTGACTTAACAGAAGGCTACAACCAAATCTAAATCAAGGAAGAAGACATACCCAAAACAGCCTTCAACACCAACTATAGTTCTTATAAATGTTTTGTGCTTAACTTCAGGATGACAAATGCACCATCAATCTTTGTCACCTTCATAAATGAGGTCTTCACACCCCATATTAGCAAGCACGTACTGGTATACCTAGACAATATAATTGTGTACAGCTCCTCAGTTTAACAATATCACAGAGACTTAAAAGCTGTCTTCAAAACCCTGGCACAGCACAGACTATTGGTCAACCCATCCAAATGTCAGTTATTCTTCAAACAGCTATCATTCATTGGATATGTAGTATCAAAAGATGGCATCAAACCTGATGAACAGAAGATTCAGGCCATCTTTAAGATGCCATACCCAAAGACAAAGCGGGACTCCACACCTTCTTGGGGATGATAGCCTATGTATGAAGATTTATACCCAACTTTGGTGTTCTGAAGGCTCCCCTATCCTCAATAAAAGGGATCAAATTCAAGTTTGTACGGACTCTAGAATTAGACCTCTGTTGTTGCCTCTAGGAGAAATTGACATCCACCCCCATCTTGAAATACCCCAAAAAAGATGCCAACTATCATATGGAAACTGACTCCTCAGATGCTTCCATTGGAGGTGTACTTATAATCAAAACAGATAATGGCAACTTTCTACCCATGGCCTACAAATTATGCAAGCTGAAAGATGAGAGTACTGCTACCTGATTTACAATAAGGAGCTACTGGCCATTGTCCATTGACTTAATAAGTGGCACTGCTACCTAGAGCGCTAGGAAGAATTCACTGCTCTAATGAACCATAAGTCCCTCATTTACTTCAAAACCAAGGCCAACTTATACAGGCGCTAAGCGCACTGGATGAAGTTCCTGAAAGATTCAACATGAACATTAAATATAAGCCAGGGACCAAGATGGTCATGGCTGATACCCTTTCCTGTCTGTATATCTGAGCCACAAGAGACAAAAATAGACTGGACCCAGACTGGCTCTTCCTAGTTCTTTGAACCAAGGAGGAGGGATTACCTCTGGGTATCATCAATATCACAAAAGAGACTGGAATCAAATGTGAGCCCCTCTTTATCAACTTATACAGCACACTATACCAAAAAATGACCAACAGAAGCACCATTCCATACATTCCCCACATCAAAGGGTTAATACCATATTGTGTTACCATCAAGATCTGGGCCATAAAAAGGACTGCAATCTCTAGGAATTCCTAAAGCATAAAGCATAGTGGCCAACCCTGTACCAAGATGTGCAGGAGGTCCTTGAGCAATGTGAAGTATGCAAAAATGTTTACAAAGAGCAATACCCCCCAAATTCTGTGTTGCCAATTTTTTCTCAACTACTCTTCAAGGTATGGGCCCTTGACATTGTCAGGACAATCCCAGGAATACATAACAACAAAAAATATATCATCACCACAATTGACTTTGCCACTTGCTGGCCAATGGCACAAGCAGTGAAGACACATACTGGCAACAACATCTGACTTTTCATTAGGAAGGAAATTATTAGCAAGTTTGGCAAACCAGAACTATTGATCACAGATGGAGGCAAAGAAATGACCTTGGAAAGCACCAACATTTACCTCACAAAGAATGGGGTCAAACACACAGCAACCACACCTCATCATCCTCAGGCCAATGGTCAAGTTGAACAGCTAAACAGCAGCTTAGTATAGGCTCTTGCCAAGCTCACAGCTGGGAGATCTGAGATATGGACAAACAACTACCAACTGCACTCCTTGTATGCCGCACCCAGGTGAGCAGATCCACTGGGAAGAGTCCTTTTGAGCTTGTATATGGCACACAACCAAACATCATCCAAGTTCTTACAGGGCCAGAGTTGAAAATACCCAAAAAATTCCCCTCATTCAGAACCTCAGGTACTGTAAGCCAATAGTGACCAGCTATAAAAGGAAGAAAGATGTCTTTGAGATAAAAATTTTCCTATCCACACTAGGCATGAAGTCAGGGATGAGGTCTAGGTAATGAATACAGAATAAAGCAAGCTACAGCCCAAGAAAGTAGGCCCCACTGTCATATTGAAGGTAAGCAAAAAAACCACTTATCTGGTACAAGGAATCTTCTAGCGCAAACAAGACAAGGTCCTAAACCACAATTGGTTACAGCCCTGTAAGGCCCAACAGAAGCAATGCAAGGCCGCACTACCCGCAACCGAGCAACAACTAGTCCAGTATGACACCTGGGCTCCCAAAAATCTCCCTGATGATCTCCCCCCAGACAAGGCAAAACTTCAGCTGGGGAAGTGCCAAAAAATCAGGGTTGACCCATCAACAAGGTTCCAACTAAGAAGGTTTGAGACCTGAAACCTGACTTCCAAGTGTCCTGTATCCAAACAAGGAAGTCAGATCAAATTCCCAGAATTAGCAACATGAACAAACAATGATCCCATACAGTGGATGACTTTATTTGGCGCCTGACTCTTTACCAGAAACAAGCCACCCCCTTCACCATCCAAACAAATGATCTACACAATCATGCTCCTCTTAAGATGATTCAGCACAACTATATAATCCCTATCTCTAAATAAAGATAATTATCTAGTTTTCAAATATTTTCCCCTTGTAACTCTACTAAAACAGCATAGTTATAGCAGTAGCCTTGGTAGAAATGATGCCACTTGCACCTCCTGCTGAAAGCCCCTCTGCATTAGAAGCTAAGGTCTGGGAGGCCATAGTAAGACTTAAGGCCACCACTTGCCAACATGCCTTTACCTCCAATCTTTCTCCAGTGGAGCCCATGACTGACTCTCATATCACCATTTTGACTTATCAGGTAGCCACACTATGAGGTGAGATTGACTACCTGGCCAAAACCTCTCAGACCACAAAGACTCTTCCTTTGAATCTGATGGTGAATAAGAGGAGGAGACAACTGAAGTCCCCGCCCACAAAGAACATGGATGCTGCCCTGGCTTAGAGGGAGAACCAAGCATTAATTTTGCCCTTGCGCTAGATAACTTAGCAACCGTGACAAACAATGTTGCTGACAGGCAAGATGTAATGGAACAAGAAGTTCAGAATCTTGCTTTCCTGACTGAGACTATGAATGAGAGGGTCACTCCTTTGGCGTCTCAGGTCACAGCTATGGCCACCTGGGTCAATGGAGTTGGGGGTGCCTTGGCTGTCTAGCAGATGTGAGTCAATGAGATTGTGACTGTACAACAACCACCAAGAACATTGGAGGACAGAAAAGTTCTACTCTGATACTTTGAAATAAAACCTTTATCTTCTATGGGCAAGACAAACTGCTGCTGAGTCTGAGTTCAAAGGAAACTGTGGGGTTCCTGGTCACCAGTCCCCAAAGTGTGTCCTGGGTCATAGCCAGGGACCGGCTTGGAGGAGTCATCATTTCCTAGTAGCAAGAGGTGGCTTGCTATAAGTTTATACTTAGCCTGAATGACTGCAAACTCTTCCAGTACTTTTCCAATCACTAGGCAGGCATCCCCATCATGCACTAGTACTTCAGCTGGCGCCAACCTCTCTGTGGGTCTGTACAAGTCTTTCAACAACCTAGTAAACTCATTTCTATGAACTTCCTTCCCCTATCTGTCATCTCAAGATGCCTAGTTAATCTCTCCCACTCCTCCTGGGAAGTCTTATTGGTGGCAAATTTTATACAACTTTGACTATAGATATCTTCATCCCCTTGACTAGGGTAAAAGATATGGGGTAGCTCACTAATAGGGCTTGTATTTTTATCACTGGAAAATTTAGGCAGGGTTGAAATAGACTTTTATTCACTTTCAGAAGAAAGATCCCCTTAGAAACCTTCTGATATATTGCCTGGGTTAGGGAAAAAATATGGGTTTGCCAATACTTGGAGTCCTCCAACAATATCTTGGACTCCTTGTACTTGGTCTTGGACTCCTGCATCTTAGTCTTGGACTTCTGCTTCTTAGTCTTGGGCTCATGCGCTTTGCTCCATCTCTGGCTCCTTATTCCCAGCCTATGATGGTCCACATGTTTGGTGTTTTGCAGGCGGGGCTAATGTTGGCCAAGGAATAATGGCTACTAGGGAAGATAAGGCCTAGATAGAAGGTAACAAAGGACTACTAGAGGCAAATGTTGTCCCCACCCAGCAGGAGAAAATGGCTGTTGTGGGCTAGAGATCCTCGCCCAGCAGGGAACTGTGGCTGTTAGGGGTGAGGAATGAGATAGCTCAGCAGGTAACTTTAACTGCTTGGGGTGGGGAGCAATCCAGCCTGGTGGGTAGCATGTGCTACTCAGGCTGGATGTTGTTGAGAACCTGGTGATAATGCAGGCTTCCAGGGAGGGGAAGAGCTCTGAGGGCTCTACGTACCCTGATACACTTACAGGAGGTCTGTGAGCAAGCACTCTACCTAACAACTGGTAAGGTGTCCTTGTTTATGCCCCTATGGGAGCTTTGGGGAGAACCAAAAGTGAGCATTGGAGGGCATAGATTTGCTCAGAGGTATCAACAAGGTGGTTTGCTTAGGGAAGCAGCTGCAGAACTTGGTGTGATCAGGCCTCTGGGAAGTAAAGCTGATTACTTTGCAACTGAAAGCCCAGACTTAATCACCTGGGTGAGTAAAAACAATGGCATAGACTTTAATGATCTATGGTTGGACAGCCTAAGTGAATTTCCACTTGTGAGGGCCCAATCAAACGCCAGTTTAATGTAGACTCATGCCTAGGTCTACAAGTTCTGGTAACAGAGACTGAGATAAAGAACCAAAGTGATTCATAGTATGGAATTAGCAGTGAAGACTATTAAGGAGGACTGTATGATCACAGTGAAGACTAGTTGAGAGGCTGTTGGTTCATGTTGAAGTTTGAAACCAAAAAGTGTTCTTTGTGCAGGTGGAACTAAGGTGGTTCCTAGTGAGGATAAGCTGAAGGACCTAAAGATCATGATGCAGGAGTAGATGATCATGAAGAAGAAGCTGTTTGATGACTAAAAAAGCTGTTTGTGGACTAAGATGTACTGATTGCTGGTCTAGCTGAAGAGCTGGAAGATGTTGTTGAAGAGCTGGCTGAAGGACCAGAAGATGATGGTGAAGAACTGGTGGTCTGGGGAAATGAGCTGAGATTTTGCCAAATTGATTTACCAAGGATAGATGAAGTGGGACGTTTTCCTTAGATTTCACTAAATTCATAAATATATGGGGAAAACGTTGAAGAGGTCCAAATAAAATTTAAATAGTATTCTGATATTTAAATTGATTTAGGTTGAATGCAGGGAAAACTGGTGCTGGAATAGTGAACCAATTAATGCTTTGGTGCTTAAAGAGTTGTTGCTTTGAACGGTTTGAGCGGTGAAATCAATTTCCTAGTTGGATCCTGTTGGAACTTCATAAATGGTCTATTTTTGCGCTCTGCATTCATTGGTTGAGTTCTGGCATGTTTCCTGATGAATATGATTAGTTGGAAGCCAAAATCTTAAAGTATAATAAAGAAAACAGTGAATTAATACTTTAAGCTTTTGAGAAAGTAAGTATGTAAGCTTAAGTTATTATAAGAAAAAGTGAGCAGAAATGGTTTAAGGTTTTGAAGAAAGCCATTTTGAAGGAAGAACTGTCGGGAAAAGGACACTATAAGAAGGAAGCTAGCTGAAAAGTTACAGGGTCTTTTACAGAGTCTTTCCTGAGTCTTTTGGGTTTCTGCTGAGAGGTTTTTGGAAGCCTTTTGATTGCCAGCAGGAGCTTGGTTGGACTGAACAAGTGGAATACCAAGGCCACTAGAGCTATAAAGAGAGCTGGAGCCCAATATTAAGGATCTGGAGCTTGAAATAAGGAGCTGGATCCTAAGCGCAGAGCAGGAGTCTAATTCTAAGGCTCAGGAGTCCAAGTTTAAGTAGAAGAAGTCCAATTCTAAGGAGCAGAAGTCCAAGACTAAGGTGCAGGAGTCCAAGACCAAGTACAAGAAGCCCAAGATATTTTTGGCTGACTCCAAGTATTGGCAAATCTATATTTTTTCCCTGACCCCCTGGGCCATATACCAGAAGGTTTCTAAAGGGATCTTCCTTCTGAGAGTGAATAAAAGCCCATTTGACCCCTATACATATTTATGAGATACATTTTCCCTTACTAGAGAATGACAACCCCTTCCATCTGGTCCCTGGATATGAGCCAGGAAACACTTTTGGAACTGGTGAACAGGAACCCCACACAGCTCTAGCTCCTTTATCTTGGTCTTCAGCTCCTTCTGTAGTCCTTGTGGCCTTTGTAATCCATTTGATCCAGTCTCTGAAAAGCCTCAGATAGCTTCCCCTTTTATAACTCCTTGCTTCAGTCCAAAACCTCTCTCAGAACTTTTGTTTTTCAAAGTTTAAACTATCCAGTTTTCCTCTCTATAATATATTAACCTTAATAACTTACTTCAGTTAATAAAAGCCCTGAATTTGAGGCTCCTGCTCCTCATTTTTAGGCTTTATTTATTCAGTTAAAGCCCTCAAAACACTTATAAAATAAGCTTTGACTCACAGCCAATCATACACCTTGATTCAATGGTTTTGTCAAACAGTTTCCTCAAATGACTCACTCTTGACTATGGTTCAAACCCAAAGCTGTCTCTCTCCAGGTAAACAACTGCTCCGCATTTTGAACAGTTTTGCTGTAATTACTGTCACATTTCTCTGGCAAGACACAAGCACTTTTGACTATGTTTTACATAGGGGACTTTCAAACCCCCAATTCTTCAAGTTTCTCCAAGTTTTTCCGCATTTTACAACCTGAGCTTGACTGTTTCTCACCTTTTGTCTCTCCTAATTATTTCAGCAAAACTCCAGCACCTGTTCTCACAGTTTTTCTGTTCTGTTTCTGGCCTTTCCCTGCTTCTTTCTGTTCAAAAAACTCTTTAATAAATTAAAGTTTAATCTCTGTAAAATATTTCTTCTTTCCTTCTTCTTTTAATTATATGACAACTAATATAATTTTTATATCATATTTTTGGCAGCATTAAATCAATATTTTATCTGCTTCTTTCTTATAATTTCCTTTCTTAAGAAACCAAAACCAGCATTATAACTCCTGTATTCATTCCAGCTAGTCCTTCTTAGCCATCTTCAAGTTTGTCAGCTAGTCCTGCACCATTATCTTCTGGTCCTTCCTCATTCATCAACAGCCATTTTAAGTCTAGAAAACAACCTTTTCTAGCCATAAAGCAAATAAAACCAGTCCTTCAGCTACTCCTGAATCATGATCTACTAGCCCTCTAGCTAATCTTATTTCATGATCAGCTATTCCTGCACCATGATCCTCTAGTCCTTTGGCCAATCCCTCTTGGTTCCAAACTTCAACATGAACCAATAGTCCCTCAACTAGTCTTCACTGTGATCATAAAGTACTTCTTACTAGTCTTCACTGCTGATCCCACACTATAAAACACCTAAGCTCTATATCTCAGTCCCAGTTATCAAAACCTGTAGACCCAGGCATGAGTAGACATTGTTACTGGCGTTTGACTGGGTCCTTGTAAGTGGCAACCACTTAGGCCATCCAATCATAGATCAATAAAGTCTATGCAGTTGTCTTTACTCACCCAGGTCATTAAGTCTGGGCTTTCAGTTGCAAAGTAATCAGCTTTACTTCCAAGAGGCCTGATCACATCAAGTTCTGCAGCTGCTTCCACAAACAACCACCCTGGTGACACCTCTGAGCATATCCATGCCCTCCTATGCTCTCTTTGGGACCTCCCCAAAACTCCCATGGAAACATAGACAAGGACACCATGCCAGTCTGATAGATAGAGTGCTTGCTCACAGACCTCCTGTAAGTGTATTAGGATACATAGAGCTCTCAAAGCTCCTCCCCTCCCTGGCATCCTGTATTAACCGCCAGGGGTCTAAAACCTTTCAGCCCTGGTAGGCAAGTCCTCTACCATGCTGGAATATACTTCTACCCTGGCAGCCTGTGTTACCCTCCAGGGTCTAGAAATCTTCCAGCCTGAGTAGCACACACTACCCATCAGGCTGGATCACTCCCCACTCCAAGCAGCTAAAGTTGCCTGCTGAGCTATCTTATTCCTCACCCCAAGCAGCCACAGTTCCCTTCTGGATGAGAACCTCTGGCTCACAGCAGCCAATATCTTCTGCTGAGTGGAGACAAAATCTGCCCCTAGTAGTCTTTACATCTACTAACAAGTCCTTCCCTTCCCTAGTAGCCATCATTCCCTACTAGGCCTCTACCTGCAACAAACCAACAACTCATTATCAATCTTCTGCATAGTGTCTTTATTTGAAGCCAAATCAACCCTCATCTACAAAACCACTCACATGTGGATTGCCACAGGAACCCTCATATCAGTGTTCTTAATCAGGGTGAAAATAGTCAATATACATCTTCATCTATTGATCCTAACTATAAACTCACATTCAAGCAGATCTTGGACCCCAAGACCTCCACCATTACTGCTTTCTTGACAATCTATGAGACAGCCATGCAGAGAGCTATTAATGATCTTAAAAAGAACACATTCTTAACTGCCTACATCCTACCTGTCAAGAGGTTGTGGTTCCTGAACTCCTGTCCATAGTAACTTGGGAAGATATGAAGCGTCTTCTCATTGAGAAGTTTGGAGGCAACCTCAGCCTAGAGGTTAAGAAGGATGCCTTCATGCATATTGCATTCAAACCTAAGAAAACTTTGGCTGAGTTTGCTAAACGCTTGTACATTGAAGGTCAGCAACTCATCAACAGTTGCCAATTGACTCCCTAGGAGGTATATACTGCATTTTCTAATGCACCAAAAGTGAACCAGCTCTTGTATTTACACTTCAAAACGCATAAGACGTCCCTCACATCCATGAAGAGCATCAAGACCCTCCTACAGGACATTCTTCTGATGCATGGAGGAACTATGGTCTTCAAAAATAAGGCCAACAAATCTGGAACTACCTCTTTTACCACCTGCATCATGACTGTGAGATTAGGCTGATTGACCACAAATGATCAGAAAAATTATTGCATGCAGATCTTTATCAGTTAAACACCATATTATCACTAGATTATCATTCTAATAAGTGTAGTGATTATACGCCATGTAATCCCTAGTTTATTATGATTGATATGGCAGTTATATGCCACATATTTTTTAGTTCATTATAATTGATATGATAATTATACACCATATAATTGTTAGCCAATATGAGGATTATCAGTGATTACACAGCGTGTAATGACTAGATCATCAATTGTATATCTCTCATTCCACCCTACTGAATATTATATTAACTCAGTCCCCCCAGCCTTAAGGGTGTATATGATTATATCAAACAAGTGATGTGCAAATGGCTAGGAAATGCTAAGTTTTGATCAGCATTACACAGTGTATAATTGGTTCCTTATTGGTTTAGGTCAGCTATTATACAGCATATAATCCCCAATTTGAGCTGTTATATTAATAAGCAGAAGGCTTTTTAGCCAGAAAAAGATCATTGATTAAGCCCTAGAAATTGAAAACAGGAATACCAGAATTCTACCTTCCAATGTAGGATACAGAACAGGAACCCTTTCTAAGCGTCAACCAAATACTGTGTAGTTTCCTAGTGCTATAATAGGTGTGTAAAGATACAGAAAATCAATAACTGCCAGTAGGCTAGCTCAAGAAGAGTGTAGGCTTTAGCTGAAGTGCCATGTACGCCTTGCTAAGGCCAGTAGCAACACACATGCCAAGGATACTCAATCAGGATAGGTACAGCCTGTAAAGATAGACCTATTGCAAAGATAGCCACTGAGAACTGTCTTAAAAGACAAGAAAAAGGGTTGCTTCAGTATATATTGATACAGACACCTGAAAGGATTATAACAAGCTCTTAGTTACACCTGTATAGATTGCACTCACTGGCTAGATTGCACTCCAGTTCCAATAAACGTAATTATCTTCAAAGTTCTATTTTATTGTAGTCTGTAGTGCTCTTGCATAGGATTAGGTAGAGTACATTGACAAGGCTAACATATATCTGTAGCTTTGAACATACTAGCAATAACCCAAGTTGCTCAACAATGACTCTTAGCTCTAATGGGCAACCCAAATAACAAGGTTGTCATAATTGCAACCAGATAGGACACAACTTGCGGTCCTGCACTAACCTGCATGTAGAAGGATGTGATCCTAAGGAACAGGCGGGAAAAGAGAGGTCAGATTAGAGGCAGAGACGCTCTCTGCTGACCAATCCCCCTGTCCTCTTTGGATCCTCCCTATGACAAGGAATCACCCCCTTGTCTAGACCTACCATCCTTCATCTATTCCATGATCTCTTGAGTGATTCTGTTGCACTTTTTGAATTACAGCGTCACAATTATTTGAGATTATAGTACACACAGCATTTTCTTGAATACAGTCTTATGTGAGGATATGAGTAGTATTTTATCAGAAGAGCCAGGATCAAATGAAAGCATGAGTATTGTCAAGAGATGGCTTCTGATCACACATAAGTGCTTAAAGATCAAGATAAAGGTCAACCAGATTAAAGATAGATCAAAGATGATTTTTTGTAATTGATTAATTCTTCTTATACCTTCTACAAGGTTAATATCTGGGCTGCTAGAAATATCTTTAAGGACATTATAACACACCCTTAATTTGGGTAATTATTAATCTAGGTTTGGCACTTAACACACTGCAACTAATAGAATATCTTCATCTTCACCCAGCACAGGTGGCCCTTGCTGGCATGGAATAATTTAGTTACTTCAAGATCACTTCCTACCTTCCTGAAATAATTCAAGCTCAATGTGTAATAATGTAATTAATATGGGAATTTGAGATTATGGGGAATCAAACCTAGCGTCTTGGCACTTGATGTAAAAGTAAGGCAGCGCCTTGGTGCCTGTAACTTTCTAAAGTGGCGCAGCAGCAAATCATGTTAAACTAAGTGCTGCAGAGGCGCTTACCATTGGATGATTGATGGTTCAGGTCAGCAGACTACCACTGATCCAATATGTATGTGTTTTATAATACCAAACTCATGTTTTTTGGAAGCTGTAATTCATATCTGCAAGCTCTTTCATAATTGGCATCATAAGGTTTTATACTGTTTATTTATGAGTTTGGTTGCTGAAATCCTAATCTGTGAGCTCCATCATAATTGGCATCATTGCTTGATCAAAAAATCCCAACAGATTCCAAACCTGAGGATTCTGACTATGATGACTCCAATAGATATGGCTATTCTGTGCTAACTGTCCCTGAAACTGTGTCTATCCCCTATAAGCTCCATTAAGGGAAGATCACTATCACAACTTGCCCACTTCATGCTAATGCTAAGGACATGGTGGCTTGCATTATCTAGCTCAGGCTTATTGGGCCCCTGTCTTAGTGGAATCCTCAGAGGAAGCCACTAGTTAACTGAGGCCCTCTTCCAGAACGTTACTGTGTCCCTGCCTTTTCAAACTGTATACAAGGAAATTCCTGCCTTGAAGTGCATGTTGGAAAATGGGGAAAGAAACTGGAAGCCACACAAGATGTCTTGGCTGTCTTACCTCCTTTTGGAAAGGATACCACCCATGTAGAAGTATCTATTCAGAAGGTTAAGATTAAGGCAATACTGGACACAGGTTTTCCTGTCAATGTTTTATCCTCCAAGTTGATTAAGAAAATCAAGTTAGCTCCTGATCTCAACTATACTCAGTCTTATGGAACTGCTAGTATGGCTTAGACTTGTGCTATTGGCGCTTACTCTGCTTTGTCAAGGAGGGTTGGGAAAATCCTCATTGCATCCCCCACTGTTGTTTTGGAAAAAAGCTAAAAACTCTTGGTAGGCACCCAATTTCTTTGAGAGTACAATGGGATTGTCAACATTTGAGATAGGTATCTATCCCTCCTAGGGTATGATGTCCTGTTGATCTTTGAAGAGGCTCCACAAATACCTGGCAAAAGACTTAAGACCTTTGTACTTGAATACCCCACAGGCATCTCCTCATTGAAGTATAGAACACACTCCTCTAGCATGTGATCCCCTTCTCCTTCCTGTCTTGCAGAGGAAGGTGTCCCTTTACTTGCTCCTGCTGCTGTCACTATCCCTCCTGGCTCACATGTGATAATTGATTCTCAGATATCCTATGAGTTTCCTGAGAAATTATTATTGGAGTTGTACTATCTTGAATCCCAAGGTTGTAAAGAACCTTGGTTGTGCCCTGGGATCCTAGATAGAACTAACAAGGAATCTATACAATTGTTACTGGATAATTTGACTGCCTCACTCATGCAGGTATCTAAAGGTCAAGTTGTGGGACATGGTCTCATCCTAGGAGCATGACAGGTGGTTTTGCTCTATCCCTTTGGAATGTTTGACAGCTTCAACTTACCAGAAGAAGACTCCTAAATGCTCTCTCTATTTACTGCTTCTGATTTACCTCAGCTGTCTCCTATTCAGCAGAAGGATGTAATAGAGCTTCTTGACCATCTCAAAGACATCTTTGCCTCTGGGCCCAATGACTATGGACTAGAAAAAGGGTTATTCACCAAATTGATACAGGTGATGATCCTCCCTTCCATTTCAAATCTTACCATTGTAGCAGGGTGGAAGATGCCCAGATTTCCAAAGAACTCAAACAACTCCTGGATGTTGGACTCTTAGCTCCATCCCAGAGCCCTTGGTCCTCCCCCTTGCTGATCCTCAAGAAGAAGGATGGAGGCCATCACATTATGATGGACTATCACTGCTTGAATTCCATCACAAAAAAGGATTCATACCTTCTTCCAAGAATTGATGATGCCCTCAGACAAAAGGGAGACTCTAAATTCTTCTCTGCAGTAGATTTAGCCTCAGTGTCAGGGCCCAGAATGCCCTGGACAATCAGCTGGCCTTCCTAGAGGAAAAAACCCCACAGCTTGGGAACCCTTACCAATTATCTCCCAGGGCAATAAAACCCCCTTTTGACTAAAAAATGGCCCAGGATTTGAGAGGCACACAAGCCTCAAATCTCTGGCTTCAATTATATTATCAAATTTGGGCCTCTTAATTATTGGGACATGGTATATTGGGAGCGCAACCATTCAATTGCGCAATTGGGCGCTCAATTGCTTGTGGGTTCTATAAATAGCTGTGGCATCTTGGCAGGCTGCAGTTCAATAAAGGTTCATGTTATACCAACCAATGAGCACCCACCTCCTGGCCCAAGTATGCAAATTCCAGTGAAAATTGTATGTTATACTGAAATTGATGCCATCAGTTCTCTGGTGGCACAAAAGGCCACAAAATTACCAGTAAGTATAAGTAGTGAGGAGGAGAAGCCATCCTCACTGTTGAAATCTTAATAAAACAAGTTTATGCCCAGAAATCATTATATTATTGCAAGAATTGTCTATTTTTGCTCAAATTTAATTATTCTCTTTGCATCTATTTTGGAATCCACAACACAATATAAACTTTCCTATCCATATCCTCCTGGTTATATTCCTGCTCCCTCAGTCAATCCACCCTGCACTCTTGACTTGGATCATTTCCACACCCATCATCTGGATCTCCTGACTGCTATGAAGGAGATTCCTACTGCTCCCCCTACCCAATGCGCCTCCTTCCCAGGACTTTAGTAAGTTGGGGGTTGTCTACATCACAGTATTGGGGCTGGCCAACCAAGTTGTGTCCCATACTGAGAGTTGGCGCCCTCTAGCTACTGCAGTCAACTACCTGGTTTAAATTGTGCCTATTGTTTACATGGCCTTCCAGGCCCAGACTGCCTCCCCTGTTGGAGTCCAGTCAGACTCTGGTATAGGCTGTGACAGTATATCAACCATATCAAAACTAGTAACCCTAGGCCCCTATTCTTCTTTGATTATAGGGGCATCTTGTATGCTTTTATTTTTGACTTCAGCTTACTACTTAAGACAGTATATGACCAAGAAACAAGAAAAGAACAAAAACCAAGAAGAAATTGTTGCCAAGCCATCCCAGGTCCAGACTGTGACCATCTCCACCTCAAACCAGAATACTGCTGCCCCCACAACCTTTCCTGACCTGCCAAAAATAGACTTGGCTAGTTTCAGAAAAGGAATGATAATGATAAACGCCCTGTTCTGTGCCCACCCCAAGAGCTTCAGAGACAATGATCAGAAGGTTATGATGTTAGCTGCCCAACTGAAGGATGACACCAGAGAAACCTTCTTGATCAGCCTAGAGGAAGACCTAGACCTCATACTCTCCTACAACTAATTCCTGGAGAGAATGAATTCTGCAACCACTCCCGCCAGGGGCTAAGATCCAAGTCTACATGGGGCTCATCCGCCTGACCCAAGGAAGGGAAAACCTGGAGACTTAAATACAACAATTCCTACGCCTGGCAAGATGCAGCTAAGATCCCTGACAACATATTGGGTCTGCATTTCAGAAACGTCCTGAACCCACACCACACCAGCCTAATAAGACACCACTGATGCAACCTCCCCAAAGACAAGCTCCTGGCTATTACCAGAGGCATGGACTTCAGCCAGACACAAAGATGCTGTGAGAGAGGGGGGCTAAACTAACTAAGTTTGGCTCCCATACTGGGGGAAAAATCCACCAGGACACCATCCAGTGCAGGACTGGTATGGCTGCTCAAAGTGGCGTCCAAAGAGAGGACACAGCAGATAGTTGGGGAAAGTAAGAATTCAGACCCATAAGGATCATCCCACCAAGCAACCAGGAGGCGCACTTGAGAGGATACTCTTCAACCTCCAAACCATCCTCTTGGGGCAGAACGCCAGGAACCACGAGGAGGGGGGTATTGGAGAGCCCAAGCTAGGGAACACTGAGGGAGCCAGATTGAGAGCAGAATACTCAAGGTTTTCACAGGTGAGACTCTTTACCACATTTTCACTGACGGCTAGAATGCTCTGAGTGTTCCCAGGGATATCCTAAAATATTTGCATGAATTGGTTGGGGTTGGTCCCCATATGGTAAAATGAATGTGACATACAACTTCAAAGGTCTGGAGAAGTGGTCCAAATCATGACCAAGACAGGAGCCAAGGTAAAGACCACAAATTTGAAGAGGGAAACCAAAATTTTTTGTACTGAGAGAAGAAACAAAAGCAAAATTAAATATTACGCAATTTTTTAAACAGAGCAAAGAAAATGGAGAACCTGACTGCAGGGGACCCGCAGAACAAACCCAAAGTTAAGAGGACAGCAAAAGCAAGCTATATGCTCTTGAAGAGAGCAGGAAGAGTTGCTTTCAAGCGTATATGGGCAGGCAAAGATGATGGAGCAAACAGGAGTTGAAACCAAGCTTAAAGTAGATAATTATAAGAATTATACTAACTAATTTAGAGTTCAAACTTGAATTTTGAAAGCAGGAGAGGTAAGCGTATATGTTATTACTAACTTTAACTCTAGATGCTTCAAAACAGGTACTGTAAACCCAGAGACAAAGGCAAGGGTAAGGGATAGTAACTACTTTTGCTAAAAGCTTTAGGAAATTTAAAAGAGACCCCAAAATAAGCTCTAAAATCCAAAATCAAAAGCTTGAAAGTAATAACTTTAATTTGAAAAAATGAGCAAGTAGGGGACCAAAAGTCCCCTGTCTTGCTTTAAGGATGGAATTCAAAATTCAGGGTTACCTGAACCAGGGGCGCAGGATTGATTGGCTGCAAGAGAAATTTTGCCAGGCAGATCCAGCAAGCTGGAGGGTTTTACACCAATTTCCAACTTAAACTCTGATTGGCTGGGGTCAGATGAATGGAGCAGGTCACCATTCAATCCAGATGGATTGGCATTTAAAGAATTGACAGTAGCGCGACCTGAATGATTTGACTTAATTAATTTCAAGTGTGGATGGGCCCAAGCCAAAAGGTAGTCCAAATTAATCAGAGATTACTCCCAAGTAAGAACTAAGTTCATCACATTGGTATTTTCCACCTGGGAAGGGTATGTCAACACAAATCTCTCATCAATTGTATGGGCTAAATCCTCAAGGGAATTAAGGGGCTTGGCTGGCTTCTGAGCAGATTTCTTTGAGCGGTGCGGGAAGATTGTCCTATCCAAGGCTAAAGGGGGGAGTGACTTTAAAGATACCACACTGGTTAACCCTGGAACAACCAGACCCCTGGTGCAAGTAGGCCCCGTTTGAAAATGTCCCCAAAAGAGTATCAACACCACATCAGAAGTGGGCTATGCTTTTATTGCCACCAGAGTGGCCACTTATCCAAGAATTGCACTAGCTACTCTAACAGAACCCAGGGAGCCACCATTTCAGCAATAAACAACACTTTTCAGTCTTATTCTACATTGGCACTACTTTATGTTATCATAATCATGAGGTGAACACTGTAGCCCTCCTAGACATTGGGACAACTTTCAACTACATAGAACATAGCCCAGCTGAAAAATTGGGTGTACCAATCCAGGGAAACTCCAAACTGGTAACTGTGATGGTCCACATGTAAGCAGTTTTGCAGGCAAGGGTTTATTTGGCTTCAAATAAAGACACTATGCAGAAGATTGATAATGAGTTATTGGTTTGTTGTAGGTAGAGGCCTAGTAGGGAATGATGGCTACTAGGGAAGGGAAGGACTTGCTAGTAGGTGTAAAGAATACTAGGGGCAGATTTTGTCTCCACTCAGCAGAAGATATTGGCTGCTGTGGGCTAAAGGCTCTCACCCTAGCAGGGAACTGTGGCTGCATGGGGTGAGGAATAAGATAGCTCAGCAGGCAACTTTAGCTGCTTGGAGTGAGGAGGAATCCAGCCTGATGGGTAGTGTGTGCTACTCAGACTGGAAGATGTCTAGACCCTGGTAGGTAACACAGGCTGCCAAGGTAGAAGTGTATGCCAGCATGGTAGGGGACTTGCCTACCAGGGCTGTAAGTTTTGGACCCCTGGCAGATAACACGGGCTTCCAGGGAGGGAAAGAGCTCTGAGAGCTCTACGTACCCTGATACACTTACAGGAGGTCTGTGAGTAAGCACTCTACCTAACAAATGGTAAGGTGTCCTTGTTTATGCCCCTATGGGAGCTTTGGGGAGAACCCAAAGTGAGCATTGGAGGGCATAGATTTGCTCAGAGGTATCACCAAGGTGGTTTTCTTGGGGAAGTAGCTGCAGAACTTGGTGTGATAAGGCCTCTGGGAAGTAAAGCTGATTACTTTGCAACTGAAAGCTCAGAATTAAGCACCTGGGTGAGTAAAAACAATAGCATAGACTTTGATGATCTATGGTTGGACGGCCTAAGTGGGTTTCCACTTGTGAGGGCCCAGTCAAACGCCAGTAACAATGTAGACTCATGCCTGGGTCTACAGATTCTGGTAACAGGGACTGAGATAAAGAACCAAAGTGGTTCATAGTATGGAATTAGCAGTGAAGACTAGTAAGAAAGACTGTATGATCTTAGTGAAGACTAGTTGAGGGGCTGTTAGTTCATGTTAAAGTTTGGAACCAAAAAATGTTCTTTGTGCATCTGTAACCATGGCGGTTCCTAGTGAGGATAAGCTGAAGGGATTGAAAGATATTGATGCAGGATTAGCTGATCATGATACAAGAGCTGGCTGAAGGACCAGAAGATGATGGTGAAGAACTTGTGGTACAGAGAAATGTGCCAAGATTTTGACAAATTGATTTGCTGAGGTGAGAAAATGTGGAATTTTTTGCCTTACTTTAGTATTAAACTAAAGAAGGAATGTGGATAGAAGTGTGGGTAAGAGAATTTTTTATTAAGTTCCTAGGATAGATGAAGGTATGTTGTATGAGAGTGGATGCAAAGATGTTTTGGTGGAACATTTTCTGTGGATTTTACAATATTTGTAAATATATGGGGAAAACATTGAAGAGGTCTAAAAAGAAAAATTTAAATAATATTCTAATATTTAAATTGGTTTAGGTTGAATGCAGGGAAAACTGGTGCTGGAATAGTGAACCAATTAACGCTTTGGTGCTTAAAGAGTTGTTGCTTTGAACGGTTTGAGCGGTGAAATTGATTTCCTAGTTGGATCCTGTTGGAACTTCATAAATGGTCTATTTATGCGCTCTGCATTCATTGGTTGAGTTCTGGCATGTTTCCTGATGAATATTATTAGTTGGAAGCCAAAATCTTAAAGTTTAATCAAGAAAACAGTGAATCAATACTTTAAGCTTTTGAGAAAGTAAGTATGTAAGCTTAAGTTATTATAAGAAAAAGTGAGCAGAAATGGTTTAAGGTTTTGAAGAAAGCCATTTTGAAGGAAGAACTGTTGGGAAAGGGACACTATAAGAAGGAAGCTAGCTGGAAAGTTACAGGGTCTTTTACAGAGTCTTTCCTGGGTCTTTTGAGTTTCTGCTGAGAGGTTTTTGGAAGCCTTTTGGTTGCCAGCAGGAGCTTGGTTGGACTGAACAAGTGGAATACCAAGACCACTAGAGCTATACAGAGAGCTGGAGCCCAATATTAAGGAGATGGAGCTTTAAATAAGGAGCTGGATTCTAAGCACAGTGAAGGAATCTAATTCTAAGGCTCAGGAGTCCAAGTTTAAGTAGAAGAAGTCCAGTTCTAAGGAGCAGAAGTCCAAGACTAAGATGCAGGAGTCCAAGACCAAGAACAAGGATTCCAAGATATTGTTGGAGGACTCCAAGTATTGGCAAATCTATATTTTTTCCCTGACTCCCTGGGCCATATACCAGAAGGTTTCTAAAGGGATCTTCCTTCTGAGAGTGAATAAAAGCCCATTTGACCCCTATACATATTTCTGAGATACTTTTTCCCTTACTAGAGAATGACAACCCCTTCCAGCTGGTCCCTGGCTATGACCCAGGACACACTTTGGGGACTTGTGGATAGAAACCCCACAGTATCCTTGGGTAACAAGACAACATACCTGTCCCAAAACTGCAAAGAGTCCATCTCCCTGAAGTTAAATGGGGAACTTCTGCCCACCAGATTCCACGTCATGGAGAAGCTTCCCAAACCTGTAGTGATAGGGTTTGAATGGTGGGTTGACCACCAATTGAACTTGGAATATAAGAACCATCAAGTGACTGTTTCTCATGAGAGCCAAACCTTAGAGGTTCCCTGCTTGAAATCTCAACAGACCCCTGAGTTAAACAACATCACCATGGAATCCTGAAAAGCTGAGATCCCAAAATGTAGAAAGCCTTGGGAGTACGTCTTCTCAGAAGAAGAAGCCACCACCTTACCTAAACTAGTCAGTTTGACCACACCATTGAACTCCTCACAGAAATCCAACAAAAGCATGGACTTGTCTACAGTTGTAACATGAAGAAACAAGCAGCCTTACGAGAGTACTTGGACAAGATGTTGAAAAAGGGATATCTACACATCTTAAAATCTCCTTGTTCATCCCTGTTACTGTGTGTTAAAAATAAGGGCGGAAAACTACATTCTTGTGTTGCTTACCAGGACTTAAACAGCATCACTGTGAAAAACAGATACCCTGTACCCAATGCTGAAGACCTCTCAGACCAGCTTTTAGGAGCAACATCTTCTCACAGGTTGATTTGAGGGATGCCTTTAACCAGATCCAGATCAGGCCTGACAACAAATGGAAGAGCGCCTTCAAGACTAGAAAAGGTCTCTACAAATACTTGGTTATGTTGTTTGGGTTGTGCAACGCACCCAGCACTTTTCAGACTATGGTGGACGTGGTCTTGGGAGGACTCAAGGATCAGTGCTGTGTAGTCTACTTAGATGGCATCCTCATCTACAGTTGCGTCCCTGAATATCATGTTGAGCATCTTCAAGCTGTCCTACAATGCTTCAAGGAGCACAGACTCTTTGTTAAACTCCATAAATGTGAGTTCTTCCAAGAGGAAGTAGAGTTCTTGGGATACAATGTACTGAAAGGAGGTTTTGCAATGACATCTGACAAAATAGAGGCCGTGACATCCTGGCCTGAACCTAAGAACCACAAGGAGGTCAGAAGTTTCCTGGGCTTGGCAAACTTTTTCCGGGAATTTGTACAAAAGTTTTTCTTTGATCTGCCTGCCCTTGTCCCGCCTTACCTCTGAGAAACATCCTTTTGTGTGGGATGACACCACCAAATCTACCTTTGAGTTGCTAAAGAACACCTTTGCTTCTGCATTTGCTTGGCAATGCCAGTTTACAATAAGCCCTTCATTGTGGAAACAGACGCCTCTGACCTTGCATTAGGGGGGGGGGTGTTGCTTCAGGAGGGGCATGATAGTAAGCTGCACCCTGTAGCTTACTACTCAAGGAAGTTCACTCTGCCTGAGTTGAACTACCCCATCTACAATAAAGAGATGCTTGCTATCATCCAGTCCTTGGAACATTGGAGAAGAGACTTGTGTGACACCAACCACCCAGTGAGAATCATGACTGATCACAAGAACCTGACATACTTCTTCAAACCACAAAAACTGAATCAGCGTCAAGCTAGATGGGCCCTATTCCTAGCAGATTATGAATTATAAATCAGCTACAAGCCTGGAAAGATCAACATTGTACCTGATTCCCTTAGCCAAAGAGTAGATCTTTTTCCTAGCAACAAAAAGATGGAAGAATTCAACACTAAACACTTGCTGTCTCCAAACATTATTGAGACAATACTTCTTTTCCTAGGACTAGCCAGTAGAAGGGAAAAAAATCCAACTAGCTCAGACTGTAGACCAGCACTGTATCTCCATAATGAAAGAATTAAAGAAAGATATCCACAGTTACTCCTAACAAATAGGTTACTCCTTAAATGGAAATACCCTAAAGCTACACAGATGCACCTACATACCAGAATATACATTGTACTTAGAGATACTGAGGGAATACCACAACTCCCCCATGTCAGGACACCCTGGGCGTACAAAGACTCTCAAAGGGATCCAGAGAACCTACATGTGGCCCAGGATGAAGCCAGAAATTGAAGGATACTTCAGTGGTTGTGAGACATGTGGACATATCAAGCCTAAGCAAGGAAAGCCAGAAGATTTACTACAACTTCTTCAGATTGCATAAGGCCCTTGGAAGTCAGTATCTATTTACTACATTGTGGAGCTACCTAATTCAAAAGGATTCAATGCCATCCTTGTAATTGTCAATTGTTTCACCAAAATGGCTCACTTCATCCCAACAACAACCAAAGTAACAGCAAAGGAAACTGCCACCCTATTCCAGAACTAAATATTCATAAGCCACGGACTCCCACAAGAAATGATCTCAGACAGAGGCCCACAATTCACCTCCAAGTTTTGGGTCCAAATCATAAAGGACTTGGGAATAAAAAGATTGTTGTTTACTGCATATCACCCCCAGAGAAACAGACAGACTGAGAAACTAAACCAGGTCCTTGAACAGTACTTATGATGCTATGTTAATTTGGAACAGAACAATTGGGTAACACACCTACCAATGGCTCAGTTTGCGTACAACAACCAAGACCACAGCCCCACCAGTATGTCTCCCTTCAAAGCCAACTACAGATTCAACCCCACATGGGATGCCCCCGCCCCACAGAGGAAGCCAACAATCCAGAAGGACAAGAATAGGTCAACAATATCCACGCATTCCAAGAAAAATGTTCACAGAACCTGAGAAGAGCAGTACAAGTATACAAGGACTTTGCCAACAAGAAACAAAGCCCTGGCCCCCCAATCAAAGTAGGAGACCTTATGTACCTCAGCACAAAGAATATCAAGATCACTTCCCCTTGCGCTAGCTTGAGCCCCCAACAAACAGGTTCTTACAAGGTCTTACAACACATTAGTACCGTAGCCTACCAACTAGAACTGCCCCCTGGATGGAAGATTCACAGCGTATTCCATTGCTCCCTGTTATCAAAAAAGAAAGGACCTTCTCTCCCGCACCAGATAGTGAAACAGCTCCCCCACCCATCACAGTAGGAAGCTTCATGGAGCACAAGGTTGAAGCCATCCTGGGACACAAACTCCAATACCAAAAAACTCACTTCCTAGTCAAATAGAAAGGGTACCCAAATGAAGAGAACACTTGGGAACCAGAATCCAACCTGGAGAATGCCGCTACCCTGCTGAAGGAATACAAGTCTTGGGATAAAGAGTTGTGCTCTGTAAGCTCAGCTATGATAGGGGATGATGTCAGGGCCCAGAATGCCCTGGACAATCAGCTTGCCTTCCTAGAGGCAAAAACCCCACAGCTTGGGAACCCTTACCAATTATCTCCCAGAGCAATAAAACCCCCTTTTGACTAACAAATGGCCCAGGATTTGAGAGGTACACAAGCCTCAAATCCCTGGCTTTGATTCTATTATTGAATTTGGGCCTCTCAACTATTGGGAAACGGTACATTAAGAGCACAATTGTTTAATCATGTGATTGGGTGCTCAATTGCTTGTGGGATCTATAAATAACTGTGGCACCTTGGCAGGCTGCAGTTCAAGAAAGGTTCATGTTATACTAACTAATGAGCACCCACCTCCTGGCCCAAGTATGCAAATTCCAGTGAAAACTGTAAGTTATACTGAAATTGACGCTATCAGTTTTCTGGTGGCACAAAAGACCACAAAATTATCAGTAAGTATAAGTAGCAAGGAAGAGAAGCCATTCTCACTGTTGACATCTTAATAAAGCGAGTTTATGCCCAAAAATCATTATCTTATTACAGGAATTGTCTATTTTTGCTCAAATTTAATTATTCTCTTTGCATCTATTTTGGAATCCACAACACAATATAAAATTTCCTATCCATACCCCCTGGCTATACTCCTGCTACCTCAGTCAATCCACCCCACGCTCTTGACTTGGAGTATTTTCATCCCCATCATCTGGATCTCCTGCCTGCTATGAAGGGGATTCCTACTTCTCCCCCTACCCAATGCGCCGCCTGCTCAGGACTTTAGTAAGTTGGGGGTTGTCTACATCACAGTATTGGGGCTGGCCAACCAAGTTGTGCCCCATACTGGGAGTTGGCACCCCCTAGCTACTGCAGTCAACTACCTGGTTTAAATTGCGCCTATTGTGTACATGGCCTTCCAGGCCCAGCCTGCCTCCCCTGTTGGAGTCCAGTCAGAATCTGGTATGGGATGTGACACTCAGGATATTGGCAGGTCTACTTGTCCCCCAAATATTGTGAAAAAACCACTCTTATCACGCCAGAAGGCCTTTATGAACCAACCTGAATGCCTCAAGGGCTCTGTAATGCTCCTGCTACCTTCCAACGTTTCATAGATTCTATTCTGCAAGACCTGAAGCTCTCCTGCCTACTTGTGTATCTGGACAATATAACAGTGTTCAGTTCCCCCTTCACTGATCATCTAGAGCATCTCAAAGCTGTTTCCCTCAAGGTTTGGAACGCAGGCTTGAAGCTTAAGCTGTTAAAATGTGACTTTTTAAAGAACTGCTTGAATTCTTGGGCAATGCTTTCACTCAGACTGGGATACACCCCATGAACAATAAGGTGGAAGCCATTGATGAGATGTTGCCTCCTACAAATATACACAAGTTCCAGGTATTCCTCAGCATGATGGGATACTACAGGAAATTTATCCCTGACTTTGCAGAGCTAAGTGAACCCCTAGTTCAACTTCTCAGGAATGTTCCCTTCAAATAGACTGATAGTCAAAAAAATCCTTTGAGGCCCTAAAGACCAAGCTTAAACAAGCCCACGTCTTAGTCTATCCTGATTATGGTAAAGAGTTCATCTTATACCCTGGTGTCAGCAGAGTAGCTGTTGGTGCAATCTTAGCATAGATAGACAAAGATGGTGTGGATTAACCTGTAGCATGCTCTTCACATGTCCTCAACAAACAAGAGAAGAATTATAGCATCAACAAGAAAAATACTTAGCAGTTCTACATGCTGTGAAGCAGTTCCAACACTACATCTACGGGATCAACTTTACTGTAGTCATTGACTACTTCTCTTTTAAGTGGTTTAAAAGCTAAAAGAACCATAAGGTTGACTGGCTTGGTGGGCCCTGCGCTTACAAGGGTGCAATTTCACTGTGGTACATAGGCAAGGTGCTCAACACCAGAAAATCAATGGGGTTTCTAGAATGCCTATACTGGCCATCCATCCTACTGATGCTGATTGCCTGTACAAGTTAATAGGATATCCTGTCACTTGGACAATTGAACCAGAAGAGATCTGACTGGCTCTGCAAGTCTTGTCAAAGGATACTGTCCTTTGAGATAGGCAGCTCTTCAAGAAGTTCAACAAGATCTATCTGCCCTACATTTGCCCTAGTATGAGAATAGCCATTATCCTCCAAGCCCACATTGATAATGAACATGGGGGTATAATAAAAAAACCATGTCTGGCTCTGCAAAAACTTCTACTTGGAAAATATGCACCTTCTAATTCCTGACATCCTTGAATCCTGTCACTCCTGTCATCTCCAACGCCCTCAGCCATCCCAACATTAGTTCAAGATCATACCTCCTAAGCATGCCTTCCACACTGTGAGCATTGATGCTGTTGGACTTCTCTCTTGCTCTAGGTCTGGGTGTTAATTCATCTTGGTAGCAGTAGACCATTTTAGCGAATAGGTCAAAGCAAGAGCTACCAAAGATATAACTGTTAAGAAAAAGCAAATTTATTGTTACAGGACATCTTTTATTGACATGTATTTCCTTAAAAATTACTACCTGAAAATGGAACCAATTTCAATGCTCATCTCATCATGTTTATTTTAGAAGCTATGGGCACTCACCAGTCTTTCTCTGCCCCATATAATACATCCACCAATGTAACAGTAGAACAAGAAAAACCCTCCCTCATGTCCATCATGAGGAAGCTTGCCCTTTTATATGCCACCAATTGGGGTATGGTCCTCCCGCTGCCCTCTTTGTGTATTGGTTAAGAAGACACAGAGTAGCTACACAATCCCCCTTTATCATGCTATATGGACGTAAAGCCATAACCTCCTCAATCTTGGGCCCCCTTTGATTAAAGTTGATGCTGCTGCCAAACCCAAAACCCATATCAAGGGCTTGACTGATTGCATCATTGACATCCAGATAACAGTGTACTAAACAGCCTATAAGGTCAAGGCTCTAGAACTCTCTCCTTCCAATGTGTCTCAAGCCCCCTTCTAGAATTTCAAGTGGATGACCTGGTCCTCTATTACCAAAACTGCACTGGAGGTAGAGCCCACAAATCAGAATCCCCCTGGGTTGGACCTTGTTAAGTCACTTTTAAGAAGGGCATTGAATATACTGTGAAGCTGCTATTTTCTGGCTGTCCTTTTGCCCAAGCTCACTCTAAATTCCTCCGCAAATATCAGCTCCCTGTGTAGCAACTGAACCAATGAGGATTCAGTATTTTAATTGAGGAAGACAAAAGTCCAATAAAAAGGACAGGAACAATAAGAATAAGGTATTTTTTATTATAGAATACTGTGATTGATATACTATATGGGGAAAGCCACTGGGCCACAAGGGGATGGCATGTTCCAAGTAAAGTTCAAAGCCAAGGAATAACATGTGCGGGATCAGCAGGTGGAATTGGTAGCGCTCCTAATTAGGAGAAAGTGCCTGCAGTTTGAAATTGCCATCAGATTGGTTCATGTTGTTAGACACATCAAGGGGCAACTCATTGAGAACCCCCTGTGTATTGTAAGGTATGTTAGCAGACAAGTCTGGAAACTTGGTTGCAACACCCCCCTTGCCCCCTGCTTGTTGTCAGACACCAGGATCAGAGTTTGCAGGAGATCTGGGAAGGTCTTCACAAACAAATTTTGTGTGAGGATGGCGCAGTAGGGGTGCAAGCAATTGTGGTGAAGATTTTTGATGTTTCCTTGGGCATCTTCAAGCTGATAGGTGTGGTTATCATAGACCACAGCTATCTTGAAAGGTCCCAAGTGGTTGGGTTCTAACTTGGCTGAATTGGGGTTGAGGGCATAGACAAGGTCACCTATGGCGTATCTGGCCTCAAGGTGTTGTGTCCCTCCCTCAATTTGCTTGTGTTTAATATCTCGGGCCTTGGCACGCCACTGGCTCAGAGAAGGGGTAGGTAACAAGGGGTTTTGCGGGAACCGTGTATTATAATTTCCCTTCTTCTACTCCCGCCAATCCATTGGGCGTTCCAAAGGCCAGGGTGCTGGGACTGAACCTGGTACCCCTGTTAACTCTTGCTTGTAAGATGAGTAGGGCGGTGGGCAGATGTTCAGTCTAAACAGTATTAGGGTGTTCTTGAGAGCTTGGCAACCAGTTGGACCAGCAAACCATTCAAACATTCTACGCGTCCATTGGGTTACAGATGGTATGGGGTTGTGACTATACATTGGAGTGCATTCTTGGCGCAGTATGCTTTCATGACATGCCCAACTAGTTTGGGACTGCCATCTGTGATGAGAAGTTTGGGTTGCCCAAAGCGGACCACAATTTCCTTGCCAATAAAGCGGGTAATGGTGGTGGCGGTGTGGTTGGTTGCTGCCCAGACCACTGGCCAGCAAGTGAAGTAATCAATGGCAGTGATAATGTACTTCTTTCCCAGTCTGTCTTTGGGGAGTGGCCCCACAATGTTGAGGGCCCACTGCTCAAAGGGTTCCATGGCCTTGATGGGAAGGACAGGCTTGGGGGGTGTAGGTTTGGACGCATTCTTTTTGCACAACACGCACATTTCAAGGAGGTCCAAGATGTCTTGACGCATGCACAGCCACCAAAGCTTATGTTTCATAATCTCAAAGAGGTTACACCCTCTGATGTGACCCAGGGTTTGGTGGTAATGCAATATTGTGTCCCCTTGTTGCGTGGTGGGAATGTAAGACGTCTTCTCACCTGTCTCTGCCTGGCAGCAGACATTGCCAGCATCTGTGGTGAACTGACTTTTGTTGTCCTTCAGCTTGGAGATGATTACTGAGTTAAGGCCTTTGTAGCGGGTTGCTTCAGGGAGGAGGTAAAGCATTGGCCAATCTGGGTCCAAGCTGTCATCCCCAGTGATGGACGCCACATAATGCCTTGAGAGAGCGTCTGTTGTAACAAGCTCTTTCCCAGGCTTGTATTCAATGCACAACTGGTAGGGTGATAGGCACTTGACCCAGCCTGCTTGGCGGTGTGTCAAGTGGGACTGCGTGTTAAAATACTGGAGTGACTTGTGGTCTGTTAGGATGTGGGGTGGAAAGGTGGCTCCTTCCAAGTAACAGCGCCATTTCTTGTTGCAGTACACAATTGCTGCTAGATCCTTTTCATGGATTGGATAACATTGTTCTGAGTCAGTGAGCCTCCTGGATTCATATGCCACGGGGAGAAAGACACCCTTATCAGTTTCCACCCTTAATACGCCCCCTATGGCCCTGTCAGAGGTATCAGTCTCAAGTTTGTACTGATGGTTCTGGTTGAGGAACTGTAATACAGGTGCAGTTGTAAGTCTCTGTTTCAACGTCTCAAAGGCTTGATCTCTGGCAAGTGTCCAATGGAAGCGCTGTTTAGTGTTCAGGAGCTCAGTGAGAGGTGCAATAAGTTCTCTGTATTTGGGAATAAACTTGCGCACATGGGAAACCATGCCCAAGAATATGCACACCTGGCTCACATCAGTGGGAGGCAGCATGCTTGTGATGGCCTTGATCTTGGTGAGGTCAGGCTTTATTCATTGGGCAGAGATGGTATGCCCAAGGAACAAGAGCTCTGATCTGAGGAATTCACATTTGGAAGGCTTAGCCTTCAGCTGGTTTATTTGAAGGGTGTCAAGGACAGCACAGAGGTGTTGGAGGTGCATGGTTTGATCTTGACTGAAGACAATAATGTTGTCAAGGTACACAATAAAGCACTTCCCAATCAATTCCCCAAATGCTTTGTTCATTAACACAGCAAATGTTACGGTAGAAAATCAAATGGAAGGGATAGTACGCCCTTGCAAAACCAGAAATCAGCAAAGAACCACAGCCAAACCCTTGAAAGAAATGGACAACTTAAATGCCGTCATAGACAAAAAATGGGTCAAAGCTGGGGTTGCCCAAATAGCCCTGGAAAATCTGGACCTGCCCTACTTTTTCCTAAATAATTATGACAAGAAAATTATGCGTTATACTTTATTTGGAGATGGTAGCGCTCGGCCCGCTGGTTGCCAAAATTTTGTGAATTATGACGTCATTGCCTCAAATTCCAATGCAGGACCTTCAACTGCAGAAAATATTTTTGCCAGCCAATCAGATGCCACAGAACCCCCTCCCATCCTGAACTCCCTTAAGACTTCCCCATTCCCCTCTAGAAACTTGTTTCTAGATAGCTTAATTTCCCTCAAAATAAAAGAAAGTCTATCCCTAAATGATGGCATATCTGGGGCTGTTTGCCCCTGTCCTCAAAAAGACTAGCCTTTGTGGCAGTCAAGGTTGCCGTCAACTCCATAACCGCGACCTGGCCCGCCCTTTATATGCCTATGCCTTCCAATTCTTTTCCAAATTTTCCCTTGCAAATCATTTGCTTGTTGACAATTTTGACCTCCATCTTCTGTTACACCTCTATTGGATCCAAGATGTTAAGCCCATTCTCCCAATTTGGCCTTCTGCTTGTCAAGCAACTCACAATCTGTTTATTATATCCTAATTGTATTTCCTTGAATCACACTGCATACCATTTCACTCTAACAGCAAAGGTGGAAGGAGTGTTGGTCATTCCAAAGTTCATGACCTGGCATTCAAACAACCTGTAGCGTGTGCGGAAGGCAGTTTTTGCCTCATCCTCTGGTGCAATGCGGACCTGGCTGTACCCCATGGTGAGATTAATCTTGCTAAAGACCTTTGCACCTGCAAGTGTGTCAAACAGGTTGTCAATCAACGGCAGGAGGTACTTGTTTTTAACAGTCACCTTGTTTAGGGTGCAGTAGTCTGTGACCAAGCAAAAGGACCCGTCCTTCTTGGCTACAAAGAAGACAGCAGCCCTATATGGCAAGAGCAAGGGGTGGATGAAGCCCTTATTGAGTGCATCTACAAGGTGCTGGAAGAGGGTCTCATCTTCTTTTGGTGTTAAGCAATAAAGGGGACAAGCTTTGGGGAGCAACCCCTGCAGTTGTACAGCATGCTGGATCTCTCAGAGAGGGGGTAGTTGGTCCAGTGTTTCACTGAAAATATCCTTATACTCCCCAAGGAGCACGACAAGTGCTGATAGAGACAGAGTGGTCAAGGGGGGCCACAGGTGGTTCTTCATGGATAACTTTGACTAAGCATTGGGTGAAGTCTAGTTCCCCCCTTGTAATAGTATGGGCCCGTTTCTATTATTCTGAAAAAACGGTATTGTGAGGTAACTTGCTCATTTTGACAGGGTATATCTGAAAACCCACCCCATTTCTATTGAGGGTGATTACACACATATCCCAGTCAATGTAGGGACAGTTGTGACAAAGCCAGTCAAGGCCAGCAATGACATTGTGGCTGAGCCCTGCCATGATTGGCCCTGCAAGCTTAACCTGGATGTTCCCCATTCTTGTAGAGAAGGGTACCATCTCATGGGTGATAGCCAGTCTTTGGGAGTCAGTAACACGTACTGCCTTGAACCTGCTTGGCACTTGGTCCAGTTGTTGATTGTCTATGAATGCCTGGTCAACCATAGTGTGATTGGCCCCAGTATCCACCAGTAGTTTGTGGGTGTTCCCATAGAAACAAAAGGGGTAAGCCAAGCAAGTTACTTTATATGGAGAGTGACTGGTTTGAAGTATGGGGTCATGGCTATGAACTTGGAAGACGTCAATGGCATCAACTTTGTGAATGTTGTAATCACAGGAATTCTTTGCTAGGAGGGATCAAGAGTGAGGGTCAAGTGGGGTTGTAGAACCTCTTGTAGCTACAACCCCCAGGCTTTTCCCTGGTTCTCAATTTGTGCTACTTGGAGCTCCCCCTTGCGGGGACACTTCACCCTGTTGTCTTGTTAGCGTGGCTGGTAGCGGCCTACTTGGTTGTGGCCATTTCCAGGCGTGGGACGCAGTTGAGATGGAGCATCATTGGAGCAGCAGAAACCCATTGAAGCCTGATTATTGGCCTCCACAATGGCTTTATAGCAGTCATCAATGGAGGTGCAGCAACCTACGGGAACCCACTTGCAGATATAGGGTTTAAGCCCATTAGCAATCAAGGTAAAGAGCATGGTGTTCCTGTCAGTCATGGCTTCTGGGGCAGAAGTAAGATATTTAGGAACGGACCCAGTCTGTTTGATATCCAGGAGGGGAGTCCCCACTATGATGGATGAGAATTTTTCACTGTAGCGGGGCTTTGCAGCATCCCTGAATGAAGCCCAGGTAGTTTCTATTTCTTGACTAGCCCAGTTGGTGAACCAAACTGCTATGGGCCTCATAAGGCGGCCTGAAGCCATGGCAACCCACATGGGCTCAGGTACCTGGCATACACGGAGGCGGGTTTTGGTAGAGTGGAGCCAACTGACAATGTCAGCTCCTTTGACACCTCCCACAAAGGATTCAAGCTGGAGGTTAAGCATGTGTTGTGACAGATCTGACTGGGGCAGAGTAATACTAGTGTTGTGCTGCCTAAGGCAGAGTTGGGTGCACACAATTGTAAGTACCAGTTGATCTTGATAAATGGCGTACTGGTTGAGGATGTCTCCCTTGGGGATTGGCAGGAAGGTTTCTTGATGAGGAGTAGCCATACAGCCCATACTCTATTCTTTCTTGGAGGATTTTGTTTTAGGTAGGTTAAGAACCTACCACTACTACCACTGTTACAACTGAACCAATGAGAATTCAGTATTTGAATTAGGAAAGACAACAGTTTAATAGAAAGGACAGGAATAATAAGAATAAGGTATTGTTTATTATAGAATACTGTGATTAATATACTATATGGGGAAAGCCACAGGGCCACAAGGGGGAGGCATGTTCCAAGTAAGGTTCAAAGCTGATGAATAACTTGTGCGGGATCAGCTGTTCAAATTGTTAGCGCTCCTAATTAGGAGAAAGTGCCCACAGTTTGACATTGCCATCAGATTGGTTCATGTCATTAGACACGTCAAGGGGCAACTCATTGAGCGCTCCCTGTGTATTGTAAGATAAATTAGCAGGCAAGTCTGGAAACTCAGTTGCAACACCTGTGTCTAATCTTGAGGGGGAAGAAGTCGGAAATTGTGCCATTAATGCTATTTTTACATGGCCTTTGAATAGTGATATGTGCAAAAATTTGGTCAGGTTTTCCTTCTAGTTCAGAAATTTCCTGTCTTCCTTAAATAGGTTAACATCAATGCCCACTCATTCCAGAATATCCTACCTGTCTTTGATTGATCCTGGTATGAGTTCAACTCAATGTGACCTCATCTGCCACTCTGTCTGCCTATTGATTGATCAGCAACCCTTGTCTGCTATTTAAGTAGAATTACTTCCCCTAATAAAGATATGTTTATCCACATTTGTGTTAGCTTTTTTATTCTTCAAGCATTTTCCTTTCCTTTTTGCTAAAAGGACTTTCACATCTTGTTTTCCAGGAAATTAATGTATGTGCCCTTAATTTTGCTTCAAAGGCTAACCCAAGGCTAGCTTCTAACCTCAACCCTTTTGTTATGAAGGTTTCCCAGAGTGTACTCCTGGATGTTGTCCCCAGGAGCTAAAACCCAACAAAATTTAATCAAATGCCTCTGTCCCCAAGTTGTGCCACAGACATAGTTTTTCTGGGTGAAGCTAGGCCAAATTGCCACCGTCCAGAAAAACGGGCTTTGAAGCTCCGCTCAATTGCAACAATTATAGATTTAAATCTAACAATCAATCAAAAGTGGGTGATGGCTAGTGAAATTGAGTTTAAGTGAGGTGCAGATACCTCATGCTCAACTTTTCCAGCTTTGACTGCCTGGGTATCAAACCCTGACCTCCTAGGAGGTCAGGTAACAGCTTACAGAGCCACTTTTGATGGTATCTGTAAGCTCACTAAATACAGAACACAAGGAGGCCACCTCATCAAGATGTATCCAAAAGGCTTTAAGTAACACAATTTTTTACAAGCTACCTTTGTAGTGTGATATTTTCAATTCAATAAGATATCTTTCCTATGATCCATTCATTTCAATATCTCCTCATAAGATTTTTAATAACATGATTGTTAGGCTCTGCATTTTTGCACTCTAAAACTCTAGTAATATTCCTCTCCTGCTGAAACAATCTCTGAAATTTGTAAAGTTGGGTGTGAGCCCATCCGTGCTGCTGAGTCCTTGACTGTGAGCTGAATCAGAGTCTTTCTCTTGTACCTGTGCATTGTGATATGTTGCACTTCATCATATTCTTTCTTTAAAGGTGATCATTTCTGAGTAAATGTACACTGTCTCCTCATTGAGGTTACTCCTCTTATTTGGGGGTATATTCCCTATTTGATCAATTACAACAAGCCCTCACTCTACTTCACCATGACAAGTTGGATAGCTGTTGATTAGCTACTAAAATGGGGTTTCTATTTTAGGATGCAAATATTGAGCACCTTGTGGGACTTAATTGTGTTCTGTATCTGAAAAACTTTGTTTCCTGGTTGCCCTATCTTTGTTTAGCCTTTCTGTTGGTACCTTACCTAGATCCTGATCGGATTATGATATATTCTGGAACGGCCCCAATCCATTTCACCTGCTGTGCCAAGCTATTTTGGTTGTAGTTTGGACTATGCTATTGTATGTTTGATATAGTTTCATATTTTTGTGAGTTTTGCTTGTTTTGCCAGTTCACCAAAAATACTCAAATAATTAACAATCTGGAACTCGCCTGGCTTGGATTCTGCTTAAATCTGAGACTAGTTTGTTTGAACCTGAGTTTTGCTTAGCGCTGTAGCTGTGGAAACTACTGTATTGATAGCTGCTTGATCATGTCTAGATATCGGGGTCATCCTTTACAGTCGTTTTTAAAGCTGAGAGTGAACATAATATATTCAGACATGAATGGGTTAGAAGTGGATCCAGATCTATTGTTAATCACTATAAATTCATTAATTTCCCATTTCGCTTTGAGCTCAGTTAAGTTAGCTTTGTTCTGAGTTAAACTGGGTTAAACAGACTTGCTTTCTTGCATCCTCACGGGGTTGAAAACCACTGTTTCGCTTACATAGTATGTAGGTTTTTAAAAGTTGATGGGTTTCGCAGAGGGGTTTAGATTCATTTCTCGTTTGTTTCAAGGGGCAGAGCTTCATCTTGGGCGTTAAATAGGTTGCTTTGAAGCCTGTGATTATAGTATAGGCAGGTGACCAGCTAGTAGGTTGTTGGGTAAAGTTGGTCGGTGGGATTGCTATTGTTTAGCCAATCATCGAGCAAGGTTTAGCATTGGTAGAGTTTTCATTGAGGGATTTTTGATGAGTTTGGGTTGTTACCAGGAGGAAATTATTTTTAGACAGGTTTGGCGTCAAGATTGTTCGATTCGAATGTGCCGCTGAATGGTTCGGCGCGATGGCCGCTAGGAGGCTGATTTACTAAGCTCAAATCCGATAGTGGCGATATTGCGTAGGGATGGAGTTATGATTAGCAGTTTTGGGTTCGGTATTTTATGCTTGGTAAGGGTTTATTTGTTAGGGCTGCTGCTGATGTGATTGGTTGGAATGAAGATGAGTTTTAATTGGATATGGGGATTTTGGAAATGTATGCTAAAATTACACCAGGGCGACTACAGGTCCATGCTTTGGACCTGCTGCGTATCAAGGAGGTGCTTGAGGGGTGGGAGGACAGGAAATGTTGCTTTGGTGGGGTTGAGGAGGTGGGCAATCTTGTCTGACCTGCTGTTAGGGTCGTAGTCTTGGTGCTTGGAGAGAAAGACTTCGGGGTATTCCCACGAAGCATTTGGGGCAAGAGAATTTGGGCTGAGGCGAGGGGTATGTACGGCAGAGTTGAAACTGGAGTCGGCGTCACTTGGGTTGTTGTTGGGGTCGTTAAAGAAGGAGAGGTCAGGCATAAAGCAGGGCATGTCTGGCTGATATGGCATGTTAAACATGGGAAACATTGGCATAAAGTCTTGGGGATACATCTGTTGGTCCAACTGGGGGAAGCCGCGGGGGAGGCGGGCATAGTTGATAGGGAAGCTGCTGTGGAGAGTGGGGGCAACGTACGGGAGGTAGCAGCCCGGCTGCTGCTCGGAGAGGGAGGCCTCGTACTGCTGCATACGTTTGATGTGGATCTTTGAGTGACGCGTCAGCTCATCGCTGCGGCTGAAGCGCTTCTCGCATGTGGGGTATTTGCATTGGTAAGGCTTTTCGCCAGTATGAGTGCGGATGTGACGCGTTTGGTGTTCCAGGCGATGGAATGCCTTATCGCAATAGGGGCATTGGAAAGGGCGTTCGCTTGTCTTGCCCACCCGCCCCTTGACACGATCCAATCTATCCTTGATGGCAGTGCATGCGGCGTTTGTTGAGGTGCTCATTTCGTGTTGCTTCATGGGAGCAAGGTGGGGCGTTCTTTATAGTCTCCGCGTTCTCATCCCCAATTTGAGACTTCCAGGGGTACATCTACATTCGAAGATCGGCTGACCCCGCACCAAGGAAAAGATCGTAATCGCCATGTCTAAGGGGCTGTGGGGCTATTGTGACGTCACTTTGTGCCATGTAGGGCTAACCATTGGTATTTTGAATAATTTTAATCTAGCGTTTTCAATCAGGGGGTTTGTTTCCGAACCCCGTCTCGCCCATCTAGATTTTATATGAGTTTGCAAGCTGTAGGCACAATTCCACATCCAATCATATGCGACCACAGTAATTTAAAAATTTAAATGCTCTGGTCACTGTAGCCAATCACTTGCCTTGGCTTTAATTGAATGCTGCGCCGGCCTAATCGAGTCCATGGCACGAGCACCCTGCTCCGCAATGAAAATCAGATATTGACGCTCCCCTATTTTGAGATGAACAATCTCCGATTTTCGGCCGAGAGAGTGATTAACCCTTCAAGGCTGCCCATGCCTGCTTCTGGCGGATATATTCACTCTCGTTCTCCAGCAAACTCCTTACCTGCTATTAACCAAAGCACAATTGCGCAAATAGAACTCACCTTACCGCACTGCTGCCATTCCAATCCGGTGGATCTCAATTAGCGCACTAAATCCACTAACTGCAGCTGATGTAGGAAGTAGCCAATAGCTGCTTCGATGACAAGGAAGCGCCGAGTGTTGTCAAACTAGACATTAGGTTTCAATCAGACCAGCTGGCCGCCTCCGATAATTTTATTGCATAGCTTTTAATTATTATCCAGCGCAATCAACCAATAATAAACCCTACCAATAGAGTTCAAAGCATAATATAATTTCAATATTTAATCCACACGCCAAGTTTTATGCATTCATAATCCGTCAACAATACAAATATTGAATAATTAATGTATAATAACTTACTAATGCATAGTTAAAAATAAGAATGACCAGATAATTTCGAAAATTTAATGCAACTTCCGGCTCTGCTATTTAAACAAAGGGGTTGTAGTCCAGATAAAGAGGTTGATTCATCAAGCACCATTGAATGTGAATATTGTAATTGATTAGCCCAATTCAACCAACCAGGTAATGATTATCCAACTGATTGATAATACCTCGAAGTACGAGATAGTACGTTGTCTCACCAAATAGGATCAATTCAGTTCCTGGCCCTTTACAGCTAGACAAAGCAGTACTGCACTCATGACTTTTATTTTTATTTGGACTACGTGAACGATAGTAAGCACATTTTTTACTAAGCCAGTTTCTCGCTATAAGGCGCTTATAGTCACTGTAGGTGTAAATTTAGCCAAGTAGAACCAAGACTGTAATTGCTTTCAAGTCAAAGGAAAGATTTTAAACTAACAATCTATAAAAATATAATATTTCCATCCCCAGGCAATAAATAACATCTAAAATAAGGACGTGTAATTCTGTATACCGCTAGCCAATCACCTTTGTAATCAACAGCCCATTCCACTTACCATGAAATCTGAAGCAACCCCCTGATCTATACATATGCCCTAATTCAACAGGGTTAGCATATGTGGACAATGACTCAAACATTGAACACACCCCTCCTGGCTTTGCAAACAAAATCGATGGGTAGGTTTCGCTGGGTGCAAGGATAGCATGTGATGATTGATCTTTCATATTCACCCAGATGCTTGTTTGCGACTTGTCAACCTGGGGAAGACTACCAACCCATCCTGAATATCGACTACTTCCCCAATTCACCGATGAAACTTATTTATTCTCCACATTCTCGACCCAAAACTATAATTCACAACTCCCAAGCTAAACATACATTGTCTAAACAATATATCTCCACATTGATCGGCGCGTCCCATCGTGCCGCTGATTTAAGGGCATACATGGATAAGCCATGCTCCATCAGGGTCTTCCTAGCGACTTTGCAGTCCACCACACCCCGGCCTTGACCAAAATAATTCCCCAATCCATGTACAGCCAACCCAAATACCCTCCTTTTCACGACGTCATAAACCCCTTTTTCTTGCGACAAAACGAAACAGGTTTATTGCCATAAACATTCGGAAATCACAAGAATTGCTTATAACTCTTTTCCTGAAGCCTAGAACATGAATTCAAATTATTCCGCCCATCCAAGGAATTACCTCAAGCCTAGAACTTGCGATTTAATACTACCATGTTTGCCAACATTACATCCTCCTGTTAAATCCGCTGTGGAACACTCGGCTGCGGAAATTGGGGCAGACATGGCTTGACCAAAGGAATTCTATATCCTTAATAGCACAATGCCGAGCCATGATCTTCAGGCTATAACAAACAAACATCTTTATTTTTGTCCGACCATTTACATCAACCATTCATACTTTGAAGTCAATTAAATTATTACATCCAGCGCCTCCATTTAGCCCAACTTGATCTCTCTTTATTATGTCAAAAGAAATATAGTTATGACCAGCCAGTCCAGCTCATTGCCTGTTCATATACCCTTATCCATACAGCCTGTATTCAACCATATGAATTCAACTTCATAGCTCACAAGGATCAAGAAGCAGCACATGTCGATTTTCTGTTGATTAGTTTCCCGTAGCTGATTTTCAGTCTCGTGGATAAAAACATTAATTTCATTTATTTTCCATCTGTCATTAAATTAAAATTAAAAACCTAGATATCTTATTTAGCTATATTATTTCTTCATATTTAATACTTTTATTTTACATTTAAGAATAAATTACATCAATATCTACCCAAATGCTGCAACATCCTCTATCATTACTATAAAGGAGATCTTCCCCCAAGAACCTGCTGTGAAGCCACTAAGAATAATACATACAGCTTATGATTAAAACTATCAAAACTTACCACAACAATCATGAATTCTATCTTTAATCTAGAGCCTTTAATCAACAAATTCAAAATCATAAAACCTCTGATAAAAATAAAACTTTGATATACCACCAGGATAAAGCCTCAGCTTTTAAAAGACCTCTAAATACTCCCATATATACTTTGTAGTGCATCATTTATATATAGAAGGTTCATCTTTTCCTTCAAAAATTTACCACTCAGTTTCTTGTTTAACCAACACTAAAAGTGTCCCGCTTTTGCATTACATGGACACAAATCCTTTATTGATGTAGGGCACAGAGCAATTGCTTAAATCCAGCCATATGCGAGGGTATGCTTAGTATCATATCAGAAGAGCTAAGACCAATATAAACATGATTGTTTTTGAAGGATGGCTTCTGATCACGCAGGAGTACTTGCAGATTAAAAGATGCTTTTACTGTAATTGATTAATTCTTATTATACCTTCTTAAATGTTATTTCTGAGCTTCTAGCAGTGTCTTATAGGACATCCTAGCACACTTCTATTTTGGATAATCAGTGATCTAGGTTTGATGCTTATTGCACATCAACCAATAGAATGTATTCATCTTCACTCAGCACAGGTGGCCCTCACTGGTGTGGGGGTTTGGTAGCTTCAGGATCACTTCCTTCTATCCTGAAAATACTTTAAATTTGTTGCTTAGAGATATAACTAACTGCAGGGGTTCACATTTCAGGGGTTTGAGCCTGGCGCTGCTGCAGCGCTTAATGTAAAACTGTAGCGGCACATTGGCACCTAAAATATTTGTAAGGCGCTGCCTGGAATAATTTGCAGTTGGTGCAGAAGCTCTTGGCTTAAAATAAGGATGACACTTTGGGGCCTAAAATATTTTCTAGGCGCCAGGCACCGCTTAGAGCTTTTTCTGGATGCCGTAGTGGTGCTTTATGTATTAGTTATGTGGCAAGGTGGCACTTATCATTGGGTGATTTTGTTGTAGCAGTTAGAAGTCTACTGTGGATCTCATTTATATACCTTTTATATTATTATGTTATGTTATCAGGCTGCTACAATCCTATTTCACCAGCTCTGTCATAGTTGGCATCATTGCTTGGTCAAAAATCTCAACAAGAAGCATACTTACATTATAGATATTCTTTCCCTAGATGAAAACCCCTTCTAAAAGACTTAATTCACCTCTTAAAATATAACTTTTAGATATCTGTTGTACATATACAAGTATAGACTTCTAGCCCATAAAAAAGAGTGCTCCAAGATATAAAGTAACATGCTTTAAATTTTTAAGACAATGGCCTTCCTTCACAGCTTGGCTCCACTTTTTGGAATCTAAGAATCAATAAAGCAATCAAAGCTCATAAGAGTCGGTGCTTACTATAGGCTTTTATTAAAAAAGAAAGGGATATCCCAAACAACCAGAAGATCCTGGGCCAAGGTGGTCCAGGGTCAGAAATACCCTGTCAAATGCCAACTGGAGAACCTTACAAGAACCACCAAATAATAACCATTTGTTTCATCAGAAGTACAACATAAATTTGTGCCTTCATAAAGATGGTTCCAGGACATCACTAGAGCTCTCCCAACGTCTTCTGTTTCCCATGAAATCTGATTCAGCTTTATAGGAGACCCTTTCAGTTCCAAGAGGCAGCCAAGGCAATAGCCAAGGTGTACCCAAAATCTGTCTCCTTACAGCAGAGCCCAACAAGAGACTTCTTTGACCTGGGCTTCCTCTGCAAAGAAGACACATACCAGGCAGCAGGAGTGATCTTTATTGCAGAAATTACAGACATCAAAGGAAAGCCATTCAAGACAGTCTTGCCAACTACTCACACCAAAAACAACCAAGATAACACCCCCTTCATGTCCTTTGAGGCCCTTCTGCTTAAATGGAAAGGGATGATGCTGAGACTCAGATCAAGGGGGTACTGGCCAACTACATGAAGATTGTACAGTTTAAACTGCTCAAGGACCCCTACATGAGCCACCTCATCACAGCCAAGACAATGGCTATGATCAAACCCCTGGACCCAAAAAACTTGGCATCCATTCCTAGAAGAGCAACCATACTCAAGCAGGATGGAACAGCCAGCGGTATATTCAAGATATATCTTGAACAAACCCTGTATCTTCTCTACGTGCTCAGCAATAGGCCACAGATAGGCATGGTGTCTTTCAAAAACAGAAAAAGTCTGCACTGAAGCAGAAGACACCCATTCCAGCCAGTCTGGCACTGGAACAATGGGGTTCCAGACCAACACTCTAGTAGCCTTACCCTGGGGCACCAAGGCTGAGTAAAATGTGATTGCATCAATCACATCACATCAGAGAGAGCCTAAAACAAGCCCAAGAAGAAACCAATCCAATCAATAACCACACAGGACCCTAATCTAATGGAGACCAGGATGGATTTATCACACCTCAATGCAACAAAAGGAGGATATGAGTACCCATTAACAGGATTTATTGGATGTGTAAGAAGGGATTGGTTCATCCACAATTCAGGCACTGGAAAAGAGGGTACCTCAGGCTATCAGGAGCAAGACTAGAGTCATAATCCTGCACACAAGGAACCCCAAAGATTGAGACATAAGTTAATTATAAGAGCTTATATGATTCCCAATCCTACACCTTATTCTAAAGATGAGGAAAGAAAGGAAGCTCCAATGACACTAGTGATACTGATGGACCCACTCTTAGAGGGCCCACCATTGCATAGTGGCTGCTGGATCACCACCAATGTGACAAACCCTCCTGCAGGATTTCCAGCCCTCAGTCCCAGGAATAAAAAGAGATTATCCTGCCACACTCAAAGCACTAATTGATCCAGAAGTGAGAACAACTGCTTTGAGTAAGGCCAACTCATGGAAATTACTCTTTCAGATAAAATCAGATCATAAGAAGCTGCATATGGATCAATAAGAGTTCACCAAAGCAGCAGTCAGTAAAGGAGGTAATGTGACAATAAAAAACCCAGGGCAAAGAGACTGTGATTTTGGAAAAAGCAGTCCACAAAGATGCATCATATTTGCTTCCACTGAAGCTATAGATTCTTACTGAGGCCCTTTATACAATAGCCATGTATGAACCACACAATATAAAGTGGGATGATCATTTGGAAACACAGCCCAGCAGCTGGTATGCAAATGGGATTGTCATAGTTTCAGCAGTTTGGAAGATCACTTGATAATCTAACGGTGTAAGGTCTGAGGCTACGGGGTAATTTATTGTAAACTAAGGCCTTTAATCCAAGGATGTGTATACTGGTTAAATAAAGGGAGGCAGGTAAAGTTTGTAGAAAATGTTTAATTAAAGCTTCTAACAATTTGTAAGAGGCAAAGTAAGGGCTAAGAAAATTAATCAATCCTAGTAAAATAAAGTAGAGTCCAGTCTTAATGACAGAATACTGAGTTAAAAGTTACATTTACAGACCAGAGTATTGTTCAACATTAACTGATGGGTTGAAACTATCTACTATTAAAGTTTGGGTGCCACTAAAAAAGTTGCCTAACTGATAATAAAGGTAGTCAAAAGGGATCATAAATGCAAGCTAAGATTCAATAATTAAGATAAAGAAAGAAAGGGTCAAATAATGAAAAAAAAACAAGCCACAAAACCTAACAGGTACCTTTTTGGGGTGCAAGTCAAAAAATCTCAACTTAGGGTTGAGAGTGCAGAACCAAGCCTTTTTATTAGCTTGGGAAAAATGAGGTGCAAGAAAGGAAGGGTGGGTTAACCAAGGTTGGGAAAATGGGTGACATGGTGCAAACATGAGCTGGTTGTCTTTCCTAACTTTAAAAAGCTAAAGAAAATAGACAGGAAACAAGTGAGCAGAAAAGCAAAAGCGGGTGACGTTACTGCTTAAGTTTAAGCAAAAACAAGCGGAAATCAAGGAAAAACTTATCCAAGTTTAAATTTCAATTAAAAACAAAAAGTAAGAGTTTGGACTTAAAGTTACTAACAGAAGTGTATAGATCCCAGGTTTGAAACTTGTAGGAGAACAAGGTAAGCTTTGAAAAGAGATTGGCTTATGTTTAGGTTGATTTAAAAGCATAAGAAATAAGGAAGTTGTATAAAAAATGTATGTTGACAACCAATAGCAGCCCTATGATTGCAAGTTGAGAAAAATAGGGAACCAAGACAAGGAAAAATATTCCTAATAGTAGTGTAAAAGGATAAGATGAGTCTTGACAGAAAAGATGAATTCTGACAGCTGGCTAAGGCTGGGGCACAGCCCAGAAATACCATCCCCTATCTCAGGGAAACAGCAAGTCCCAAGGTTTGATATCCACTCCCATCACAGCCACATACATAATATGGCAACCTGGAACATGCATAGATCCACCAACAAAAAAATGTGGGCAGACAGCCTAAGCACCTTAGGGCCTGGATTATCCTAGATCAGTTCATTTTTATTTTGGATTATCACCCCTACTACACAACAAGTCCTATAGGATAAATATCATCCTAATTGGGATTCTAGCCCTAGTAATTGGCCCTACACCATAGCCACACACAGGTTTTGCCACGCAGAAAGGATCAGGCTGATCAACAAAAAATGTGGGAAGATGGCCCAAGTGACCTATGGCCAATTTTATTTTAGGATTAACACAATTCAATCTGGAATGGATAGCATCCACTAACCAAAGATTTTTATAAGCATAATCTCCACAGAAAATGGTAAATATAGCTCAAAGCAATCTATCCTTTTCCCCTCTTCACTTTACCACCCAAGGTTTTCTTCCTTCTCTACAGGTTTTCTTGCCCTCCCCTCCCTTAAAACTTTTGATCATGTTTTTGGCCCTCTGTGTCACGGTAAGTTCCATAATGCCAGGGATTATCTGGCTGAGGTGGAAAGCTTGGAAAGCCCAAAAACCTTTGACAAAATTAACTGATTTAACAGACTTGAATCAAACAATTGATCAAAAATGGGTTATGGCTGCTCCAGTTTGCCAGTCAAATCCAGTCCCCCCTGTAAGTTGACGTTGATAAATTGATGTAATTTATGGGTCACCTGATATGATCTTATTTATCAGCATGGTCATAAGAAGTTGGTCACTCAAGGGTTCTTTGCAACCTGGACTAGATAGTCACTTGACAAAGTGGAAGGAATAGGAGGCCAGGATCCAGGCAGTATTGCTTAGTCAATTTTTGATATATATTGAATAATTTTCACTGTTTCAACTCTTAAGAGTTGAGTCCTCCCAAAATTTACTCAATAAAAATCACATATACCTTGGTCTAATTTTATTTTAAGAATACATCCTGTAGTTGGGAGTTACAATACATTCCCTACAATCTGATTCTCATCTGGATCATTACTGGAAGTAGGGCCCAGCTGTTGGCACTTTGTTGTTGACACCGCCCAATGTTAATTCCATGCCTACCAATCTTGGAGTTGTTTCACCTGTCTTCAAGGCTGAAAATCTTGTTGTATTGCAATGCCCTGAATTTTTTATTCTGAGGACTCTCTGATGCTTTCCCAGACTATATATCTTGGGCTACTCTGGTTGGGATTGATTATTTTACTCAATCCTAGTATCTCATTTGGAAATTTCAAAAAACAGTATCTGAAGCTGCGTTGGTGGTTAATGATTAACTCCATGTGGATTTGGGTGGTAATTCCCCACCACTTAGAGACAGCTTCTTACTATCCCATGATTTTTGTCACATTACTCAACTCTTATATGTCTGAGTTTTTTAGAAGCAGTTTGTCATGAGTTTGTGTTTCTTTTCTCCTGTTCCAGTGAGATATCTGTATTTACCATGTTTATTTGTATCAGTTCTTTTCTGAGTTTTCAGTTTGGACTTTTCTTTAATTTTTGGTTTCCATCTCCGGTTGCAGTTGTTGAGACTGGCTCTTCTGTTTCCTATTTCTGCCATGCCATGTCATTTTGGCGCCCAGATTATTTTCCTGCTCCACCCACTGATGAAATTTCACGTGAAGTTTTTTCAGCTGTATCATTCTATTCTGGTTCTAGCCTTAGTCACAACTCTCAAGTTTACCATGTGATGACAAAGGTTTCAGAGGATGCTTGTGAATGGTTGTTGTCCGCAATGGAGTGCAATCCACATGTTTTAACTGAAAGTGCATCTCTGTACCCTTTGTTAAAAAATTTGTGTGTATCTATTGAGGAGCTCAAAGTATATTGTAAGTTGTACACCTTCCAACAGGGTACCACTCCGCTTTCAATATTCCTTCCTCAGTTTCTTGCCTACTGTTGCACTATCAATGTTCTTAAGGTGAATAAACTATCAGCATTGTGGTTAGCAGTTGACCAGAATGCCCAGTATTGGCAGTTTGGGATTCTCTGTTAACCATAACTGAGGCCCTGGTAAGCCAAATTCTTTCTTTGGTCTCAAATCTGTCAACTTTCAAAAAAGGTGCTATGAAAATTGAAGCCAAACCTGCTGCACACTCCTGGTTTTCTGATACTTTTTCTGCAGTGGCTTCATCTATTTAGAGTTGTGATTGCTCTCCCCGTGTGTCTTCTCAGTTGCAATTGGCTATCTTGAATAAACCCTCAGATGTAAACAAAGCGCCAGTTGTGGCCATCCCAAAGAGTTTGCTGGCTATGCTTCAGCATGTTGTATCTGCAAAGTCTTTGGTGGTTGAGTCTGATGAGTTGTCTCTTGTTCCTATTGATTGTGATTATCCCATCCTTCCTGATGCTGTCCAAGAAAGATTTAGCGTTATTTTCAGGAGAATCCTGCCTGTCAGGGATCCAGTCTTGGGCAGCCAGCCCATTGTTTTCAGGGGTAACTCAGGCCAGGTTTTTTGTGGGAAATACTCATCACAAGAGGGGAACTAACTTTAGAAGGTAGGAAGCAGACTTTCCCACCCATGACCACGGGCCGGCAGCCGGTATGATGGTGTCCATCACCCCTGTGAGGATGATGTATACTATACCAAAAAGCTTGCTGGTATGGTTGGTTGGAAGGTTGGGTGAAGAAGCTGGCATTGGTTTGGGTGTTACAGGCAGTTCCATGTAGATATTGTAGGCTGGGAGATAATTGAATTTTCCTCTAAATAGTTTTGGTGTAGAGAATATCCACAGGCCTTGGCGGTTGTATCTAATAGCGGATTGGATGTGGGCTAGCAGGTCAAGTTTGAGGATTTTCTCTGGTGTATAGTCCTTGTATTTGGGCTTCAAGGGATATTCAGTGAAATGAACGGGCCCAAAGGGTGCACCAGGTGGGCAGAAAACTGCGGGCAGTAGGGCAGGAGGGCCAGGAGATCTCAAACTGAATTGATAGACGGCAAATACAAAATATGGCAAAAGCTGTATAAGCCAAAGTAACATAACCTTTATTCAAAAATGGCAATAAGTTTAGAGTGCGGGGTCCTTGGGTCTATATAGCACCCCACCTCCAAACTTAACATTTTCCGTGGGGGGATCATCAGGGCATTGGGAAAGGCAGGGCCAGGGGAATTGGGTACTTGGTTCTAAAAGCAGCAAAATGGTACTTGGCCCAGGAGTTCTTTCATTGGTTGAGACTCCCAATTTAGCTACCTGATTATCTTGCTCTAGTGTTGTGGTCATGGGGTTGGGTTGCGGGCCGGTATCTCTTCCTTGGGTTGGCTCTTGATTGGTTGCTGGTGTAGACTTCAAACTCATGAAGCTAATGGTTGCCGCTTTGGCACCTCCATTAGGTGCTGTAATTGGCATTCCACTTGGTGCAATAATTTCCTTAGCGTGGTCTGTTTCAGTGAGTGGGCCATCATCTTCAGCCTCAGCTCGCGGGGGCTCAATCCCAGAAAAATGCGGGCGGGCAGTCCTGCAGTCCATAGGCCCGGCGGCCCAGGGGCATCCAGGTTCCAGGTTCAATTCCCGTTCTTGGGCTTGGGGTTCCAGAGGGGGCAAATTGTCAATCCTGTCACTGCCTCCTTAGCTGCTGTCTGTACCACTGAAGAGAAGTAAGATCCTGCTGAGGTTGCAACATTTGCAGCAAATAAATATACTTTTGGTTACTTCTTGTTTTATGGTAGCATTGATAACAGTCAAACTATCTATCAGCCATCCATTCTTTTGGATACAGGCGCTTCTGAGAACTTCATGAGTGTAGAGAATGCAGATTTGCTGCAACTCAAGTATAATCCTGGAATGCTGGTTAGGGATGGAAACTGTCAAATGTTTCCCTCTTGCCAGCTTAAGAAGCCAGTGATATTTGTAGTTGCAGGTTAATCTTTTACCGCAAGGTTCTCCATATGCTCTACTCTTATGTATCCTATTATCTTAGGAGTAGGCTGGTGGTGGGACCATAACATATCAGCCTTGCTAAAAGAAAATGAGCTTCAAGTTGACCACTCTTTGGGCATAACCATTAATATTCCTTTGTTGGGTATGTCGGAAATAGAGCAGTCTTCCCAGACAATCCATTCAGTTCCATTTCCTACACCTGTGAGTTCAGATTTACCAGAATGCCTTCAACCCTGGTACACGGCATTTGACGCCACTAGGGGCAAGGTCCTTCCTAAGCACACTCAGTTCAACTTTGACTTTAAGGTTACTGTTGATCTGATTTGTATTGCATCTCCTATTTATCCTTTGATCCTGAAGGAGGACACATGTTTGGAGGAGTGGACTTGGGATATGTTGGCAAAAGGATAGATCTTTAAGAGGGCTTTGTCAATCTGCTCTCCATTGTTGTTTGTCCAAAAATCCAATGGGTCTATTAGACCTTGTGTTGATTATGGGAACTTGAACAACATCATAATTCCTGACCCCTATCCTTTGTCTCTCAAAGCACAAATTTCTTGGTGCGTTGAGAAGGCAAAGGTATTCTTGAATCTTTATTGCTTGAATGCATTCAATCAGATTAGGATTGCTGAAGGAATGGAGTGGTTGACAGCATTCAGAACAAAGAAAGGTATCTTTCAGTTCCACGTTATGCCTTTTGGATTAAAGAATGCTCCACTTGCTTTCAGCGGCTAATTGATTTGGTTGTGGAGGATCTCCTGGGTGTATGTGCCATTGGGTACATGGACAACATCTTGGTGTTCTCTCCTGATGAGGAGTCACATAAGGCCCACCTGTCAGCAGTTTTAGAGCGCATCCTTCATGCTAATTTGATCATCAAAAGGAGTAAGTGTGAATTCTTTAAACGTAAGGTTACCTTTCTGGGTAATATTATCTTCAAGGATGGCCACACTATTGCTTCCAACAAGGAAGCAACAGTTTGAGAGTATGCTACTCCTGTGACAGTATCTCAACTTTGTAGTCTCTTGGGCACTTGTACATTCTTGAAGAAATTTACCCCTCACTTTTCTGATATGGCTGCCCCCTTGTATTCATCTAGCAGGAAGACAACCTTGGTCTGGACGCCTGAGTGCGCAGAAGAGTTTGCAGCAGTCAAGGCTCTTTTGTTGTCTTTGCCAGTGTTGAGAAATGTAGACTCTGAGCTTCCTTTTGTGGTTTCCACAGATTCTTCAAATATGCTGTGGCTGGTGTGTTGTTGCAGACCACTAGTGATGGTGTTGAGAGACCTGTAGGATATTTCTCCTGGAAGATGGAGGCTTGTGAGCGCAATTACATGATTTACGGCAAGGAATTGTTGGCAGTTGTGGAATTTTTTAAGCACTGGCATCACCATCTCATATCAGCACATTATCTGTTTGTAGTAAGAACCAACCATAAAGCCTTCTGTTTTATTGTTAACCCAGGGTCTTTTCAGGTCGCCAATCCAGATGGCATGGTGATTTGACAAGATACAAGTTCTACTACAAGTTTATCAAGGAAATTAATAATCACTGGGCAGAAACGTTGATCAGAACCCTCTCCCACCTCCCAGATGCTGGTATGAACGTCAAGTTTAACATAAACACTTTGATTTCAGATTAGGCTGTGGTTCCTTTTGTGTTAACTCCCTCTGCTACGCTGGCTACCAATTCCTTAACTTAGCACAGACTTAGACTTATATTCCAAAGTTAAGTTTTTGCAGCCTCTGTCTAAAGGTTACAATATGTTACTGGAACTAGCATGTGCATATCCGGTTGGCCAACTGCAGGGTTATCACAAGATAAGACCAACTATATATCACCAAGATTGCTTGTGGGTTCCAGAGGAAACCATTTGGGATGAAATCATGGAGGCCTATCACACCTGCCCAACAGCAGGCCACCCAGAGAAAAACAAAACAGTGGAACTAATTTGCCAATAGTTTTCTTGAAAAGGTTTGACAGTGCAGGTGGGGGCTTAAGTTTGAGACTGCCTGGTATGTGTTTGGTCCAAGGCAAATAGGAACAAAATTACCAGTTTGTTGTTTCCTTTACAACCAGCTGCAGGGCCCTGGACGTTGGTGTCCGTGGATTTTATCAGGGAACTTCTGAATTCTAATGGGCTTAATGCAATCATGATGATGATTGATTGCTTCACAAAAATGGCACACTTTTTTCCCTGCTCAATCACAATTACTTTGGTGGAAACAGCTAAGTTGTTTTTGAATAGAATCTTCTCCCTACACGGCATCCAAATAGAGATTGTGAGTGACTGCAGGTCCCAATTTATTGCTCAGTTCCAGGAAGCTTTTACTGGAATTCTTGGAATCAAATTATGCCGTTCCACAGCCTTTCACCCCTAATCTGATGGACAAACAGAGAGGGTAAACCAAAGCTTGGAGGTCTACCTACGCTACTACACTAATGTGTGATAAGATGACTGGTGTGCTAACTTACCCATGGTTGAGTTCATATATAATAACGCTCCGCACATGTTGACTCAGGTTTTGCCATTCTATGCCAATGTGGGTTACAATCCCTCATCCAACATGGGTCCTTGTTTGGTTAGCAATATGAAAGCTGCAACTGATCAAGCCGCTGCATTGAAGAAGGTTCATCAGGAGCTTCAGGTTACTCTTGCCGCTGCTATGACAACTTACAAGGAATACACAGATTGCAAGCGCCAGGAAGGTCCAATCTACCAGCCAGGTGATCTAGTCATGGTGGGCGCTTGCAATATGAAACCGAAGGTTCCCTGCCACAAACTAGGTCCCAAGCAAGTTGGTCCCTTCAAGGTAGAACGTCAGATTGGTCCCTCTGCCTATCGGTTATATTTACCTCCTGCTTTCAAGACTTTCTATACCTTTCATGAATGTCTTCTTACTCCCTTCAAAGGAACAGAGACTCCCTCTTCCCAACCCATTCTTGTGGAAGGTGAACCTGAGTATGAGTTAAATTGTATTCTGGCTTCCTGCAGGAACCGCCACCGTTTGGAATATTTGGTGACTTGGAAAGGTTACCCTGATTCCAAAAATTCATGGGTTCCTCACTATGATTGTTCCAATTCCCCAGTTCTTATTCAAGAGTTCTATAATTGCAATTCAAATACCATTGGTCACCCCAAGCTTACCTTAACTGTAATAAAACTTCCTCCTGTCCACAAAAATTTCTCCATGTCCCATCTTCTGGATGGTGGTATTGTGCCTCAGGCTAAATCAGAGGGTAATGACATGGTAAGTTCCATAATGCCAGGGATTATTTGGCCAAGTAGGAAAGCTGGAAAAGCTGGGAAACCTTTAACAAAATTGACCAATTTAACAGACTTGAATCAGACAGGTGATTGAAAATGGGCTACAGCTGCTCCAGTTTGACAGTTGAATCTAATCTCCCCCTATTAGCTGACATTGATAAATTGACGTAATTTGAGAGTCACCCAATATGATCTTATTTATTAGCATGGTCATCAGAAGTTGGTCACTCAAGGGTTCTTTGCAACCTGAAATAGATAGTTACTTGACAATGTGGAAGGAATAGGAGCCCAGGATCCAGGCGGTATTGCTTAGTCAAATTTCAATATATATTGAATGATTTTCACTGTTTCAACTCTTAAGAGTTGAGTCCTCCCAAAAATTTTACTCAAAAAATCAAATATTCCTTGGTCTAAATTTAATTTCAAATGCATCCTGTAGTTTTTTTGTTGCGCTACATCCCCTACAATCTAATTCTTATCCAGATCATTACTGGAAGATGAGAGCCTGCTGTTGGCACTTTGTTGACGCCTCTGCCCAATGTTAATCCCATGCCTGCCAATCTCGGAGTTGTTTCACCTCCCTTTGAAACTGAAAATCTAGTTCTATCTCAATGTCCTCAATCTTATTCTGAAGACACTCTGATGCTTTCTCAGGCTATTTATCTTGGGCTACTTTGGTTAGGGTTAATTATTTTACTTAAACCTAGTATCTCATTTGGAAATTTCACTAAACAGTATTTGAAGCTGTGTTGGTGGTTAATCATTAACTCCATGTGGATTTGGGTGGTGATTACCCACCACTTGGAGACAGCTTCTTACTATCTGTCTATTTTTGTCACACAATCCTCTGACAAATTTTCAACTAAACAGGTTTGTGACCCGCAATCCAACTTCCAAGTGACCCAAAGCCAAATGCAGAAGTTGATTTGAATTTCAAAATACAACAGCAGGACCAGATGACAATACCCAAATGATGGTTGGATTAATTTAGAGCTTGACTCATTACAAGGATCAAGCCACCCCCTATCCATCCAGCCAAGTGATTGTCATAATCATGTTCCTACTATATTTGACTCACAATAACTATATAACACATATACTTCAATAAAGAACATTATCTAGTTTCCAATTATTTTTTCCCTTGTAACTCTGCTAAAATAGTACAGTTACAGCAGCTATAAGTCAAAATTTAACTTTGATCTACCTTAAGGCATGGTGCTATTTTAGAGAAATAATTTTTTATCTAAGTAGGGTTTTAGGCTTGTATATTTTAAGGGACCTATAAAAAGTCACAAAAATAATGAAATAGAGGGTTTGGGCGCAATAAGTACTTGGCCTTTACTTAGGCTGCATACAGCTACATGTCCATAACTTTTTTAATTTAGAAGCAGCCATTTCTAAATCAAAATAATTGAAGTACAATGCTTCTGGGTACCCACCTTATTTCTGATACCCTTATTCATAGGAACAAAGTTCCAACATTATGTCAAGTATATACTTCTGAGAAGTATATAAAACAAAATAAAGGGCAAAATTAAAAAGAGAATGATACTTTATTTGATATGAATTTAGAGGATTATATAGTATCATGAGAAGCCACATATTGTCTATTTATGTCATGGCATTCATGTGCTTGTCCAAGTAGTGTTCTGGTTAGAACCCAAAATGTTTGACCCTGTAATAGATGTGCAAATGATAAGAGTGCCACCAACTTAATGATAAGTCAGGGAATCATTCGGGGAATCACTCAGGGAATTACTTTCCTGATAGGGAGTAATCAAAGATGTTGCAACAATTATGACATTATTTTGGATATTTCACAATATAATTTATATTGTAAAATAACCAAAATGATGGCATAATGCCAGAAATTTGTTCTTAGGAATGAGGGTGTTGGAAATAAGAAGGGTACTTGCTCCTGGCAATTCTTATCTAGTATGGATATAAAAATTACAAAAAGATATCTAATTAGCACTAGCTTGCTAAAATAGAGTATATGTATTGCACTGTGAATATAAAAGAATAGACAAAAGGCAAAGTTATTTATAAAGTAAAACTAAATTTGAAGTGTGATATAAATTTAGTTGTAACAACCATTTAAAGTACAGCCTTATTTGCTGGAAACTTAAGTCAATTATAATAATCCAAAAGCTAAAGGTAATTAATATAATTTTTCACCAAATCCTAACACTACTTATAAGTATAAAGAAACAGTTTCTGAATTGGATTGGCTATTCAGAGCTTTTAGGAAGACTCTTGGAAGTTTTAAGAGAAAGTGCATGGATTTTTCCATCACCCATCTCCTCTTTTAAGATATCATAAATAAGCCTATGTTGCTGCATCAATGTCTATTGGGATTGACATTAGAACAATTTAAACTGAATTTCAAAGTAACTTACCTTTCCTTGAAATAGATCAGAAACTACAGTAATCCTAATGTTTATGATTAAGATAGAGTTTAAAGTAAATGATTACTTGAAGTGTGTTTCTTTAGAGTCAACTCCTCTCATGGCAGAGTGACTTGCATGCTTGTGAGATTCATTCTCAATATGCAGCTTTTTTGGTTTGAGTTCTAAAGTCAGCTTCAAAAATAGAATTAGCAACTTTAAAAAGCTTCAGAGTAAATGAAATATAAATATAGCTAAAAAAACTCTGGTGAATATTTTAAAAAGATCTATTGCTTAAGATTTATTAACTTTTGTAGTATGTTTCAAGGTGTGGTTTTTGATTCAGCAAATAATAAAGCTTGCAACTGTGATAAAGGCCTTACATATATGTGAATAATCAGAAAAAACTTTTAATTTTATATAAAGAAGTTAAAAGCTTAATTTCAGGATTGCCAAAAATAAAAAAGAGTGAGTATACTTAACAAGAAATAAATTAAAGATGGATTCTCATTTAAGGATAATCAAATGTGCATTAAAGGCATTTGAGATAGAGTTTTTTATAGGAAGATTAAAAAGCAACATGTATCTATTATATAAATTAATTACTTTTTGTTCAATTGCCGTATGAATTGGTCCAAGTGACATGGCTTTAATACTAAAGTTTTTTAAACCTAAAATGTTGACGTTAATACGCCTTTGAAGCCGAATCATCAAGAGTTTGAATCAAAGCAAGAATATTAAAGTTTAGATATCAACTGACCTAAAATCGCAATATTCATATTTATAGCGTCATAATTAACTAAATCAAATCAAAGTTGTTTATTTGATTACGCATGCGTCTGTAAGGTCAGCTAACTAAGCTCAGCTTCAAGCATTATACTTTCAATCCATTTAATTTCGAGCAATTGTTAATTTTTTCAGCCATTGAAATCGACAATTTGGATAAACTCATCTAATCCGATACTATCTAAAACATGCTCAATAACCCAATTTATATAGCACTTTTTGGCTTATTTGTTTGGCTTGTCATAATTGGTTTATTTCCATATTTTTAATTCATTATTTTAGGATTTATGGTCAGATGATCCAATGTGTAATTTAATTAGCCTATGATTTAACGACGTAGTTAAAATTATAACCATGCATCTAAAATATATAATTTCATCTGAAACCTAGTCGCCTTAGAGTATCTATACTGTAAATGGAGATAAAATAATTTATCACTATATATTAATTAGGCGATTGGCCTGTCTAAGGACAGATGTAAAGTTGAATTTAATAAATAAATTCTATATGTTTGATTGAATTTTTAGGCTTAATTTAGTTGCTACATGTTTAATTTAAGAATTATATATTACTTAAATAGATTCCATTTCTAAGTTGAGTTAAATATCAGATATAAAAGGCCTATTTTAAGTATAAACTTGAAATTGTATATATAAATAGTTAAAATATTGCATTTTAGTTTTATGTGTACTATACTTTTCAGACCTACTGAGATGGACAAACCAAAGTCACACAGAGAAAAATATAGCATTGCACACACATTTTAATAGATTTAATGGAAATTTAGACTTTAATGAGAAAATCAAATCAAATACACAATGTATATATCAAGCATACAATACACTAAAGCCACACAGTAAGATCAGGATCTTGAGATGCAAGATAATCAACTCACACCCATCTAAATTTTCTTTGTTTTACTATGTTTTGATCAGGGTGTACATAGGACATATCTATTGTCAAAGTTGGCAATTATGGCAAGACAGATACAGCAATTGTGTAAGTATCATCATTTTCTCTTGCCTTACTTCTGGAATGCCCCCAGAAACTCTTCCATGCATCCAGAAATACATTGATTCTTTACATGTTTTACAATTGCCTTATAAGACTACAAACCAATATTCAAAATAAAATATACCTTTTTATCTATTTCTTGCTTTCTTGCAAATTTACCTTGTCACTGATAGTGTAAAGTTCTGAGGGCCTCCACTAGCTCTGGACAGGGATATATTCACCAGACTATGAAAAAAGGCGGGCCGTGTGCAGGCACAACCTCTCTGCAACCTGGAGGACCTTGCCCACACTGTGGATGAGAGTTTTGTGCTGGCTTTTATGGCCAAAACTTCCCCCTTCCCTGAAGTCTCCTCCAACTATGGAGAAGACCTTAATCCAGTTAGATTGTTTCTTTTCTGGTGTTTTCCTGCCTTAAAACAATTGTCAGGACAACAGAAAAATTTGGGGGCCATTTTACTGGGTTTAACTAACTTACAGCCCAGGAACTGTGGGGGTAAAATTCCACAATTAGTGGACTCCTGATCAAACAATTCCTCAGGCCTGGGGGTCCCTTGGCCTGAAGAAAATGGTTCTGGGGGCATTCTAGCTGTGACGTCAAAGGCAAGCATTGGTGGTAATGTTGTGCCTGAGTCCCTGGAATGTACTTAGCCAACAAGGCAGCTGTCCCCTGCACCTGGGCCTGTTGCTCCTACTTTCTTGGGCCCATGCCATGTGTAGATTAAGCTGACACTTATAACTGTTTCTCTCTTTGTTGCTTCCCAAAACTCCCTCATATAACACCCCAGTATTATTACCCCTCTCATGCATATTTTAGAAGCAAGGGCTATCCGGTCTATTTCTTAACAATTCTGATTATTGAATAAAAACTCCCAATTTTGAAAATTTATTTGTATTTTGTAGTTTTATTTGATAACACAGATTATTGTTCAGACTTCTGCCGTTGTTCCTTCCTCCCACTTTCCTTTGGTCTGCCTGCCCAGCTGCCTGTCCACTCATGTTTTTTTAGATCTAATCCAAGAGAATCTGAACTTGATTCAAACCATTGGAAGCATCCTAGTTCTTGCAGCCTGTCTGCCTGGAGTTTTTTTATTAAAACTCCTTCTGAAAAATGTTGTCTCCTTTATTTAAGTCACTTATGGTGACCACAGTACCCATTTTTTTTTGTTTTTATGGACCACAACCACAGGCATTTGGAATAGACTCTCCATGGGAGCACAATATTCTATTCCCAATCCTGGCCTTCTCTCCAATCCCCTTTTTCATTTGATCCAGGTTCCCACTGTGGTGAAACAGCTATGAGCTATAACACTATTCACCAGCTTTTGTTGGCCATAGGAGACCATAGGTCATACATGTTGGCCATATAATGCTATAGGCATTACCTGTTGTCCATACAAATCTATAGGCTTTATCTGTTGGCCAGACAAGTCTATAGATCAAAGATGTTGGCCAGACCATTCAATTTGTCATATCTATTGCTCATATGAAATATAAGTGATCTGTTAAACTGACTGTTCCATAATATGTCCATATTATGCCCAAATTTCCACAATTGCTTTTGGAACAACCAGTTGCCAAATGAGCTGCTGATATGACTTACAACCACTCTTGTCAGTTGTGATCTCCACATGAAACTGTAGCAACTAACTCAATTGATCATCAATATTACATATTGGTGATCAACATTTCAGTTGGCTATCATCTCACAAATACCTATATAATCTTCACTTGACTTATGTAATAAATGAGATATCTTTTATTGTAAACTGAATACTATTGTTTCTCCTTTAACTTGGATAATTTGCTTGTCAACTGCCTTTGCAGATGTGCAGACTTTGGGTCTGTAAACATATGATAGCTTCTGTAAGCTATAGACAGATGTTGAGCTCGTGTTTTCAGCACTGTTAATATAGAGACTCCTAGGAACCATAAGTCTGCTGTATGCCACTTATTGATTCTGAATCCTCTCTTTCCCTTACCCAGTATCCATTGTCTGTCCAGATTCCAACTGATTAACATACACCCATTCCTCTGCTAACCCTGTCCTGACTCTGTTGTCATGCTGCCAACCAACAACTGAATCCTTCCCAAAGTATATATTGTCTATCTGGTATCCAACTGACTACTATACACCAACTCTGTATCCTGTCCTGTTACCCTATTGTCAACTAACACCTGAACCTCTTCTAATGTTTTTAATACTATGATCTTCATATATTATCAATAGTTGGCAACCCCTCAGTTTTATGATGGCAAGGCATATTATGTTGGACTTCACCTTGCCTGGTGCTCACATATCTAAGTACTGCTTAAGCCTAAAAACCTGTTAGACCAGTCACCACAGATGAATAGATCTTTAAGTTTAAGCACAAGAAATATCTTTAAACTTAAGACCTATTAATCAGAAACTGCCTCTATACTCTAATCAGCCAACTGGTCTTATATAGCTTCTCCTTGTCTCATGAGAAATCCCCTTTAGGCTGGCTCTTTCAAGATCTTAAAATATCTGCACTCTCACTTTTCTATAATAAAATAAGCTTCCAACCTTACTGTAACTAATTTAATTACATACCCCTTCTCTTTCTGCATATACTTCATTAAGCTTTTATCTATTATACTAACAAAAAATCATCTGTCAAATAATCTTTAAAATAAAACAATCTCATCAATATTTTTCATTTTTCAACATCTGAAGCGCCTCACTACACTTCAAAGTTTTGGCAAAAGCTCAAATAAGAAGCAACTATTTCACTAAGTGTAGCATCAACATATTGCTTATGGTCTTTCAAAAAATTTACCTGTTCACTGCAATGTTTTACTACATTTGAAATTGCCTGTTTTTCTTAGTAAATTACTAGCTGCTTCATTTTCCTGCATCTTTTTCAACACTCACCCTTAATTTTTCCTAAGATTTGAACCTGTAGCCACCAGTTTCCCCGTTTTGCTAGGCCTTTTTCTCCTCTGGCAACCCATTCCTAGATAAGCCTTTAATTACCTACTCCTACAGTTTTTCTGTATTGTCCTGCTTCCATTAACACCAACTATTGTCCTTGGGGAAACTCCTAGTTGCCTGGCTTCACTGTTTTGTTGTACTGTTCTGTTGTCTTTGCTGTAAACAAAAAACTTCAGAGAAACCTTGAACCATCTATGAAAGCATTTCCTCAAAATGCTTTGATCTGCTTATTCTCTAATAAACCACTTTAGAGAATTTTTGAAGCATTTTATTTGAACCTTTTAAAGCCTCTTCTCATAGTATAGCATCTCACATAGATATCAAACAACTTATGAAGCCTTTACATATGGCTTTCATCCTAGCTTCCTTTTGATATTTCCCATCAGTAAATAGCTCATACTCAGAAAATAAGTCTTTGAAAGTGAGCTTACCTAGAATTGACCCCCATCAGTGGCCTTCACCTAGGTTATCAGAAGCAAGTATACCTCATGCACTACTACTGTTTTTACTCACCCAAGTGGCTAATCTTGAGCTTTTAGGCGCAAAGTAACCAGCTTAACTTCCCAGAAGCCTCCAAATCACCAAGTTCTACAGCTGTTTCTCTAGAAAGCCACCTCAATGATGGTTCTGGGAGTAACTATTCTTGCCTAGAAACTTCAAGACCTCCTCAAAGCTACTAGGAAGACATAGAAAGAGAAACCTTATCCCCAGCATAGGTAAAGCTATTCAACTGTATGCTCAATGCAGTTGATATTAGGATCTCAGTTCCACCTCAGCACATCAATCTCCAGTCAGCCACAGCTTTTATATCATTCCATAACACCATCCAGGGGCCACCCTAGTCTCATTTCCATACCCAGACCACTACTCCCCATTCACGAGAGCTAGAAATATCAACAAACTAATATATACTTACCTTTCTTAGGCCATCATTCTCTTCTTGATCTCTATCAGCCTTGCCTGAAAAGCTGCCCAACATGTGGATCATTACAGGGACACTGTGTGGACATACTGCTTCAAGGACGTTATGGAGAAAGTGATAACCACCTGTGGTACTCTTACTACAATAAGTGAGGATAGTCTATTGGTTGGTAGACAGATTAGGAGGTTGACAATGAGATCAGGAGATAGATATAGGTGTTGGTTGAATACTAGGTACTGTATCAGTCAGAATCCAGACAGGTATTTGGTAGTATAGAAGTGATCAGACTGGGAGAACAACAAAGGGTTTGGAGTAGTGGCTACGGCGACTACTCTAAAGCAAATCCTCAATAAGCAACTTTGAGTTGGGCTAATTAAACTGTAGTTGGTAAGAGGAGACTAGCCTTTTTGATCCTCAGATTATAAACTCAAAGAAATATTCAATGGTGTGGCTAATGTAAGGGGGTGTAAAGTGTATATATTTATTGAGAAAAGAGAGGGGTTTATATACTATAACTTACTTGATAACTCAAGGTAAGTTGGTCATTGCATGGGGTTTGAGACAGGGGGGAAATGAATGTTGAACAACTGGGGATCAACACAGCAATCAGGGGAAGATGTGAACAGCCCCAGCGGCACAATGGGGTTGCAAGAGACTCAAGAATGGGGAAGTTGATCATTAACCACAGTCGGTGAACTAAGTCAGTTGGTAGATTTGGTAGGACACACCATCTCAAAAACGGCATCTCAAAATACGCCATCTCAAATTTAATTTGAGATGGCATTTTTTGCGTTAGTGATTTTGAATCACAAAAAATAAAATAAACAATAAAATAGTTAAAATTTACATATACCTTTATAATGCAGCATCTCAAATTTACGCCATCTTGATTCTGTCACTTTGAGTCAGATTATTTAAATCTTATTTTGCTAACTTTATTTACATATGAAATCACTTAGTGTGGGGCGTGTTTACGCCATCTTGACTTTACGCCATTTGAAATTACGCCATTTATCTTAAACTAAAATAAGCTTATACCCAAACTAAAATAAAGCCTGTGGTATAGTGCCAGAAGATGTTCCTATAGTATTAATCTAAGACACTTATAATAAGAACAACCTAAATAGACGCCACTATGATAGTTCTTCTAGTGATTGTCATTGCTGGGTAAAAAAAACCAGTTTTGTTATATGTAATTTATAACTTTATTATACATGGATACATTAATAAGAGTTTTCTTAATAAAATATTTTAATAGTGATTTTAATATGGAGGGGGTGATTTTGCCATTTCAATTTACGTCACTTCAAATTCCACCAAGTTTCATATCACCCAATTGATTCAAGACGCACAATGGATAGGGGAAAATAAGGGAAAATTACATATGACGCCAGGCTACGCTATATTGATTCCCCCACCGCAATTCATGCTTTCCACTTTTTAAAAGTACTAGTTCACATCAAAAACCATATTAGTAAAAAATGTAAGAAAACATATGAAACTTTGCAAATATATATTTTTTGGCCTCCTCTAAACAACTGGGTACTTTTAAACCCCAGTTGTATAAGCTAGTTTTTGAGAAAATAAGTTTTACTCTTTGGCCTGGTTGAGGTAGCTCCACCGTAAATTTCTTAATTTAATATAAAAAATGGTCAAAAACACTATGTTTTTGAGCTACAGCACCTCAATTACGTCACTTCAAAAACGCCATTTTGACTGCAAGTTTTCAGTCAAAACTCAAAGTTTTACATACTTGCGTTACTAATAAAAAATATTTTTACAAAATAAAAAACATTGAAATTTTGATAGTATATTTTTTTAGATTTCCTCTACAATTCTATGTAAAAATAATTACTACTTTAATAGTAAAACATTCTCATTTTTACCTTTAAAAATAACCCCCAAATTGCTCATATTTTGATACTAATTCACTTTTAGATGCCTCCCAAGTCAATTACCAAAGCTGCGCCCAAGGCCTCCAAGGTCTCCAAAGACAAGACCACTCCTCCCAAGGCTAAGAAGGCCAAAACTACCCCTAAAAAGCATCCTGCTAAGGGTAAAGCTCCTCCCAAGACACCTATGCCCTCATCAGAGCCTGAGGAAACAAGCCCAACCCCTCCCCATTCTCCTTTTGTTTACTCCCCACCAGACCCTCAAGAGAAGTTGTTCAACTTCAATTGCCATTCTGACCCCACTTCAGAGCCTGAGGATGAAGATGAGCAGGATCCTGAGCCTGGTGCTCCTGCAGATGAGCCAATTGAGTTCTGGGATCTTAACTCAATCCACAATGTGTGCAACTAAAATGGCACCTTTGCTGTGCCAACAACATACCCTGTCAGCTATCCAATTATGACAAAGAAAGGGGGTGCTGGCTTTGTCCACAAGGGCTACAGCTTCAGCTGCAACAACAAGAAGAAGCCCATCTGTCAACATCACTTCAAATGTAATAAGATTGGCTGTCCAGCTAGACTTACCACCTATGGGTTCACTTGCTTTAAAGCCCTGACTATTGGGCATGACTGTGCCAAGCCTTTCAAACCTCTATATCAACTGATCTGCTGGTTTCTTTGCCAGGTGATCCCAACCACAAAAGACCAAACTGCAACTGAGGCCGTAAACAATGCGCTCATTAATCTAAATGATACCCAACTGGTAACTGTTGGTGGTGCCTCAAAACTACAGAGATATCTCACTGACCAGAGATTGTTCTGAGCACTGAAGGCGTCAGTGCTACATCAATTGACCAGTTGATTCTAACTGAGGAGCAAAATCTTTCACAGCATGAAGAGAGATTCCTCCTTCACAATGATGGGCAACATGCCCCAGAGCAGATCATCTGCTTTGCAACAAGCCAGGATCTTCACAACCTTTTAAAATGCAAGACCTGGCTTGCAGATGTAACATTCTCCACCTGCCCAAAGCTCTTCAGCCAGCTTTAGAATATCCATGGGTAGGTTGGCAATCTAGTTCTTCCCCTGATCTTCTTTTTCCTCCCAAATAAGAAGCAGGAAACTTATGTCCGGGCTCTAACAATATTAAAGACCAAGTTGGATGAGATCCTCCCAACTATTGAACAGGAGCCAAAGGAGACTAGAGGGCGCAAGAAAAAGGCCCAGTCAGAGGAAGCCACCCTAATCAAGAAAAAGCCTAAAAGCCTTTCCTAACATGAATATCTGGTAGTAGATTTTGAGCAGGCTCAGGCCAATGCTTTTATTAGAGTCTTCAAGAGCTCCCCTCAAGGATGCTACTTTCACTTCTGGCAGGCACTCTGCCGCTGCCTCCAAAAGTGCTCTGCACTTCATGAGCTGGTCTACACTGAAGGCACAAAGGAAGCAAAGGACGTGTTCAACTGCTTTGCTGCCCTTGCCCTTGTGCAAAAGGAGGAGACAAATTACTTCTACGAGACCCTCCTCTGCCATCCTTACATTATTGCCAACCAGGCAGCCTTTGCGCCCTTTATTGAGTATTTTGAAACTCAATGGGTTGGTATTTTTCAGGGAGCACGCCACATTAGAAAAGGCAGTGACTCAATCACATGGAACTGCTTTAAGAAGGTAAAGGATGGCCTAATCAAGACCACCTCTTCTCTTGAAGGGTGGCATAGTCAATTTTCCACAAGGGTCCAGGTTCAGAAGCCCAAGTTCAACAAAATCATGATGCATCTCAAAACCCAGCAGGCCATCTCCACCTGCCTCTTTAAAACAGGCATGAAGACCAAGGGTGATCCCCCCAAGCAGACCAAAGCAGTGAAAAAGTATACAGAGATTAGCAAGGTGGTCCTTGCCTACTATCCCAAGGATAGCAAGCTTGAGCATCTCCAAGCTATCTCAGTTGCTCTTTCTACTAATATTTGAGCCCTTTCCTAATAAAGTCTTCTTTATCTTCTCTCTTCTTTTCTTTAATTTTATTATTTTTTGACTTTTTTAGTATTTGGTACAATTGTATGCTTATTTTAAAGTATAGTTTGTAGTTAAAATAGATGAAAATAGTTGTTTTTGGGATTATTTTAACTTTTGGGCTTTACAAAACTATGTTGCTACTAACTGACCCCATTTTTTATTGCAGATTTGGAATTCTGAGGTTTTTTAAGCCTAGAATGGTTTTTGAATTTTTATTTCTGGGAATTTTTTGGGTAATTTTTGGAGTTCAAAAAATCTAAAATTTTAAAACCGTTTTTTCTTAGTCAAAATGCCGTAAATCAAAATGGCGTTTTTACTAGTAAATTGAGATAGCAGAAATTTGAGATGGCGTATTTTGAGATGGCGTTTTTTGAGATGCTGTTTTTGAAATGGCGTGTCCTACCGTAGATTTAACGCCTAATTGGTTGGACTTCTAATCTGGAACCAAGTCAGTGCATGTGGACAATCCAGAAGCTAGTTGGTCTTGTAGGCAACAGTGGCCATGTTGACACTTTGTCGACATGGCCACTGTCAACTTGAAACTCTAAATCTCCTATTTTTTTTGCTAGTTGCGCTAGCTTAATTCTTTTTTTTAAGTGTTCAGGGGTGCAAACCCAGAAAACACAACAAAATTGTGGCCATCTTGACACAATTTAATATTAAGCTTAATAAAAAACTCAATTTAACCAGATTTTTCCTTTATGTTTACTAATAAAATTTAGTTTATTTTTTATTTGTTTTCACAACGTTAAAGTGTCAATGTTGGCACTTTTTAAGCTGAACTTATTTTTAATAACAAAACTGAAACATCTACAGTAAAAAAAATAAGTGCGCATTTAAAAATATTTTTTTATTGAATTTTCATATTGAAAAAGATAGTGCACATATATTTGATTGTTGAAATCTTCATGTTATAAATATTTATGTGGCACTTATTATGGCTTTAATATATTAAGTGGATTGGTGGCTAACGGTGATCTAATAATTTAAGCATGAGTTACTATGTAAGTTACTATAGAATTTATTATTAAAAATAATGTCAACACTCATAAATGTTGTTTATTTGCTCATGATCATCCCCCAGGGTGGAGTTAAGCAAATTAGAGTGGCGCAATTAAGCCTAGATTAATATGCCACCTCATATAAAGAATGTCGTAAGTGACATTGTCAACACTTTACCCTTTTCAATACTTGAATACAACTTCTTAACAACTTCTATAAGCGCAATGGTAAAATATCATATTCCCACCCCCAAAATATAATTTTTAATAAATAAATAAAGAACCTTGATACTTTTTTAACTTATTTTCATATGTTTTTTTTTAATTTTTATATGTGAACAAAAACACACAAAAAACGGTTAATTTTTGCTAGCCTGCATATATTTAATTAAGCGTACTATGAAAAAACATAGTAAATTTTAAAAAAATGTCAATAGTGACAATGTTGTCAAAAATAATGTCTAGAATTTTTGTAATTGACAGTGAGAATTCAGCTTTTTTTACTAATTGTCACTCATAATGTTGACGCTTTTCAGTTCTCACATATAAAACTTTATGTTTTACATAAGAAACTTCTCATTTTTTGATATGTAGTATTTTTGACTTTTCTCTTTCATATTTTTTAATTTTTAAAATAAAATCTATAACTAAATATAATACTTTCACATAAATATCTTAACTTTTAATTTTTTATTTAAAACTATAATAAAATAAAACCTATATAAGTATTTTTTACCTTTTAAATGCCAAGAAAAGCCATCTAAGATTTAGTTTTTATATATTATGCTTTTTAAGTTGTTTTGCTTGTTTTTGACATACATTGCTTTATTTTAAACCATTTTACTTATTATTTTAGGACAAAAACACCTCCAAACAGCCCAAAGGAACCAAGCGTCCTTCAAAGCTAACCAAACCCACCAAAAAGAAGCCTGTCTCATCAAAGAAGGCCACCCCCAAACCATCCCCAAAGCCCTCACCAAAGCCCTCCCCTGAGCCCTCTCCTGAGAAGAGCCCTGCTCACTCCACTGGGGGAGAGGAATCTGATGGCTCTCTTACAGAGCACAGTTTCTACAACTTGGCTTCTGACAAGGAGCCAACCAAGAAGAAGCGGCAAGGCAAAAGGACCCCACCCAAAGATAAGTCTCCTGCACATGAGGAGCACCACAATAAGCCCCCTTCTGCTTCCCCACCCCCACCAAACCCCCCTTCAAGCTCATCTGGGGATGATTCAAAGCCCCACCCCAATTACTTCCCTGGCTTCTGCCATGCTCCTGCTGGCCCCTGGGACCCTCTGTTGGCCCACAACATCTGCAATGTTGACGGCAAATTCAAGGTTCCCTCTTCCTTGCCCAAATACTTACCAATCATGAGCGTAAAGGGTGGGCCAGCCATGGTGGCCAATGGGTATATCTTCAGCTGCAACAATGCCAACTAGGGCTTCAAGAGCTGCCATTACACATGTGAGGACCGCTCCTGCCCAGTGCAGCTCGACACTGAGCGCTGGGACCTGGTCCAAACCATTAAGGGCAAGCATACCTGCATCATGCCCAATACCACCATAGCCCGCCTTCTCAAGTGGTATCTGGTGCAGGTGATGCCCACCTCCAAAGATCTTTCTGCCACCCAACTGGCCGTGCTTGCTTGCAAGTACCTCTCCCCAACCAACTTGAAGAGGGTTCTAACTCACAATCAGTTGGTCAAGTTTGTAAGTGATAGGCGTCAAGCCTCCAATCCCCTGGCCAAGAGTGCCACCAACATTAAGGACCTTATCCTCACAGATGCCCTCAAGAAGACAGAGGATGGTGAGATATTCCTGCTCCATGACAATGGGCAGGAAGTAGAGGATAGGATTGTAGCCTACGCCACAACCCAAAACCTGGAGCAGCTGAACACTGCTACCACCTGGCTGTGCAACGGCACATTTGCTACTTGCCCCTCCCTATTCAAGCAGCTTTGGGTCCTGCATGGGCAGTTTAATGATAAGGTCATCCCCCCTGTGTTCTTTCTCCTTCCTGGTGCCAAGACTGAAGTCTACACCAGAGCCTTCAAGATTGTCTGGGATGCTTTGAGCTCCCTTATTACCAACCAGCTCCCCCTCCCACTCACGCCACAAGGGCGAATCCCTCCTCCACTGATAAGGATGAGTCCACCATAGCCGCTGAGCAGCTAGATCATGCGCCTCACTTGGGCCAAAGGTTATCATAATGGACTTTGAGCAAGCTCAGTTCAGAGCCTTCAAGGCCACCTTTGATGGAGAAGTCCAGGGCTGCTTCTTCCATTTTAGACAGGCCCTTGTCAAGAATCTTAAGAGTGAGAAGGGCCTTTTTGAGAAGTATCTTAACAATGATAAGAGGAAGTGCCACTTTGCCCTGACTCAGTTTGCTGCCTTGGCTTTTTGTGCGCCCAGAGCATACTGGGCTTGGCTTTGAGGCCCTCCTGGAGATGCTTACATCAAGAAGCACTCCACCATCTTCAAAGGCTACCTGGATTACTTCAAGTGCCAATGGGTGGGCAAGAAGATGACTTCCCGGAGAGGTAAGAGCGGGGCCACTTCCCCTTGGAACTGTCAAGGCGCCTGCCTCAAGGGGGAGATGAAAACCACCTCTAGCCTTGAGGTTTGACATAAGCACCTGAAGGTGAAGTTTGGGACCAACCCCAAATATAACAATTTCTTATCTAAGCTACAGGAGGAGCAGGCCTGGACTGTCTCCAAGTTCTGCAACCTGGCCAACTGGGTGCCCCCCAAGAAGCAAAAGTCCAAGGAGCAAGACTACCAGGAGGGCGTGCAGAAGGTGGTAAAGAAAAGGTATACAGTGGCGGAGATTAAGAAGTACCTTGAAGATGTCGCCACTGCTCTTGATGGTGGCTTTAATTAGCTAAATAAATTTTGCTTTGCCTATATATTTTTTACTTTTAAGCTTTTAATTTTTTAATTTATTTGTATAGTACTAATCTTTTTAGGTATAAATGGTAAGCTTCAGATAAAGTTTTAATGTGGTTTAGTAAGAAATATCTTATATTTTGTTAATTTATCTTTAAGCTATGAGATATTTTCAGTTATGCTTATATGAAGTATAATAAATTTAAATTAGAATTTTGCTATATTTTGTAGTTATTATGATATATAAAATATCTTTATTTTTGGTTCATTGAAACTTTAATTTTTATGGGAATAAAAAATAATTTTATAATAAAGAGTGTAATTTACATAAAAAACTGAAAAATAGTTGCCTATATCTCCTTATTCTTATTACTTATGGTATTTTTTTATTGCAGTTTTTTACTCTCTGGGATCATTTTAGTATAATAATGTTTTTTTTAAAAATTATATTAAAAATTTTCAGGGTAAAGTGTTTTGTTAATTAAAAAGTCTTGAAATCCAGGAAACAACATTAAGTAAAACCGGGTCATCACTTTACTATAGTGTTGACATTAAAAGTGTCAACATGGCCACTGTTGGCATTTTTAATGTCAACATGGGTGCTGTTGCTGTCTTGTATGGTGATCCAGCAGCTAGTTGATGCCTTAAGCATCCAGAATGAGATCAGGAAGTACTCAACAACAATCAGGATTAGAGCAATTGACTAGTGATAGGTTTCACCACACATCCCCCCACATGAATAGAATATAAATGTGGAAATTCATAGAGCTTGATCAGCAAAGACAGAGGACATTAAAAAACTTGTTGCAGACCTAGTAGCCAAGCAATCAGCTGTGGCAGAAGAAAACGAGACAATCACCAAGGGTCTGATTGAAGTATCCAACATGTTGGATGACTATGCCAAAGAGATGGAGGAATTGGAGCGTTTCTGTCAGCAAATAACCTCCATTGCTAGTGATAGCCAGCAAGCACGTTCAATGAGTACTTCCAGTAACTATCAGAAAGCAACCAACATCAACAAGCAGCAAAAAACAGTAGAACAAACCAAAAAGAAGCCTCAAATCTTGTTGCGCAAGCCAGTAGTATCAGTTATCAAGAAGGAGAAGCCTTCTGATCAGCAAGACTCTACTGAGGAGGCACTCCAGAGCATCTGGAAAGAGGTGTTGGCCTTCAAGAAGCTGGTCAATGGGAGAACGTGCAAGAAATGTACTGAGGCACTGAACCCCAGCACAGTGAAACCAATACCTGAGGTAACAAAAACTATTAATGTTTTCTAACCTTCTTAGGACACTAATATGGGATACACGGTACCCATGAATTTTGACAGTAACATCATTTGGCGAGGATTGTCCTTGAAAGAACTTTTTGAGGCATTCAAGGTTGAATTTCCTGATAGTAAGACACAAATTCCTCTTTTGCGTTGCATGGAGAATACTGCCTTATTGGCTGAGCAGCAGTCATACGAGGTGGAACTAGATCAATTCCTTCAAGAAGCAACCAATTTGGAAGTTAGTTGGGAGGAGCAAGAGAAAATTCTGACAATTTTTTGCCCTGTGGCTCTTAGTTGGGCTTTTCCTGGCGATTATCATATGGATTCTCAGGCAATCTCCCTCCAGAACAGGGTAGGGAAGTGTCGTCCTTCTGAATACCAAGAGTTGTTCTTCATTACCTTGTCTCAAGAAAATAACTTCTCCTACAGACAGTTGATGGGCTTTTTGTATCTTCTTACCTTGGAGATAATATTCAAGGTGACTCAAAAGAAAGACTTGTCAGCCAAGGAAATCCCTGATGTAACAAAGATACAACTTACAGAGTTCTTAAACAGCTGGTTAGCCAATGGGCCTCAATCAGAATTTCTGGCCAGTCTTGGGCTCCTAATATTTGGACTCTTTGGTTCTGACTTTGGCGTGGCGTGTCTTGATCAATTCAAGTTCCCTGATTTTTTGAACTTCTGTAAGGTTGGATCTAGTAGTCCTTTGGAAGCCAATACTGTTGGCAAGGCAGTGCCGGTTATGCATCATCTTTGGGAGGTGCTTTATTCCCTTGGTTTTTTTGTCTCTCTCAAATAAGCAATATAGCAATACAGCTCTTCTCTCTTTTCAATTTGTTTTATGTTTTTCTTTGGGATTCATCCTTACAATATATTTAAGGGTATGGTATAAAATAGAAAATAGAGGTAATAAAAACTAGGTAAGGGAAGGGCAAACCCTAAACCTTAGCTAGAGGTCCAGTCAGTCTTGAAGAGTTGGCTGGACATTCTTCCAGGAATTTAGCATGGACACAGTTGATAAGTTGTCCAGAAGTTAACTCCTTAATATTGTAGACATTGTAGCCTACTTTGGCAATAACTTCACATTGGTCAGTCCATAAGCTATCTAGCTTGCTCTGTGGCTTGTGAAGTTGTTGTTGGTACATTAGAACTCAATCACTGACTTGAAACTTGGGGAGGGCTGGTAGATTCACTTGATCTTGTGAGTAGCTTTTAACTCAATACTCCTTTAGACTGTTGAACGCTTGAGATTGGGTCTTCATTATTTGGTTGGTCAAGAGGTTCAGTTGTTGAGAGTATGTAGATTCATTACAGTCAGCGTCCAATGGTACTGAGTGCATAGGGAGTCCAGGTTGTTGGCCATATAGCATTTCGAATAGGATTACACTAGTTCTAGAATGTACAGTGAATTGATATGCCATGACGGCTGCACCTAGGTGTATGTCCCATGAAGAAGGCCAATTATGTGCTAGTTTCTCCAATATCCTAACTAGAGTTCCATTAACTCTCTCAACAGCTCCATTTGTCTCGGGTTGGTAGGGTACTGAAAAGGTACTATGGATTCCCATTAGATCATGTAACCAAGGTAAGATAGCCTTGACAAAGTTGGTTCCATTATCAGTTAAGATTGTAGCAGGACAACCATGTTGTGCAATGATCTCTTGAAGTACAAGCTTAAAAGTCTGTAAGGAGTTGGCAGAAGCAACAGGTTGGACTTTGACCCACTTGATTAAGTGATCTATGGCAACTATGATGTACTTCAATTTTCCAGGGCCAGCCTAGAGAGTGGTCCAGCAACGTCAATTGAAACGGTCTGGAAAGCGTATCCAGGTATAACAAATTGATAAGAGTGTTGGCTGGGTTTTTCTCTAAACCTAGCGCACTGGAGACATTTGTCAACATATTCTGCAATTTCAGTGGTCATATTTTCCCAATAAACATATTCTGACATTGTTTTCATCATTTGTTGTATCCCTGTGTGGCCTAATTGCTGGTGAAAGTCATCAAGGCAAGAGAGTTGGTTGGAGGGGCAAATATAGGGAAGAATGGTACCCTTATAAATCTTAAAGAGTTTACCATCTTTTATAAATGTATGTTGACTCAGTTTTTGGAGCGTCCTTTTCACTTTCTCTTCTAGGGAACTCCATTGGTCTGGTCAACTGATCAACTCATAGAGACTATCAAGGTCCTCCCCTAAGGCAGCAATAATTGGTAGTCTGGATAAAGCGTTGGCATTTCCATGTTTGATCCCTGGTTGGTGGACAATGTCAAAGTTGAAGTTGTGTAACTTGGCAGCCCATCTTGCTATTATGCCTTCTGGGTCTTTCATTTTTCTTAGCCATACTAGACTCAAATGGTTGGTGACTACCGTGAAGTGTGTTCCATGAACGTAAGGTCAACACTCTTTGATAGCATATAGGACAGCCAGGCATTCACATTCAGTAGTACTATAATTCTGTTCATGCTTGTTAAGAGTTCTTGAGAAGTAAGCAACTGGATGTTCCTCACCTTTGTTGTTGGTATGGGACAGTACTGCACCAATTGTAACATTGGAAGATTCAGTGTGCAGAGCAAAAGGCTTGGATTTATCTGGGTACGCTAACAAAGGATTAGTTGTCAAAACGTCTTTCAAGGATTGAAATGCTTCTTCACACTCTTTTGTCCAGTTGAAATTGGTGGAAGTCTTCAGCAGATGAAAGAGTGGTTGAGCTATTTTGTCAAAGTTGGGAATGAATTGGCAATAGTAACCTGCCATGCCTAGAATTACTTGAATTCCTTTCATGTCAGTGGGGGAAGGCATCTGGGTTATGACCAACGTCTTGGCTGGGATTGGTCTGATTCCTTCACTGGAAATGATGTGATCAAAAAATTCCAAATGCTTTTTAAAGAAAGAGCACTTAGAAGGTTTGAGTTTCAATCCTTTCTTCTGAAGCCTTATGAAGACTTCCTTTAGGTGGCTAAGATGTTCATCAAATGTTTTAGAGAAAACGTTTATGTTGTCCAAGTAGATGCAAACACAACTTAGTTTAAGGTCAAAAAATGTACTATCCATGAGTTGTTGGAAGGTAGCTGGTGTGTTTGCTAGTCCTTGGGGCATTCTAGTTGGTTGATACAACCCTGCTGCTGTTATTAGGGCGCATTTTTCTTGATCTTCTTCAGACATTGGTACTTGCCAGTAACCAGAGACCAAGTCCATTGCTGAGAAGAAACGTGCACCGCCTAGTTGGTCAAGTGTTTTGTTGATACATGGCAGTGGGTATTTGTCTTTCTTGGTTATCTGATTTAACTGTTGGTAATAAATGACAACTTGATTTGTGCCATCTTTCTTTTTAACTAGCAGAAGAAGGGAAGCCCAGGGACTACTTGACAGTTTCAGGAGACCAGCACTTAACAGTCATTGAACTTCTTCACCAATTATTGCATTTTTCTTAGGTGATCAACGGTATGACCTTTGATAGATAGGTGCTGAATCACCAACATTGATTTTGTGCTCAAATCCTTTTTCACAACCTAAGTCAAAATTGGATCTTGTAAAGATGTCTTTGAACTCATATAAAAGTTTTTCAAACTTGGTCATCTCCCCCTCAGAAAGACCAGACATCTCTTTGCGCAGAATGACGGCCAGTATTGAATGAGTATGGGTTGGAGGCGTTTTTGAAATTCCTAATTCTGATAGGTTTTCTACATAGTAGACAGAGTCAATGTCTGTGGTTGGTTTGATCCTAATGTATGCAATTGGTTGATGTCTTTGGATGACAATCTTATTTGATGAGAGGTTGGTTAATAGCACCTTAAGCTCTGAATGGTTGGCTTTGTCACAAAAGCCCAGGGCTGCAATTGGTTTGACCAGCAAAGGGTGAGGAAGGCTAAACACATTGAGAGAAATTCCTGGGGGAATGTCAAACAGTATACTTGTACTAACAACTACTTGCGTAAAAGGCTCTATCACCATAGAATAGTTAGCCTTTAATTTGATGCCTGTAGCTGAGTTAGCATGAGACTGAAGAGTCTTGGTATGCGGATTGGCAAGACAATAGGGAATTCCCATGACACCATGCGGGCACTTGATTAGAGTATGGTGTTGGTCAGTTTTCCCTTGAGATACCATGTACAATGTTTGATTGTCTTTAAAAAATAAAGGAATATAATACCCCATAAGGGTTATTGTTCCTGTACCCATGGCTATTATAGTGTTGTATTGTTGTAGCAGGTTGGTACCTATTAGCATATCATAACTGGTGGATTGTAGCATAACAGCACTTATTGTTAGGACTAGCTCACCAAATATCAGAGGGATACTACTGTAGACACCTGTGGCAATGGTTTGTTGATCTCCTGTGATAGAAAAGCTTTTGTTGTAAGCTAAGTCTGGCTTGAATCAAAGATTTGATACCAATTGGGAGGATACAATTGTTGTCAGTGGTCCTGTGTTGAAGACAGCGCAAATAGGAGTGTCAAAGACTTTAAGTTGAACCCATGTACATGTTTTTGTTGGATTGATAATGTTATTAGTGATATTACATATGGGATTGGTTCTTAGGTGCTCTTGTAGAGCATCCAAACAATCCTTAAACATTGGCAGGGCTTTCAAGAAGGTCTTCATTGGGATGGGGAAAGATAATTTGACAAAGGAACTGTTGTTTTATGAGGTGATGTCTTTGCAGTTGCTATCAGAGTTGGGCAGGAGCAGGTCAGGTACAGGCTGGGACAGATAGGGACAAAAGGTTGGATTGGTGATACTAGAGTTAAGAGATTCCATTAAGACATGTCTCTTCTCTAGTTGTTGGGCCTGTAATGATTTCTTGCTGATTGGGTTGGATAACACAGCAAAAATACTAGCTAGGTTATTAGGGGGAGGTTTAGGTTGAGGTGATGGGGACTCCCTGAGTCCATCACCTATTTGTTTTTTGAATCTTTATCAGAAGAGAAGGAGTCTTCTATGTAGACTGTGTCCTCAGTTGAGACTATGTGGACTCCAGGTTGACCCTGAGTTCTGCTTCTAAACATCTCCTGTACTTTCTTGTACACAGCAAATTTGGGGCAATCTTTTTGCATATGTGTCTTCTCCTTACATATCCTGCAACCAGTATAGTTGGGTTGCATATGGTACAGAGTTGGCTGGGCATTAGAATTGCTCTGGTAGGAAGACAAAGGTTGGTAGACAGGAGTTGGAGTTGGTTCTGGGGTGGCATAAACCCTTTGGTCAGTATGTTTGAGTCAATTCAACTGAGTTTTAAGCTGTCCTAAGGTAAAGACTTGCTCTAAAATCAAATTGATGTCATGAAGGCCATTTATTTGACCAGAGAACTCATGCCAAAAATCTTTGTATGACAATAAAGCATGTTGGAGGGCACAATGACAGTTGTTGGGGCTGATGAGGTTCTTCATCTGCAGCCAACTTACCATGGATTGGAACTCATGAGGAAAATCTTTAAAGTTCTTGATTTTTAGGACTAGAAAGTTATCCCTGACAATTTTGTCCCTTGCTTCTGAGTCAAAGACTTTAAGGAGAGCTTTTCTCACGTCCTTATATTTATAGTTTCTAGGAAGGTATTGAGAGATGTTTGCTAGTACTGCTTTGTCTAGAATGCAAATACAGGCTAGACCCATCTCTCTTGACCCTAGTCCTTCATTGGATTTTTTAAAAGTGTCCAGCCACATGTGGATGTCAATGTGACTGTTCATTGAAAATTTGGTTTTGAAGAGACTATTTGGCTTAGTTCTTCCTGAACTGGAACCATGGTGCAGTCCTTGCTGATACTTAGAAGATGAGATTGTTGACTCATCCTCAGAACCAGAGTCAGAACTAGAACTACTACTATTGGAGTAGTTGGGTTGGTGGCATCTGTGGCAGGACTGGCATTGGTGGCTCTTAGGGCTTCTCTGGCGGCGGCAGCTTCTTGGACTTGCACTCCCGATTGGCATAGCATTTGCTCCAGTTGCTATGTCAGGAGGCATGTACTGGGGAGGGCAAGCAGGGTTGGCTTAACTGTGGTTGAGAATATTGCCAATGATGGTGGGGTTGTGGGTGGTTGGATCCCCAATGGCAAGTCGATTGAAGCGTTCTTCCAGAGTAGTTGTGGCTACTCTTAGTTCTTTTACTACTTGTCCTTGATTATTGAGTAGGGTAGTGGTGTTGGACAATTGAGCCGTAAAGCCACCCACTTGTTCTGTTAGCTCTTGGTTGGCAGTATGCGCTTGTTGTACTCCTTGATTGCAGGTAGTGAGTTATTTCACTACCACAGCAGTAGTGGTGGCTAGATCTTTGGTACATTGGCGTTGTATCTCTGTGATATGAGTGCAATTTTCATTGAATTGTCTTGTGACCTCAGCATCCACATGAGTGATTGATGTATTCTGCTGTTGCTGGACAGCACTTTGCGCAGAGGTTGCTTGGGAAAGTTGGCTCATTTGTTCCATTAATTCTTGGATATCTTGATGGTGGTTGGTGAGGGTTGTTCCTTGGGCTTTGAGGTGAACCATGGACAATTCCAAGTTGGCAGCCAAAGCAACAGTTAAGTTGCAGAGAGGAGTAAACTGGGTGTCCACAAAGGTATTTGACTCCTGGGTTATTCCTTCTAAATGGACAGCAGTTGCTCTGGCACAAGTGTTGGACTCTTCAAGCTGCTGATTGGTGATATTGTTCCATTCACCTTGTTACTCAAAGCTAATAGCAGCCAACTGCTAGAGGACTTCATGTCAATTGTTTAGTTTTTGAAGGCTGTCATTGACCTGGTTGAGCCTATTCACTGTGTCCATGAGTTTTGGATGGCCAACCCTAGTTGTGTATGTAGTCAGTCTATCCAAACTGTCAACTGTTGATTGGGGGAGGGCTACATTATTATGTTCAATTATTTGCTCAATCTCTTGCAGATCTTGCTCAGTATTAGTGGTCTCCGCAGAGGTATCCAGAGGGAGATAGGGATTGGTATTGCTTGTCTGATAGAAGAAGAAATTGGAAACAGTTGGAGGCTAGGGCTAGTGGAGACAGGATATATAGGTGCAGAAGGCCAACAATTGAGGGTCTGACTGACTCCAGAAGCAGAGAAGTTGAAGGCCTCAAAGGTTGGGACTGACTGTCTTGCTGGTTGGATAGTGGGTTCCCAGGGTCCCAGAGGAGGGATTGGGGCCAGTTGTACCATGGGAATCTCCATGGATCAAAGTTGCTCTACTGGACTAGGGCAAGTGTTAGGGTTGCTCAGTACCCTTCTTGGGGCTGTAGCCTGTCAGTTGGTACAATTGACTGTAGTGCAATTCCCCAGGGGGGACTGAGTTGGTCTGGTGGGATTGTTGGAGGTAGTAGTCAAGGGTTGGGAGGTGGTTCTTCCGGTTGACAACTGGCTCACCCTTTGGGGGTGGATGCTGCCAACTGATCCTGGGTTAATGGCGCTTGTTTGGGATGGTGCTGATGTGGTGGTGGCTGGAGAGCCTGTTCTATTAGGACAACCAACACGTTGGATATTGTCATTTAAGGGCAGGAGAGGCGCTCCAGAGGATCTGGTGTTAACCATATTTTATAGGTTCTTCCCTTGTCAGAGGCTTTTGTAGGCGTCAATAAGAGGTTGGCAGGAATTGGCTAAAAGCCCCTGTAGTGAGCACCAAGATGTGGTACTCTTACTACAATAAGTGGGGATAGTCTGTTGGTTGGTAGATGGAATAAGAGGTTGAAAATGAGATCAGGAGATAGATATAGGTGTCAGTCAAATACTAGGTACTGTACCAGTTGGAATCCAGACAGGTATTTGGTAGTACAGAAGTGATTGGACCGGGAGAACAACAAAGGGTTTGGAGTAGTGGCTACGGCAACTACTCTAAAGCAAATCCTCAATAAGCAACTTTGAGTTGGGCTAATTGGCACTATAGTTGGTAAGAGGAGACTAGCCTTTGTGATCCTCAGATTATACACTCAAAGAAATATTCAATGGTGTGGCTAATGTAAGGGGGTGTAAAGTGTATATATTTATTGAGAAAAGGAGAAGGGTTTATATACTACAACTTACTTGATAACTCAAGGTAAGTTGGTCATTGCATGGGGTTTGAGAAAGGGGGAAATTAATGTTGAACAACTGGTGATCAACACAGCAATCAGGGGAAGATGTGAACAGCCCCAGCGGCACAAGGGGGTTGCAAGAGAATCAAGGGTGGGGAAGTCAATCATTAACTACAGTTGGCAAACTAAGTCAGTTGGTAGATTTAACGCCTAATTGGTGGGACTTCTAATCCAGAACCAAGTCAGTGCATGTGGACAATCCAGAAGCTATTTAGTCTTGTATGATGATCCAGCAGCTAGTCAATGCCTTAAGCATCCAGAATGACTACTTTATTGGAAAGGCAATCAGGGTCTAATACAATCAGGAAGTACTCAACAATAATCAGGATTAGAGCAACTGACTGGTGATGGGTTTCACCACACCACCCATGCAATCCAAAAGCTAATAAACACTTGATAAGGCTCAACAATTCCTTGGTACAACTTATCTATAAATTTTCACAAAGGCATGCCAATAAATGTGAAATAAATATTTACCCATAGCCTTACTAACCATATATGCCAGATTTAGATATGCCACAGGATTTTGCCCTAAATGCCTAGTGTCTATCCCCCAGATGTCCTATCATAAATTGCACAAGATAAAACTGCTTTATCCACAAAATATAATCTTCCCCTTGCTGTCATATTTCTCTCATATAAATATTGTATCCCCTCTGTAATAGCCCTGGATCCCTTCAACACATCTTCAAGTAGCCATACCCAGAGATATATGTATTCCTGGGGTAAAATATGCTAGGATTTGCTTAGTAAACCATCCCACATGATGTTATATACCAGTAAGACCCCAGGGTTAACCCCCACATTCCCTTTACACATTCCTGGCCATGGAGAACATTTCTCATAAGAAACCATCCCAGGGACAGAGAAGACCTTGGGGAATCCCTCCGTCCTGCAAACTCCTAATAGTAGGGATGTCATCCCTGAAAGACTTTTTATAAATAAACCACCCACATATGATAAGTGAATACACTATTGTTGAAGGAGTTATTCAACTCTACCCCCTTATTATTGTCTTATTTAAGTTTGACATTTTTATTATACCTTTCCACCAAGCACAAGAAAATCAACCATGCACTTACCCAGGCCTGAGCTTCCTGGTTCCAGACCAGGCCCCCAGGTATGAAGTACTTGCTCTGGTTAGTACTTCTCACAGTCATGCTGGGCTAAGGAACTTCCCAGATGGACCCTGAGGCAGAACCCATCAATGTTAAGCTCAAGAGATCCTCTTTGACCCCAGGATATCTAAGAAAGATCCCAGCAACTACCCCAAGGAGGCATTGGCTCTAGAAAAGAAACTTAAAGGGTAGGGTGCCTCCTTCTTGGTTATCTCATCCTGCCTCAACTTACAGCAGTATCATCCTCTTTCATTATAGATGTGGCCATTAATTCCTCCTTCTGTTGATGTATTGAAGCATGCTCTGGTGACTTTGAATGTTACAATAACTTTGCCAGGTTTACCCAGTGGGTAATGGCAGGGTTTATTATTGGTATCCAACCAAAGGGCTTTAGCCTTCAAAGAGTGGGAGAGATTTTAGTCTTTTATGCTGGACTGACCAGTAGGCCTTAACAGGAATAGAGAAAAAGAGCATAAGTAGCTGAGCGTAGACAAGTGGAATGGGGGGCTAACCCCTTAGAGGTCCCATGCCCTGAGAGAGACCCTATGTCATCAATAGTTCTGTGTACAATACGCTGGGACCTCCAACCCCTTGCCTTGTAAAGGGCAACATAGTTGCAATGGAAATTGCTAGATAGTATGAAGAGGTCTCTAAACAGTGAGGAATAAACACCCAGATCCGCATGGAGCTGATGGTTAGCCATCACCAAAGCTCCAGATCTTTATTGGTAAATTTTCTAAAGGAGACACTAGGATTTGATCAGATAATTAAACCCAAAGTAGTCCTAGATAGATAGCCTGCAACAAGTTTAAGGAATTCTTAGAATAAAACTCAAGACATTGGGAGCTGGAAAGGGTTTTGGGTTTGATTTCAACTGCAAAAGCTCCAGCATTGGTAGAAATTGGGGTTAAATTGGGAGGGCTGGGAGGGGAATTAATTGGGTTTGAACCCCATCTTCTTGGTAAACCCTGATTTAAAATCAGGTTGTAGGGGATGTACAGAGAAGGCTGACTACGGGATGCATGAGCACATGTTAAGCTGAACAGATAAGCTCTGTAGGTTTGTTGAGAACTTTGGGAGGGCTCAACTCTTAAGAGTTTAACTTTGGGAAATCCTGATACATTATCAGGATTAACAATTCTTTCCCCCTGGAAACCCGGGCCCAAGAGTGGGATTAGAACCCTGACCCTGAATTCCCGCAGGCTGCTGGCCCTATGGACCAAGGGACCACCCGCATTTTCTTGGGACTGAGCCTCTGCAAGCTGAAGCTCCTGTTAAGTCCCAAAGCCAGAATACCAGCACAGGCTTGACCATGGTGGTGCCTGAGGAGGAGCTTCTTGAATTGCCTAATGAAGGCAGAGAAAGTTCCTATGTGAACTTCATGATCTTGAAGTCCTCTTGGGTAACTAATCAAACTCAGTTACCAAAGAAAAACACGGGCTTTAGACCCAACCCCGTGACCACAGCCCAAACTCAAGGAAATCAAGTGACCAATTTGGACATTCTAGCCAATGAGAGAACACCCAGCTGAGGTGCCATTTTGCTGCTCCTGCACCCGGGCCTCCTGGCCACCTGCCCACATTTTTCCAATATTTTGATGAAACCCTTATGGAAAATACTAAGTTTGGAGGCAGGATGCTATATATGCCTATAGATTCTGTGCTCAAACCTTATTGCCATTTTTGAATAAAGTTTATGTTATTTTGGCTTACACAGCTACTGCCTTACTTTGTATTTGCCATCTATCAAATCATTACAAGATCTCCTGGCCCTCCTGGTCCTCTGCCTGCAGATTCCTGTCCTCCAGGTGTTCCCTTTGGCCCTGTCCACTTCACAGAATGCCTTTTGAAACCTGAATATAAGGACTACACCCTGGAAAATATACTTGAACTAGATCCTTTGGCCTGCATACAATCCACAGTTAGATACAACCATCAAGGCCTGTGGATATTCTCAATACCCAAATTGTTTATAGGGAAGCTTAAACTATCTTCCTGCTTACAAGCTCTGCATGGAACCACCTGTGACCCCCAAGCCTATGACTGCCTCCTCACCCAACCTCCCAACTTAACACACTGGCAAGCTGTTTGGGATTGTGTACATAACCCTCACAGGGGTGATTGACACTATAATCCCAGCTGCCAGCCTGTGGTCCTGGGTGAGGAAGTCCTTCTCCTACCTTTTAAGTTAGCTCCTCTCTTGTGGTGGTCTTTACCTGCAAAAACCTGGCCCAAGTTACTCCTGAAAACAACGGGCCAGGCGCCCAAGACTGGATCTCTGACATACATCCAAAATTTATAGGCTCAGCAGTACCACCTGAATCTATGGCTCATATTCTGGATCATTATTCCAATCAGTAGCTAGTTAAGCACACAAAAAACCCTTGTGCAATTAATTTTTGGTGACCTTTATGATAAATGAGATTGTATTGGGTGACCCTAAGATTATGTCTATTTATCAGTATAAGTTTTTTTAAGATAACTTGATCCTGCTGACAAATCAGAGCTACAGTAACCCATTTCTGGTCAACAGTTTTATTTAAATCTGTTAACTTTGTCAATTTTGTTAACAATTTCCCCAATTTTCTTGCTTTACAGTTGGGGCAGATAATTCCTGGCATTATGGAAGCTGCTGTGGCAGTATTTATGAATAATCACATTTACTGTCTAGAGGATATATATGGTAATACCAAACAACTACACTGCAACTGATTGCACTCCTGTCACTCTATCACTGCTCAGAAACTCTTCTCAATAATCTTTTCAGATGCTCCATGGGTTTTTATACTCATAGATAACAACAAGGAAGGGGGAAAGGGGTGTTTCTACAACTAAATTGAACAACCCAGTTGACAGTGCATCTCACAAAGCAATGAAAAGCTTATTGAGTCACGTCATGATTTTTAGGGCTTATCCTGACATGATTGACTGTTTAAAATTCCTGAAACCACAAGATGGGAAAACTTGGCATCATAAAAGTTAATCCAGTACAACACAGCTACCACATCTATTGGCACACCTGACATGGGTTTTAGACCACAACATAAAGCTCAAAATCAAGACAGGGACTTTTAACCCAGAGGCAATTGGATCTACACTTGAGAAGTCCTCCCTAGATGAGGTAACATAAAATGAAAGGTTATTGAAGCTCCATAATAGCTTACAATTAGATGCATCAGTAGATCAACCCCTTAGGTCAGAAAAGATGCTCCTAAATTGGAAACAGTTAGAGCTAAACCCAATTAACTTACCCTTGCTGTTGGCTGCAGATAAGGACACAGATCAGTCCCGTTCTGAAGTAGTAATAGAGAATAATAAGTCAGATTAGTTCCAAAGTTAAGAGCTTAAAATTACCTGTTGAAACAAATGCAGAGATCTGGATGTCCACTAAGAACTTGAATCTAAGGCTGGGGAATTAAGAGAACCACCTGAGACAAAAAATATTGTTGAGAGGCATGAAAGAACCCAGTCCACTTTCACAGAAGATTTAAAGGCACCCAAGCAATCAAAAGGTAATTTTAAACTTAAAAAATTCATTGAAACACTGATTAGCTCCAATTGGCAAACCAAAACTACTAGAGTCTAAATACCCAGGATAGACTTCAAAAAATCCAGAAACTTTACCTAGATCAGTAAAATGACTAATCCCAAACCTTTGGATCATTTATGGTAGTCAATTGATATAAGCTTCACTGTTACCCAAGATATTATTCTGGACAATGTTTTACCACTTAATTATAAAAAGTCAGATTTGATGATAGGCTTGTGCTATCATTGAGCTTAAAATAAATACACTTTAAGCTCTAAATTTACATTATTGTTCATGCCAGAAGATGAGTAAGCTCATGCTTCTGGAATTTCTGTCCTTCCTGATGGGAGACACTGTTCTGCCTTAATCCAGTCACTACTATAATGAACACAACCTAGATTATAACCTATTTGCTACAACAAACAATAAAAAATATATTTTCAATATCCTCAATTGAATCCATACTCCAAGAAGGCCCTGTTGTCATTCAAGCCATTTATTACCTAAAATAATACATGGGTGGATTGTTTTCAAGGCTTAATTCTTTAGCCAAATTCACCAGACTCATGATAATAGTTTGGCCGGTGTCATTCCAGATGAAAAGCTTCTCATTTAGCCAGGTGCCCTGACTCTTATTATCCAAATTTTCCATAAAGTATGGGGTTTACATGATAGGCCTAAAAATATGTCCTTACTTGACCTGTAATTACAGCAAAACATCATATTATTGTATAAGGAGTGAGGTTGATTATGACAAAGATTCTCACAATGATGTTTATTCAGAGCACTACTGATCCCTATCTGGATCATTACAACATGAATTGCCCCTGGCGGCCCAATGGCTCTCTCACAAGGTACAATGATCTTCATCTTTCTTAATAAAGATACTCTCATTCCAAATCACCTTTTTTCTTCTATTAGACTGTCATTTCTCCCAACTTCTCAAGTGCTGAAACATAGTTATTCTAGTTGCAACATCATGATAGGCTTTACATTATAGGTTTGAGATGACTGTGCATACCACTGAAAGGATCCTGGTTATTAGGTATAAAATTTTGGGCAGGCTTAAACCAATGTATATGCGCCAAGTAATATGAGATGGTTGGATGTTGCCTTCTCAATCCTGGCCAAGGGGATACATTTTACCTCAGCAGCTGTGTTCTTTCTGGGCTGGGTTGATTGCTTTTTTGACAGCTTTCAATATATAGATTTGGCTGGCTAGGGATCAAGGGGTTGGAGAGATGGAATGGTTGGTATGGGCTTGGATTTTTTGGAACAGTGTGTTTATAACAAGGATTGTTGGGATTTCAACCAAGCAATGATGCCAATATGACAGAGCTCAAGGATTAGGATTTCAGCGGCCAACAACATAAATTAACAGTGTTGCAACCAAGCTTCCCAACTTGCCTGCTAATGTATCTTACAATACACAGGGGGTGCTTGATGATTTGCCTCTTGAAGTTTCTAACAACATGGATTAATCTGATGGCAATATCAAATGGTGGGCACTTCAGCCTAATTAGGAGCGCTACCAATTTGACTTGCTGATCCCCGTACAAGTTATTCCTTGGCTTCAAACCTTACATGGAAATTCCACTATGCCACCCCACTGTGGCCTTGTGGCCTTCCCCATATGGTATATTAATCACAATATTCCACAATAAAAAATACCTTATTCTTATTATTATGTCCTTTCTATTGGACTGTTGTCTTCCCCAATTCCAAATACTGAATCCTCATTGGTTCAGTTGCAACAATAGTATAAAAATCAATGATCCCAATTATGACTGAGCTTGCAGATATTGATTACAGCAGCTTAACACCAATAATTAGTAATATGAAATATATGTATACTGGACCAGCAGTAGTCTGCTGACTTGAACCACATATTGACTAATGATAAGCACTGTTGCAGTGCTTAGTTACTACATGATTTGCAGCTACGCTACTTAGGAAAAGCTATAGGCGCTGCGGCACCACCTAGTAATTAAATCAGGCACAAAACTAACTATATATCAAGCGCTGCTGCACCAACTGAAAATTATTACAAGTGCCATGGTGCCACCTGGAAAATATTTCAGGTGCCAAGGTGCCACGCTACTTTTACATTAAGCGCTGAGGCATTGGGTTTGATTCCCCATAATCTTTAATTCCCATATTAATCATATTATTAAGAATTGAACCTGAAGTATGTTCAGGATAGAAGGAAGTGATCCTGAAGCTACTAAACTAACCCACGCCAGCAAGGGCCACCTGTGCTGGATGAAGATGAATATATTCTATTGGTTGACGTGCAATAAGCGCCAAACCCAGATTACTGATTGCCCAAAATAGGGGTGTGTTAGAATGTCCTAGAAGACATTGCTAGCAGCCCAGGGATTAACCTTTGAAAAGGTATAAGAAGAATGAATCAATTACAATGAAACCATCTTTTAATCTGTAAGTACTTCTGCATGTTCAGGAGCCATTCTTTGACAATAATTATGTTTTCATTTGATCCTGGCTCGTCTGATACAATACTACTCATATCTTCACATATGACTGTATTCGAGAAAATGCCCTGTGCCCTATAATATTAAATAATTGTGGCACTGTAATGCAAAAAGTGCGACAAGGATGCTTGTTGGCTGCTTAGTAAAATGATAAAAGGATGCTCAAGGGTAAAAGAGTTGCTGGGGCGTTAAACCGTTGCTTTAATTTTATTAGGTATCGGAAAGCCGTAAGAGTAGGATTTCCAGACACATCAACTTGAAGGGCTGATCCTTTGCCTGACGATGGAAATGTGTGGCTTTGGTGGTCACATACGAGAGATGTAGAAGGCAGGAACTCCAATCAATAAAACGATGACAAAGGCTACACACGACATAAAAAGCCACATTTCTAGCTTGTAACTAATGACCTTCTTGCCAATAGACCTGTTTATATCTGCTACAATGGCTCATCATGTTTGAAGCATGAGGATCGCTAGACCAAGAATACCTCGCCTCAAACCACTAAAAATAGAAAGTTTCAATTAAAGCAAAGTGATTGTTTCCTTGCATTTATTTTATAAGCTAGGCTTTGATAAAAGATGGTAAAATAAAGCTCATTTGATTTTAATGTAAATACCTTGTTTTACTTTAAGTATTTAAATTAAATTGTTGATGTGAAAGTTGCAAAATCAACTTTATACCCAAGTTTACAGGATTCTATTTTAGCCAGGATCTATAGAATAAGTCATTGGAGTGCCTTTATTCAATTGGCTCATAGCACGCAACCTGCTTCCATTAGAAGACTAGCTATAACTCTTCACTGTAAATAAGCTGAAGATATAAATTAGTTTATTCCTGCTGATCCTAGAATTAGACAGTTTATTCAACCCTTCCAAAGAAGAAATCCATCACATATCCTTATTCCCCAAAGCAGCCTTTTGCTGCTTCAACGATATGAAACATGGCATCATAACCCTTTTATGAGGACTTGTGGCTACAAAGCGAGCATTTAAATTCTAGCCGTTGAAACATTCGTCGCAATAGCTAAATTAAATCTGAAGCTTAGTTTTTGCTAGTGACTTAAACTTCGTCGGCCAGTTTCTGGCTCTGGACCACTCATTTCAAAGATGTACAATAGCTTTCAAACCTGTTGAGATAAACGTATACTATCCAGTTTAGAACGCATAGGTTCAGTCACACAACGGATTCCAACCATTTAGATACAAATATAGTTTTTTTTCACGGAAAATGTGCGCTATTTGGCAAAAATGCCCAGTCACACAACAACCTATGCAAACTGGGGACAAATATATAATGATTTAACAATAAATGTACCAAACACTAGAACACATGAGTTTCAGTCACAGAACATATCTACTATATTTACTATGCTTTTTATGAACACATGGAACTCATAAAAAAGTTACAAACTCAATCCAACAACAAACCCCAATAGCAACTGAAACTGACAACAAAAATATCAAATATCAAAAAAAATGAATGAATCTATAATACTGTTACTAGATCATCCTAATTAAGAATGCAATCTAGAATACAAAAAGGAAATAAATATTTTGAGTGTCTGTTTTGGGATTAGAATCAATAAAAATATCAAATTTATCCAAACTCATGATCAATAGTGCACATTTACAACTAAAAATAATTAATATAGAAATTTAATAAACTAATCTGAAATAAACAGTAGTGACTAAAAGCTTTCATGCTACTATATACAGAGAGATAAAAATTACAACAAATAAATTGTATAGATAGACTGGTTTTAATTTAATTTTTATACCAAAATGGAAGCTTCCCAACAGCAGAGTAACAATGTGCCTGTTGTGCACTGTGGTCGTGGTTGCCCCTGTGAGTCAAAGAACAGAGTTAGTGCAACACAAGTGCCTACTCAGAAAGGAGATGGGAGAGGAGAGATATTGGTGATGTTGCACTTACACAACCAGTTCAAGTAGCTCAAGGTGTAAGGGCATGGAGCATAAACCCTAGGGTCCCCAAGCTGACCCAAAATCCACCAAGGTCATCACCACCAAAACAGTAAATGCTGTCACCACCAAGAGAGTGTCCTATGTATATGACCCTGTATACTGCTGTGATGGTGTTCCAACTACCATTATATAGAAGGTGAAGCCTGTCCTTGACACCACATACAAGCCTTACGTGAGTGATAACAAAGGGCAAGATGACAATGAGGAGCCACAATACTATCAAATAACAAAAGGGCAGAAGGTGCTGAAAAATGATGCTGTGTTCTATAGTCAGGTGCCTATGCCCTGTGTTGTGCCTGATCCTGTGGAGTTGCTTCACAATGCCAAAAAGCCAAAGTACCACATCATCCCTGACGCCACCTGCAAGACCTTTAAGAGACTCATGGACAAGATACCAGACTACAAGAAGGACACAGCCATTGTTGGGATTTTGGAAAAAATTGTGTACAGGCTCCACACTACCTATCTGAAAACGGGTACTATTCTCCTTTTGGAGAAATCCAAACTTGAACCAATCCTATTAGTTAAGGAAAACCTGTGGGCCATCTGACAATGGATCAATAGAAACTGCCATCTTGAACTGTAAAATATTCATTCACTGGTTGAGTCCACCTTTGGAATTGAAGCTTCAGTTTCCACTTGCTTTTGTGCAGTGAAGAGCCTACAATTCTTGTGGAAAAAACTCAGGGTTTCTACGTACAATTAAAACAGCCCAGGCAACATTTACTACTGTCAGAAATACATCAAGAGTTATACTGCACTGAAGGAAAAGGGCACAGTAAAGTTCTATTATATTGACAATCTGTCCTTTGTGTCATCCATGCAAAATGAATATGGCTATGTCCCCAAAGATGAAAAGAATGGCATAGCTTGGCATGCAGATGTCCTTCTGCTGTCTACTTGATGGTAGCCTTTCTTGGTCCCCTTGGCATAGAGCTATACCAGATGATCAGGGGTTCCCACAATAGTGGGACTTTTCTGGAATTTCCCCCATTGGTTCAGGAGCACCTCTGAGTCACCAGTTTGGGTGTTACCAATGTTATTGTATTGGATAATGTTGGGCTCCACAAGGTGGCTGAAATCCTTGAAGAATTTCCAATGATTGAGTCTGGCATAGAAATTGGCTCCCAAAAATTGGCTACAGCACCTTTTATTTCTCCCTGTCTATTCATCATCCCTGAATCCAATTGAGGAAGTCTTTGGGTGCCTCAAGCAAGTTGTCAAGAAGAGGACACTATCTGGACCTGATGATTTGCTCAATTTGCTACAGGTTCTAGTCTATATCCTCTCAGCTGAGACTGTGGCTAAATTCTATGGCCACACTGATTTGCTTTTCCCTGCATGACTCTTCAAGCAGCCAATCAATTAAAGGCTTAGAAATCCCAAGTATTTATTTTGTATTTTATTTTATAATATTTTTTATCTAGTTTAATTTGTATTGATGTTCTTTCTGTGATTCCAATTGATATACCATCAGGCATAATAAAAATCAACAAAACAAAGCCAGATTAATGAATAACTATATGAAAAATAATTATTTTTGATACTTTTTTTATTTAGTTTAATTTGTATTGATGCTCTTTCTGTGATTCTGTTTGTTTACTGTCAGGTAAAATAAAAATTAACAAAGTAAAGAATAATCAATGAGTGAAAAATTTAATGTTCTAGTAAATATTTATTTTTTTAGATGAATGCTTTAAAAATATTTTAGATTATAAATGAAGATATATATAAGAGATTAAAAATTGAATACAATTTAAAAATATTTATTGGGGATGTGATTGGTGAAATTCTAGGACTTGTTTTTGAAATAGACAGGAGATTTCTATTGCCAAAGCATATGTTTACATGGCTCTTGTACTATAGAGCTTGCAACGGCTTGATTATGGTAACACTGTGATAAAATTGGTAAAATAGGATCTTTTCTGGTGGAGCTGACATTCCATAGGTGGCGGCAAGAATAACTGTGTCCTGAATAACATGCTCAATTGAACTGTACTCAGGAAAAATCCTTTTTCCATCTAGTAAATGTTTAACTTTGTCCAGTTTAATTATTATGTCTAGTGTGTTTGATACCTCTGCCTTAATTCCCAACATTATAAAAAGACCTAAGTAAACAATTAAGTGAAGTCTCTGCCCTGTAAACAGGGCCAAGAACTCACAAAATTTAGTATATAGGGTACTTATTTTATTTTTTAGGGACATTTTTACAAAGGTTTTTTCCACAGTCAGCAGGATTCCAGTCTTGTTGGAGCACCAGGAGGCCCTGAAGTCTCCAAGCACGCCCATAACACAGGGAAGCACAGCAGAAAAATTGTTGATAAGGTTGGATAATTTTTCTTTGGATTTTTTTAGAATGTGTAATATTGTGTACTTGAGCAGGAAATATAACCTGCCTTCTTCATGTTCTCTCTTCATTTCTGGTATGTTATTATATAGCATGATGATGCAACTGAACCAATGATAGTTTGGTATTTGATTGGGGAAGACAACAGTCCAACAGAAAGGACAGTAATGAGAAGAATAAGATAAGGTTTATTAATCAGTATTGTGACTAATATACTATATGGGGAGAGCCACAAGACCACCAGGGGGTGGCACAGTGGCAGGTTCCATGTAAGGTTCAAAGCCAAGGAATAACTTGCATAGGGATCAGTGATGTTGAATTAGAAGCGCTCCTAATTAGGTTATAGTGTCCAAAATTTGACATCACCCTCAGGCTGATCCATGTCATAGGATACTTCATGGGGTGACTCATTGAACTCCCCCTGTGTATTGTGAGATACATTGGCAGGCAAGAGGGGAATCTTGGTTGCAACAATGATATTGATGAAGTCCCAAAAAAGAAGAATGAAGAGTTTGAAGAAGTTGAGGGGTAAAACATATTGGTTAAGGTGGATCTTCAGGGCCACAGCCAGAGCTGTGATCCACCATTCAGTGTCATCTGTGTTTTGCTGGAGCTCTACAAGTTATGTTTAGTTGATAGGGTAAGTTTTATTTAATTTTTCTAACATCACAGATTAGACAGCTGGCGTCAGAACTAGCTGACAGCTAATATGGGGAACATAGTGGCTGTAAAAGGTCTTGGTCACATGTGGTTTCAGAAATTGTTGTAGTACACCTTTGTGCTCACCTTATAATAAAAATATTTAGTATAATTTTTTATTTATTTAGTATTTTTATTTTCTAACCTTATTCTATATCCTTACCTGGTGCCCCCTTGACAGGGGCTGCTTCACAGGTCTTCTCACCTGCAGGTTACTAGTCATCTTGTGTTGGTTTCTGTTTTTTACTTTTTAATTTCACAAATATATCTGGATCCTATTCCTATGCCTCTGCGGTTGTAAACCCATATGGCTTGAACTTCAGGTCTCCAAGAACATCTTTATAAACTTTTAGGAGCCTGGTTGCAAGTTTGTATTTTGTATTAGATATCTTGCTTTTTAACGCTTTCACAGTAAGTTTGTTTAATTTTTCACCCTCTAGCACCACCTCTTTGAGCTTGTCATTTACCTTTTGATTAACCTCCTTAAACTTGGCCACCACTGCGTCTAACTTATTGATCAGTGCTTCCAATTCTGCCATGTTTTCCTTGTTCTTACCCCAACCCCTTTTATACCAATAAAAATATCCCAATAAACTATATCTATTTTATTGTATCTAATAGAGATTTAATAAATACATCTGATTTTAATTATGAATTTTTTTATTAGCTTTAAGTAATACTATTCCTTTGATATTGATATTATGTATATTTTTTATATATCAACCCATTCCGGGTATCATGAACAACATTTTTTGTTCATGTACATGTTTTGTCCAAGTATAACATGCTTTGTTCTCAAATCAGTATGCCAATTTCAACCCAAAGTACACATTTATTAAAAGATAACCACTTTCATGGATTATATGTAGATCACATATTTCAGAGTGTTTAAACCAACCCATTCTTAGTATCATGAACAACATGTTTTGTCCAAGTACAACATAATTTTTTCTTAACTCAATATGCTAATTATGTGTGGAGCACAAATTTATTAGAAAATATAGTAACTTTCAGGGGTTATAGGTAAAAAATGTATTTCAGAGCGTATCTGTGGTAAGATGGATTAATTTTATTTGACTATTTATTTCTATTATAGATTTAATGTTTTATAGTGCTACAATCAAAATTAATTTAAAAATCTACAAGTGCCATGGACCACTCAATCAGAATTAGAATTAATTTATGTTTTCTTTGGTGCTTGGCTCAGACAAGACATGCCTCAGTTATTGCGCTCAGTTTAACTTAGTAAATTAAGCCTGTTGAAAATAAGACATGTCTTTGTTTGCACATTTTCACGCCAATTGGAAAAAAAGACAGGTTTTGTTTTCAACAGGCTTAGTTTACTAAGTTAAACTGGGCACAATAACTGAGGCATGTCTTGTCTGAGCCAATCACCAAAAATAGCATAAATTAATTCTAATCCTGATTGGCTGGTCCATGGCACCTGTAGGTTTTTAAATTCACTTGATTGTAGCGCTACAAAAAAATTAAATTTATAATAGAGATAAATATCAAATCAGCTGTGTTTAACTTGTGGCATTATTAAAATCAATCATGACTGTAATTAAATGTAAAATATAATTTATCACAATAAAAATACATACTAGTTAAACCAATATATTATATAATTTAAAAATTGTTGGGGGCAAGGTTTATTTAGCAAAATGTGGGAGTGAAGGGGGAAAACTAGTTGGCAGACTGGGTTGTGGGAGGAGAACTTGATTGGCTAGAGGGTGGGTTCCAGTCAACTGGGAGGGTTGAATGGGAGATGTGTGTAAAGCCCAGCTGTATAGACACAGCAGAACTTAATTTCTACAATGAATAGAGGAAAATAGATAGCAAGATTGGGTAGAACTTCAATGATAGCTTAAGCTATCAAATATTCAAAGGGTGTTTATTTATAGTAACACCCACTGTGAAAAGTTTTACAAGTGGGAGTGAAAGCAGGGAATGGAGAATCCCAAATTCTGGATGATAAAGACTGAAATCAGGCAATTGGAATATAGTCAAAACTTTGTTCTTCTACTATATGGATCTGGATTGCCAATTCCTGGTTGTGGCCAATAGATTACTATCAGGAAGATAATTAGGCCTAAGTCTTCCTCAAGGTCTAATTTTAGACTGGGTAGTTAGGCTTGGCAAGAGCCTGGCCCAAACCATGTGGTCTGGGTCCCGGATCCCCATTGGTTAGTGCCAGGATTGATGGCCAAGGTTTGAAGTTTATTCCTGAATTGTTCAGGGCTGCATGAACTGCCCTCTATTTTTATCCCCAAATTCTGGGACTTATCTGATTGGTTCCTTCCTTGTTGGGATTGTGCATTAATGAACTGGAAGTTCATTAGTTACAAAGTCTTGTGTTCCAGTGGGTTTTACGCACAAGGTGGGCTCTTAACGGGTACTTATTCATTATTAAATGATACTCAAAATACAAAGAGCTTTAAAATGAGTAGTTGATCAATCATTTGCTTTCTTATTTGCTGAAATACACTTGCATGGATGACATCATTTCATGCAATGGGAGTTCATGCAGGGGGGATTGCTTTTGCTTGATTTTGCTCTTGAATGGCCTTTTTGACCTGACTTAATTTTTTAAGATAAATTGTAGGTGCAGTTGAGAGCTCTTGAATGCTGGTTTGGGCATTGACATCCAATGATTAACAGCTGAGATATAATTGCATGAATTAAGTCATATATGCAATCATGACGTCATGCTTAATGAAGCAGTGGCATCTTAATCTGGTATTTTGTGATCCTCCCCTTTTGCACTAGACTGTGCTTATTTTTTTTGCTTTGATCCTCATTCAGAGCTATGTCAGGAGTGATACTGACATGTGGCAGCTGGAGGTCCTATGAGCGTGTTGCAGCCTTGATTGGCTTGGGGGAATTGATGATACATGACATCATACTCACACTCAGGATGAACATTGATTGGCTTGTACACCAGGGACTCACAAGGGGGTGGCTTTGGATCCTTTGATGATTGGATACTGATGTGGGTGTTCAGGGCCTTTTTGGTTAACATGAAAGCAACCTTCTGATGGGGAAAAACACATTGCAGTTGTGGGCTGCACTAACCACCTGGTTGAAGGTTGTAGGGTTGCGCTCTTGGATTGTGTCTCCAATGTTGAAGAACTGTAAAGTTACGCCTCCCCCTTAGGCCTCCACTTCAATTCCTGCCAAATGCTTGGGAATTTCTACCAAATTATGGTTGAATATTTATCTGAAAGGTTACTGAAAAAGCCCAAGAAAGGCCATCAATTTAATATTTTAGAATTATTCTGAAGATGCCCCCGCCTAACCCACCCAAGAGACACCTCTGGTTAAATGTCATGTGCAAGAGCAGCCAGGAGCAGTGGTAATTGCATCCAAAGCATATTCCTGATGTTAGTTGGTTCAGTTTTCCTTTCAACTATGTCCATTCAAAATTTTTCAAGATCTTCCTGCCTCAAGAAATGTATTTGTATCTGCTCATATCATTGGTCAATTGGTTTGTGATATTCAATCTACCACCCTAATCCTATCACATCACTTTAATGAATGCAAGTGTTGTAAAAGACCTTGCTTCATCATTCTCTACTCTAATAAAGTTCAAAATTTGTTAGTTTAATTTGGCCTTCTGGTTTTGCCTGTTACTTTTGGTGTTCAGTTGATTCCTTCTCCCCTTTGGCCTCCCAGGAATTGTTGGCAGCAATCTTTTGGTTGTTGCTGAAACCGCGATTTTATTGTGGTTGAGAGCTTGGTTTTATTTCCTCTTAACCTGCTCCCCAATTATCACAAGAACAACACATCTCCAAGGTGTAAATCTGCATGGCCACCAGGGAAAATTGAGTCATTGCCACCTGCTTGGATCTTCTTGGAGGCCACTTGTGAGCTCCATTTGGTGGCTCAGGAAACCCCTAAATTTGGAATTGGTCAAGCTCCAGGTGGCAATCAGGTTGGAGAGGAATTTCTCATACCAGTACTGTGATGGTCTACATGTTTGGTGGTTTGCAGATGGGGCTTATGTTGGCCAAGTAGAAGTTTAGTGACTTTTGTTGAAGAAGTATCTGTAGGTCTGGTCTGAGCTGTTGGAGACTGAAATGAGCTGGCTAAAGGACCAGAAGATGATGGTGAAGAACTGGTGGTCCAGAGAAAAGAGCCAAGATTTTGCCAAATCAATTTTCCAAGGTGAGAAAATGTGGAATGTTTTGCCTTGGTTTAGTAGTAAAATCAAGAAGGAATGTAGATAGAAGTGTGGGTAAGAGATTTATTTATTAAGTTCCTAGGATAGATGAAGGTATGTTGCTATGAGAGCTGGATACAAAGTTGTTTTGGTGGGACATTTTCCTTGGATTTTACGATATTTGTAAATATATGGGGGAAAAATTAAAGAGGTCCAAGAAGAACAATTTAAATAGTATTATACTATATAAATTGGTTTAGGTTGAATGCAGGGAAGACTGGTGCTGGAATAATGGACCAGTTAACGCTTTGGTGCGCAAAGAGTTGTCAATTTGAGCAGTTTGAGCAGTGAAAATGGTTTTCCTAGTTGGATCCCAGTGGAACTTCAGAAATGGACCAGTTTTGCGCTCTTTATTCATTGGTTAAGTTCTGGAAGGCTTCCTGATGAAAATGGTTGGTTGGAAGCCAAAAGCTTAAAGTATAAACAAGGAAATAGTGAACTAATACTTTAAGCTTTTGTCAAGGGTCTGGATGTACAAGCATTCTGGCTACCGCCAACCTACTTAACATCCAGCCATCACCCAATTTGGTGCTCTTCTAATATACTGTTTGACATACCAAGAATGGTAACCAAGCAATATCACATGACAATCCAAGTATCCAGTGGCTTGAACCCATCTCGCACATGACCAACCCCTAGGTTTGATCCAACTAAATCTCCGCCACAGCCCAATCTATATAAGTCTAAAATATTATCCAATAAAAGATACTTCTCTTTTCTCCTAATTCCATATTTGTAGCTTCCCCAAAAGGCGCTCCTTATCACTGGTAACAGCTACAGTTTTTTGACCACACCCATGAAAGAGAAAATGACTTACCAAAACTCGCCCACCTTTGCTCGCGTACTCAACCGGGCCACATCCCAGGATACCTGGAAAACATACTTCCGCGCCCACAACATCAACAAAGATATACCTAGTGGATGCACTGTATTTGAAGGTCTGGTCATACCCAAAGCATGCGCCAAGATAATTCAATATAGTTGCTCTCTTCAACCACAAACAAACGCACAACCACCTATCACAGGTGAAGCTACCAACACCAAATACATTGGTATTGACAAGTTCTTTGGTAAAAACAAAGAAAACATCATCAACTGGCTAGACCACTCAGCCGCTAAACTCTGCGCCAGCCACATCCCCCATGAGAAATGGGTCCAGGAATCCAGCAAGCGCCTGTATGAGGCTGCAGCTAACTGGTTTGCCACCTGGGTTGGCTCACAAACTGACAACCAGCTTGACAACTGGGAAGAGTTCAAAGCAGACATCACGCACAATTTCTGCGTCACTGAATCCCTCCAAGACATTGCAATACAGCTCATTAATCTTCCTCAGAAGACCACTACCACAGCTTACGCCAATGAATTCAAGGAAATACACCGCAAAATCCAAAACCCAGCACAAGCTGATAACGTACATACCAGAGCCTCATTCATCAATATAATCAAACTCTAAGTTACTGCCCTCATCTTCCCAGAAGCCAACACCTCCATGCCTGCGCTCATTGCAGAAGCCAAGTGCGCGGAAAAATGCGCAAGCATGGAATATGCTGCACACAATGGCAATTGCTCCTCAAACGGTAATGGCAGAGAAAACTCCAATGGCAACAAACGCCAAAACACCAACCATAGCAACAGCAACTCTAATTGCAACAATGGCAATCACATCCAAAGCGCAAACCGCTCCTGTCCCAAGAAAGAGGACACCACCAAAGTAAACAATGCTGAAATAGCAACCCACTATGAATCTGACCCCACATTCTCTGACCTAAAAGGTCTTAAAAGAGAGGAACAGGGAAAAGAGGAGGGGGAACAGGATTAAGTGCCCCTGTCTCCCACCAACTTGACAAGAAACTGTACCAAGGCACAAACTTTGCTGCTTGCATCACACATGTCCTGCAATCCTCCATTTTTATGAACATAAAAATTAAAGATTGCTTACAACTTCTTGTCTACCCATGTACTTACAAATCACATACACATAAAATTTTATTTGACTCTGGTGCACAACACACTATGGTTAGCAGATAATTTGTAACCAAGTACAAAATACCAGTTGTCAAATCCAGCTTCAAATATGCCAGAATGGCAGATAAATCAAAGGTTCTACTCAAAGGCAAAACAACTTCCTTCATAATTGACCTCCAAGGCATACAAATGTCCATCAAAGGACTTGTCATGAACAACATAAACTACAACATTGTAGCAGGCATGGACTGGTTCACCCGAGTGAACCCCAGCATATGTTGGAAAATAAAAACCATGACCATCAAACACAACGGAGTCAATTGTAATATCCTCAAAGAACCCAATGACCTCATTCTAAGAGACATAGTATTTGTCCAGGTCACAAACCAAGACAACTCAGAACGTCTAACTAAAGATAATACCCTCCACATAATGAGGTACACCAAATTCAATAATATGCAAACAACCAAAATACAATGCCCAGAACTTGCGGCACTCCTAAATGAATACAACCATGTATTCAAAGAAGAACTCAACAAGCTACCCCCCCAAACAGGAGGTCAAACATGACATCAACTTATGTAAGGCCATGCCTAAACCTGCACCCCTCTACAGACTCTCCTCCATGGAGACCCAAACCCTCAAAACCCATATTGAGGACAATCTAGCAAAAGGTTTCATTTGCCCGTCTGAATCCCCATGGGGGCAGCAGTGCTCTTTGTAAAGAAAAAGGAAGGCACTCTGCGTCTAGTAGCTGACTACAGAGCACTAAATACAAGAACAGAAAGAATAAGTACCCTCTTCCACTTATAGAGAATCTGTTTGCAAGACTCTCAGGAGCCAAATTTTTCTCAAAATTGACCTCACCTCAGGTTACAACCAGGTTGAAGTAAAGGAAAAGGAAATACCAAAGATGTGTTCCATACACAATTTAGATCCTTTGAGTGTAGGGTAATGAACTTTGGGATCACCAATGCTCCCACGACGTTTGTCACCATGATGAACTAAGCGCTGAATGGCCTCTCAAATACATTATGCTACCTCAACAATATCATCATATTCTCAAAAACTAAAGAGAAACACCTCATGCATGTCTGCAAGATACTTGATTTACTTGCAAAGCACAAACCTGATGCAAAACCAAGTAAGTGCCAATTTATGGAAAAGGAATTCCTGTTCTTGGGCCACATTGTCTCTGAAAGTGGCATCAAAGCAGATCCAGACAAAATAAAAGCCATAAATAACATGCAACGCCCCACCTCCGTTAAACAAGTTAGATGCTTTCTTGGTATGGTAGCTTACCTAAGGAAATACATCAAAGACTGCAGGAAACTGACTGCACCAATCAATGACTTAACCAAGGGTAATGCCAAAAAGAAATTCATCTGGACACCAGAATGTGATAAGAATTTCCAATTATTAAAACAAGCTTTGATCAAAGCACCAATCTTTCAATACCCTAATAATAACGGGTGCTACAAGCTCAAGTCAGATGCCAGCAACACCGCTATTGGTGCAGTCCTGTGCATCTGTCAGCCAGGGCAGCAAGACTTCCTGCCAGTATGTTACAAAAGCAGAAAACTAACTAATACTGAGAAGAGATACCCAATACACAACAAGGAATTGCTAGCAATATATCACGCATGCAAGAAATGGAGATGTTACTTAGAAGGACATTTAAACGTCTGAGTACTAACTGACCATAAATCCTTAATATATTTCAAAACTCAGAATGCTCTTGCACGGCAAGAAGCCATATGGATTTCCTTGCTGGAGAAGTTTAATTTGGACATCCAATACAAAAAGGGGCAGAGCTGGTCACAGCTGATGCTCTCTCTAGACTATACCAGCCTATAGAGGATCACCCAGACCACTTGGACCCTGACTGGTCAACCCTGTACAACACTGAGTATAAAACCAAAGGGAAAGACCTCTCAACACATCAACTGACCAATGATACATTAGTAAGGAATGAAAAGCACTTCCATGTATCAAATGGAACTGTATACCAAATTATTAATGACAAACATGTCCTGTACATCCCACTTGCAGAAAGAGTTGATACCATATTAAGACATCACCACCTACTAGGACATACAAAGGCTAACAACCTATACCTCACACTAAAAGAGATAGTATGATGGCCCAACCTCAAACAGGATATAGTTGATGTTCTGAAAAAGTGCACAGTGTGCAAGAAATACACCAGCACAAAGACTCCCCAGCCAAAGGTCAACCCAGTACTGGACCCTGAACCATTCAAGGTTTGGGAGCTGGATGTAGTGGGCCCCTTCCCAGAAACAAAAACAAACCAACATTTCTTAATTGTAGCTATTGACTTTGCCACATGCTGGCCCATCTGCTGGACAACAAAAGACCATAAAGCAGAAACCATCAACCAATTCATTAACAAAGCAATCATAGCCAACTACGGCACTCCAGACTACATCATAACTGATGGAGCAACTGAGTTATCAGGTCACATAGTAAATGACAACTTAAAATCCAAAAACATTAAACACTCCACAACCTCTCCATACAGGCCACAGGCCAATGGCGGAGTGAAACACCTCAACGGCAGCCTTATCAGGACCCTAGAGAAAATAATGGATGGCAAAGCCAAAGACACATGGCCACTATACGTGAAACATGCATTACTAGTATCCCAGGTCTGCACCAACCAAGGGACAGGCTATTCACCGTTTGAGCTAACCTACAGATACAACCCAGAAATAATTACCCAAAACAAGCAGCCATACATAAAGATCCCCCCAGGGAAACCCCCCACAGTAGAAAAAGTACCAAATCTACAACACATACGCCTCAAAGCTAAAATAGCAGAAATAAAGAGACTCAAAACATAAAAGGTAACCTCCACAGAGGAACCACTTCCCATCAACTCCCCTGTCTGGGTTCTAGCTGGCAACAGAAAGAAACTAGACTCAGTACACAGGGGACCAGGAAGAATCATCAAGTACAGACCAGATCACAACACCTATCTAGTGAAACTCCAAGGTTCCAAAACCCCTGCCATCAAGAAATACCACAGAACCCATCTCCGCCTTAGCAAAGGGAAACACTCAACCAGACTGGTTCCAACTAGTAAACAGCTCCAGGAGCATCAGGCGGCAGCCGTGAAAACAAAGCCCCCTCCTGATGCACCAGAGTAACCCCTTAAGGAGTGTGTGTCAGAGGTCTGGATGTACAAGCATTCTGGCTACCGCCAACCTACTTAACATCCAGCCATTGCCCAATTTCGTGCTCTTCCAATATACTGTTTGACATACCAAGAATGGTAACCAAGCAATATCACATGACAATCCAAGTATCCAGTGGCTCAAACCCATCCTGCACATGACCAACCCCTAGGTTTGATCTGACTAAATCTCCGCCACAGCCCAATCTATATAAGTCTAAAACATTATCCAATAAAAGATCCTTCTCTTCTCTCCTAATTCCATATTTGAAGCTTCCCCAAAAGGCACTCCTTATCACTTTGAGAAATTAAGCATGTAAGCTTAATTTATTATAGGAAAAAGTGAGCAAAAATGGTTTAAGCTTTTGAAGAAAGCCATTTTGAAGGCAGAACTGTTGGGAAAAGGACACTATAAGAAGGTGGCTGGCTGGAAAGTTACAGGGTCTTTCTCAGGTCTTTTCCAGGTATTTTGAGTTTCTGCTGAGAGGTTTTTTGGAAGCCTTTTGGTTGTCAGCAGGAGCCTGACTGGACTGATACAAGTGGAATACCAAGGCCACTAGAGATATACAGAGAGCTGAAGCCCAAGATTAAGGAGCTGGATCCTAAGCGCGGCGCAGGAGTCCAAGGTATTGTTGGAGGACTCCAAGTATTGGCAAATCCATATTATTTCCTTGACCCCCCCCTGGGCCATATACAAGAAGATTTCTAAGGGGATCTTCCTTCTGAGTGTGAATAAAAGCCTATTTTAACCCCTATACATATTTCTGAGATACATTTTCCCTTACTATAGAATAACAACCCCTTCCAGACAGTCCCTGGCTATGACCCAGGACACACTTTGGGGACTGATGGACAGGAACCCCACAAGTACCAATTGATGTAACTATTGTGGTTTGATAAAATACAGTCTCTTTGGGAAAGCTTCTAGGAATGCACCAATGACAGTGCCATCTTTTTACTTGTTTTTACCCCTGGGGGTGTTCTTTTTCTCCAAAGTCCCATAATCTTGAACATTTAAGGCCAATTTATAATATGATATAAATATGGCATTATCCAAAATATTGGACAGGCAGTAGGTAATTGCAGCACTAATAACAGAGTTGTGTGGCAGATCAGAGTCACCATCTCATTCATCACCCAGCTGAAAGGTTGAAATCAGAACACTGACTACAAGCCCATGTATCCAGAGCTGTGCAGTGGGGAAGGCAATGAATATGCTGTGGAGCTCAAGTAGACAACAGACCTCAGTCATTCAGAGGTAAGGGTCCCGTTGCAGAAGGTCAAGCATGAAGGGATAGACCTTCTTGATCTGAGAGTCAACCTTCTTCTTTGGCTTCTTGCCCAGCTTTGCACCACCTCTCTTCAAGAGGGCTCAGAACTCATACCTAACCACTGCCTTGGTGAATTAAAGAAAGGTGGGTAAAAATTTATGCTAAGATCATCTCACTCTGATTGAGGCTCATTATCTCCTCAACTATTTCATTGGTTACTAGTAGCTGTTTATGGGGGCCACTGGGCATACTGATACCCAGATTGGGCAGAGCTTGATTTGATTGGCCCAAATTGTCAAGCAATGTATGGATAGGGATGAAGGAGGTCACAGCTGCCCAGTCTTTAATGTGTGGCACAGACTCAGTTAGGGCCTGGTCTTAGGGTTCCTCAGAAGGGATTTCAGAAAAAAGACCCATAGCTGCACCTGGTGGCACACAACTTGGCCTTCTCACAGCTTAAGTTAAATTGGGCATAGAGGCCATGGCAGTTGTGCTCCCTTGATCAGCAGCTTGAGCTTGGAATTGCTCCTGGTATTGCTCCTCAATAATATCAAAGTTATCTTCACTTGTAAAACTTATTGTAAACAAAAAAGCATTAAAATTCTATTAAAAACAGAAAAGCAAAGTATTTTCAGGGCATTAATTTTCTTTTAAGTTTGTGCTTCTATTTAAGACATTCTCTCAGAAAAAATGGCCAGCTTTAGAAGCATGTACAGCAAATATAATGCTGTAGTTCCCTGAATAAATTTTGGTGGATTTGCTCCTGAAATCCACTATTTCTATTTTGAGTCCCAAAAATGATCAAGCTTATCAAAAAGTCAGTTGTTTGGTATTTGAAGATATCAATTTTGTGACTGAACCTTATTTTTTCTCTGCTTGTATCATTTTTGTTACACACTAACTATCAAATTTGATGTAGAATGCTTCAGGAAGTGACTGGTTTGTGTTTGTTTTGAATTTGAGTTTCATGTGTTTGCTATCTCATTTTTGGAATTCAGTATTTGACTATATTTTTGTTGTGTGATTGACTATTTTTGTTTTCTGTACCTAGATAAATGTAAGTCTTATTGATTAAATTGACTTTCAACTGGTTCTAGTTGGAATTTTTGTGTAACTGAACCATTTGTTCTGAACTAAACAACTTTTGTTTATCTCAACAGGTTTGAAAACTACTGTACTAACACTTGAATCTGATCTAGGCTGATAGATTTTATCCATCTCAACAGCCATAGAAGCTACTATATCACATTTCTAGATGGGCTTTTACTCTGCACTGGGTACCATGTATGGATTTTTTAAGAATGCTTTCATTTTATGATACTTCTTGGACCTGCTTTATTTATAGGAAGCAAGGGACTAAAGTACTGTCATCAAGTTAAGGGTTGACTTATGGAGTCAGGTTTCCAGCAAGGATCTATACAACAATTTGAACAGCTATGCAGTAAAATATTTATATGGGGTTAGATATGTATACATTGAATCTTTTTATTGAAATAAATGTCTTTATTATCTGAATTTGCTGCATGGTAATGTTGCTCCTTTGGTGTGTAAGTGTGAAGTAATTGTATATCTAAATTATAGTTTTTATAAAATTGATAAAATCTCCATTTTGATATTCTCTTATGGCTTTATAATTTCACCTGAGAAAACATGATAAGTATCGGTGAGAAAATAATTAGTAATGATATCAAATGACAAGACAACTTAAATGTAGCATTTAATTTTTCCAAGGGAGAGGTGAGATTCGGCAATGATTCTATCCTTGAGGCGGGTGGAGCGTATAGTTGTGGCCTTATAGTTGTCTCGAACCGCAATGTCAGGGGTGTTTCCCGCAAGTAGGCCTTGGTAAAACTTTATAGAAACAGGTTCCAGGATGGTTGGAGGTATATACAACCTAGTCTTACCCAAGACAAGGAATTTAATGTAAGACGCACAGTCGTAAGGGGAGATGGTGGGAGGGAACTCGTTAGCGATACCCTGCCAGTCAAATCCCTTGGAAATGAAGAGATCCAACAGCTTAAATAGCTTTTCATTGGAAAATTTTCTGCCCAAGTCGATCCTCTGAGTAATGAGTGAAGAAGAGTGCCGGTAGATTTGGTAGCTCGATCTCCCAGGAAAAAATATTTGCAGATTGATTTTCTTGCGGAACATAATAGAAAGACGTGAGAAAATTATCTGCTCGTCATTGGTAAAGGGACCTTTAGCTCTTCTGCTGTTCAACCCAGCTGTGTACCGATTAGGAAGCCACTTTGCCATACACTCCCGGCTTGTATGGCTCCCAACAAGGTTGGAGACTTCTACATAGTTTTGACTACCAAAAAATTCAACACATCCCTCAAGCTTCTCCAGTTCTGAAGAAGACCACGGTGTCGTAATACTAGTTATGGCTCGGCGGCGCAACCTGAATTGCTCAGCAGTACGTCCAGGAAGAACTTCCTTAATGACAGAAAGAGGAGTGTCTATGGGAAGGCTACAAATAACAAGATCTTCATCGAGCGTGAATTCGACATACTTTTTTGTTTTGGTGCATACGACCATCCGCCAATGCGCCTGACATTGACGCGAGCTCCTTGAGGAAACGCGCTTTGAAACCTCACCCCAAAAATATGGCGGGCGTTTCTTCCCTTGAGGAAGATTCTTGTCGAGGAGGCCCACTGCTGTTACAAGGGCATCTTTTTCTTGCGGAGACCAGGGGCCAGTTGCGAACATTAATGGCTTGGCTTTAAGCCTAAACCGCACCAAGTCAAGCTGAGAACAAGTACGAACAGGGGCAATAAATGACATGTATACAGGATTAAAGCCGAGAGCATAAAGCTTTTCAAATAGTTCCAACTCGTGAGGTCCAAACCTACCCTCCTTAACAGGAAGCTGCAACCTCGAAAATGAAAGTGACCTTGAGATATCTGAGATCAAGAGAGTTGCTGGCTCGTTTTTGAATGAGAGAACGGTTATTGCAGTAGGCAAGGAGAAATGGGGCGAGATGAAAAGAGCCTCATGTTCCATATTTAACTCCTTTGCCTTTTTGAAAAGTTGGCACTCGAGAATAGATAACTTGTTTTCTTTAACAGGAAGTCCAAATTTCGTTGCCTGTGGTCGCGTTCTTAATAATGCCACTTGGGTAAGAACCTTCTCCTTGATTTTCCAAAAGATGGCTGAGTTTGACCAGCTCTCGCTTGGGGCCCAATCGGAACCATGCTCAAAATTTAGTCCCAATATTTCATACAATGCTGAAGGCTTATTGACAAAACAAGCTTCAGAAAGGATACAGTCATCCACTTGGCTAAAATCTTCCTCGCTCTCAGACTCATGGGGAAGCCTCAACTCATAATTCGAAATCTTTTTATTTTTGTAAAGGTGGCGTAAAATTTTAAAAAGGGAAGGGATGTGACCTTTATCTATTGCTCTAATCCATATGTGCTCCAGGGACAGGGTCGGTAAAAAAATACAAAGCTCATCAAGATCCGGGGAAAGTTTTATGCAAGTGTCCAAAAAAATCAGAGACTCTCGAGTCCTTTGGAAACAAAGCGGTAAGCCATAAATAGATATCAGATTGGCTTCGCCATTAGGGTAATTCGTTCTCCACAAGGAAATATCACTTTTTAATAGATCAGCTAGAAAGTGTGTTGAAAATAAATTCCTGTCTACTTTGGCTTTTGCGAAATTATTGAACGAGCTTGCTGCAGTTGAAAATTTTAAAATCTTAGATGTGGAAAATTTGGAGTGTAATAAAACCATTACATCCGTTTTTACTCATAAGGAGTTGAAAAGGCAACCAAATACGTGCTGATCAAAATGTAAAGACCATTGCTATGCTTAGTAAGGCCTCTTTTTATCCGTTTAAACTCTAAATTAAATCGTCACCTTTTAAACAAATTATACAAAATGCCTCCAATCAATCTCAAGCTTTGATCAGCGCTTCAAAAGGTCGATCTAATACAGATTTGATATCATCATAAACATATAAAGCATTTCCAAAAACCCAAGCTACTAATAGATTTTTAATGTTTTCTCTATAATAAATTTTATATCTTGTATTAATATATATTAGTAGTATCTGCTCATCATTATATCATCATTCTTATTTGCTACCTTTTCCGCTATATAAATTTACACAGCCTAGTTTATCTCCACACCAAGAAGGCCATTTACCACAGTTGGTTTTTATTTCAAATATTTTTCATATTGATAGTAAAAATAGAAGATAAAACAATAATATAATTTAAGTTTAAAAGTAAAGTTTTTTTACTAATGAACTTCAAGGACTACAAAACTATCTTATTAAAAAACTTTAAATACCCCCAAATAAAAAGGTAGAGGGATGTTCCATCAATTATTATCCCAGCAAACAAATTTCTGCCAGATTGATGGAAATCAGATCAAATAGCCCCTTTTTAAATATTTTACAGTTTTTTCTTTTGAAAACTTATTTTTGCATATGCTTAACTTAAGCTTGAAACCATTTTTTAAATTCCACAGGCCTTTTCCCATCACATGGCTGATTGTTAATTTCTTGTTTGTTTTATCATAAGAAAATTAAAGCAAATACACAGAAATGAAATTTAAAGCCAATCAAGAACAACTAATTTTCTGTCAACCCTAAATAATTCAAGCAGCCACTAAAACACTAATGTCGCAACATCTTTGATTACTCCTTCTCGGGGAATCAATGCCCCAAGTAGTTCACCAAGTGAGTCACTGAATGGCTCACCGACTAATCATTAAGTTGGTGGCACCACTATCATTCGACCATCTATTATGGGGATCACACAATCCAGATCCTAAGCGGAACACAACTTGAATAAGCCTTGTGACTTAAGAGGAACACTACTCAGATAAGCCCCATGACCATCATGACATATATGAACAGTATGTGGCTTCCCATGATACTATATAATATCCTATATTCATATCAAATAAATTATCATTCTCTTCTTAACTTTCCCCTTTATCTTGTTTATTACACTTTCCAGAAGTATATACTTGACAGTGGTAGCACAGGTAGGTTATTCACACCTACGCAACTTTAAGGATAAATTCCTCCTAAGAAAAGGATCCAACAAATGGCCCTCCCCACAGGCTGGAGAGACTACAAAGAGGGACAAGTTGTCTTCACAGGCTTCACCATATTCAATAACGTCCTTGTCCCCACCAAACAGTACAACTGTGACTGCACTAGAGTCACAGCTGAGTATTTAGCCAAATAAATGCTCCAAAATATAAAGATATTCTGTTTTTGCTGTTTATTACATATAGATAGGTTTGTTTGGAATTCTTGAGGTAAAGGTTCCTAGAAACTGGATATCTATGTTTAATAAAAGAACAGAATATGGATGTTTAGTTAAGTTAGGCTAACTAAAAGAATTGAGGTAAGATTGGCCGAATCAATCTTGGAGACTAGGCATCTCAAAACAGGTTAGTTAATCGGGAAGATTAATTAATAAAAACAGGATATAATTAATGAGGATTTAATTATATTAAAATTGCTTTGACTGTGTCAAGAAGTTTGTTTAAGGTTAACTATGGGAAAACCCCTGGAATTAGGGTTAAAAGCGCTGTGTTTGCAAATTCATTAGGTTAGAGATGCCGCTGCGCTGCCTAAGTGATTTGTAAAACGCCAAGGCGCCTGGGTGAGTTTAAAAGCATTTAATGGGTTTTAAGGCAAAAAACCATTAAATGTGAAGATAACTAAATAAAAGCAAGAATGCCTAGAAACTCAGGTTTGATCAGCTGGTTCCCAGTTGGAACACTGATAGCTGAGTTTGAGATATGCAATACACAGGGTTTTGGCGCCAGGAGCTGGTCAAGCTCCATGCTGAATTGGTACATTGAGATGAAGGGCGTCAGGTGACTCCTTCTCATTGTAGGTTAATTCTCATAGGTTGAGAATTGTTGGTGATCTTTTAGGTAAAGATCTATGTTGGATGACTTGAATATCATAGACCACGTGATGCAAATCATTGGTTGATTCAGGAACCGGAGGGGTTTTCAGCTGTGTATGCCCTGAATGGTATATAAGCAAAAACAGTTAAACATTAAAAAATATATTCATTGTCGGTTTTGACGCTTTCCCCTCACCTATTTTTCAATTATCATGCCTTCTTTGTTAAAATTTGAGAGAGCCAAGCTTGGGGTCCTTTGTGTGGAAACTGCTACAGCAAGAAAGGAGGTTCCTACAAGTACATTGGAAGAAGCTTGGACCAGCCTGGAGGTCACTAAGACTGTTCCTGCTGAATCTTTAGTAGAAGTAAAGGCTGCGTTCAAAGAGCTGTATTCCAATTACTTTGCCAAGGAAGGGACTCCCTCCCAAGGGAACCAAATTTATGCTTGGGATGCTTGGAACTTATTGGTAGGATGGGATGAAATCTTGCAACAAGTAAAAGAGATGGCAAATCATGAAATTGAGGTGTTGAGAGCACAAGAGGAAAAAAGTGTTGAAATCATGACTCATTGGCGGGATGAAAATAAAGTGTTATCCAATAAAATCGCCTCCCTGGAGGCAAAGCTCCTCAAAGCTTTGTCCCAGAAAGGTAACAACAATAAGAGTCAAGGGCAGGATAATGGCAGGATGGACTGGTTAGGCCTGGATCCGTCACAACAACCTTTTTCACACCCAAAAACTCCTAAACCCGCCTACAACTTCTGCAAGCCTGCAGGTGCCCAAGATACCCAGTATTGTCTTTTAACGCCTACACTCAGCAGAAATTGGGGCTTTCACAGGGTTACGCCAGGAAAACGCCACCCTCTGGATCAACAGCGCCCAAAGCAAATTCACACAAGTGGACTACCTCTTTAGACTCTGGACTAGCAAAGTTGCCCTCCACGTCACGGAAACTGCCTCATGCTTTATAAGTGAATGGTTTGACCAACACCCCAATCAAAAAGAAAACTGGGGGTGTTCAAAGCTGTATTTCTCAAAAGATTTGCCATGAAGAGCTCTGACGTGGTAAGCATGACAGAACTCAGAACCTTTAAAATGACAGAAATAATTGAGGATTACATTGCAGCATATGAAGACTTACATGACTGAGCTCTCAACACCATTAACTTCAACAAGCCTGGGCCACAATTGGACTTCTATAATGGCCTCCTCACACACATTAGACACCAGTTTGACATGACCCACTGCAAGAACCTCAAATATGTGTTCTTGGAAGGAAAGCACGCAGCTCAAAATTCTGACAACCTACATACAACAAATAAACGGAAGGAGAGCCCCACAGCAAGAAAGGATCCTTGACCTAATAAGCAAAACAACTGAGACAACAACACCCATCATCAAAATGGGAATCACACTGCACAAGCCAACCAGGTGTTGTAACTGTGCTGTTTAAGCAGAGTTACACGGGGAAAAATATTTAGAGGCTAGATAATAATCTTTATTGGGAGATAGTGATTATATAGTTCATGTGAATTAATGGATAGCAGGAACATGATTGGTGATCACACAGTTGGATGGAAGAAGGGGTTGGCTTGATCCTGATAACAAGTCAAGCATCAAAACAAGGTATCCACCGTAAAAGATCATCATCTGTTCATGTTGTTGGATTTGGTAATTTGAGTTGACTTCCTAGTCTGGCTCCAAGTGACTGGATAATTGGATTGCGGGTCATGAACCCACTTGGTTGGAACCTTGCTGGCAGTTTGAGCCTGCGGTTTCAACCCCCTCCTGACTGAAGGTCAGCCTCCTCTGGGGGCAGGTTGTCAGGGAGGTTGTCAGGAGCCCGGGCGCTGTATTGAACTAGTTGCTGTTCTGTAGCGGGTAGAGCGGTTTCTTGTTGTTTTTGTCTTGCTTTGCAGGGCCGTAGGCAGTCATGATGTAGGGTCTTGTCTTGCTTACGTTTGCCAAGCCCTTGCACAAGGTAAGTGTTATTGTTGTTTACCTTTAGAATGATTGCTGGCCCCCACTTTTTCAGGTTGTAACTTGCTCTTGTCAACATTCATGACCCATACTTTATCCTTACTTCATGTCTATTGCGGATTGAACAAATGTCTTTTGCAGACGTTCATCCTCTTTGACTTCTTGCTCATGATTAGCCTCCATTACTTGAGGCTCTGAGCATGGGGGGACTTCACTTGGAATTTCCAGTTTAGGTGCTGTCAATTCTTGAATGATATTTGGCTGTGTGCTGCATACCAGTTCAAACGGGCTTTTCCCGGTGGATCTGCTCACTTGGGTTTGACACACAAGTAGTACAGTTGGTAGCTGCTTATACCAATCTTCAGGTCTCCTGGCAGTGAGTTTGGCTAAGGCTTGCACAAGGCTATTATTAAGCCGCTCTACTTGTCCATTGGCCTGTGGGTGGTATGGTGTTGTTACGGTGTGTTTGACCCCATTCTTGGTGAGGTATACATTGGTGTTTTTGGAGGTCAACTCTTTGCCTCCATTGGTTATCAGGAGTTCCGGCTTTCTGAACTTGCTGATTATTTCTTTGCCAATAAATTGTTGAACATCATTGCCTGTGTGTGCCTTTACTGCTTGGGCTACTGGCCATCTTGTCGCAAAGTCAATGGTGGTGATGATGTATTTCTTGTCATTGTGTTTTCCAGTCATGGGACCAACAATGTCAAGAGCCTATACTTTGAAGGATAGTTGTTTGCAGATGGGAAGTACTGACTTTGGCAGGGTTTTGCTTTTGGAAAACTTTTTGCACACCTCACATTGGTCTAGAACTTCCTGGACATCATGGTATAAGGTTGGCCACCAGGCTTTATGCTTTAGGAACTCATATAGGTTTCTGCTCTTGGTATGTCCAAGGTCTCTGTGATAGCAAAGGATAGTGTCAACTTGCTGATGTGTGGGGATGTAAGGAATGGTTGTGCTGTCAGTCATCTTTCTGTGAAGAGTCCCATATACTTCAGCAAAGAGATGCTAATTCTTAATGACTGTTTCTTTGGTTATGTTGGTTGTGCCAGGGGGAAACCCTTTGTCTTTTGTTTGTAACACCAGGAGAGGCCAGTCTGGGTTGAGCCCATTCTCTCCTCTTGAAGCATGGACATACAGACGGGACAGGGCGTCTGCCATGGCAAGCTTGGCCCCAGGCTTGTACTGGATGAGCATGTTAAATCTCCCTAATAGTTCCATCCACCACGCTTGGCGGCACAACAGATTTGCTTGAGTCTTGAAATAGATGAGTGACTTGTGATTGATTAATGCTGTGAATTCTTCCTGGCGTTCTAGGTGGCAACGCCATTTGACTAGGAAGTGCAAAATAGCCAGCAGTTCCTTGTTGCGGATAGGGTATTGACACTTGCCATCTGTCAATTTCTGCAATTTGTAGGCTACAGGCAGGAAGTCACTGTCACTATTTTTGATTTGTAGTACTCTCACAATGGATGCATCTGAGGCATTGGTTTCCATCTGGTATTCCCCGTCATGTTTGGGGTATTGCAGGATGGGAGCTGCTGTGAGCTTCTCTTTGAGTTGTCTAAAACAGAGGTCACATTGGGGGGTCCACACAAACTTTGACTTGGCGCTGGTTATGGCGGATAAGGGGGCAGTCAAGACGCCACAGTCAGGTATGAAGCGTTGTACATAGGCCACCATTCCCAAGAAGGTGCAGAGTTCCAAATTATCCTTGGGTGGTGGCATCTTGCAGATGGCCTGTATCTTTTGACTGTTGGGTTTGATGCCGTCCTTTGAGACTATATGTCCCAGGAAGGGTAGTTGCTCACAGAAGAACTGGCACTTGGAGGGCTTGGCCAACAGTTTGTGTTGTTCCAAGGTTGAAAAGACTGCCTCCAGGTCTTTGTGGTGCTGTTCCACCAAAGAGCTGTAGACGATAATGTTGTCTAGGTACACTAGGGCGTGTTTGCCTATGTGGTGTGCAAATACTTTGTTCATGAGGTTACAAAGGTGGACGGGGCATTGGTCATGCCAAAGTTGAGCACCATACATTTGTAGGAGCCATATTTAGTGCAGAAGGCCCTTTTGGGGATGTCTTCCTCCTTGATACAAATCTGATTGTAGCCTGCAGTTAGATCAATCTTGGAGAAGACAGTGGCTCCTCCCAATGCATCAAAGAGGTTGTCAATCAGTGGTAGTGGGTAATAATTCTTAATGGTAACTTTGTTTAGGGCGCAGTAGTCTGTGACCAGGCGTAAGGTAATGTCCTTCTTAGCCACAAAGAATACAGCGGCCCCAAAGGGAGACTGTGAGGGGCGTATAAGTCCTTTTTCTAATGCTTCCTTGAGGTAGGCGCGTAAGGTGTTGTCTTCATTTGGGGTCAGCCTGTAGATAGGGCGCGCCTTGGGTACAGCCCCCTTGAGTTGGATAGAGTGCTGAATATGCTTCTCAGAAGGCAGCCCAGGTAACGCTTCCTTAAAGATTTCTGGGTGGTGGGCCACAATGTTGCGGTCCTGAGGCGTGAAGGTGTCCTGGTGGTCTTTGAAGTGTATGATCTTGTACTGGCAGGAGTCCCAGTCAATTGACTTTAAATCTTTCTTCTTGCCCTGGGTCTCTGTGATATTCACAAAGACATGGTTGCGTAGTAGTTGGTCCACAGAGTCAGGGTAGATCTGGTGGTTGACACCTTCACGCTTGATGGTCAATACTGAGGTTGCCCAGTCTATGTGAGGGTTGTTCTTTTGTAATCAGTCTAGTCCCAGTACAATGTCAAACTTAGGAAAGTCAATGACAGGACCTTGAATGGTGGAGTGGAGGTTCTCAAGCATGACAGAGAGGGGGCAGTTTCCTTTGTCATGGTAATGTGGTGTTCATCAGCCAGGACCACATTCTTAATCTGCAAAGGATTAGTGGCCAGCTTGAACTTATTCACAAAGCTGCTGTTGACTAAGGTTTGGTCTGCACCTGAGTCCAAGAGTGCTGAGCCTGTGTAACTGCAAAAGTGGAAAGGATAAGACATCAATTTATTGGGATGTCTGGCAATGGTGTACAGTACTGGGTCCTCTGGGGGCACCTGGATCATTGGGTATTGGTTCACGTCCTTGGGTTGTTATTCATTGTTGGGCAAGTCAGGAGTTGCGTGGGGAGAGCTTGGCTTGCTTAGTGCTCTCCCCGGGCTTTTTTCCTCATCTTGATTGCCTTGCGTGGCGGTGACACGGAAATGAGTACGGTTTGACTGGCCATTGTTTCCATTTCCATGTCCATTAAGCCGTGGGTTTGTGGTTGGCGTTGTTCCCATTGCCTCCAGGGGGTGGTTGAGAGGAGCGCCTACCTGGATGGGAATCCTTGGGTCTTTCTTGTTTCCAGGTTGTGCCTTGTGCAGTGCGTTGGATGTCTGCTCTGCTTTTTCTGCTTCCCAGTACAGGCTTTGCAGGTTGGTCACCTGATCCAGGTTCACATGTCTCATCACATGCAACTTGAGAGCGTTGTAGTACATGAGGTGTGTGGCTGGGGTGCCAAAGGCCATGTTGGATGATGCATAAAGGTGGAGTTCCTTGTAGGGGCAGGTGAGTTCCTTTACAGTGCCTTTCTGGATCAGGTTCTTTACTTGGCGTATGATCATGAGTGCTGTATCTTTAAGCACAAATCTTGCCAGGAAGTCTTGCTTAAAGGTATCCCAGTTCTTGTCAGTGTGCTCTTTATGCCACTTGTTGCACCAGGTGCCAGTGTCATGGGTCAGGCAAATGGAAATTTCTGCAATCCAAAACTGCTGTGGGCATTCCATCTGAGCCAGCTTGCTCTGGGCAGACTGGATACATGCGGCGGCGTTGTTGTTGTTGGCCCTGGCAAAAGGTTCCAAGGCGGCGCTTCATGTCTTTGAGCTACATAGGCGGGCATGGTGGTTTTGTTGGCTGGTTGCAGCATTGATGGCAGAGCCTGAAAGAAACCTTGTGCAGACATGATGTTGAAGGCGGGTAGCAGGATCACTGTGTTTTGGTACAGGATAAAACCATCAGGTATTGCGGTACCAGGAGTGTACGGAGTCCAGTTGGGCAGGAGGCCAGACATAATTCTGTCAAGGATTTGTTGGCTGCGGCGTGTGCGGGCAACAGGCGGAATTTTTCAAGATGAGGTAGGATGGAGATCCTACCTGTGCTAACAATGTTGTAACTGTGCTGTTTTAGCAGAGTTACATGGGGAAAAATATTTAGAAGCTAGATAATAATCTTTATTGGGAGATAGTGATTATATAGTTCATGTGAATCAATGGATAGCAGGAACATGATTGGTGATCACATGTTTGGATGGAAGAAGGGGGTGGCTTGATCCTGATAACAAGTCAAGCACCAAAACAAGGTATCCACCATAAAGGATCATCATCTGTTAATGTTGTTGGATTTGGTAATTCAGGTTGACTTCCTAGTCTGACATCAAGTGACCGGATAATCGGATTGCGGGTCACAAACCTGCTTGTTTGGAACCTTGCTAGTGGGTTGAGCCTGCGGTTTCAACACAGACAAGCACTGAATATACCAACAATGAGGGAAAAGCTCAAGGGAGTGCTTAGGGGAGCTGCCCTCCCCTAATTCACAAGACTGGTACAGAGACCAAGGCGTGGATTCAATTACCATGATCCAAGTAACCTCCAATGATCCTCTACTGTTTGCTGCCCAAACTTGAAATAAACTCCTCATTTATCATTTCTGTTTTTGCAGATATCAGGGAACCACACTATTTGATACTGGGGAAGACCAATCCCTCATTGACAAGAAATTTTCTAACCTCATGAAACTACCCACAATATGAAGCAACATCAAGAGGGTCATCATGGCAGATAACAGAAGCACACCAGTCACCAAGGAAGAAAAACCTCTTTGCTCCCAAATTGGAGACGTGCAGACTGTGCTTAGTGGCCCTATCATACCAATCCCTAAATACAATTTATACTTGGCTTAGATTGGATGAGAAATACTGTAAATTCAGAACCTGAACGTAAAAATGCAGGATTGTCAAATCCTTGGTCCAAATTTCAAATCACTTTTGCAGGATAGCCTTTTTTTAATTAAATTGAATTATTTGTATTTTTATTTGAATTTTTAAAAATGCAGAAACTTATAGACACTTTGAAAAGTTCAAGTTGAGCTGCATATTTCCAATGGAAAAAATGAATTAACTGGAATCAGATTTGAAGCGTTCAAATCCATCAACCATTTTCATTAAGTTTACTATGTTTTTGAAATTGCGGGATTGTCAAATCCAAGAACCAAATTTCAAATCACTTTTGAATGCCACTAGTAAACTCAGATATTAATTTCAGAAACTGGAATCCAAATTTAGTGTGCACTAAGCACACTAGGAAACACCAACCCAAATCAAGAAGCTCCACTCTGGATAAAATCAAATGAAAAATCCAATCTCAACAACCATGTTTAGACATAAAAAGTGATCAAACTTTAAAATCATCCAAAACTGGAAAGGATACAATATTAATCACTTCAAATCACTGATATAGAAACTCTGCTACTATTAAAGGCTAAATCAAGAGAAAACAACTACCCATAACTAAACCAATAACTCCAAATAAATACATACTTAATCTAATATATATTTATTTTATTTTATTTTTATGGACCATCAATTGCATTCCCAACTCGCTCCTGCACCAGCCCGCGGGGCAGCCTGTCCACAAGGGCGTACCAGAGGGTCCAAGAACAGACCCAGAACCCAACTCAAGGGGAGTCATGCTGACAGACAGGCCTCCCAAGGTGTCAGCGCTATCCAACCACCTCCCGCATCCCAAGCCAGAACTACCAGCTTGAATCCCAGGCAGAAGCCACTCTCAAGGCCTGCTACCAAAGTCTCTTACACAAAGGCCATTGGGAATAATGAGGTTATTTACACCTCCACTGTATACCCAGTTATCACCCGGCCCCACACTCTTGACCCAAGAGTTGCTACTTCCTGCCCCTGCATCTTTGACACCACCTACAAGCCATCAGCAGCCACTGTTGAGCCATTTGCGCCTGTGATCTATTCCACCATTGACAACGCCAGCGCAATCAAGCGTGATCCCACCTTTTACACAAAGGTCCCCGTCTCCTGTGTTGAGCCTGGTAGCCAGGATGCTGTGGTACCTGCCAAGGGCTGGCGTTGGTTGACAGATAGTGAGTGTGAAGCTCTCTTCAACTGCTTGAATGGGGGAATGGCAGTTTGGGATATTGCGTCCCAATTTGGTGTCACGGCCAGGTACATTACCAACATCAACACCAAGTATGGCAACACCAGGAAAATTGCCAAATCCACCAAGGCTAAGCGGCAGCCAAAACTCTTGCAGCCTGTGCATATTGACGCAATAAAACAGTGGGTAGCCAGGGATTGCCACCTGGGCACGCTTGCTGTCCAATCAATGCTTGCCACAGAGTTCAGGCTTTCTGTTTCTAAAACCCTTGTTTACAAAACAATGGTTGATTTGGGCTTCTCTTGGAAGGTGCTCGGAGTTTCTCTGTACAATAGGAATAGTGAAAAGACCATCAAGGATTAACACATTTATGCCGAGACATATCTGGCACTAAAGGAGACCGGGAATGTCCAGTTCTTCTATATCAACAAATTGTTGTTTTCCTCCTCACTCAGGTCCAGGCTTGGGTGGGTCAAGAAGGGGTCCAAGGACGGCATAGCCCATTGTGCAGCTGTCTGTTCCCAGACCTATTCAATGGTTGCACTTCTTGGTCCTCACAGGTTGGACCAATACCAAATGATTAAGGGCTCCCATAACAGCAGGACCTTTCTCAATTTTCTCTGAGCTGTCAAGGAGTACCTGCGGATAAATTACAGCGGCACAACCAATGTTGTTGTGCTTGATAATGTTGGGCTCCATAAAGTGGATCGGGTTGTGTCTGAATTCCCCCCCATTGACAAAAACAACCACACCTCCAGCCACTGGCTTACCAATTGTCCAATGAGACTTCTCTTCCTCCCGCCATATTCCCCATTCCTGAATCCAATTGAGGAGGTGTTTGGTTGGATCAAGAATAAGATGAAACAAGGCTTTCCTCAGGACAATGAGGACCTATTCAACATCCTTGAGGTCAGTCAATTTGAGATGCCACCTGATGTAGTGGCAGCTTTTTAAAAGCACTCAGAATCCTTCCTTCCAAAAGCCCTGGCCTCTGAGCCAATCAGATAAATGGGCTCTCTGGGTTTTATTTGTTTTTTTTATTTATTTTGTTTTTATTAGGTCTCAAGAATTATTATTTATATATAATAATGCAATGTTTGATTGTATTATAGACATATAAGAATATGTAGAAAAGGTAAGTAAAATTAATTATACTAGGTATGAATAATATATTTTTATTATATTGCATTGAATATTATATCAACTGTTGCACTAACAAATGAATAAAATAAAAAAGATAGAAATAGAATTATTTTATTTAAATAATTGTTAATTGTTGATGGTACTTTGGCTTTTTTAAGCCACAAATTGGACCTTGCATGTCATCATCTGATCCTTATTATTTCAGTGTCACTATAGCCACATGACACAGAAACCAATGATTTTCATGTATTGCTTATTAATTAGTACTTAGGACGCGGGTCAAGCATATCAAATATGTTTAACAAATCACATTACAGGGGAAAAGTAATTTGAGTTCTAAAAAATCATTTGTTTAGAACAATAGTGGAGCAGGCCACATGATGCAGATAAATTCAATTCTCCATGTTTATCTTTGTGATAAATGGATCCTTACTCAACAAGTAGTAAATAAAAACATTTTTAATTCTTTTTTTATTTGATGTATTGGCAACTATAACTAATGTCTTTTAATATACTTAGATATATTAATATTATAATTTACATACTAAAATTTAAAATTAAAATTAAAATATTAAAATTAAAATATTAATTATAAATCTTAAAAGTTAAATATTAAAGTTATAATAATTGAAATATAACAATTTTATTAAATTGTGATTTATTCAATATCAAAATATTTGATATTAAATATGCCAATATTAAAGATTTTAACAGTGAATATTTAAAATAAAAAAAATAAAAAAATAAAATAAAAATTTTAAGTTGCACAGGAAAATGATTTATCAGGGGAATGCAAATTGCTAGAGGGGTGGTGCTCTGCACCCCGTTGGTTGCTGATTATTTGATAAAAGGCAAGTGGGTGAGAGAATTGACTAGGAGGTTTTTTTTGAGGGGCACGTAGTACCTGTATAGCGTTGCCAATGCAAATGAATCATAGAGGACGTGCTCAACTGTCCTGTATCCCTGTGGTGTTTTCTGTCTGTTGAGGGCTACGCGGCATATGTTGATCTGTATAGATACATCTTCTAATTTTTTCACGTTTGCTTTCAATATGCAGTGGAGCAGGATTCCCAGGTACACAGCGACATGGATTTGTTGCAAGGTATACTTTTCTGAGAACATGCACAATTTTTTGAAAGTTTGTACTAACCTATTAATATAGGATGTTTGGTTAAATTTGAAGAGGGTTCCAGAGGGCGCCCAACTTGTATCAGCCCCCCAGGCCTCGGCAAACAATATCAATAAAGGCTTAGAATTATTCACGAGGACTGCATCCCCAACTTTGTTTGATAGAGCTTTAAAAATTGCAGATTTCAGATATTCATTTCCAATTTGAAAGTCAGTTTTTATTAATTTTTTTTCATATTTGTTGATGTTTGTGAAGGGGAACCTTTGAATGCTTTCATATATGTATTCATCAAAGTTCAGTTTGATATCCCTGCAAATTTCATTCATTTCTTTGATTTTGATAGTTGATCCTAGTTCATATGCTTCCCTTATCCATGGCAAGCACCCCGCGGGTGGTTGATATTCCCTATTTTGAGCTTCAATATTAAAAAACATATTCATATTCTGTTGAACTATTTTATTTATTTGGTTTTTATTTGTTTGTTTTATAGGGGCCACCAGTGACTGGTAACCCTCATAAAACCAACTCAGCGTAAAAGCTGCCACTTCCGCAACCTCTTCCCCATCCCTGGTGATGACTAAAATAAATATAAGTTAAAAATAAAAATACTTACTGATTGTTTCCCCTGTGGCCCCCTCAGCCACAGGTGCCATATCAGCAAACTTCATGAGCGTTGGATGCTCTTCATTAATTTTCTTAGGCTTAATTTTTCTTATTTTTCTTGTAACTTGTGCTTCCTCTTGATTTTCATTTGATAAAGCTTCTGTATTTCTTGATGCGCTTCTGCTTCTTGCTTGTGTTTCATTTTAATCTGTTTCCATTTGGTCAGTTTCCTCTTCATTGGTGTTGATTTCCTTTTGAATTTCTGTTCCTTCAATTAGTTTGATCTTCTTATTGTTTTCTTTGGCCCCCTGCCAGAACTCCCACAAATTGTAGGCTGCGTTGTTGAATTCAAGACTTGATAAAATAGTTCCCTGTAGATTAAGTAATTTTTCTTTATTCTTTTCATCTATAATATTTCCTAACTTAACCAGAGCATCTTCTTTTGACTGTATCAGTGGGTGGCCCTTGTTACCCAGCTTCCCTGTCACTATTTTCCTGATATTTCTTTCTATCTCAACAACCTTTTGAAGGAGTGCTTCTAATTTGTTGATTAAGTTGTAGATTGTTGATATATTGTTTGAGTTCCATCAAAAAAACTGGTTTTTATAGTACTATGTTCAGCGCATACATATTTTTCATCATCATTAATAAATTAAAGACAATAAACGTAAATATTGGATTAAAATATTGCAATTAGACGTCAACTCTTGATATTATGTGCATAACTCAATGCATTTTGGTTAATAAAATACACTGTAAACTTGGCCTTTTCCATTATAATTTAATGAAATGGATTGTGTTTATATTAGAGAGCCATTAACGCTTAGTACAAATATTGATACATAGTGCATTTTACAGCCTGTATATTTACCTATTGGTAATAATTCTATAAACTTTTCAGTCAGATTTTACAAGGTAATATTAATGTAATGTGTTAATAAACTACAGTTTATTGTCATTAATTGGTTGATTTTCTTTGCTGTGGTGATTGTTCATTTTCTGATATTTCTGAACTAGTATCTAATTGGTTGGCTTCACATCCAATCAAACAGGCAATAGGAAAACAAGCTGTCACCCCAAGACTGGATGTGGTCAGGGTGGCAACTTGTTTTCCTATTGCCTGTACAATTGGATGTGAAGCCAACCAATTGGATACTAGTTCAGAAATATCAGAAAATGAACAATCACCACAGCAAAGAAAACCAGCCAATTAATTACAGTAAACTGTAATTTATAACACATTACATTATTATTACCTTGTAAAATCCAACTGAAAAGGATTACAGAATTATTACCAATAGGTAAATATACAGACTGTAAAATGCACTATGTATCAATATTTGTACTAAGTGTTAATAGCTCTCTAATATAAACACAGTATATTTCAATAAATTACAATGAAAAAGGCCAAGTTTACAATGAATTTTATTAAAAAAAACACATTGAGTTATGCACATAATATCAAAATATCAAGAGTTGATGTCTAATTGCAATATTTTAATCCAATATTTACTTATATTGTCTTTAATTTATTAATGATGATGAAAAATATGTATGCTCATAATTTTAAGCTATTTGTAAAATGTACAACATTGTATAAATTATGGGAAATGTTGATAATGTAAAAAGAAAATATTATGAATTATGAATTGAAAGAGAGATATCAATTTTAATAAGTTATCACAAAGAAAAGATTTATTTACTAATCAAAGGACGGGAAGGGAAGGGAATGGGCGGAATGAACATTGCCTTCATCTGCGCCTGTGAAAAGGGTGGCATCAGAGATAGTGGGGAGGGAATGGGTGGTGGCTTGGGAGTCAGGGTTGGAAGGCAGGTGGCTTGATGGGGGGGTTGGGGAGGCAGGGTTTGTTGAGTGGGAAGGGGCAGCAAGAGCAGTTTGCTTCAATTGCTCAAATGCTTCTTCCGTCATATATGCAGGCTTAGTGAAACAGATGAAGTGGTGTGGGGGGAGGCAGGCGTCCTTTCTGGACTTATCACTATCACTTGCATAGAAGATGATGAGATCAAATAAGTCCTGGACAGACGTGGAAGAGAAAAGTTCATAACTCTTATTAATTTGGGTGCATAGTTCATTGTAGGTGGCAGGCTTTAAGCGCCTGAGGGCAGAACCAAAATTGTAGAGACATACATCTGCAAGATGCATGTTGGCGTAGTTGATGGGGTAGGACCAGCAGATATGCCCTGAAGCCCTGATTTCTTGTGTTACCCATTCCCACTGCTCCATCTCTGGACTCAGTACAACTGTTTGCACGGCGTTTTATGTGGCCCACTCCTCCAGCATGGCCTTGAGCTCTGTCTGGTACCATACCCATCTGCGGTGTTCAATATTGCCAAGTAATAATTGACGCCCAATGGGGAAACTGCCAACAAAACCCCGACAAAATGATACAAGATTGGGCCGCGCTTGTACACGTCAGATTAGATGCACTTCTCTCCAAAGTCTTGGATACTGGCCAAGATCTTAGCGTATGATAGGAAGATGACGTCATTACAGGCCATCATTGCCCTTCCTTTGATAAAATTAATTATTGTTGCATTGTATGGATTGGTATCCATCAAAATGGGCCACCAAGAACCTGATTGGATAGGATTCTGGCAGCAACCACAACTCCGTGCATCCATGAATTCACCGTTTTTTTGTTGGTGAAGATGCCGTGGAGTCTCAACTGGAGATGTACCTGGACCAGGGGCATCCGCGGGTCACGTTCCATAATGGCCATCATAAGGGGATGAGCTTTATCACCTTTGGTTGAGGTACAGGCACCAGTTGGGGTCTTCTTGGTGGGGGGGCCACAGTTGGCGTGGGCTCGCAGGGTTGCAGCCATAGTGGACTTTGAAAAACCCATTGCGGCTGCAATTTCTCCAAGGGACATAATTTTGCCTTGCTTTTTAACCATTTTGAGAACAATCTCTGGGGTGATCAATTTTCTTCTGAATCTTGCAGGATGATTGGCTGGGGGAGGGACGTGTCCATCTTGGGAACTGATCAATGCCATCTGATTGGCTGTTTTAGGGTTCTGGGCTCTCTGGGTGACCACATGGCTGAAATGGCTGGTTCCAGATGCCATTGCTGATAAGGGATTTGGGTTTGCAGCTGCCTGTGCATGGTGGGCAAACAGGGCAATGCTTGAGGATGCAGGAGAAAGAACAGAATCCTGGGTGTGGCTTTCGGAGGGGCCTGTGGGTTGGGAGTGGCCATAGACAGAGGCTTCACTGTTAAGAGACCCAGTGTAGCCCTGCATAATTTTGTCAAGGCCAGGGAACAGCTTGTTGACTTGGTTATTGTTGAAAGAAGACATAATAAAAATTTTATTATAATTTTAAACTCAAGAAGAGGAATGTATATTTTAGTCAATTTTATTGTTATATATGTCAATTTTGTGAATATTACAATCTAAATTTTAGCCGTCCTAAAATGGAATAAGGTCATTTTTGAGAATGCCTGTGCTTCCTAAAAGAATTTGCACAAATCCACTATAGATCCATTATCATCCTTTTTGAGACACCCATAAATTATATTTATTTCAAATTCCTTGCAATTATGATTTGAAACTTGGTTCTTGGATTTGACAATCCCACAATTTCAGATTTGTTAAGTTTTCCATGATGTCTATGATTTGTTTGAAATACAGGAAATCTCAGATCATACATAAGAATCCTGCATTTCTGATTCATGTATCCCGCATTTGTTTGTTGGGTTTTGTCTTTTGTTAGTTGAGTTATCTGCTCAAGAGATTTGGAATTTGCCAATTTAAATAAACCAAAAAAGTCAAATTAAATGGTTGATTTTATTAAATATTTTATTTTTCACTCAGCTGAGTGGCCCGCAAAAGTGATTCAAAATTTGGACCAAGAATTTGACAAGCCCACATTTTTACGTTCAAGTTCTGAATCTACAGTACCAAACCTCATATTGACTGGGATAGTGCTACCCTCACCATTCAACAAGGCAAAGCACATTGATATGTTTACTCAACTCATCTTGACACACTTATGAGAGACCACATGTTTGTAAAAATCATGGAAACATAAGAGGAAACTGATACTAGCAAAATCAATTGAAACACCTGCACATACAAGGTTATCCATTCCAAAAATATGGAAACCAAACGTGAGAAGGACTACATCATAGAACAACTAGTCAGTGAGTTCCCCTCTGTGTTCCAGGAAGCCTTACCAGGCTTACCACCCAACTGTGGTATACAACACAAGATTGAACTCAAAGGAAGTATGCCAAAAGCACGCTCAATCTATTGCCTCCCACCCCAAGAAGGCAATGCCCTGAAAACCTATCTGGATGAAGCCCTTGAGAAAGGCCTAATCTGGCCTTAAAAATTGCCTTTGGTGCTGTTGTTTTCTTTGTAGCAAAGAAAGACAGATGAATCTGCCTTGCCACAGACTAAAGAGCACTCAATGAGGTCACAATTAATAACAGGTATCCCCTTCCCCTGATCAATGACCTTTTTGACGCCCTGGGGGGTCCCAAATCTTCACAAAGATTGATTTAACAGCAGGCTATCACCAAATTTGCGTAAAGCCTGAGGACATCCCAAAGACCACATTTAGAACCAAGTACAGGTCCTTCAAATGTGTTGTCCTCAATTTTGGTATGACAAACGCTCCCAGCATCTTTGTGACCTTCATGAACAAGGTTTTCAAGGAACACATCAGAAAATGTGCAATCATCTACCTAGACAGCATAATAATCTACATTTAAACCTTAAAGCAACACTGGGAAGATGTCTGCCTGGTCCTCTCCACCCTCAAAGAAAACCAACTCATTGCTAAATCATCAAAATGTGACTTCTTCTTGTCTAAACTCCCATTCCTTGGTCACATTATCAGTAAGGACAGAATCAAACCAGACTCAGAAAAGATATGTGCCATAACCAAAATGTCAGCCCCCAGAAATAAAAGCAAGCTCTGTACCTTCCAAGGCATGGTAGCCTACATCAGAATATTCATCTCTGACTGGGATGCTCTGATGGCTCCCTGTCAGCTATTATAGGCAAAAAAACCAAGTTTATCTGGACGCCACTACAAGACCAGCACTTTTGCTAACTAAAAGAATGTATGATCACTGTTCCTATCATCCAGCATTAAATCACAAAGGAATATATGAGTTAGAAACCAATGCATTCAACTACACCATAGGAGGGGTACTCTGTATCCAGACGGCAGAAAAGGACTTCCTCCCAGTGGTGTACAAGTCAAGGAAACTATTTGACGGCAAAAAAAGATAACCCATACACAACAAAGAATTGATAGCCATCATGCACTGCCTAATGAAATGGCAATGCTACCTAGAAGGGGCCCAAACGTTCAAAGTCCTCACTGACCATAAATTTTTGATATTCTTAAAACACAACAGCACTTATCAAGAATACAGGCCAAGTGGATGAGTCTCATACAGAGATACCCAATGCAGATTGAGTACAACCGGGCAAGGAAATGCTTACTGCAGATGCCCTATCAAGGCTATATAGTAAACATGTTCTATGCGCTGATGGGGACCCTGATTGGCCCATGTTAATCATGGGGAATCTCCAAGAAGGGTTAACACCTGGCACCCCAATGGACATCCAAGAGAAAGTCCTTAAGAACAAACATCTGTTCAAAAATGTATATGACACATTGCACTGAATTCTCCCAAGTGGTGCCACTGTAACTTACATCCTGTCAACATAAAAGATTGAGACAATCCTTTGATATCACATAGACTTGGGGTACACCTATATTAGGAACTTGCACAAATATTTCAAGACACACTACTGGTGGCCCAAAATGCTAGATGATATCATCAAAGTATAGAGCAATGTGAAGTCTGTGAGAAGTACGCCCAATCCAAGGCACCACCCAAGTCAGTAGTACCAGTATCAATCACAAAACCTTTTAAGGTGTGGTTGCTGGATATTGTGGGACCAATTCCTGGCAATAACAAAGGCAAAAAGTACATCATAACAGCTATTGACTATGCAACCAGGTGGCCTGTGGCACAAGCCACAAAATAGCACAAGGGAAACAATGTGAGACAATTCATTGGCAAAGAGATCATAGCAAAGATTTGGGAAACCTGACCTCCTGATCACAGATGGAGGAACTGAACTTAAAGCTATTGACACCAACATCTACCTTGCCAAAAATGGAATAAAACACATCACAGCCAGCCCATACCACCCACAAGTAAATGTACAAGTAGAACAACTAAACAGATCCCTAGTAGAAGCCCTCAGTAAGTTATCTGCTAATAATCCAAAAGCCTGGGTCACCATGCTGCCAACAGCACTCATGGTATGCAGAACTCAAGTCAATTTTAATACAGGCAAAAGCCTATATGAAATCATCTATGAGCAAAAGCCTGCCCTTGTTAGTACAACTGCAGGCCACAATTACCTCTACCAAAGAAGGTGCCAGATGACAGTAATCCTGACGTACAGCATGTCAGAAAAGACCAAGAAGATATGGAGCAGAAAATGATCACAAGAGAGGCAATCCCACTACAGCAGGAGAGATTCCAAGTCAGGGACAAAATCTGGGGTGTCAACCATGACCAGCACAAGTTAGATCCAGGACTATGTGGGCCAGGCATTGTCACAAAGGTCAGACCCAATAATACCTACCTCATCAAAGGAATTGGCGCCCAAACTGAACTGAAACACATGTACCATGGCTGAATCTGCCTGTGAAAAGCAAGAACGGCTCAGCGCAACTCCAGAATCCCTGTTACCAACGCCAAACTGGACCAATACCAAGCCTGTATCCCTTACACTCTCAAGAATATTCCCAAGGCTCTGTCTTCCAGCACCCCAGAGGGAGATGGTGCAACATCTTTGATTACTCCCTCTTGAGTAATTAACACCCCAAGTAGTTCACCAAATGAGTCACCAAACAGCTCACCAACTAATCATTAAAGCAGTGGCACCACTATCATTTAACCATCTATTACAGGAATCACACAATCCAGATCATAAGAAGAACACAACTTGAATAAGCTGTGTGAATTAAGAGGAACATTACTCAGATAAGCCCCATGACCATCATGACGTATATAAACAGTATGTGGCTTCCCATGATACTATATAATATCATATCTTCATATCAGATAAAGTATCATTCTCTTCTTAATTTTCCCCTTTATCTTGTATATTATACTTCCCAGAAGTATATACTTGACATAATATATTTTTTATATTAATATTTTTTAGGCTTTATTTCAAAATTTATTTATGGTTAATTTAGGCAAAAAATACAAAGTTTTACACTAAAAAACTAATTATAATTTTTCCCTTTGATATTATTAATATTGCCTCAAAAGCAACAATACATTTCCTTTATGAAAGTTCAAAAACAGGGTTCAAAAGCCGTCTTTTTGACCCCCAATTTAACATTTTGGCTTTTATAGAGCTGTTTTTTTCTGTCAAACTAGATATATCAATGCTCTAAACCTTAAAAAATTTAAGCTCAAAGGGTTTTAGAATACCCACATTATTCCCAAAAATAGTTTTCTGAGAAACCAAAAATTCAACATTTGACATAATTTCTAGCCTTTAATGTTGGAAAATAAATTCTAAAATTCTAGAAACAAAGCCATAATGCCATATTTGTTACAGTAGAAAGACAAATGGAAAGGATAACACTTCCTTGTCAAACTTGAAACCAGCAACAGAAAGCTGCTAAACCTTTAATTATGTTAGATAATTTAAATATTGTACTTGGCAAAAAATGAGTGAAAGCAGGAGTTGCCCAAATACCCCTCAAAAATATAGACTTGTCCTGATTTATACCAATTATGTTGTGTTTGGTTCTTGGGGACAACATCCAGGAAGACACAGCAGGAAACCTTTATTACAAAAGATTTGAGGCTCAAAGCTAGCCTTGGGTTATCCTTCAGGTAAAAATAAGGACAAATACCTTAATTTTATCGAATAAACAAAGAAGAGTTCCTTTTTTCAGAAAGAGAGGGAAAAGCTTGAAGATTATAAAAGCCAACACAAATGTGGATAAACTTGTCTTTATTAGGGAAAATGCTTCTACTTAAATAGTAGACAGAGGGTGTTGATCATTCACTAGGTAGACAGTGTGGCTGATGAGGTAATTCTAAACTGAACGCATACTAGGATCAGTCAGGTGCAGGTAGGGTAATCTGGAATGGGTGGACATTGATGTTGAACCATTTGAGGAAGGTAAACAAAATCTGAAATCAAAATAAAATCCAACCAAGTCTTTGCAAATATTGATATTCAAAGGCCATATTGAAAGACCATGAATGGCACAATTTCTGACAAATTAATTATGATAAGAAAATTACGCACTATACATCAATTGGAGATAGTTGCGCTCAACCCACTAGTTACCAATTTTATGAATTATGACGTCACCAAGTCAGATTTCAATGCTTGTCCTTCAAATACAGAAAAAATTTGACCTATCCAATCAGAAGCTGTGAAATCACCCCCACCCCCATCCTAAACTCGCTTAAACATTCCCCATTTACCTCTAGAAACTTGTTTCTAGATAGCTTACTTACCCTCAAATAAAAAGAAAGCTTTCACAAAAAATGTTAGCTCACCTGAGGCTGTTTGCCCCTGTCCTTGAGAGATTAGCTTTCAGGCACCCACCCACTAGGAAGTAGTCTCCCTAGGTGGGGAATGATTGTAGAGGGATTTAGTCCTGTGATCAGAGACCCCACAGGTAAGGAGACCATTCCTAAATGGAATAATTCTCCAACAAGTTGATACCTTTCTAGCAGGGAGTTGAAGTACCCCAAGAAGAAGTACACTCCCAGATAACACAGTAAAAATGCCAAAGCCAAGGGACAGAAGACTTGGGGCTTGGTAACCTGGCTGGTGGAACCATAGACCTTGGTTTCTTCTCAAACAGGAGGGTTGTTTGAAAGAGGAGTTGCAGTATACCAGACTCCTGGAATCACACGTCTCCAGGAACTGTCAAGGAATTGGGTCTCTGGCATTGTATCCAAATCAGCGCGTGAACCCATAAAAGCACTTTTAAACACCGTCATAATCAGGACTATCCAGAATAATCATTTATACCCAAGAGACTCCAAAGGAGGAGTATTTGGTAATTTCATGGTTTGGAATTCAGAGGCTTAAGTCAAATAAAAGATAAGCAAGATAATTCACTTGGGTGAATGTAGACTTTATTGATTGAACAAGTAATAGATCATAACTTACCAGCCTTTTATAGCATGGTAGCAAAATGATAAACTGGAGGAAACATAAAGGAGATCAAACTCATTGAGATGAAATTGGAGATATTTAGAGGATTTTAGAGATCCTGGGGAGTTTGGTATTAAAACTAAGATTATTTGACTTATTGGAGCCATTATACTGACCTCAGAGTGGTTTAAAACAATATTTGATTTAAATTAACCAACCAAAGGAACAGGCAAAAGCAGGATATGACCAGCTATTCCCCAGTCAAAACTGGGGAAGGAGAGCAGGGCCTAGCAGCAGAACCAGTGGCCAACAGGCAAGTTGTAACCAAATCAAAGTTGAAACTGTTGTCAACGTCATTGGAATGCTTAAAAGTATCTATCAAAAGGATTGTTGTAACAGCTGATTGGCTGGAATTGCTAATTGAAGGTAACAATTTTTTTTAGCTAAACTAACAGTTTCTTTAAATTGAAAGTCAACACAGACAGGGGAAGACCCGGGTTTGAATCCTGTTGTTGAATTTCCTTTGTCCAGAGCTATATTGGTGCCATAGAATTCAGGTAAAAAAGAAAAGTTGCTACTAACTAACCCAATAATTTTAGGAGACCCAATTAGCCCCAAAGAAGGGGATATTTCTGCTAATGTACCAAGAGATAAATTGTTGTCAGTGGGTCTGGAAGAGCATTCCTGACACTACCCCCACCTAAGGGAAGATCCCTCCTAGCAAGGAATTCCGCAAGAACCTCCAGGCAGTGCTGCAAGTTCTCTTCAAGCTCCCAAGAGTTGGACTCCTCTCCATAGTCCTTCTATTTGACCAGGAACTGTGACTTCCCCTTCACTTGGCGAGAGTCAATTATGTCCTCCACCTCCCATTCAAAGGTGTTGGAGACAATATGTGGATCAGGATTTCTTCCTTCAAGATTATTGGGATTGCCATCAAAAGGAGTCAGAAGATCCACATGGAAGACATCATGTATGCTAGATTCAGTTGGAAGCGCAAGTCTGTAGTTCAAGCTAGAAAGTTTCTCCAGAACCTTGAGTGAACCAATCTTCTTGGGTCCTAGCTTTTTGCTAGATATCTTTAACTTAAGATTGCAAGCGTTCAGGTAGACAGAAGAGCCTACTACGTAGTCCTTCTCTGGAGAACGGTGGCAATTGGAGCATTTCTTGTATTCCTTGCAAGCTTTGGTCAAGAACAAGATCAGGTCCAAGTGTATTTTATTTGTTTGGTTTGCTAGCTTGTCTGCCTGGGGGTACATTGATTCTGAGACTGTGGTTGGGAAACTCTCCAGATCAAACCCAAAATTAGCAAAAAAGGGTGACATTCCAATAGAACTGTGATAAGCAGTGTTATAGCATAGCTGAGCCAAGTAACAGAAGAGACTCCAGTTATCTTGTTGAGAATTAACGTAGAGACAAAGATACCCCTCCAGAACCTGATTGACTAGCTTTGTTTGTCCATCCATCTGTGGATGAAAGGAAGTGGATAAGTTAACCTTGACTTCCATTTGTTCCATAAGGGCCTTTCAGAAACAGAATTTTAAATTGGACCCCTCTATCTGACGTGATGTCTGTGGGAAAACTGTGATTGCATACTACTCTTGCAAAGAACATGTTGGCCACTTCCTTGGCAGTGCAGGACAAAAACGGAATAAATATGGCATACTTGGTGAAACAGTTGACTACTACCATCACCCCAGTATTCCCACTGCTGACTGGTAGATCAACTATAAAATCCATAGATATGGAGGACCAGAGGCGTGTTGGAATTGGGAGCAGACAGAGAAGACATTGAGGCTTGGAATTTCCCGGCTTGTTCCTTCCACAAGTCACACAAGAGCGGACAAATTCACAAACGTCCTTCTTCATGCCAGACCACCAGTATTGTCTGCTCTGTCTCTTCAAGGTTTTGATAAGACCTCCATGTCCCGCCAGTCTTCCTTTGTGCATATGGCTGACTGCTTGGGTTTGCAGGCTACCTTCAGGGATGACTAATGAGCCATTAACATAAGAAATTCCCTGATTATTAACCATTACTGCCTTAGGAGTTTTCTTCAACATGCTGGTGAGCTCTTCCTGGAAGAAAAACGACATCTGGGCTTCCATAATCTCTTGGTCAAGGGCAGTGAAGGCAGATATCTCAATGATGCTGGAGAGAAACTGGGAGAAGATAACACTGCTTGGTTATTGTGGTCAAGGTCTGCGGCTGGATTGTCCTTAAGGTCTTCATGTCTGCTAATTGCATCTGGGACTATGTTTAATTTAACGGGTGTATATTTTATTATGAAGTCATAGGCTAAAAGATTGATGGCCCATCTGGCCAGGCAAGGAACAATCTTCCGTTTCTTGGTGAAGTACAAAAGATTCTTGTGGTCAGTGCAAATGATTGTAGGGTACTTGCTCCCCTTAAGGTATCTTCTCCAGTGCTTCAAGGAATTCACAATAGTGTACAGCTTCTTCTTGTACACGTAGTAATTGCGTTCCCAATCCAATAGCTTGTAAGAGTAGAAGGCCACATGGTAGAATTCACCATCCTCCCCTTGCTGGAGGATTACCCCTCTCAACACGTAGTTGGACGCGTCAGTTATCAAAATAAATTGGCAGTATGGATCAGGAAATAACAGTACAGAAGCCAAAGTGAAGGCATGATTAGACATGTTGAAGGCTTCCTGGGCCGGAGTTGACCAGGCAAAAGGAACCTTACTGGAAGTGAGAGCCCTCAGAGGAAGAGCAATAGCCAAAAAGTCCTTGATAAACTTCCAGCAAAAATTGGCCAAACCAAAAAATCCATGGAGCTTGGTGCAGGAGGTTGGTACTGGCCAGCTCAAAACTGCCTAAACTTTAGAAGGGGCAATTGTAAAGCCACCAGGCTTAATGGAATACCCCAAGAACTCAATTTCTGAAGCAAAAAACTTGCACTTAGACAACTTACAAAACAGGTTAGCCTTGGTAAGGGCTTCCATGACTTCCTTAAGGTGGCCAATATGGCTTTTTTCATACGGGGAGTAAAGTAATATATTGTCCAAGTAAACCATCACACTAGTGTCTAAGAATGAGAACAATACCTCATTCATAAGTCCCTGGAAGGCAGCCAGGACGTTACTGAGACCAAAAACCATAACTAAGTATTCATAAAGGCCAAAAGGAGTTCAAATTGCTGTCTTCCATGTATCACCTTCAGAGATGCAGATCTGGTTGTAAGCATTTCATAAGTCAAGTTTGGAGAAGGTACAGGCGCCTGTAAGTTTATCTGTAAGGGTTTTGACAGCCAGAAGTGGGTTTCAATTTTTAATAGTAATTGAGTTGAGCTTGGCGTAATCCACTACAGGCCAAAGAGTCCCATCTGACTTCTTGACAAAGAAGATGGGCAAGGAGCACAATGAGTTGGAGCGGCGTATGAAACCCTTCTTCAGATTTTTGTCCAAGTATTCCTTCAGGGCTATGCCCTGTGCTTGGTTTGTTGGGGAGAGTTTGCCCCAAGATGGTACACTTCCAGGGATCAGCTCAAATCTGAGATCTGAGGTCTTGTGAGAGGGTAATTCATTGCAGCTGGACTCACTAAATAGGCTCTCATAATGGTGCAGTTCCTCGGGAAGTGACCTCTTATGGTGGGTGTTGTTCTATCTCAGACTAGAGATGAGTTCTAACTTCGTGTGACCGTGTGTATTGTATTGACCAATTGGAACCAAAAAGTTGCTTCCCTGATTGGAGAACTCAATTTGATGTGTGTTCCAATTGATATTCATCCAGGCTTGCTTGCACCATGGGTAGCCAATGATGACAGGGCAGGCAAGGCCTCAGATGGTGGAATAATTCAGAGTAAATGACAACCCGGCAATGCAGGTTTCAATAGGGCAAGAGATTTGATTGACATGGATGGCAGACTTGTTAGCCAACAGCACAGATGAGGGGGTATAGTCTTCAATATGTAGTAGCTTCAAGATAGAATGATCAAGGAAGTTTCCCATGGCACCTGTATCCAGAAGGGCAAAGGTGTCAAGGCTTCCTTGACTAGTCTTGATTGTAACAGGAAAGGAAGCATTAGACTTATTGGCAGATTTATTTGGGTTGGCGGCTGCCAAAACTGTTGATGGGGTCTGCTGGATGCAGTTGAGGGCAAAGCAATCTTTAGCCTGATGACCCTTATTACCACAATACAGACAGCAACTCTTGTCAATGTGGCTTTTACGTTTGGTGTTGGAAAGCTGGTATCCACTGCCTTCCTTAGGTACAAGACCCGCAGGAAGTATATCAGGTTTGGTCTTCTTGGTAGGCAGCATCTGGCGTGAGGGGGGTTTCAAGGGAGGAAGTTGTTTAACACAAAGGGACCAGCGGAGAATTTCTTGAACAAGGTCTTTGTAGTCAGTAGGGAGAATGTGGTGGACAAAAAATCCTTTAAGTTCTGGGGAAAGTCTCTTCTGTAAGAGATAACAGGCTTCTTCATTCCCATCCCAATGGCATTCTTGATTTGCGTGAATTTCTCAATGAATTCCAAAGTGGCCATCTTGCCCTGATAGAAGCTAGATATTTGGTGATGGAGTTCTTCAGTTGAGAGTTTGGGAAAAATGGTGGACAGAAGGTGTTTGCAGAAATTAGGGTAGTTGTGGAGCAACTCATCTCCCTTACAAATTCTTTTTGTGTACCACTGGCGGGCCTTGCCTTTAAGCTGTTCAGCAATGTGGTGAACCTTCTGCGCATCTGTGCAAAAATGTTTGGGGGCAGTCTCAAAATATCAATTGAGAAAAGGCAAGTAGCTTCAAGATTTTGTTGGAGGCTTTGTCCTCCAGTTGAGCAACTGAGATGCTGTTCAACACCACAGTCTGAACCTGGCTGTTTTCACGGGTTTTGGGCAAGGAGAATTGCTTGCTTAGTGCTGCCACTAGGTAGAAAGTGAGACATAAAATGGTAATAATAAATACCAGCGCCATTGTTTTAACTAGTCCTAGCTGATACTCAAGCTCTAAGGTCTTGACTTGGCTTGAGGTCCCAAAGAAGGCCTCAAAAATAGGTTCAATCAATCTGTCAGGCACCCACCCACTAGGAAGTAATCTCCCTAGGTGGTGAATGATTGCAGAGGGATTTAGTCCCGTGACCAGAGACCCCACACGCAAGGAGACCATTTCTACATGGAATAATTCTCCAACAAGTTGATACCTTCATAGCAGGGGGTTGAAGCGCCTCAAGAAGAAGTACGCTCCCAGATAACACAATAAAAATGCCAAAGCCAAGGGACAGAAGACTTGGGGCTTGGTAACCTGGCTGGTGGAACCATAGACCTTGGTTTCTTCTCAAACAGGAGGGTTGTTTGAAAGAGGAGTTGCAGTATACCAGACTCCTGGAATCACACGTCTCCAGGAACTGTCAAGGAATTGGGTCTCTGGCATTGTATCCAAATCAGCGCGTGAACCCATAGAAGCACTTTTAAACACCGTCATAATCAGGACTATCCAGAATAACCATTTATATTCAAGAGACTCCAAAGGAGGAGTCTTTGGTAATTTCATGGTTTGTAATTCAGAGGCTTAAGTTAAATAAAAGATAAGCAAGATAATTCACTTGGGTGAATGTAGACTTTATTGATTGAACAAGTAATAGATCATAACTTACCAGCCTTATATAGCATGGTAGCAAAATGATAAACTGGAGGAAACATAAAGGAGATCAAACTCATTGAGATGAAATTGGAGATATTTAGAGGATTTTAGAGATCCTGGGGAGTTTGGTATTAAAACTAAGATTATTTGACTTATTGGAGCCATTATACTGACCTCAGAGTGGTTTAAAACAATATTTGATTTAAATTAACCAACCAAAGGAACAGGCAAAAGCAGGATATGACCAGCTATTCCCCAGTCAAAACTGGGGAAGGAGAGCAGGGCCTAGCAGCAGAACCAGTGGCCAACAGGCAAGTTGTAACCAAATCAAAGTTGAAACTGTTGTCAACGTCATTGGAATGCTTAAAAGTATCTATCAAAAGGATTGTTGTAACAGCTGATTGGCTGGAATTGCTAATTGAAGGTAACAATTTGTTTTTAGCTAAACTAACGGTCCCTTTAAATTGAAAGTCAACACAGACAGAGGAAGACCTGGGTATGAATCCTGTTGTTGAATTTCCTTTGTCTGGAGCTATATTGGAGCCATAGAATTCAGGTAAAAAAGAACAGTTGCTACTAACTAACCCAATAATTTTAGGAGGCCCAATTAACCCCAAAGAAGGGGATATTTCTGCTAATGTACCCAGAGATAAATTGTTTTCAGTAGGGTCTGGAAGAGCCTTTCTGACATTAGCCTTGGTCATGGTCAAGGTTGTCCTAGATTCCTTGGCTGCCCCTTGGCCTGCCCTCTATATGCTGGCTTCCCTGATCTCTTCTAATTTGCCCCTGCAAATAATTTTCTCAACAACAATTTTCTCCACCATCTTTTGTTACACAATCCATGGTTCCAAGATGTTGAAACTATCCTCCCAATTTGGTCTCCTGCTACTCAAGCAACTATTGATTTGTTTATTATACCCTTATTAAATTTCTTTGAATGAGGCAGCTCACCACTTTACTCTAACAATATTCTGGCTCCTCAGAAAGCTGTTATTTATAACAAGGTTGGTAATGTTTTTAGTCTATTGCAACATAAGTCCAGTTGTCAAGATTTCTGGTCTTGAATGTATTATATTTATTGTCATTTTTGGGGTTGTTGATAGAAGATTTTATGCAACAATATGTAATTAACAGTTGGTTTTTGTTGTGAGAATTGGGGAGCAGGTTAGGAGGAAATAAAACCACACTCTCAACCACAATTTTTATTGTGGTTTCAGCAACAACCAAATGGTTGTTGCTAACAAGTCCTGGGAGGCCATAGGTGGAAGAAATTAACTGAACACCAAAAGCAACAGAAAAACCAAATGGCCAAATTAGACTAACAAACTTCAAAATTTATTAGAGTATAGAATGGTAAAGCAAGGTCTTTTACAACTCTTGCATTCATTTAAGGAGATGAGGAAATTGGGGTGGGAGATCAAATGTCATCAAACTAATTGAGCAATGATTTGAGCAAATATGAGTGCATTTCTTGAGGCAGGAAAATCTTGACAAATTTTGGATGGGCATAATCAAAAAGGAAACCCAACTTAACTAAAAATTAAGGAACCTGCTTTGGACGCAATTACCACTGCTCCCAGCTGCTCTTGCATATGATATTTAACCAGAGGTGGCTTTTGGGTGGGTTAGGTGGGGGCATTGTTGGAATAATTCCACAAGTATTAATTCAAGGGCTTTTCTTGGGCTTTTTCAGTAAATCTTTAATAATTGTTCAAACACAATTTGGCGGAGGTCCCCAAGCATTTGGTGGGAATTGAAGTGGAGGCCTAAGGGAGAGACATAACTTTACACTTGGGGTTCTGCAGCTGGCAATCACTTGTTAGCCCATAGGAGAATTTCATGGTACTGTAAGTGGAAAGTGGTGTGCTCTCACTTGGATACTTCTGACTAATAGGTATTGGCTAGTAGTGATACACTAAGATAGAGATGACAAGTCTCTATCTACCAAGGGTAAATGTTCTACTCATCTCATTACTAGGAGAGCTCCTTTTATAGGGCATCTAACCCTCTTACCAGGATTATCTTCTAACTCTTATTGGCCATTTTAAGGTTCCCCAGACTGTCAATTTAAGCCCCCAGAGTTAGGCATCCATGCCAGCACAGCATGGGATCACAATTAATTGTTGAACCTCATGTATGTGCAACAGGGTCCTGGCAGCATCTTGTCTATTATTCATGCAGCTTCAAATATTGGTTACCCTTTTAATGGGTACTTTGCATCAAACATTGATGGGTTAACTGAACTTTCATAAAGTTTGCATTTTAGGATTGAATCCAGATGTTTGAAGGTTTGGCAGGGTTGTGTCCCTTGAAAATTTTTATCATATTCCCAATTCTTCAATCTAATTAGCTTGAGTATAATTCAATCAATAATCTGTGCTTGTATAAGGACCAAGCTCTAGAGTAATTTGCAATATTCTGATATCTGAACCTATCATTGGGACCACATAGATAATTTATCAAGCTTGACAGCAGGGTGGCACATAGACATTAGTAGCCAATGAATCAGAAGGATGATGGACAAGTCTACCATATTATCCCAAATTCTTGACACCAGTTTATGTCAACAATAAAATCTGGGCAAAAATATATTTTGGTAAATGGTTTTATAAAATCAAATAATATTAAAAAAATAATTACTAAAAGCTAAAATAACTAGATATCAAGCCCCCCTAAAAACTACTATAAAAGCCCCCTAAACTCTGGTGAAAAATATCAAGAAACTTACAATATCTAATAAAAAGACCAGGTAAAATCTTCCTTAAAACTCTTAAGTTTAAGAGCTAACAAATAGCAATTCATGTTTTAATAGTAAGCCTAACACAAATAAACACAAAAAAACAAATCAACAAAAAATAAAATCAATTAAAAGCAAAATGGCCCCCACTGCAATTCTGATACCAGGTTTCTGAGGAACCAAAGCCCAAAAATATGGTATCATTTTAGAAATTTAAGATGCAATTTATTAATTAAAATCCAAAGATGATGTTATATTGTCAGATTTTAGTTTCTCAGAAAAACAGTGCCAGGATTGAAGTGGATATCAGCAAAATACCCATTTTTAAAATTGCAATATTTTCTAAATTTTGCTACTATTCTTTTATTTAGATATTATCCACAAGAAGCAGTTCAGGGTATCCAACAAGATGAAGGGATCTACCACTCAAATATCACAAGCCAGCCAATCTTCTGAGGGATGGTTACCAGAAAAACCCACCAAAAGCTTCCTCAACAGGTCCTTCTACAACAGTGCTGAGAATAGCACTTTCATCAAATCCACAAGTCAAAGGAAGATGAGAAGAAGATGAAAGATATGGTAGCTTTCAGAGCTGCTAGGATAAGCAAAATCAAGTCAATCCAAATCAAGATTCACTCAATTCCAAATAAAATCAACTTTGTTAAAGAAGGAATGAAATTCAAAAAACTTATATTGAATTAAAATAGATTTGGTGTCAGGAAGCCAGGCATAGGTAGAGGCGTTGGACAGCTTGGGATGGGGTTGGGCCAAGCTGGCGGGTAATGCCCACCATAGAATGGGTGCTAACTTGATAATGTAAGACATGGATTGCTCAAGTAAGGACCAGGGTCCAGAGGTAGGGACCATGGAATCCACCATTCCTATCAAAGTGATATAGAGTACTCCAAACAGTTGGGTGGACATAGTCTCTGCAGTGGTGGGGGTCTCAATTGGGCAGTCAGGTTGTGGGGTTAAGGGTGGAGTCATAGGGACAAAGTAGGCAGGTAGATAATTGTACTTGTCTTTGAACAATAAGGGCGGCACCTTGATCCTCTATCCTTCACGTCCTATGTATTCAGTTCCTCTAGTCCTTGCCAAGGGGTCAGCAATGAGGATGGTCTCCAATTTGTACTCTGCGTAGGCAGGGTTGGGAGGATATTTGGTAAAATGCACAGATCCAAAGGGGGCTCCTGGGGGATGGTTGTTGTAAATTAGACAGCATGTGTATAATGGTCAGGGCTATCAGTGGAAATTAATCCTGATAGTCAAGACTAAACTGGTTTGCACCCAAATCTGTTGGATCTGATGGATTTGCATTCCTAATTGTATCTGGGACGTTACAATAGGTTTGCCGTACTATTACATCCAGGTTGGATCAGGTTCAGGAATTGCTAGCAGCTTCTGTAATTGGTAGCTGCAAGCTGCAGCCACTCCGGGGTAATGCACACCCACTCTTCTCCGTTGGATTGTCCAGATTGTCCTAAGATGAAAAAATACGGATGCAAGAGCCTGGTGGATAGCAGAAGATCATGTAATGTTCCTAACAATGATGCAGGTGTTAATAACACTTCTGCATCCATTATGCAGCCTGGATGGTATATAAACTTCCTTTCTTTCCAAATAAAAGATACTTTTCACATATTAATTCTTGCCTTTACTCAACTCAGCTGTTATCTATTAACTAAAGTTAAAGACTATAGAGTAATTGGACCTGTATTAATTTGTGTATAGGCCTGAAATCATACTCTCCCAAGATAGCACTATAGACGTTAATCCCCAAGACGTCCAAGGCCAAATTCACGACATTGGTGCTCACTCCTAGAATGTTTTCTTTCAAACACACCAAACCTGCAGGACACCCCCGCCGTGGTCCTGTTTCAGCCCAGGGAGGGAATGGTCCACTCTCTGCTTCTGTGTTGGCATACCTGCGGAGCATACTCCAGCAGACGCCAGAACTCTCCTTCCTGGAGACCACCAACCAGGATGGTTCTTCCCAAAACCCCCATGAGCTGCCTGTACTGATCCAGTTCATGGGAGATGTGCAAAGACCTCCCTCCATTCAATGCTACCAAACTTTAAATTTGAATGTGGCAATCCCCAACCCTGTTAATGACAATATTGTACCCTCCTCCCAGATTTTGGACTCTACCATCCAAGGAATGGATGAAGGAGCAGTACAAGATGGAGAAAACTTGGCCCGCCTGGCAATCCAGCCAGCGTATGGACCCTCCATCAGGGAGAGATTCCAAACCTTGATCCACACAACTCCAAACCAGCTCAAGAAGGACATGAAGACTATTGACCAAATGAAGGAGTACCTTTAATACTTTGTACACCCTGCTATTTATCATAATTGTGTCCATCTTGCAAGTCAAGAGAATGTTCTTCTGCATCAAGGGCAATTGATTGCAGCCCAACAGAACTTCCTACAGACCTTGTACTCTGACCTCAGTTCAAACTTTGGGTTGGTCAACCAACAGATTGCTGAGCTGGTCAGAAATCAGATGTCTTCCATCCAGTTCATGGAGACCATGGAACAATCTTTCCACAACTACATCCCCCAGGTGGTTCAACAAATCCTTAGTAATTATGGGTTGGATCCACATTGGATCTCTGTAGTAACTGGACATGTCAAAAGCTCCAGAGACCTCTTCCAGGCCATTGTACAGGAACTGGAAAATATAACCACTGGTACTACAGTAGACAAGATAGCCGGTAATGACAACATCATGCTCCATAAAGAGGTGATGGAACTCTTTGGTCACTTTCACTCCTTGGAGAAGGACGTGCAGGAACTCCAACAGGATAATACCTTCTTGTATGGGGACCTACGCACTTTCCAGGCTCAATTAGCCAAAGGACTCAAGGATCTTAAGGCCATTCATGCTAGTTCCAAGCATGGCCAACAGAGACAGGCCACCTTAGAGAAGGTCAACTGGGCCTTTGCTGAGATCACCCGCCAACAAATCCAAGGCTTAGAAGATGAAGTGGATGGACTGGTCAAAGAGAACCAAGTCATCATAGAAGAGCTCAAGGACACCAGAGCCACTCTCTTCACTCTCCAAGATCAGATTGACCGCCTTACTGCTTGGCTACCAGCCTCCCCGCCTAGAGGAAGGACTGTACATCTTGAGGAACCTAGATCAATTAGTAGACTTTCCTTGGGTAGCCAGGCACACTCCTCTGGCAATGAATCCTACCATAGCTATGATGAGAACATTGCCGCCCATAGGAACGTCCTTAAAAACATCATGATGACTGAAGCAGTACTAGAGAGTAGTGAGAACCCCCTGGCTACTCCTGAGCAAATCAGATTTCAGGAACACCAGGCTGCCTCAGAAGCTAGGTATCAAGCTTCCAGAAGCAACTGCTCTCCCATCAGACAATTTTTCAACACAAGCAATGTGATCCCTAACTTAAAACCTGTCAATTTGCCAAAATTTGATAGGAAAAGTAATGTCACCATGTTTTTGAGATTGTTCAAGAACACAATGTACGGGGCTGATGAGGCAATGAAGAACTCTGCCATCTTCAACTGCCTAGATTCTGAGACCCAAACCATCATCATGCCTAGACTCCCAGAACGTGGATGGACCTTTGCCAATGTTTCAAAGGCACTAATGGATGAGTTTGGCAGCAAAGAAGCCCTCAACAACCGGAAGATGGAATTTGTGGAGGGAGGCATCAAAAAGGGAGAAAACATGCAGGAGTTTGCTGATAGGTTCTACCTAGAGGCTCAGACTTTGATCTCCCTGAAGGCTGCTTCCTTCATTGATGTTAAGTCTGCTCTGCTCAATGCAGTACAACCTAACAAGAACCTCTCTATGGCTCTGAAGTCTGGAATCTATGAAGCCCACAATGTCTCTGACCTGATTTGCCACCTGCTCATATTCAAGGATGACTTTAAAGGGCCCATGCCCTATGGACCAAGAGCATTCCCAGAGAATAGAAACAAACCATCCTTCTCTGACAAGCCTAAAACTTGGAAAGCTCTACCACTCAAGGAACAGCTGGTACCAATAGCAACTACACTTTCTATAAGTGTGGAAAGCTAGGCCACATGTCTAGAGAATAAAAGCAACCAACACCCAAGGTACACCACATAGGAGCAGAGGAGTATGACTCAGAAGGAGAACAAGAGGATGAGGAGGCCTCTCAAGACAAGGAGTCAAAAAACTGCTAAGCAACCAGGATGAGGAGAATTTGCTGGTTGCCCATGTACAAGTACCTCCCCTCTCTCCACCCTCTCCCCTCCCACCTGAAGACCCAGGTGCTCTTGGCTGTGTCCCTCCACCTGACACAGCTCTGATTTTGGGAGCTGCAGACCCCAAAGTCCTCACACCAGCAAGCCCTAGCCTAGGCTCCACTGATCCTGACGCTAGCCCCTTGCTCTGCTACCCTGACTCCCAGGAGATAGAAGAAGACCAACTGCATAGAATTCTTGCCATCAACGCCCTTGCCAGAGGCAGGAGAATAAGGAAGGAACCCTTGATTACCCCTGAAGCCCAAGAAACAGTTGTACTTCCTTATGCTGAGCAGTTGACCCTCCCTACTACAGAAGTCACGCATGAGAGTGATGGCGCCAAGAAAATGGCACAAATCCTCAAGTCTGTTAGTGTCTCTGCTTCTCTGGATGCTTTGAAGAGATTTAGTCCTACCTTGGGTACAGCTTTGGAGGAATTCCTTAGTAAATACAAGGATATTGATGTCTATCAAGTAACATCTCTAAGCAATGGAACTGATAGAACAGACTGCTCCTACATTTATATGATGGTCCACAAGGTTAAAGTCCAAGCCATTATTGACTCTGGTGCACCAGGAAACATCATCTCCTTGCAAATAGTCAAGAAACTGAAGTTGGCCCCAGACTTGGATTACCAAGAGGTATTTGGGACAGCAGGTCCACTTACCACTAAAGCCATGGGGGCTTACTTGTCATTGCCCCTGCAGTTTGTGAAGTTGATTGTAACTGCCCCTGATATAGTTCTGGACAATCACAGATATGATATCCTTATTGATACAGGGTTCATGACAAGGTATGAGACTATTACCAATCATGGTGATAATACCTTCAAAATCCTAGGCCAGACTATCCCCATGTACTACAATGGTGCTAAGGTGGTTGACCTCCCCAAGAAGAAGCTTCACTTCATCAACATGGAGTATGCTGACAGTGATATTCCTGTGGCCTATACCTTACGGCACAGAAAGCTCAGGATGCTTCCCCTGTCAACCAAGGAGTATAAAGGGATCCCTTTATACGCTTTCTCCTTGTTTACCATTCCGTCTGGGTCTCAAGTGATTCACTATACTGGTCTGTCCTTAGAGATTCCTTCTGGTTTACATGGTGAAGTCTTTGGCCATCATGATGCCTCCTGCCTGGAACCATGGATCTGTCCTGGACTAGTCATGCCTGGACCAGAAGAGCTCCAGGTTCTGCTAGCCAACCTTAGTCCTGTCCCCTTGACTGTGCAGAAAAATCAGTTATTGGGATATATCAGACTAGAAGAACATGCCAACTTGCTCCAAGCGTCACCTTTTACTGGACTTGATGAGCTAGGACTCCCTGTGAACCAGCCCTTGGTCTTGCCTGTAATTCCTTATGACTCTCTGATTGGTCTCACTGAACCAGAAAAAGACCAGGAACTGGCTCTCTTTGACAAATACAAGAGAGTCTTTGCCAAAGATGACTTGAACCTTGGGAAAGCCATTGGAGTAGAGCACACCATTGACACCCAAGGACAACCCCCAATCCGGTCTCTCCCTATTTGCCATAGTCAAGCAAACCAAGCTATAGCTAACAAGGAGCTTCAGAAGTTACTAAGCTCTGGGCTGTTGGTACCCAGTAAAAGCCCCTGGTCCTCTCCTCTTCTTATTGTCAAAAAGAAGGATGGTTCTAATAGAGTGGTCATTGACTATAGAAGACTGAACTCCATCACAAAGAAGGACTCCTACCCCCTTTCACGTATTGATGATACTTTGGACCAATTGGGAGGAGCTAAGTTCTTTAGTGCCATGGACCTAATCAGTGGTTACTGGAAGATTGATCTTCCACCTGGGGATCAGGAAAAATGTTCCCTTATTACTGAGAAAGGACTTTTTCAGCCCACACAGATGCCCCAGGGACTAACAAACGCCCCTGCCACTTTCCAGAGAGCTATGGATGCAGTTATGGGTAACTTAAAGCTCACATCAATGCTTGTATATTTGGATTACATTAATATCTTTTCAAAAACCTTCACTGAGCATTTACAATACCTAGAAGAGGTCTTAAGACAGTTACTTAAAGCCAATCTGAAGCTGAAGCCATGGAAATGTGGTTTCTTCAAGGAACACTTAGAATTCTTAGGGTTTGTAATAAGCAAGGATGACCTAAGCCCTGTACCTGCTAAATTTGAAGCAATTGCCAAGATGCAGGTACTAGCCAACAAGCGTGATATCCTAGTCTTTCTGGGTATGATTGATTACTACCATAGGTTCATCCCAAAATTTTCTATACTTGGGGACTCCTTGTTTAACCTTCTACGTGCTGATGTGGACTTCTTCTGGAGCTCTTCCTGTCAAAAGGCCTTTGACGCTCTGAAACAGACTCTGGTGTGTGCCCCTGTACTGGCCTATCCTAACTTTGAGAAATCTTTTGTGGTGCACACAGATACAGTCTTACTGCCATTGGTTGTGTCATTTCACAACTAGACAACAATGGAATAGAACACCCTGTTGGCTACTGTTCTTGCACTTTGAACTGTCATAAACTCAACTACACAGTGACTGAAAGGGAATGTCTGGCAGTAATTTACTCTTATCAGCAGTTTAGAGTATACTTACATGGTGTACACTTTACTGTGGTTACTGACCACGCTTCCCTCCAATGGCTGAAAACATTGAAGGACCCTGAAGAAAGACTTGCTCGCTGGACCATCAAACTTCAAGCCGTTAATTATGACATAGTACACTGCGCTGGGGCAGTACACCAAAATGCAGATTGCCTCTCAAGATTGCCTACCATTGCCCTTGTGTCCTCTATTGCCAATGAGCTTTATGACAAACTACTGGTTGACCAATCTTTGTGGGGGGAAGAGCCCAGTGAAATCCAAAATGTCATTAAGAAACTTTCAGTGGACACCAAGGTTAAAGATGGTCAACTCTTTAAGCTTTACAAGGATAACTGGTTGCCATATGTACGCCCCTCACTCAGAACAGACACGGTAGTTGCCTCACAAAAGGCTACAGGACATGTAGGAATACAAAAAACCCTTGCTCAGTTACAGCAGCATTGCTACTGGGAAGGAACGCCCTCTGATGTTGCTGAGATTTTGGCTGCTTGTCATGACTGCAATGTTGAATGGCCAAAGGTTACAAGATTCCAGCACAAGCTGATCTGCTCAGGATTTGCCTTCCATACTGTGGCCATTGATGTGGTGGGACCCTTGCCAGTCTCAAAAGGGAAAAACAAGTACATCATAGTGGCTGTGGACCAGTTGACCAAATGGGTTGAGGCCAAGGCTATCCCAAATCAGTCTGTACTCACTACAGCCATGTTCATCTTGGAACACATCATCTACCGCCATGGATGTCCTCAGATGCTACTAACTGACAATGGAACCAACTTTACTAGCTATATGATACCCAGACTAAATCAACTGATGGGTATCAGAGGCACATTATCCACCCCATACCATCTTCAAACTAATGGAATGGTCAAACAGACTAATGGAAGTTTGGTACAGATCCTCAGGAAACTAGCACACCAATATGAGTCAGAATGGGACACTTATCTGCCTGCAGCCAACTTTGCTTACAACATTGGCTATCATAGAGCAACAGGTAATACCCCTTTTCAACTCCTGTATGGATATCAGCCTGGTTTACCTCCTCATCTGTACTCCTTGATGAAACCTAATCCAGCTGTCACTCCAGAAGCCTATCTCCATAAACTAGCTCAGACTTTGATCAGAATACAGGCTGAAGCCTATAATATCAATCTGAACACCAAGCAAAAGGATGTAGAGCTTACTCAAGCTAAGCGCCCAGTCCTCCCCAGCTATCAAATTGGGGACCTAGTCTACTTCTACAGCAACAGAGGATATGGACGTGAAAGCAAACTTGCCTCTCTATGGCAAGGACCTGTTAAGGTCATCCAGAAAGTAGGTCCTGATAGTTATACATTGAAGGAACCTGCCACTGGACAACTGGTCACCAGAGTTCATGCGTAATACATGTGTATGGCTCCTAGTGATCAGGAGTAATCCTCCTTTAGGACAACAATCCAGAAAAAGAAAAACCTAATAAAAAATGCCATGGGTTGTTGTCCACGTGGCAGAAAGAAAGTAATAAGGCATATATACTAAAAAAGGCTTTATTGGAACTTGCAGTGTTTGGAGATCACTGCCTTTAAATGACAAGTCATTGTAAGAAGAACCACACAGGCTGCCATGTACTCCTCTGCATAGTCCTCTTTAAAGTGCCACAAACAGAAGATAGGGTGATTGGGGTATTTATCCCAAGCCTTTGCTTGGTTAAGGCCCATCCAGACGGGGGATCTAATTCCCACCACCAAGGCATTCCAGAACAGATGCTCTCTGCTCCAGTACTTTTGGTTCAAGGCAATATCCGGCTTGTAGATTTCCTGCATGAGTCCCTCTATCAACATGGGAACGTCCTACACCTCAGCCACCGCTAGCTTATTTGAACAAGCTGTGAGAAGTTGCCCAAGCAAGGCCAACCGAGTATACATATCCTTGCTCTTAAGATTCAAGGCTGTAAGCAGACCAGCTGTCACTTGTTGGATACAGAAGTTCTTATGATCCTTATCAACCCAGCTGGCTACTTCCATGTCCACTCTTCTGTCATGGCACCAGGCCCTGATCATCCCCCAGAGTACCGCCAAAACAAGGTCTACCTGTTCCTGGTCAAACTTCTTCCCTTGCCACTCAAATGCTTGAAGTTGACTCTCAGCAAACTTCAGTGCTGCTTCTTGGTCAAAACGGAAAATGGTAGAAATTCCCCTCTTTGACCTTAGCTTGAGTTAATACAGAGGGATCCTTCAGCACTTCTTGAAATAAGGCATGAGAGTGAGGCCGTTCTCCAAGTTTTACCTCCTTGGCTTCCTTCCAGTCCAGAACACTGGAAAGGTAAAACCAGGTGACCCCTTCCTCCTGTTGAGCCTCTAGCTAAACCACTGGCTCCTGTGCCTGAGAAGTCTGTACGCGCCTAATCAACCGCTCTGCCCTCTTCTGGCTCTTATTCTGGGTGCTCCTTTCTTTAGCCAACCTAGCTGCCTTACTAGCTGCTACTCTGGCCCTAATGGTAGTAGCTCTTGTTGCAACCAAGTTTTGAACCTTGCTTGCCAACATATCTTACAATACACAGGGGGCGCTTGATGAGTCACCCCTTGACGTGTCTAACGTTATGGATTAATCTGATGGCAATATCAAATGGCAAGTACTTCATCCTAATTAGGAGTGCTACCAATTTGACTTGCTGATCTCTGCAAAAGTTATTCCTTGGCTTCAAACCTTACATGGAACATGCCATCATGCCACCCTATTGTGGCCTTGTGGCTTTCCCTATATAGTATATTAATCACAATATTCTATAATAAACAATACCTTATTCTTATTATTCTGTCCTTTCCTATTGGACTGTTGTCTTCCCCAATTCATAATACTGGATCCTCATTAGTCCAGCTGCAACACTCTGGAAGCCCTGGGTGATTTAGTTTGGTTATCTGACATATGCAACCCTTGAGTACTGTGCCCTCTATTTATACTCTTACCCATTCTAGTGGTGGGAAATGTCGTAAATTAGACGGCATGTGTATAATGGTCAAGGCTATCAGTGGAAATTAATCCTGATAGTCAAGGCTAAACTGGTTTGCACCCAAATCCGTTGGTTTCTGACAGATTTGCATTCCTAATTGTATCTGGGACGTTACAATAGGTTGACCGTACTATTACATCCAGGTTGGATCAAGTTTGGGAATTGCTAGCAGCTTCTGTAATTGATAGCTGCAAGCTGCAGCCACTCCAGGTTAATGCACACCCACTCTTCTCTGTTGCATTGTCCGTATTGTCCTAAGATGGAAAAAATACGGATGCAAGAGCCTGGTGGATAGCAGAAGATCATGTAATGTTCCTAACAATGGTGCAGGTGTTAATAACACTTCTGCATCTATTGTGCAGCCTGAATGGTATATAAGCTTCCTTTCTTTCCAAATAAAAGATACTTTTCACATATTAATTCTTGCCTTTACTCAACACAGTTATTACTTTTAATTAAAGGTAAAGACTACAGAGTCATTGGACCTGTAATAATTTGTGTATAGGCCTGAAACCATACTCTCCCAAGCTAGCACTATAGACGTTAATCCCCAAGACATCCAAGGCCAAATTCACAACAACAGTATAGTGCCTAGGAAGGGCTGACAGGTTGATCTCCAGAGGGGGTGGTTGCCTGATGGTCTACTAGGCTGGAGTTAAGATGAAAGATCACTAAGACTAGATAAGGTAAGATCTGTTCAAACCAAAGGTTCATAAAACTTTATTATTGAAAATGACAATGTGGTCATCACCATACCGCTGGGGTTTTTATACCATGGGATTTTGCTTCTTCAATTTTTGCAGGGTTCAGGTTCACAGGCAAGGCACTGGCGGGGCATGGATCTTGGCTTAGAGTCTTGAGAGCAGCAGATCCAGGTTGTGCCTGCTCTGGTGAATAGAAGTGGCAATGCTTTGTTCCGCTGCCACTGTTCACTATGTCACCTGAGTAGTTCAATTGTACTACCCATTCTGGATGGAAGACTGGCAGTTGCTGGTGGTCATTGGCAGAGTTAACAATAGGTTTTGTTTTAACCTCCCTAAGGCAAGCTACAACCTCTGCATAGATCCAGATCTTTGGTGGCTTAAGGTTGGTATCAATCTGGTGACCATTTGGGGAATTGTCCTTGGGAGACTGGCAGGTTTTGGAGCAACTTTCAACTCAGGTTTGCAAATTAACAAGTGGGCGGTTTCCTGTCCACTTTGTGGTACTCAAGTAGTCTTTGGAGGGTCAGGGTTTGATTCCAGGGTTTCCAATGTTGATTTCAAAACTCCAGTATTGGCACTTGTCAGGTTGGCAGGTATATTAGTAGTTCCTTCCCCAACTTCCTTTAGCCAGACTACATCTCCTTTGTAGGTATGGGTCTTCATTGGCACTGGTTTGGCAGCAGTCTGGCATCCATTCAGGGAATCCTCTATAGTAGGCCATCAGGTTGCAGAGTAATTTAACAATTTGAGCCTTTGACTTAACAGAATTGGGTCCTGGACTGTCCTGGGGCTTTGATCTGCCTTCAGGGAGCTGGGGTTCAACTCTTGGGTTTTCAATACAAGTATTTAAATGTCATTCATGACATTTGGATTCCCTTCTGTTTATTTTTAAACTAATTTGATTTGACTTAGACACCTTTCTTTTTCTTATACTAATAGCTATGGGACTAGTGTTACAACTTAACTAATTATAGATGAGTATTAGAATGGGGGAGACAACAGTTAAAAAAGAGATCAGAGATTTAGAATAAGATAATAACTTTATTTTTACAATGAAAGATATTATAATATTCTGGACAGCCACAGAGACACAAGGACATGGCACAATAGTGTGTTTCAAATAAGAGTTTGGGTTTGATTACCTGACTGATAGATTTTGACTGAGGTTTGTTGAGAATTCAAACTCTTTAGGGTTTTAATTGAACTAGTGAAGGGTAGTTCACAAAATGATCTATTTAAAACTCACTCCTTTTTCTTTTGTCCTGAGGTGTTCTCCTCACCCAAATATGTATCTGCTGTAAACTGTCATGGTCATAGTTTTCCTGGGTGTGGCTTGGCCAAAGCGCTGCCACCCGGGGAAACCTGGCCCAAATCCCTACCCGCTTGCGGCAATTATATATTTAAATCTAACAATTGATTGCAAGGGGGTGGTGGCATGGGAAATCAGGTCCAAGTGGGGCGCAGATGCCCCATGCCCAATTTTCCCTTCCTTGACCTGCTGGTCAACAAATCCTGACCTCAAGGGGGTCAGGTAACAGCTTACAGAACCACAATTGGTGGTATCTGTAAGCTGTCCAAATATTGTATTCAAGGAGGCCACCTCATCAAGATGTACCCAAAGGCTTTAAGTAACAATTGTCCCCACCAAACTACCTTAGTAGTTTGATATTTTACTCTCAATAAGTATCTTACCTCAATGATTCACTTATTTCAATATTTTCTAATCAGATTTGTAATAACCATACTTCTAGATTCTGCTTTCTCACCTTTGCAATTTCCTGGTAATCTTCTGCCTCCTGCTGAAATGATTCCTGAAACCTGCAAAATTGAATGTGAGCCTATCTCTACTGCTGATTCCTTGAATTTGAGCCAAATTAAGGTCTTCCTGATGTACCTGTGCATAATCTTCTACTGCACCTTTACTTATTCACTATTCAAGGGTTACCATTTCCAAGTAAACACGCATTATCTCCTCCTCATTGGTAATGTCATCCTCATGCGGATGTACATTCCCCATTTGATTGATTATGACGAGCTCTCACTCTAATTTACCCTGACATTATCAAACTACTCTAACTTTGATATATTGTACATCCTGAGCATCTTTGTTGTTAGATCATTCTCTTGCATCATGGATATCTCATTGGTGACTTCCACAATGCTCATTACTTAATTTTGGAGTATTTTTGTAGTGGTTTTCTTTCCCCTGTTATACCCATTCTTTGCAAAGATAGAGATCACACAACCTCGTCATACTTTACCTAATGCCTAAAGTTCTTGCAGCCTGCTCATAGCCTTCCATCCCCTTGTTAAATACTGCAAGAGAAATCTTGGCATTAACTGAGGAATGGATCAAGAATGGTTTCCATCAGAAGCTTCTCAGCTTCTTAATCAAATAAGCAGAACCTGTCTCCTGTGAGTGATGTTTGTCTATTCTTGATCAAGCACCAAACTCCTTTGATGATGCGTCAACCCTAATTCCTTTGGTGACGGTCCAAGCTCCAGCAACTTCCTCTTTGATTGACTAAAAAGCCCTGTTATCAAGTTCCCAAGGCCCTCAACCTCTACCCTTGCACCTCAAGTAGTTTCAAGCCAATGCCAAGAAGTCATCACTCCCTAAAAGCGCTAAGATTGTGGCCCTCTATCTCAGCCTTGACCACACTGGTCAAAGCCTGTTACCCTGGTAGCACCCTTCTGCTTCTGTCTCCAATATATTACAGCGCCTCCTGCAAGCAGTTGGGGGTAAGCTAGTGACATCCCAGCAGCCAACTCAACCTCTGTTATTGGAGGCTCCTCTCATGTTAAATTGCTTGCAAAGTCAACAGGAGCCAGCCACTTCACAAGGGCCCATATCCCCTGAGGTTTCTCAATCTTCTGTGACTCCAGCCCCCACTCTGGCTATATCTCCTGTTAAGTTCTCCTCCTCAGAGTATTCCTACCCTGGCCGCGCTCTCCTTTTACAATATTGACAACTCCAATGCTACCCTGGCAAACTTGGACTCCACTGACTCCCAAGCGCCCACTTTAGGTAACACTACCAATGCCTTTAAGCTCATATGCTTCAACCAGAACTGTCCATTGCTATCCACTAAGACTCAGGCTATAGTGGATCTCCACGTTGCCACTATAAATAAGGTTGCACCTACTCCTTGCCTCAAGCCTATTGTCATTTAACCTGTGATTGACCAACCTTTTTTAGCCTTGAATGAGGACCTGTTGTCCATTAAAACAGCTCCTCAACTCCAGGTACAAGTTGATTAAAATCACTCCCCTCTATCAAATAAAACAAAGATGTGATATTTTTTTGTTTTATTGTTCCTTTGCTTCCACATCACATCTAACAAAAGCTGTAGCTTTAGTAGATACTGGTGCCACAGACAAATTTATTTCAAAAGATCTGGTTGACAAGCTAGGTTTGGAATATAATCCTGGTGCTCTGTGCAAAGGAGGGGTATCAAATGTCTTCTGTTCATTCAGACTATGTTGCCCGTTATTCTTCTCCATCACTGATCATGCCTTTGTTGCTGACTTCACAGTGTCAAAGCACCTGACATACCCGGTGATCCTGGGCGTGAAATGGTGGCAGGAGCACAATATCACCACAATCCTCAAAGATAACCTACTGAGGATTGCTCATCCTGCCAGAATTTCCTTGGAGGTACCAATGATCCCGTTTGGGAAAGAAGCCCCTCAAATCTCAATGTCAGTCTCAGCAACAACAAAACACGCCATGCCATTTGCTGTCCTTCCATTGTGCCTCTCCCACTTACACACAGCCTTTGATTCTAAGCTAGTTGATGGTCTCTCTGCACACTCACAATTTGACTTTGAGCTTAAACTCACTGTTGATTTGGTGAAAGTTGCTTCTCCCATCTATCCCTTGAACCTAAAGGGGGAACAATGCTTAGAAGAATGGACAAGAGGCATGGAAGCCAAAGGACAGATCTTTAGGAAATCTTCTCCTATATGCTTCCCACTTATTTTTGTTCAAAAGTCTGATGGATCATTACTCCCCTGCATTGATTTCAGCAACCTGAACAATGTGACTGTACCAGACCCATACCCTGTGCCCATTGAGTCTCAGATCTCCAGGGAGGTGGAGAAAGCTAGGATCTTTTCAAAGCTGGACCTCTTAAATGCTTTCAACCAGATTTGCATTAAAGAAGGTCAGGAATGACTCACCACTTTCAGGTCTAAGAAAGGCATATTTCAGTACCAAGTCATGCCCTTTTGTCTAAAAAATGCCCTAGCAGTTTTCCAAAAGATGATCAATGCAGTCTTGGGTGACCTCATTGGGAACTGTGCTATTGCATACATGGATGAAATTTTAGTATACTCTCTGGATGAGGAGTCTCATGTCACCCACCTTTGTGCTGTAGTGGAAAGGATCCAAAAGGCCAATCTTGTCATCAAACTGAGCAAATATGAATTTTTCAAGAGTAAGGTTTATTTCTTAGGAAGTATGATCTTGGAGAAAGGCCATGAAATTTCCCCTGAAAAGGAAGCTGCAATAAGGAATTGGCAGACCCTGACAAACATTACCCAACTCTGCAGTTTCCTGGGAACATGAAACTTCTTAAAATGCTTCACCCCCCACTTGTCAGAAACAGCAGCCCCCTTTACACCGCTAGTTGGAAAAGAACTCTGGAAAGATCCGCACAATGCAATGCTGCGTTCAATGCTGTTAAGAACATAATGTGTTCTGCAACCATGCTCCACCATCTTGATGCCTCCAAACCCTTCATCTTAGCTACAGATGCCTCCAAATTGCCATTGCCTCAGTCATTCTACAAACTGCTGATGATGTACTAGAATACCCTGTGGGCTATTTCTCAAGAAAATGAGATCCAAAGAGCTCAGCTACATGATCTATGACAAGGAGTTATTAGCAGTATTAGAGTCTATGAAATACTGGCAGCATCACCTTTGCTCAGCCATACACCTATTTACAGTAAGGACAGATCACAAAGCCCTATTTTATTACCAGGAACCTCATCTCTTAACTGAATGTCAGACCAGATGGTACAAAGTCCTAGTCAAGTTCAAATTCTAATACAAGTTTATCAAGGGTATTGATAACCATCTGGCGGACTCCCTCAGTTGCAACCCAGAATTCCTTCCAGACGTTAAGGTTGAACAAGAATTCAATACAAGGGTCATGATTCCCCCAGCGCCATTCTATGCTCTCCTCCCACAGAAACAATCTGTACCCTAAGTGTCCAAGAACCTGCCAACCCAGACCTGGTAGCTAGAGTCAAGTTGCTACAACCTTTAGACAAACGGTACCCCCAGTTGTTTAAGTTGGCAAGTCAGTCTACTCCCCACACCTTCTACAGTTCTAAAGACAGTACCATACTGCACAATGGTTGCCTGTGGGTACCTGATGGTGATATTTGCCTGGAAGTCATCAAGGCCCACCATGACAACATATTGGTTGGTCACCAAGGGAAAAATAAGACCATAGAGATAATCTGTAGACAATTTGATTGGAGAGGTCTCACATCAGACGTAGCTAAGTATTAAAGGGATGTGTGGTTTGTATAAGGTCAAAGCCCTCCTGTCTCAAACAGACAGGTCTACTGGCCTCCCTAAAAATTCCAAATGGTCCATGGACATCTCTGTCTGTTGATTTCATAGTAGAACTTCCTCCATCAAACAGTTATGATGTAATCATGGTAGTAGTAGATTAATCACAAAGATGAGTCATTTCATCCCCTGCCAAACTACAATCACATTAGTCCAGATGGCCAAACTGTTTGTCAACAATGTATTTTCCCACCATGGAATCCCTCAAGATATCATAAGCAACAGAGGTACCTAATTCATAGCACAATTCTGGGAGGAGTTCTCCAGACTCCTAGGCATTAAGTTATGCAGATCAACAGCCTACCACCCCCAATCCAATGGTCAGACAGAGAGGGTGAATCAATGTTTGGAAACATTTCTTAGATGCTACTCTAACGCTGAACAAGATAACTGGTCCCAAAACATACCAATGGCCCAGTTTGCTTACAACAATGCCCCACACTCCTCTTCTAATGTCTCCCCACTCTACAAAAATTATGGCTACAACCCCCAATGTAACTTTGGCTCACTCTCAGGTAGCAAAGTGGAATTGGCATCCTCACAGGCAGCAGCTTTAAAAAGAATCCACAATGAAGTCAAAGTGTCCTTAACTCATGCCATGACAACTTACAAGGCTTATACAGACATGAAAAGAAGAGAGGGTCCAGCGTAAAAAATTGCCAATCAAGTACTGGTTGACTCCTGGAACATGCAACTAAAAGTACCCTGCCAGAAGCTAGGTCCCAAAAGAGTAGGTCCATTCAGAATCTTAAAAAAGATTGGATCTTCAGCCTACCAACTGGACCTCTCTCCCTCCTTCCACATCTTCAGCACATTCCATGAATTCCTTTTAACTAAGCATGAAGGTCCCCCTGTATCTACTCCTGACCCCAAAATGGTGGATGGACAACTGGAATATGAACTGGAATCAATAATTGCATCTAAACTATCCCGCAAGCGCCTGCACTACCTATGTTGTGTTCTGAGGCGCAGCACAGACACACAACAGGGAATCCTAACCTTAGGATTGGATTTGTAATAAGTCTCAGTTAGATGGCAGGGAAGGCTATGAAATTATCTTGTGGCCCTAGATGAATATTCTCTACTTGTGGCTAGAGAGAGGCGCCAAAGTACTGGAAGACACAAAGACAAAAATGTGAATAGAACTTAATTTTTATTGGTGAATATGAAAAGGAATATATACTGTGTAGCTTTACCACAAAACAGTACATGGACGGTATAATTGCTCTCCACAAGCATGAGTGGGGCAAATGAGTTGAGCAGAGTCAGGAAACCAAACAATTGTATTTTCCAGTTTGGATATAAACACATTTTGAGAGGCAAAAGCAAAAGAGAGAGATTTGTCCTCAAAATAACCCACCAAAGGCAAAATCAAAATATGGTGAATGGTGGCATTCACAACATTATCCCCCTCTAGATTGGCCTTAGGGGGATGATACTTGCAGAGGAACTTGGTATGTACTCAGGCAAACAGAAGACCACTAGAGAGGAGTTTCACGGTGTACTTGGACCCTCTCTTGAAGGTCACTTCTAGAGGGCCAACCCACAATGTGTCCAGGTTGTGAGCGCGTCCTCCCACTCTATGCTGATAGTAAAGAACATGGTCCCCAATGTTGAACTCAGACAAGGGGGAGCGTCTAGCATTATTGGGGGAGAGCCCAAGCATCTTAGTCTTATATGCAGAGGTATCAGCAGTGGCCTGTATATCAATTATGCGGTTGACTAGATATTTGATATGATTGTCAGGATTCATGGCCTTATCAGAGGAGAGTAGGCCCCCCCAAGAGTGACAGAGTGGTAGCCTCACGCCCATACAGCATAGAGAAAGGAGAATATATGGTGACACAATGTTTGCTAAGGCAATACACAAAGAGAGCAGCAGGTAAGTATAGATACCAGTTTGCAGCGTCAGATTAAATGAAATTCCTCATGATAGAAACCAGAGTTAAATTTACACGCTCAACTGCCCCATTGGTAGAAGGGTTGTAGGGGGAAGAGAAGGACTGGTGAGAACCCAAGGCCTCAACAACAGAGGTTACCAACTTAGTGTTGAAATTAGTCCCATTGTCAGATAGCAACACTTGAGGGCAGCCATGGCGGTAGAAAATATCTTGTAACAGGAAGGCAGCAGTTGTCTTAGCAGTGATGTCCTTAGTAGGGCGAGCTTCTACCCACTTGCTGAAGTGATCAACAGCAATCAGGATGAAGCGGCAACCAGAGCAGGTGCAGGGGAGAGGTCCTACAGTGTTAATGCTGACAGTGTGAAAAGCATGTTGAGGGAGAACTAATTTGAACTTATGGGAGGCAGCTTGCAGTCTCTGGAGCTGGCAGTTGTGGTAACTAGCTATGACGTCTGGAATCAGCAGGCAAAGGGTTTCCCAGAAGTAATTCTTCTGAAGCCAGTCAAAAGTCTTGGCAATCCCCCCATGCCTGGTCTCTTTATGAGCTTGTAGCACCAACAAAAGGCAAAGACTAGGTCATACATAAGGCAGGTATTGATCTTGTACTTTCTTGAAGAGCTGATTATTGCAAATGAGTGTATCTTCAGATAGTTTGAACAAGGCATATTGGACTTCTTCTGTCTTGTTTTCTCAAGAGGAAGGATATCTAATTAGCTCATACAGTTGATCAGCCTCAGCATGATGCAGAGTGAGGATGGGCATTCTGGATAAGCCATCAGCATTTTGATATTGAATCCCGGGGCAATGGAGCACAGTGAAGTCATAACCTTGCAGGTGGAGGGCCCATCTAGCTAGTTGTCCTTCTGGCTCCTTAAGCTGTTGTAACCACTTAAGCAAAGGGTGGTCAGTGACAACAGTAAAATGGGTACCATACACATAGTGGCAGAACTGTTTGATTGCATGCAACACAGCAAGATATTCTTTCTATGTGACACTGTAGTTCTTCTTGTGCTTGTTTAGAGCATGGGAAGTATAGGCCACAGGATGGTCCACACCTTCATTATCTAGTTAAGCCAAGATAGCCCCAATAGAAAGGTTACTAGCATCAGTGTATATGATGAGTTCCTTATCATAGTCAGGATACACTAGGATGGGAGCCTCTTTGAGTTTCTGTTTAAGGGTCTCAAAGGCTTGCTGCTGGCTAGCAGTCCATTCAAAAGGGACATTACATAACAGCTGGACTAGAGGTTCACTAGTATTGGCAAAACTGGGGATAAACTTCCTGTAGTAGCCCATTATACCCAGAAAGACTTGTACCTCTTGTAGGTTGGTGGGTGGAAGCACTTTGTTGATGGCTTCAACCTTCTTGGTCAATGGGAAAATCCCTGTCTGGGTTACTTCATGGCCCAAGAATTCAAGACTCTCTTTGAAGAAAGCGCACTTAGATGGTTTTAGCTTGAGGCCAGCTTCTCAAATCTTTATGAACACTTTTTTGAGATGAGTCAGGTGATTGGTAAAGGTAGCTCTGAAAACTTTTATATCATCTAAGTATACTAGGACACATGACAGTTTCAAGTCGCAGAAGATGGAGTCCATGGCTCTTTAGAAGGTAGCTGGGGCATTGCAGAGTCCCTGCGGCATGCAGGTAGGCTCAAACAGCCCTTCAGATGTAATAAATGCGGCCTTTTGGCGGTCCTTGGGCAAAAGGTCAACTTTCCAGAACCCAATGTCAGATCTATAGCAGAGAAGAACTTAGAGCCTCCAAGACAGCAGAGAGCATCATCAATACAAGGCAAGGGGTAAGAGTCCTTTTTGGTTAAAGAGTTAAATTGTCAATAGTCCATCACAATAAAATGACCACCATCCTTCTTCTTTAGGATGAGCAAGGATGAAGCCCAAGGACTTTGGGAAGGGGCCAGTAGCCCAGCGTCTAACAGTTGTTTGAGCTGTTTAGACACCTGAGTGTCCTCCACACAACTGCTGCAATATGTTTTAGCACAGAAGGGGGGAACATCTCCAGTATTGATCTGGTGGATAGCGCCTTTGGCTGGTCTATAGTTGGTACTGTCTTTGGCAAAGATGACTGAAAATTGATCTAGCAAATTGAGCACCTTCTTCTGCTGAACTGGGGATAGTTGCAGGAAGTCTTGCGCAGTAAACAAATATAGGACTTGGGGCTTGTATTCCAGTAGATTAAAATCCTGAAAAATACCAAAGAGATGAAGGGACAAGACATCAGGAGCATTCAGTAATTTGCCATAAACAACAACATGGCCTCTGGACACATGTATGGGGGTGCAATCAGGTTGACTACCAACAATTGAACAGGGTCCTTATGGGAGACATCTAGGATTCCAGGACAGAGATAAGTTTTGTTTCAATCTAGTGAGGGAGGAGAGTACAACTCCAGGAAAGTTTTTTTCAGGTAGCTCATACAATATTTGAGAGTCTAAGATGGCTTGAGGGCCAGGGGGAATGGTTATAGCAGAAGTTGCCAGGAGAGGGATCCCCTCAGACGCCAGGTAAGCCATAGGCAGACACTTCATGTTGGAGGAGTGGGTACAGTATTTTAGAGTGAAAACACCCGTGGGATATTCTAAAGCACACGTCTTGAGACGTTTCCTGGGGACTTTAACTGGCACTTCAAAGATCAGAGGGACTTTGTACCCCAGAATAGAGGCAACCATCTTTCAAGTTGATTATCCCATTATATTCCCCAAGGAACTGGGTACCAACTAAGAGATTGTAGCTCTCATTCTCCAAGACAACTGCAGGCGCAGCTAGGAGAAGCTTGCCAAACCGCATGGAAGAGCAGAATATGCCCCTATGGCGCAAGTCATGGATAGCCCAGCTGTACTATACAACTAATGCTAGTTAAGGTTGGGGGCAAGGTTGAGCTTCTTGACAAGCTTTGAGGAGACAACATTAACAGGCAAGCCAGTATCCAAGATGGCCTTGATCTTCACCTTTTGGATGGATATTTCCACAGGAGTGATAGTACAAACAAAGGGTGGGAGTACAGCCAAGATGTCTTGAGCCTCTGCTAGTTTTTTTTTCCCGCTTCTCAATTATGCATCTTAATCCCAGAAACTCCTTATAGACAGTTTGGAGAGGAAGCAAAACTGACACATTATTGAATACAGCATCAGCAACTTCAGCGGCTTCCTCTGATGACTCTACTAGCACAGGGGACCTCTTTGCTATAGTGAGGTATGGGAAAGAGACAACTTTTTTGGCCTCAGGCAAAGGCTTAGTAGTTGTCATAGTCTTTCCTGATTGTAACTTGTAGGGGACTGCAATGGTTTCAGGGACGGCAAGAACTGAGTATCCATACATGTCAGGGTAATTGACATCAGAATTGTCCAAGTCAGAGTTGTCAGAGATATTGTGAAACAACAGGAGGATAGGAAGAGCCTTGGCATCAGCAGGCTTGGAGTTGGTTATAGAGGGAGGGATTGAAAGAGACTGGGAAGAATTGTCAACTAAGAGCCTCTCTACCTCTAAGTTGACTGTTCTTTTCCTGCCTGCTCCTTGGGATCAACTCCTTCAACCCAAGGATTGGCGCAGACTTGAGACTGGTGACCTATCTGGCAAATTTATAGCAACCTTGACGTCTAAGAGAATTTTGCAAGTTCATTGTAAGGATTTGAGGGCCACAGGAAGACAAACCAGAGTTAGAGGCGGCATAATTCTCCCAAATGACTGTTCCAGAGTGGGTAAGATGCATATCCTGCAACAACATCTTTATGCTCTTCATGGAGGAAAGCATAGCCTTATGGGCTTTGAAATGGAGGCACAGAAGCTGGTTAACATTGAGGGCTTGAGCGCAAGCCATGTAAGCTTTGTGAGCCGTCAACTGTCTGTTTGTTATCAGTTGTTGTCCCTCTGTGTAGAAGCTGTCTGCAAATTCAGCTAGAGTCTCCTTAGGTTTGAAAGCAATGTGCATGAAGGCGTCCTTATTCACTTCCAAGCTAAGGTCACCACCAAATTTTTCAATCAGAAGCTGCTTCATATCTTTCCAAATCTTGATGGTAAGCACTCAGGCACCACCACCTCTTGGCAGGTTGGGTGTAAACAGGTCAAAATATGTTCCTTCTTAACCTCATCCAATGCTCATCTCATGGCAGTTTCATAGATAGTTAGAAAAGCTGCAATAGTCAAGGTTTTGGGATCAAAAACTTGCTTAAAGGTAGGCTTGAAATATGCTTTGAGAGTTGGGCCACCATTGTTGCTATCAAGTACATTTATACACGGGGAAAACTCTGCCTTGGATTCAGAGGGGGCTGTCTAGCCCACAGCTGTCAAACACTTTCCTCAAGGGTAGTCAGGGTCTCAGCAGCGCGGGCACCCATATCATTAGCTAGAGTGGTATGTTTCTCAGTAACATCTACGCGTTGGCCTTGTGATGTTATTACCGTGGAGAGCTCAGCCAGTTGAGAAGTACGGGATGGCCCCACTGAGAGGCAAGGGGCAAACCTGTTGTTTACTGAGTTGATCAGTTCACTCATTTCTTGTACGTCTCTGTCTAGCTCAATATGGCCCTGCTTCAAATTATCCACCTCATTAGCTAGGGCAATTAGTTCCCTAGTGCATTGGATTTGAGGGGCTCCTGGTAAGCCAGGGCAGCAGCCATCTTCATTGACAACCCCAACCGGACCTGTAGCAGTTGCCACCATTTTACGTAGGGAAGCAAGTTCCTGCTGTAGCTCAGTAACTTGAGTGTTCAAAGCAAGCACCTATGGATCAGGCTGAGGTGCTTCATTAGGACGTCCCTGACTGCAGATAGATACAAGTAGCTCTTGAATGGCATCCCATAGTCTCTGCTCTTTATCCACCAAATCATCTGATGGGGGGAAGGCGGAGCATCTGGCTTGGGCATAGATAATTAATTCACTTAATTATGGAGCTTGGCAATAGCAGCGGCAGTGACAGCTCTTTCTTGATCAAATTCTGCACTGAGCTCATTAAGGCCTTTAGCAGCAAGGTCTGCTACCTGCTGCAGTTGCTCAAAGGAATAATTGCTGAATGCATTGAGCTTTTGTACAAGTTGTTCAAAGTTGGTGAGATAGGTGGTCATGGTGGAATCAACTTGCGCGCGCCAGGGCTGTTCCAACTGGTGGAACTCATTTAGACACTCTCTGAAATATTCAGGGATAGATTGGCGCATTTGTTTAATGGAATTAACCAAACAGGTCTGGGAGGTAACAGAGTTGCGCTGATTGTCTGATACCAAGGAAAACAGGGAGTGGATCCACTGTTGATAGGCAGCAATCTGATCCCAGTGATGAGTGACAGCTGCTTGTAGAAACAAGGTTTCTTGAATATGGAGCCCTAATACCATATGATGGTGATTGGCAACAGCGCCCATGTCAACAATAATAATGTCAACAGTGGCCATGTTGACAATTTGTTGACATGGCCACTGTTGACTTGAAACTCTAAATCTCCTATGTTTTTTGCTAGTTGCACTAGCTTAATTATTTTTTTAAAAGCGTTTAGGGGTGCAAACCCAAAAACACAACAAAATTGTGGCTATCTCAACACAATTTAATATTAAGCTTAATAAAACTCAATTTAACCAGATTTTTCCTTTACTTTTACTAATAAAAATTAGTTTATTTTTTATTTGTTTTCACAACATAAAAGTTTCAATGTTGACACTTTTTAAGCCAAACTTATTTTTAATAACAAAACTGAAACATCTACAGTAAAAAAATAAGTGTGCATTTAAAATTTTTTAATTGAATTAATATATTGAAAAAGACAGTACACATACATTTGATTGTTGAAATGATCATGTTATAAATATTTATGTGGCACTTATTACGGCTTTAATATATCAAGTGGATTGGTGGCTAACGGTGATCCAATAATTTAAGTGTGAGTTACTATGTAAGTTACTATAGAAATTATTATTGAAAATAATTTTAACACTCAGAATTGTCCTCTATTTGCTTGGGATCATTCCCTGGGGTGGAGTTAAGCAAATTAGAGTGGCACAATTAACCCTAGATTAATATGTCACCTCATATAAAGAATGTTGTAAGTGACGTTGTCAACAAATTACTCTTTTTAATACTTGAATACAACTTCTTAACAACTTCATATAAACAAAATGGTAAAATATCATATTCCCACCCCCAAAATATAATTTTTAATAAAGAAATAAAGAACCTTGATAATTTTTTAACTTATTTTCATATGTTTTTTTTAATTTTTATATGTGAACAAAAACACACAGAAAACAGTTAATTTTTGCTAGCCTGCATAAATTTAATTAAGCATACTATGAAAAAAGATAGTACATTTTTAAAAAAATGTCAACAGTGACAATGCTGTCAAAAATAATGTCTCCAATTTTTGTAATTGACAGTGAGAATTCAGCTTTTTTTTACTAATTGTCACTCATAATGTCAACGCTTTTCAGCTCTCACATATAAAACTTTATGTTTTACATAATAAAAACTTCTCATTTTTTGATATGTTGTATTTTTGACTTTTCTCTTTCATATTTTTTAATTTTTAAAAGAAAATCTATATTTAAATATAATACTTTCACATAAATATCTTAACTTTTAATTTCTTTATTTAAAACTATAATAAAATAAAACCTATACAAGTATTTTTTAACTTTTACATGTCAATAAAAACCATCTAAGATTTACTTTTTATATATTATGCTTTTTAAGTTGTTTTGTTTGTTTTTTATATACATTGCTTAATTTTAAACCATTTTACTTATTATTTTAGGACAAAAACACTTCCAAACAGCCCAAAGGAACCAAGTGTCTTGCCAAGGCTCCCAAGACCCCCAAGCAGAAGCCTTCATCTTCAAAGAAGACTGTCCCTAAGCCCTCTCCAAAGCCTTCCCCAAATCCCTCCCCCTGAGCCCTCCCCTTAGCAGAGCTCAGCTCACTCCACTGGGGGAGAGAAATTGGGTGGTTCCCTTACAGACCACAGTTTCTATAACTCAGCTTCAGATGAGGAGCCTACCAGGAAGCAGCGCCATATCAAAAAGTCCCCTCTCAAGAATAGGTCTACTTCATATGAGGAGCATCACACTAAGCCCCCTTTCCCCCCATCAAGATTAACTTGTTCCAGTTCATCAGGGGATGACTCTAAGACCTGGTCTGATAATTTCCCTGGCTTTCAAAATGCTCCTGCTGGCCCCTGGGACCCTCTGCTAGCCCACAACATCTGCAAAGTTGATGGGAAGTTCAAGATTCCTTCCTCACTGCCAAAATGCTTTCTTGTTATGAATGTGAAGGGTAGGCTGGCCATGGCGGCTAATGATTACATTTTCTCTTGCAATAATTCCAACCAGAACTTCAAGAGCCACCAATACACCTGTGAGGAAACTCTTGCCCAGTGCAGCTCAACACCAAGCACTGGGACCTGGTCCAAACCATCAAGGGCAAGCATACCTGAATCATGCCCAACACCACCATAGCCCGCCTTCTCAAGTGGTATCTGGTGCAGGTGATGCCCACCTCTAAAGATCTTTCTGCCACCCAGCTGGCCATGCTTGCTTGCAAGTACCTCTCCCCAACTAAATTGAAGAGGGTTCCAACTCACAATCAGTTGGTCAAGTTTGTAAGTGATAGGCGTCAAGACTCAAACCCCATGGCCAAGAGTGCCACCAACATCAAGGACCTTATCCTCACAGATGCCCTCAAGAAGACAGAGGATGGTGTGATGTTCTGCTCCATGATAATGGGCAGGAAGTGGAGGATAGGATTGTAGCCTACGCCACAACCCAAAACCTGGAGCAGCTGAACACTGCTACCATCTGGCTGTGCAATGGCACATTTGCTACTTGCCCCTCCCTATTCAAGCAGCTTTGGGTCCTGCATGGGCAGTTTAATGACCAGGTCATCACCCTTGTTTTCTTTCTCCTTCTTGGTGCCAAGACTGAAGTCTACACCAGAGCCTTCAAGATTGTTCAGGATGCTTTGAGCTCCCTTCCTACCAACCAGCTCCCCCCTCCCACTCACGCCACAAGGGCAAATCCCTTCTCCGCTGAGAAGGATGAGTCCACCATAGACACTGAGCAGCTAGCTCATGCACTCTCACTTGGGCTGAAGGTTATCATAATGAACTTTGAGCAGGCTCAGTTCAGAGCCTTTGAGGCCACCTTTGATGGAGAAGTCCAAGGCTGCTTCTTCCATTCTAGGCAGGCCCTTGTCAAGAATCTCAAGAGTGAGAAGACCTTTTCAAGAAGTATCTTAACAATGGTAAGGGTAAGTGCCGCTTTGCCCTGACTCAGTTTGCTGCCTTGGCTTTTGTGCGCCCAGAGCATACTGGGCTTGGCTTTGAGACCCTCCTGGAGGATGCTCTCATCAAGAAGCACTCCACCATCTTCAAAGGCTACCTGGATTACTTTGAGCGCCAATGGGTGGGCAAGAAGGTGACTTCCCGGAGAGGTAAGAGCGGGGCCACTACCCCTTGGAACTTTCAAGGCGCCTGCCTCAAGGGGGAGATGAAGACCACTCTAGCCTTGAGGTTTGGCATAAGCACCTGAAGGTGAAGTTAGGGTCAAACCCCAAATATAACAAATTCTTCTCTAAGCTACAGGAGGAGCAGGCCCGGACTGTCTCCAAGTTCTGCAACCTGGCCAACTGGGTGGCCCCCAAGAAGCAAAAGTCCAAGGAGCAGGACTACCAGGAAGACGTTCAGAAGGTGGTAAAGAAAAAGTATAAGGTGGCAGAGATTAAGAAGTACCTTGAAGATGTTGCCACTGCTCTTGATGGTGGCTTTAATTAGCCAAATAAACTTTGCTTTGCTTTGTCTATATATTTTTTACTTTTAAACTTTTAATTTTTTAATTTATTTATATAGTACTAATTTTTTAGGTATAAATGATAAGTTTCAGATACAGTTTTAATGTGGTCTAGTAAGAAATATCTTATATTTTGTTAATTTATCTTTAAGCTATGAGATATTTTCAGTTGTGCTTATAAAAAGTATAATAATTTATATTAGAATTTTTTTATATTTTGTAGTTGTTATGATATACTAAACATCTTTATTTTTGGTTCATTGGAATTTTAATTTTTATGGGAATAAAAAACAATTTTATAATAAAGAGTGTAATTTACATAGTAAACTGAAAAATAGCTGCTTATATCTCCTTATTCTTATTGCTTGTGGTAATTTTTTATTGCAGTTTTGAACTCTTTGGGGTTATTTTAGTATAATATTGTAATTTAAAATATTTTTTTGTATTGAAAATGTTCAGGGTAAAGTGTTTTGTTAATTAAAAAAGTGTCAACATCCAGGAAACAACATTACGTAAAACCAGGTCATCACTTTACTATAGTATTGACATTAAAAGTGTCAACATGGCCACTGTCAACAGTTTTAATGTTGACATGGGCTCTGTTGCCTGGTGATCTAAGGCAAGCTGCATAAAGGATGACAGTAGGTGCTCAGCGGAGCCAGCTGCTGAGAGGAGATGCTGTGGAAATTGAGGAGCCACAATCAATTTGTAGTATTCAACCCAACTGAACTGCAACTGGAGGCAAGGGATGGCTCCTTCACAGGCTATCCCAAGGGCTACCACCATGACTTGTTCTAAGTCAGGGGTATCCATGGGGTAAGCAACTAGGCGGGGTCCATTCCCAAGGTTCAGTACAGTAGGGACAATAGGTGGGTCTGCAATGTCTTCCTCAATAGGAGGGCTGGTAATTTTAGATGAAGTTGGCTCTTGTATAGGCGGAGGCAAAGGACCTGAAAATGTGGATGCAAAAGGGATAACCAAGGGGCTTACAGCCCCTGTAGTGAGCACCATTTTTGTTGTGTTCTGAGGCGCAGCACAGACACATAACGGGAAATCCTAACCTTAGGATTGGATTTGTAATAAGTCTCAGTTCAATGGCAGGGAAGGCTATGCAATTACCTTGTGGCCCTGGATGAATATTCTCTAATAGTTGTGGCTAGAGAGAGGCGCCAAAGTACTGGAAGACACAAAGACAAAAATGTGAATAGAACTTAATTTTTATTGGTGAATATGAAAAGGAATATATACTGTGTAGCTTTACCACAAAACAATACCAGGATGATAGGATCAATTGCCACAAGCATGAGTGAGGCAAGTGAGTTGCACAGAGTCAAGAAACCAAACAATTGTATTTCCCAGTTTGAATATAGACTCATTTTGAGAGGAAAAAGCAAAAGAGAGAGATTTGTCCTCAAAATAGCCCACCAAAGGCAAAATCAAAACATGGTGAATGGCGGCATTCACAACAACCTAGTAGCCTGGAAGGGATACCCAGCCTCAGAAAACTGTTGGATTCCCCAATGCAACCTCATTCACACCCAAGAAATGCTCCAGCAATTCCACAAAAACAACCCCCAAGCAGTAGGTCCGGTAAAGGTCACCTTAGCTGCCATGAAACTCCCTCCTGCCCACAAGAACTATGCACTGGCAGCACTCCCAGGAAGCAGGAAGTCCCCGTTACCAAAGAAGGAGATTAATGTCATGGCCATAGTTTTCCTGGGTGTGGCTTGGCCAAAGCGCTGCCACCTGGGGAAACCAGGCCCGAAGCCCCGCCCACTTGCGGTGACTGTAGATTTACATCTAACAATCAATTGCAAGTGGGTATTGGCACAGGAAATTGGGTCTGAGTGGGGAGCAGATGCCCCACACCCAATTTTCCCTTCCTTGACCTGCTGGTCAACAAATCCTGACCTCAAAGGAGGTCAGGTAACAACTTACAGAACCACCATTGGTGGTATCTGTAAGCTGTCCAAATATTGTATTCAAGGAGGCCACCTCATCAAGATGTACCCAAAGGCTTTAAGTAACAACTGTTCCTACCAAACTACCTTAGTAGTTTGATATTTTACTCTCAATAAGTATCTTACCTCAATGATTCACTTATTTCAATATTTTCTAATCAGATTTGTAATAACCATACTGTTAGATTCTGCTTTCTCACCTTTGCAATTTCCTGGTAATCTTCTGCCTCCTGCTGAAATGATTCCTGAAACCTGCAAAATTGAATGTGAGCCTATCTATGCTGCTGATTCCTTGAATTTGAGCCAAATTAAGGTCTTCCTGATGTACCTGTGCATAATCTTCTGCTGCACCTTTCCTTATTCACTATTCAAGGGTTACTATTTCCAAGTAAACAAGCATTTCTCCTCCTCATTGGTAATATCATCCTCATTTGGGTGTACATTCCCCATTTGATTGATTACAACAAGCTCTCACTCTACTTTACCCTGACATAAACCTGACTTCAGGGATATTATTGATTGGACAAACAGATGGTTTGGCTTTAGATAATGATCAAAAAATTGAGTGTTTGCTTTTGCTTTGAGGTGTTCAGTTTGCTCAATTATGGATTTAGATCAATTAGGGAGTTGGCCACACCTCTACCAGTAGTATGCCACATTGGCGTCTCCACTAATGATATATCAATCAAATCTCATGGTATTTAAAGAATTTCCCTTTTAAAAGAAAGTTCAAGTTTATCTATATTCTGCAGAACTTCCCTTTAAGATTCAAGCGCCCTCTTCCTGGTGTCCAGAAAAACTTATATTTACATCATCCTAAAACAGGGGAAAAAGATGATGCACTTTACCTTGTCACAATGTCCAGATTGGTAACTACTGCCTATCTTGAACTGCAAGGCTTTTGTCATAAAGACTTCTCACAAACTTCTACCCTATTTCAATATAGTAGAGCACAGCTTGACACAAAACAAAGTTGCAATATGATGTTGTTTGGTTTTTTCCCCTGTGCACAACACTTACATGTTTTCTTTTCAGTGATTCTACCTTAATTTTAGAATTTTTGGCATGATTAATTTAATTATTGGTGCAGTTTAGATTCTGAAATATGTATGCACAAGTTTATTTTTATTCATCTTTTATTGATAACTTCAAGGGTTTGTTAGGTTTTCTTAATGATTGAAAAATAGTAAATGAAAAGTTAAATTGTGACAGCCCTTTTTTCACTGGATTTTAACAAAAAAACTTGTACTAGTTATATTTTATCACATTTGTAACTTAGGCTCACTCTGATCTAAATTTGTTTATCCATATAAACATCTCCAGAAAGTAAATTGATTGATAGAACAATTTCCTGCTCCTTAAAGCAAGAGTTGTACTCGGAAATTTAAAATATCTAATTGATGGCCTCATGTCAAACTAATTAATAAATATATGTTGATTGTATTCTCTCCAACAGGATCAGAAGGCTCTTCTTTGGAAGGTTGGAACTTGCGTCGATAAATCAGATGTATTAAATGGACCAATACTTTACAATTTAAATGTGACACTAAACTGATCAAAAAAAAACAAATCAAGCAAACAAAGAGCAGCTAATTTTATTTAAGATGCAATCTACAGCATGAAATATTAAAGTGTGAAAATAAGTTTCTTGAGTGAATAAAAAATATCAAAGTATATTTGCTTTGGATTAGATTAATGATCCTTTAAATTACCTGTTAATCTCATGTTTAATTAATTGTATGTAGTTTGTAATTTTTAATATATTCTTAATTATTCCAAACTAATTTTTAATTTGACATTTATTCTGTATTTTTATATATTTCAAATTGCATGGTAGAAAACAGGTAATAAAACATTATTTTATTGATATTGCTGGATGTCTTAACTGTTTTTTGTACAACAGAAAGCTAGTCAGCTTGAAAATCATTGGCAGAATGTGACCTTGTCTCTTTATTCAAACAAAGCATCCTCTGGTACTTTTATCACGGGAACTTTAGAACCACGCTGGACAAGCTCATCTGGATTAATACCAAAAGTAATTGAATTTCCCTTTATATTAACTATCTCAATCCGTGCAGCGTTGACCTTGTCAAAGGACAAGTGTCTTCTAGTGTCAAAGTCTTGCAGTTTGAGCATACGGAGATCAATAGCTCTTTGAATACTTACGGCCTCCTTCAACAACAGAGTTCCAAGGATCTTCGTTAGGCTTTTCAGGTCAGACTCCTCTGTTACTCCCTCTAAGCTCCCATGCATGATTTTGCATTTTTTTGGTAGCTTCTTGGCAGACATCCACACTCCCTCCGTGCCGCATTCTTCAATTAGAATCAAAATTTATGGCTTATTTACCTGTTCTCCCTTGCACCAAAACGCGGAGTAAAATATAAAACAAGCCTTCATTCTGTGGACCTTGTATTGTCTGATAAAGCCTTTTAAGGAGAAGTGTTATGATATATCTGGTAAGTGATACAGAGCTGTTACTTCAGAAATAGAAGCGTTTGGGTTTATATACCAGCCTGGGCTTGTGGGTGGAAGTTGTAGGGTACTGGGTTAGGGTATAGACATGGATCGGGTCTTAGGGCATAGCCAATAAACGGGGTAGGAAGTAATGCAAATTACTTCGCCTATGCTGGAAATGCAGGATATACTTTCATGGCAGATGGATAGGGCATTTGCATGGATGAAAAGCGTTTTTTGAGATTCTTAATAAATTGGTTTTGTAAAACCTTTAACTATTAAACCACGCTCTGCTTTGATGTTTGGTTCCACTCAAGTGTGCATCTGTTAATAATACACTCAAGAGTACATCTGTTAAGAATAGCCAAGCGTTTAGCAAACAAGATCCATATCTTTTGTTTTATTTACATTTTAAATTTATTTTTCTCAAGTCTAATGCCTTGGTAATTGACTTATTACGTCATTATTTCAACCCGATTAGATATATCAGAAAGAAACCTTGTAAAATCCCACTATAAATCGTGTACGGACTGAAAAATAGTTTGCTTTAAATTTTTTGCGTATCTTAGAATTTATCGAATGCCAATAGCGTTCAGGATCCTCTGTGGTGCCAGGGTTTACTTGCAAAAGCCAAATGCTTGATAATCGAAAACAGGCAAATCAAGCAACTTAAAGTCAAATTGATATCTAATTTTTTAAAAATAATATATGAAAATCAAAATTCAAAAATGTAAAATCTTATTTTAAAGAAATAATTATTTAAGTAAAAAATATATAATTTATTCCAAAAAAATTAAAATCATGATTTTGATTTTATATATATACAGAAGTTTTTTACAGCCGTAGGGACAAGCAAAAACAAGTCATCCGTAAACGAATTAAACTCAACCTTAAGCAAAGCACAACTTGGGTGGCTTACGGACTGCAAATAATGTGAAAGTGTGATTAACTGGCAAAAGGCAAAACAATAAATGCAACAATACTCAGATGAACCACAAATTTTAAGCAAATACAGGGGAAAAACAACAGCTTCAAATAGAACAGCTCAATACAGCAAGAAAAATGGATTGCATTTGCTCTGGGATGTAAAAAATTGTGTAAGATACAGAAAAGGCACAGACAGATACACATAAAAAATGAGGGCATCTCCAAGAAAATTTTCTTGTCCAGAAAAATTAATGTCACAAAAGATGTTTCATATTTAAATTCTAATTAGAATAAGCTTACTTCAACAAGTAATCAAAGACCATTCAATCTAGAAAAAATGACATTTTATTAACTTTTAATGTTCTTTCTTGATTAGGAAGGTTTTAGGAGCTAGCTAATTGAGACTTGAAATTTCAATGAAATTAAGACCAGAAAATTAAAACTTCTTTTGTTAGAGATTTTTATTGCTTTTTATTTTAAATCTTTTTTAGGTGTGTCAAAATTTCAACATGCTAGAAGAGCAATAATCTGGGCAGACCAAAGTCTTTTGGAGCAATACACCATCTTAAAAACACCCTCTCAAAAGACACCACCTCAAAAAATTTTGAGATGGCGTTGGGATTTATATCAGAAAAATTAAAAAAAACTTAATAAAAATTATTAAATAGTTATTTTTTACATATTGGTTTCTAATACAGCATCTCAAAAAACTGCATCACAAAAATGCTATCTCAAATAAAAATAAAAAGAGTGTTATCCAAATAAGATGTTTTAATTATAAAAACACTTAATCAATACCCTAAAATACGGCATCACAAAATACTGCACCACAAAACCGCTATCTCAAATCAAAATAAAAATTCTGTTATCAAAATAAGGTTACCAAAACTCTGTGAATTCAACTGCAAAACTACCCAGCTTTAAGCGCCGCTGCGCCACCTTAAATAAACAAAAAGCGCTGCAGCGCCAACTTGTAAATTTCTGGCGCCGCTACTCTGCCTTGCAAACATCTTTTTTGCTGTTGTGGTGCCTTACTTTTAAATTTAGTGCGCGGCGGCGCAAGATTTCAATCCCCAACATAAAAACTCCACTAATCAATAATATTTCTATAAGAATTAAATTTAGAAGATAACTATAATAATTAAAAACTTAATATAATAAAAAATAGGAACTAAAAAATAATAGAAACAATAAAAAAGAGGATAAGCAAAAGCAAGTTTATTTCAAGAAAAGGAAAAGGCAGGCTCATTGGGATTGGTCCCTTGTGTTGGGGGCACCTCTACGCTGATGAGCAGAAGACGTAGCAGGAGGAGAGTCCTGACAGTTGGCGGGGCAGGGATGCTTGGCAGGGCGCTGGATAGTAATCACTGGGTGCTCATGGGTGGGGATTGTATAACAGTCATTGTCCAGGCACTGACACCCGTGAGCCATGATCACCAGCATTTGGGCCCAGGCCAACTGGGAGTTGCAGGATACTGACAACCAGTTATAAAGGGGAAGGCAGATTTGACTGACTGGCACCAAACAACCCCAGCCACCACAAGCGGAGAACGCAGCACCTATGGTGAAGCAGTCCATCAACGCATCTTCCATGTAGAAATATGGTAGGGGTAGGGGGACACAGAGTTGGTAAGCCAGGGAGAGGTAATGCTCCGAGCAACAACCAGCGTACCCAGGCTGGCAAGTCTTGGGAGGATACCACATAAAGTGGCAAGTTGCGGCAGCCAAAGGAAGGTAAAGGGAAGCATTGCCAGTGGTGATGGCTTGAAGATACACCTTGAATGTGCGGAGAAGCAACGGTTGGTGTTGGCTTGGACGGACAAGTCCAAGGTCTGTTGGAAGCTGGGATCTGCCACAAGCTCAAGAGCCCAAACCTGAGCCACCTTGTCAATATACTCATTGCAGATGGCAACAGTATGAGCATGTTGCACAGAAATCTCACTGGGGGCTAAGGTAGCTGACTGCAGCCCTAGACGCACCTCAGCAGCCAAACGGGAGGCATTATTTTGGCCGTGGTATAACTCCCCTGCCCAAATTGGGGTCATTGCATCTTTTTCAGACTGCAGAGCCTGTACAAAGCTGTACATTGTCTTCTCATGGTGGCAGATCCCAAAATTGCTAAGAAGGTCAGGGTAGTCTACCACCACATTGTTGGAGTTGCGGCGGGCGCAGAGCATTGCAGATGGGGTAGGGGGAGGCGCTCCAGTGGAAGGAAGGCGTCAAGGAAAGGGGTGCTGAGCACCAGAAGGATTGCCACTGGGGGGCGCACTGCTGACAGAAAGAGGCTCCTCAAACATGGAGTCCTCATCAGGGAAATCCCCAGCACTAGAGTTTGGAGCAGTACTACGCTCAGAGCCAGTTACAGTGGTTGTGCAGTCCTGTTTGCAAAACTGAGAGTCACTGGCCCAAAGTTGATTCAAGAAAGCAATACAAACTGAGCGCAGTATTTTTTGAAAAGCGCGCTGCTCCACTTCATCCATTGAAGCCATCATTTTGTTGTAGGCTTGGCGCATATTGGTGTTGCTGTTGCTGCTGGAGTTGGGATTCATCTGATGAAGAAAAGAAGTAGTGTTTGGTCAAGTGGGGGGATATGTTGGAAATTTTGACCAAGCATTGATGCCAATTATGACAGAGCTCTGGATTAGGATTACATCAGCCAACTCCATAAATTAGCAGTAAAAATCAATGATGCCAATCATGATGGAGCTTACGGAATAGAATTACTGCAACCTCATTGTCATAAATTTATAATATAAAATTTATATATTATCAATTGGCAGTAGATTTTGGATCATCACTGCAGAATACCTAATGACATGTGCCGCCGCGTTGTCTCTATCATACATAAAGCGCCACTGCGCCACCCAAAAAAAGCTCCAGGCGCCGCCTTGCAAATATTTTAGATGCCATGGCGCCGCTTTACTTTTACATCAAGCGCCGCTGCGGCGCCATTTTCAAATCCCCAAAATGTTAATCTAATTATTATCATATTTCTAAGCACTAGTCTCAATAAGATAATTGAAAAAGGATATTTTGGATCAGTAGTAGATTTATAATTGTAAAGACAAAATCCAACCCACCAAAAAGCAGTGCCGCAGCAACTAAAATATTTGCAAGGCAGCACTTGGAGCTTTAAATTATTGCTGCTGCAGCTCCTGAAATAATTTTCAGTTGGTGCTGTGGCGTAAAGTGCCTTATCTAGTTGGCGCCACAGCGCCTAAGCTTTAATTAAAATGGTGCGGCAGCGCTTTTTTGATTTTGATTTTCTAACCAATCATACTTTAATGTGATAAATCCAAGCCTTTCCCTTTTTAATTGGGAATTAAGTATGGTATCATTTTAAAGTCCTACAGAATAAATTAACCTAAATTGATGCCACTTTTATAGTACTACCCCCTATAATACAGTCATTCAAAAAAACATGTTTCATATGCTAGTCTTATTTCTTATCATAGTATGAACTTTGCTATATGTATTTCAACAATAAAATGTTTTGCTAGTGATTTTATTTAGTAATGAGGGTATTTATGTTGTGCAAAATGTTCCCATTACAAAATCTACTAAGCAACTAAGCGTCTAATAGGAGTGGCACCCACCAATGTGGCACTAAGAATTAACCTGTTTTAGCATGTGGTGTCATAGGACGCTATAAAAGGCACGCCATCACAAATTGACTGTTTCCACTTATACAAAGTAAAATTCAGCGCCAAATCTCAATTAAATAAAAAATCTAAGAAACTGTTTGAAACTTTGCATATATATATTTTTGATCTCTTCTAAACAACTGGGTACTTTTTAACCCAAGTTGTATAAACTAGTTTTAAAAATAATCAAGTTTTACTCTTTGGCCCAGTTGAGGTAGCTCCACCAGAATTTTTTTAATTTAATATAAAAAATGGTCAAAAACACTATTTTTTGAGCTACGGCATCTCAATTACGTCATCTTGAAAACATCATTTCACTTGCAAGTTTTCAGTAAAAACTCACAGTTTTGCATACTTGCGCTACTAATAAAATTTTAATTTTTTAAATAATAAAAACATAATAATTTTGATGGTATATAATTCAAGAAGTTCTTTACAATTCCATGTAAAAATATTGACTACTTTTATATTTAACACATTCTCATTTTCTCTTTAAAAATTGTCCCCAAATTTGAACTTTTCTGACGCAAATTCACTCTTAGCTGCCTCCCAAGCCTACCAACAACGCTACCCCCAAGGCTTCCAAGAGCACAGCTGCTCCCACTCAGGCAAGAAAGACCAAGGCTACCCTCTCCAAGCAGACTCCTAAAGAAAAAACGCCTGCCAAGACCCTGACACCTTCCCCTGAGCCCAAGGCTGATAGCCCCACCCCTCCCCACTTTCCTTTTGTCTACTCTTCCTCTGATCTCCAGGAGGAGCACGTCCACTCCAATGATGAAGATAAGAATGAAAGAGTCTCCAAAAACTGCTCTGGTGACCATGGTTTTGCAGTCTCAGAAGAGGAGCCTATCCTAGAGTGGGACTTACATGCATTTGCCAATATCTGCAACGTCAACAGGCAATTTATAGTTCCAGCTGTTTTCCCTGACTTGTTTCCCATTATGACCAAGAAGGGGGTACTGGCTTTGTCAAGGACAGCTACCTTTTCATGTGCAATGACTAGAGAAAAAATATGGCAAACCATCACTATCAATGTGATAGTCCAGGCTGCCCCGCATAGTTGACTACAATTGGGTTTACCCAAGTCAAGGAGCTCACCATTAAAAAATGACTGTTTGGGCTCTGATATGATTCTCTACTATCTTATGCGCTGGTATCTTTGCCAAGCCATTTCTTTCAACAAGGACTTAACTTCAACTGAGCTGGTAAAACATGCTCTCCTTTACCTTAATAAGGATCAGAGAGAGGAGGTTGGAGAAAAGACCAGACTCCAATGGTATGTGACTGATCAACGGTCAATTGATGCCAATATTGGTGTCAGCGCTAGAAGTATTGATGAGCTTGTACTTTTGGAAGTCCAGAAGACTATCATGCTTGTAAAAGCCCTTTCTGCTACACAACAATGGGCAAGGTTCCCCAAACCGTATTTTGTGCTTTTCAACACAAAAAAATCTTGTACGCCTTCTAAAGTGTGGTACCTGGTTTGCTGATGGGACTTTTGCCTCTTGTCCAAAGCTATTTTATCAGCTTTGGGCCATCTATGGTCAGGTCAATGAACATACCATCCCCTTTTTCTTCTTCTTTCTCCCTAATAAAAGGGAAGAGACTTATATTCACGCCTTGAATATACTCAAGCAAAAACTGGATGCCATCTTGCCTACGCTTGAAGAAGAGCCAACTGAGAAAAGGGGCTGCAAGAAGAAGAAGGTCAGCCCAGAGGCTACCCAAGAGCAACAGGCCATAACCAAAAAGGCACCAGAGTCCCTTCCCTACCATACCTGTTGATGGTTGACTTTGAGACTGCACAGGCTAACACCTTTATCAAGGTATTTAGGAGCAGGCCCCAAGGCTGCTTTTTCACTACTGCCAGGCTCTGCGCAAGAGCCTGATGAAAACCCCAGCCTTCAATAAGCTGGTATCCAAATATGGTACAAAGGAGGCCAGAAAGATATTCAATTGTTTTGCTGCTCTGGCCATGGTCAGAAAGGAAGAGGTTAACCTTTTTTACAACAAGCTTCTCAATGACAATTATATAATTGAGAACCAAGAATAATTTTCTCCTTTCATACAGTATTTTAAGCACCAGTGGGTGGGTGTATTCCAGGGACATTGCCGCATCCGCAAGGGCGGCAACTCAATTAATTGGAACTGCTATAAGCAGGTCAAAGCAGGCGTAACTAAGACCACCTCCTCACTTGAAGGTTAGCACAATCAATTTTCTTGCCTGGTTAAGGTAAAAAAGCCAATGTTCAATGTGATAGTCAACAAGCTGAAGATTAAGCATGCACACAGAGATCAGCTATACTCCCAGGCTGTCAAAGGCAAAGATTTTGTAGCCAAGCAAGCTGGCCAGCAGGTCAAGTTCACAAGTGTTACCAAAGCGGTTTTGGCCTATTACACCAGAGAGGGCCGCCTTACCCATCTCAAAGACATTATCACAGCCCTTGGATCTAATGTATAGTCTATTTTATTTAACAATAAATTTATTTCCTAAATATTTGATCTTAAATTTTTTTAGTATATACATGTTTAATATAGTGTTAAAATTTAATACAAAAATAGTACTGTTTTAGGATATGCTGACTTTGGAGCTTTGCGCACTATAGTTGGTATTAGCTGACCCCATATTTTTATTGCAGATTATAAAGCCCTGAATGATTTTGTTTCTAGCTGTATGCTGTTTTTTAAACTTTTAATATGTATATATATACTTAATATAGTGTTGAAATTTAATACAAAAATAGCACTGTTTTAGGATATATTCACTTTGGATTTGTGCACTATAGTTGGTATTAGCTGACCCCACATTTTTATTGCAGATTTGAAATCCTTGGATAACTTTGAGTCTATTCATATGTTTTTTATAGTTTTTAAAACGGTTTTTGGGCTTTTATTAATATTTTAACTTATCTGGCGCGGTTTAGCCAGAAATCTGAGATAGGGTACAAGATGGCGTCTTTCTAGATGGCGTTTTTGGACACATTTTTGAGATGGTGTCTTTCTAGATGGCGTTTTTGAGATGGCTTAATTTGAGATGGTGTATTGCATCAGTCTTTTAAGCAGGGGCATGAGCAAAACAGAGTCTTAATTTACACCTAGATCTTTTATGTGAGAATTTAAGAAGCTTATATATACATTTCTCCTGATTCAACATGGCTCACCCTGTTTGAACATCCTCAGGTAACCAGATCTAGCTGCTCTCCTCTCCTTTCCCCTCAAAAGGCAGCAGCCAATCTGCCACTCAGCTCTTTGGATTAATTCTGTTACTATCAGCATATATTATCCAATCTGTTATAGTCACAGCTAAGTATTTTGATGCTCATGTAAGTTCTAATCTAAAGCGCCAAATCATAACAGGAAAACTTCTATAGAATATTGCAGCGCTCAATCAATGCGGCTTTTATTGTAATCAGATCATAATCCATATCAAGTTTTTTTGTGAAATTATAACTAAGATTTAAATAACTACATAACAAGGGAAATTATTCTGGAGGGAAATAGAAAAGAAGGTGCCTGTATCACAGATCACTGAAATATACCCCATTATGCTTGATCTTTTGAAGAGGTACTGTAAAATTTCATTTAATAAGGCTAGAAATTAAATATTCTATCATAGAATATGGGTGTTTTATCACATAGTGCAACTCTGGATACAAGGGGTAGTTTTGTCTGTTCATGTTGTATCAAATTTTGAAGGTAATTAATGGGATGCCAGTGTAGTTTCTATGTATGATCCAATTTCATGATCATTGTCACCTGATACCTAAAAAGTATTTTAAATGATGACAGATCCATACTTTATTAAAAATTATCCATCAAAATTAAGAGTTATAGCACTCTCAGAAAAATCATTGCTATAAGAAAAAGGTAAAAAAGGTATATTGCCGTAAAATATGCAGCCTGGGTGCTGATTTCTACAAATATTAAGTCTACTACTTCTTTATCTTAATACTATACCTGTTGTGGTATAGTGACAGCCTGGGTAAGGACAGAATAATATAAGAAGATAATAAGACAAAACTGGTGTTTATTTAGATAGTATTGCACTTATATAGTGTGAGGCCAGGGAATTGCCACCAGGGGCAGGGAGGCACAGACAGAAGGACTTCCCTAATAGAGGAGAGTGGATTGGTACAGCTAAAAGTCTACCCCAAGAGAACAACCACTTCCATGCAGCCTACCTTAAGGAGGTAGATATAAATAACTTTGTTGTTCTATTTATAATTTTGGAAGTAAAGCCTGTGCCTTGTGCGCATTTAAAAGGCAAATTGAACACCAGTTTTAGAGGCGTTTTAAACATCTTTATCCCTAGTAAAATCAGGATGCAACAGTGCATTTGCACAACTGTTCTGTTGCTCAATTCCTAGATAGACAACTTAATGTCTAATCTATTTAATCTGCAACATACATTCACTAATTTTCTTGGATATTTCTGTAAAGGGCTCTATTTACTATTAAAGAAAGCCTTATTATACAACTAATAAAAGTATGTTAAAATCATTGATGAATTAATTAATGTACATAATTGCAAAATTCCACTCATAAGGATTTATTAACTCACAAAATGGAGAATGGCGTGCAGGTCATGGGGATCACCAGAAAAAGATAATACCAAACCTCAATCTACTCAGCCAGCCATAAATGTATCCTTCTGAGGGATATAATATTTTATAATATAGCAGACTTTATCTGGCAGCAAATATTTCAGGAATTCATCTCTCTGTGCCTCTTTGGCAAAGATCATGTCTCTTTTTGATTGACATGTTATTACTGAATTTCTTCACTAAATTGTTTTTAAAATAAGTAAGGACATCAATCACAAAAAGAATCAATGCTTGCCACCCAAGGCTATGGAGCTATATCAGACAATAAACCCAATTGACAAGTACTACATCAACAAATATTGGTAATCCTTATAGTAAACCCATGTTGGACCCTGCCCCATCACTGACACTATCATATCTACCTCTAGTCCTTCCCTGTCAACACAAATCTAGATATCTAACATTACAATGTCTTTTCTTTCCCATATCCCACTTCTCTACCCCCCAAACATCCCTAGATGCAGCTCATAAAAAGCTCTGGTTATGCTTTAAGAATATTTTTATAATTTATATTTTATTAAATAAATATTAATAATGTTATTGGGCATTATATTTTTATTTATGTATATGATCTTATTCTTTGATTACTTTTTATATAGTTATCTATAAATACCAATTATGTTCTTTGATTATAAAAATGTTGTGTTGAACCTGAACTAATTGTAGTTCAGTATTTAAAGGGGATATGACGCTCCTACTCCTAGGAAGGCACTAAAGTTTCCTAGGGCAAAGCCAGGGGCCAGCTGGGTTGGGGTGACATCCTCAGATATACCAGTTTGATAGAAAGGACAATAGCGCATTATCTGAAAACTAAAAAAGGGACTCACCAGGCCCCAATCATCATTGTTTACTGATAACTAGGGGAAACATATTTCACAGCAATGCATGGGCTATCAAATTAGTCCCATCATCTAGGGGGACTTTTGCCTGATAATCTTTATTACAGCAATATTCTGGATCTCAATGTCAATTGCACTACATTAATTATTTCTCAGCCAGAAGGTTTCTATGAGTGAACAGACTAAAGTTCTGCCTCTTTTGATCCTCTTGACTAGCTCTAAAATCACTATTACTAGGGAATTTCTCTTTCACAAAAGGGAGAATATGTGTTATTAACAGGCACCCACCCACTTGGAAGTGATCTTCCAAGATGGTGAATGATTGCAGAAGGATTTATTCCAGTTACCAGTGAACCCACGGGCAAGGACACCATACCAAGGTGAAATAGCTCAATAAATAGTCAATACCAGCCTAAAAGCAGATTGAATCATCCAAGGAAGAAGTACGCCCCTAAGTAGCACAAGAGGAAGGCAGATGCCAAGGGACAGAAAACCTGTGAGTTTGCAGGCTTGTTGACAGACTGATAGCCCTGAGGTTCTTCTTTACAAGGTGGGTTGTGGGACAAGGGGTGGTGGTATACCAGACTCCTGGTATCACCTGACGCCAGGAGTTATCCAAGAAATGAGCTTCAGGGGAGGTACCAGAGTCTGTGAGTATACCTAGCAAAATGCTGGGCTACACAGCCTGCAACAAGATCATCCAGTATATCCATTTATACCCAAGAGACTCCATAAAAGGAGTCTTGGGTAATCTCATGGTTTAGGATCTAGAGGGGGTTTAAATCAAGCTAAAATAGACAATGATTCACTTGGGTGAATGTAGACTTTATTGATTGAACAAGTAATAGATCATAGCTTACCAGCTTTATATAGTATGATAGCAAAACAATAATCTGGAGATAAAATAAAGGAGATCAAATCTCTTGGATGAAATTGGAGAAATTTCAAGATCTTAGGCAGTGGGAATTTAAACTAGAGTTATTTGCATTACTAGAGCCATAATACTGACTTCAGCCATATTAAAACAATTTTAGATTTAAATTAATTTGCCTATCAGGCAAGACAAGAACAGGTAATGCCCAGCTATTCCCCATTTAAAACTGGGGAAAGAGTGCAGGGACCAGCAGCAGAACTGGAGACCAACAGACAAGCCAGAGCAAGAACTGAGTCAAAACAGCTGTCAGCATCATCAAAGTGATTAAGAGGATCCATCAAAAGAATTGTTGTAAAGCCTGATTGGCTGGAATCACTTTCAAAAGTTAATGATTTTCTCTTTACAATTTTACTAATTGTTTCCTTATTCAAAAGAGCATGTAGAAAAGAAGAAGACCCAGGTTTGAATCCCGTTGATGTTAATACTGGATCTGGAGGCCCATCCAAGCTAATTTCCAAAGGTAATTAAGAACAGTTACTACTAACCAACCCATTAATTTTAGGAGACCCAGTAGAACCCAAAGGAGGGAACATTTCTTCTCCTATGCCAAGGAATAAATTGTTGTCATAAACTACAGAAAAGACATTCCTGACAGTCATGGTCTTGAACTACTTAGGGATTTCAATTGGCCTAATGAATGATAGTTCACAGATTAATCCCAGCAAAAGCCTCTTCTTTTTCTTTTGATCTATTGAGCTCTCTTTACCTAAATAGAAGTCAATACCAATGTCTGAACCTTCTGGATACCTAACAGAATCTCACCACTTAAAGTACTTCCTCTGAGGCTACTAGGATCAAATCTTTGGGTATAAATTAGATGCCTTTTATCAAAAAAATAAGTTCATTTTTGCTCATTAATTTTACATTAAATCTTCAGTGCTCTTCTTCCATTTGCTGGGAAGATACCTATTACTCATGCTCAGATCAAACAGGCTTAAAGCCTGAACCTCAAGTCTTATGTATTTAATATTTTTCCTGAGTTATTTATTAAGTCAAATAATAAAGTTCACCTTAAAAAATGGTGCTCCCTACAGGGGCCAAAAGCCCCACCTCTACGCCTTTTGATACTGCATCTATTGACCCTGACTGACCTCCTTCTTCTGGAAGTACTTTGCCTACTATCTCTAGTCCTTAATTGGAGGAGAAATTCTCAGACCCACCTTCTATTTTATCTGCTATGGTTGTTTTGCCCCAGCCGCATATATTGCCTATAGCAATGGAAACACCTACCTTTGAACAAATACAAGAGACTGCACTCATACTTGCTCAAGGTGGACCTTCCTCTAGTATTATTTTTCCAAACTCAAACCTGTGTTTGCTGGCTCTGAGTACTGCTTTATGATGGTTTACCATGGTTTGGCTTGATTTCATATCAATTCTTTGTGCCCTATGGAGAATATCCTTCAAAATTTTGTCTGGCCTGCATTGGTACATTACTAGTTACTCCTGGGCTCATACTTCTTCCAGATTTATGAGCTGCTAATTTCTTCTTGCAATAACTACAATCAATTTATAGCCTTCCAATAATGGACCCACAGATTGCTCTCTTTATTATCTCTAATCAGTGTGACTCCCTTCTGATACAACAGCATCTATAATCCACAGTAAATACTATTTTCACTCCCCTTCTCTATTATGTACACAACTGTCTTCATAAGTACAAAGTTGGATGAGTGCTTGGCAAGAGTCTAATGAAGCTAGTCTCATCTCACAGGGAGCTGGTCTATATAATCTCATCGAAAATCTCAACCAATTCTGTGATCACTTATACAGTCAGATTGGGTTGCTGGAAGCCTTTTAAAAATTCTTTTTCCTTGTCAGCTTAGGAAGCTGCTCAAACAGTGCAAGTAGAATGGGCAGCCAAATTCCAGAGACTTAACACTCATTGAGAAACATTTTAAGTCTTAGAACTGTAAGTCACTTACTCCTCCTGCTAGGGAATCTAACTTGAAACTGCAGGAGATCTGGGAGGCAATATAATAGCTCAAGGCTACAACTAGACAGCAGGCTGCCCCTTCTGCTGCAACCCCTCCTATGCCTATGTGAGAATTGGGGAGCAGGTTAGTAGGAAATAAAACCAAGCTCTCAACCACAATAAAAGTTGCAGTTTCAGCAACAACCAAAAGGTTGTCACCAACAATTCCTGGGAGGCCAAGGGGGGAAGGAATCAACTAAACACCAAAAGCAACAAAAAAACCAAATGGCTAGATAAAACTAACAAATTTAAACTTTATTAGAGTAGATAATGCTGAAGCAAGGTCTTTTACAACTCTTGTATTCATTTAAGGGATGAGATAGGATTGGGGTGGTAGATTGAATATCATAAACCAATTGGACAATGATATGAGTGGATATAAATGCATTTCTTGAGGCAGGAAGATCATAATTTTTTTTGAATGAACATAGTCAACTAGAAAACTGAACCAACTAAAATCAGGAATATGCCTTGGATTTAATTACCACTACTCCTGGCTTCTCTTGCACATTATATTTAACCAGAGATGTCTCTTGGGTGGGTTAGGTGGGGCATCTTCAGAATAATTCCAAAATATTAAATTGAAGGCTTTTCTTGGTTTTTTTCAGTAGCCTTTTGGATAAAGATTCAAACATAATTTGGTAGAAATTCCCAATCATTTGGCAGAATTGAAGTGGAGGCCTAAGAGAGAGGCGTAACTTTACAGCCTACACCTGTACACAGGTTCCTGTGTTAATTAAAAAATGTAAGGTCTTAGAGAAGAGGTTGAGTCTTTGATTGTAATCATGCCATCTTCTGGTGCCACCCCTCTTAATGTTTAAGAAGAAGGCTTTTGCCCTGGGTATTTTAATCTTGGGGGTAGCTAAGGGACACAATGAGGGATCCTAACAGTATGATTGAGCTCATACTAAGCCAGAGGCTAGTCTTCAGGGATGAATAAGGGATTTTTCTTAAGGCCCTGGGAATGTTGATTATCAAAAATCTTCTCTGGATACAGCTAGGGAGATAGCATCAAAGTACAAAAATAAGCACAAAGATAAAATGTGTGTAAAGTTGAGCTTTATTACCTGACATAATAAAGAACTTGGACAAAAGTATTAAATACAGAATTTTTGTGGTTATGGGTTTAAGCCTGTTTCATCTTGGTATGATTAGTAGATATCTTTTTAGAAAATGGAAGATGAGCAGCAAAGATTCAGTATCAAAATTAATGAGCAAAAAAGAACTTGTTTTATTGGAGGAAAGTAAATTTGAATTTATACCCAAATGTTTGATCCTATTAGCCTAAGTGGAGGTACCCCCAGTGGCAAGAGGCAGGCAGGGATCTGGAAGACTCAGTTATTCATGTCAACTCATATTTGGATAAAGATAACTCAGAAAGTCAAAAGCAAAAGCTAAGGCTTTCACATGAATCATTCTGCAAACCATCATTCACTAGGCCAATTGTAAACCCTAGTGAATTTTAATTCACAGTAGATCCTGCCTCAAGATTGAACTCAGGGGGATGATAGGCGCAGAGGAACTTAGCGTTGATCTGAGAAAAAAGACGGCTGGAGGAATTCATCTTTACGGTATACTTGGGCCCCTCTTAAAGATCACTGTCAGTGGGTCAACCCAATGGGAGTCTAGTTTGTGGGCTTGACCACCTGTCCTATTCTGGTATTATAGGACCTGGTCTACAATGTTGAACTCAGTAAAGGGGGAGCAAGATATGTTAGAAAGTGATAAATCCAATGTCTTAGTCTTATAAGCAGAGGTGCAGACAGTTAGTTGGATATATGATCTTATTGACTAACTCTTTGACTTACTTTTCAGGATTAAGTGTGTTGTCTAACTCAACTAATGTGTGTCCCAAAGTTGAAGGGGTGGTGGCTTCTTGCCCATATAACATTGAAAAGGGGTGAATCTATTTGTGCAATGTATTAAAATAGCAGGCTTGACCTACCAGCAAGGTTCCAAGTAAGCAGGTTTGTGACTTGCAATCCAATTATCCAGTCACTTGAAGCCAAGTTAGGAAGTCAACTCAAATTCCCAAATACAACTATATGAACAGAAGCTGATCCCCTATGGTGGATACCTTGTTTTGACGCTTGATTAATTACAAGTATCTAGCTACCCCCTTCACCATCCCACTGTGTGATCAACGCTATCATGTTCCTACTATCCACAATTCACAGTGACTATATAATACATATTTCTCAATAAATAATATTATCTAGATTCCAAATTTTATTTCCCCTTGTAACTTTGCTAAAAAAGCACAGTTACAACAAATGCTTACTCAATTGGTAAGCAAAGAGTGCAGCAGGCAGGTATAAGTCCCAGTTAGAAGCATCCAAATTGTCAGGAATCCTTTTCCAGACTCCATTTTAAATTTGACTGAAGGATCCTTAGTTATCAACAAAAAAGCACAAAACAACAACATTTTTAACACTTTTGAGCCTTTCAGCCCTTCCCAGACCAAGAATCAAACCCAGGACTCTAATCAGGAAGAAAACGTTAGAACAAAACCAGGCAATTCATTTATATTACCTATTTATTATCCATCAATTCAATTGGATTTCAAATTTGAAAACCCTTTCAAAAGTGAAAAGGTTAGCATTAAGAGTGATAACGTCACTTACTGCTCTGGTTCTGATTGGCTGCTTGATGCCCATTGTTTGATTAATGACCCACTCTCTAAGTATATGGACCAAGCTCTGTATACTAAGATATTTGATCTTCTGGCTCTACAGCGGTTAATTAACATTAATCTTGCGGCAACTTTGTGGCTTCTCTTCCTGCATCCAATATTTTTGACAGTTATTAAGCAACAAGCTATCTTCCAATTGAAACAGGTATGTTTTAAATGATATACTCATGCAAATCCCCTTCATTTCCCAAACTCCACTCAAATATTTCAGCCTTGAATTTAAGGCTATTTAAGTGCCCAATTTTTATTCATTTCAATTGTTCCAACAATAAAGAATATATCTTATCCTATCTTGTCACATTAATTTCTTAGTAAACTTATTTGAAGCCATGAAGGATTTTTTTTCCTTTGGTGGTTTCTAGTCTCCCTTTTTACAACTGAAAAGGTCTTGAGAATCCCACTCCCACTATCAATTGGCAAAACTCCTCACCCAATGATGCCCATCAGAAGGAGTCCTTGGCCAACAGATGGTTCAAGTATCCCTCTGGTCATTGGGGACAAAAAGTTCCACTATGGCTGCCATTCTACTCCTCCACCTGCCAAACCCTTCTTGATATGGCCTCACATGTCATTATATCTGTTGTTGTAACTGATAGGATATTATCTTTTGGGTTGTTTCAGCTCACTGATGGGAAGATTTGCATACTTAGGTCACTTGGGCCACCTTGCCATGGTTACAGTGCCCATTGGTTCAGCCATTGCAAGGCTTAATTTAGGGGCCTTGGCTCACCAACTTGGGGGCTTGTTCCCCTCAAAGTGGGTCCCTGACACAAATGGGTTAACTTGCTCATGATAGATACCAGAGCAGAATTGGCGCACTCTATAGTACTACTTATAGAGGGGTTATAAGGAGCGGCAAAGGACTGGTGGATACCCATGGCCTCCACCAGCAAATTAATTAAGCAAGCATTAAAATTATTGCCATTGTCAGAAATGAGCACTTGAGGACAGCCGTGACAATAAAACACGTCTTGGAGATGGAAAGTGGCAGTTGTCTTGGCGGTAGTATCTTTGGTAGCCCTGGCCTCCACCCATTTACTGAAATGATCTACTGCAAACAGATAAACTGAAATCTAGAGCAGGAGTGAGGAAGGGGACCTACCCTGTTCACACTGATAGTGTATAAAGAATGCTTAGGTAGTACCGGCTTGAACTCATTTTGGGAGGGACAAGGGTGTCGCAGCTGACAGTTGTGACAGGAAGCCAGTACATCAGGGATCAATACCTTTATGTTTTCCTAATAGTAGTGCTTTGTCAACCAATTGCAAGTCTTGGATATCCCTCCATGACCCATATCTAGATGATTTTGAAGTGCTACTGCACTGCAAGCTAGGGCAAACATACAGCAGAAACAGGGAGCCAACCTTTTTGAATAGTTAGTTGTCTAGGATCACTGTGTCTGCTGATAACTTTTATAAAGTTGATTGCGTTTCTTCAGGCTCTGACTCCCAAGCTTTAGGGAAACCAATGAGCTCATATAATTAGTCTTCTTAAGTGAGGTGTAAAGCTAGGATGGGCATTTGAGATAGACCATCTGCATTATGGTGTCAAACTCCAGGGTGGTGGATAACAGTGAAGTCATAGCCTGGCAGCTGTAGGGCCCAGCGCGCAAGTTGCCCTTCTGGCTCTTTTAGTTGTTGCAACCAGCAAAGAAAGGGTTTGTTGTGTGACTAAAGTGAAGTGTGTGCCATATATGTAATGACATACTTGCTTTACCACATGCAACACAGCTAAGCACTCCTTCTCTGTCACACTATAGTTCTTCTCATGCTTATTGAGAATAATCCATGCCTTTTTTGTCCAGTTGTAGTAGGTTGGCTCCCACTGCAACACCACTAGTGTTGGTATACAGAATAAACTCCTTGTAATAGTTGAGGTACACCAGTATGGAGCTTCTTTTAACTTCTGCTTCAGTGTGTTAAAAATTTGTTGCTGACTGTCTGTCCAAATTAAAAGGCACACCTCTCAGTAACTGTACTAAAGGCTCACTGTACTTAGCAAAGTTGTGGATAAACTGTCTATAGTAACCCATCATCCTCAAGAAGACTTGAACTTCTTGAAGATTTTGTGGAAGACAGCAGGTTTTTGATGGTGTCCACCTTATTTGTCATTTGGCAAATCCTGGTCTGTGTAACTTTGTGGTCCAGAAACTCCAAATGGTCATTCAATAAGGCGCATTTGACTAGCTTAAGCTTGAGACCAGCTTTTTTGTATCTTGAGGAATACAGATTTCATCTGATCCAGATGTTCAGTGAAGGTAGCGCTAAAGACTGTGATATTATCTAAGTACACCAACCCACATGACAGCTTTAAGTTAAAGAGGATTGAGTCCATAGCTTGTTGGAAAGTAACAGGGGCATTGCATAGCCCTTGAGGCATGCAGGTGGGCTCAAAAAGCCACTCAGAAGTTATAAGAGCAGCCTTCTCTCTATCTGCAGGAGATAGATCCACTTGCCAGTATTCTGAAGTGAGATCCATAGCTGAGAAAAACTTAGAGCCTCCTAGTTGCTGTAGATTGACATCAATACAGGGAAGAGGGTAAGAATCCTTCTTGTTCAGGGAATTGAGATGTCAGTAATCCATTACAATACAATGTCCTCTATCCATTTTCTTTGGTATCAGCAGTGAAGAAGCCCAGGGTCCCTAAGAGGGGGCTAGCAACCCTGCTGCGGCAATAGGTCTTTGCTCTAAAAGATGGAGTGTCTCCCATATCAATCTGATGTATGACCCCTTTGGCCAATCCATAATTGTTAGGGCCTTGAGAAAAGATGTCTGCAAAGCAATCTAGTAACTTTAGCACCTCATATTGCTGAACCAGGTTTGGCTTTGGGAAATCTAGGCTAAAAAAGATACAAGACCTGAGGTTCAGCGTCTGGCAGTGCAAGGTCACTGAACGTCCCAAAAGGGTTGAGGGAATGAACAGCTGGTGAAATCAAGAGTTTTCTGTGTCCAAGTATATATCCCTTAGTAACTTGCATTGGGGGTGCAGTCAAGTTAGCTAGCAACGGCTGATCAGGTTCTTTGTGAGTGATGTCTATGATCACAGAGCATAGACAGGGTTTGTTTTGTTGCAGAGACTAGGAAGCATATATTTCCATAAACTTCTTGGCAGGCAATTTGTAAGAGACCTGCAAGTCCACTATCACTTGTGACCCAGGAGAGATTAAGAAGGCACAAGGAGCTAATAGTGGTACTCCTTCTTCTGCAGGTCAAAACAACAGTGGGGACTAGAAATTAAAAAAGTGCATTCTAAACTTCAAGGAGAAATGCCTCTGGGATATTCCAGCAAAAAAGTCTTTAATTGCTTCCCTGGGAGTCAAATAGGCTCTTCAAATGTAAGGGTTATTTTAGAATTCAAGAGGGATAGGAACCCTTCTTTGATATTAATAATACCATTATATTCTTGGGGTAACTAGTTACCAATCAGAAGATCATAGCTCTTGTTTTATTGAACCACTGCTGGAGAGAATAGAAGCAGCTTTCTGAAACTTAGGCAAAGGGCAGAGTAAGCTCCAATAGCACAAGTAGTCAATAAGCCAGAAGTACCATAAGTTGGTTATAAGTGAGTTCTGGAGCAATCTTAAGCTTAATCATGAGTTTAGAGGGGACCACATTAACAGGAGATTATGTGTCTAATGTCAAGGAGCTGGATGTACTGGTGTTCTGGCTGTTGCCAAAACAAGTAACATCCAGTCTGTGCCTGGTTTGGTGCCAATCCAATGCCTTGTTCAACATTCCTGAAATGGCAACAAACCAATATCTCTTGACTTGTACATATATCCTTCTATTCAAACCTGACTCACACATGACCTCTTATATATTTGATTCAACTTAAGTCCCTGTCACAGTGCAAGCTCTTTAAGTCTAAAGTATTATCCAATAAAAGATACTATATTCTTCTCTAAATCCATATTTGAAGCTTCCCCAAAAGTTGCTCCTCATCACTATCCTCTACTTCCTGCCCATTGTCATGGAGAAGAAACATCTCACCATCCTCAGTTTTTGAGGGCATCAGTGAGGACCAGGTCTTCAATGGTAGTAATACTCTTAGCCCAGGGGTTAAGGGCTTGGCACCTATTGCTAATAAACTTCATCAACTGGATATGAGTTGGCACCCTCTTCAGATTGGTGGAAAAGAGGTGCTTACAGGCAAGCACAGTCAGCTGGGTAATAAAAAGATTCTTGGAGGTAGGCATTACCTACACCATAAACAATTTGAGAAGGCAGGATATGATGGGATTGGGAATGCCACAAATGGTCTTGTCCTTGATGGTTTGGACACTTTCCCAGTGCTTGGTGTTGAGCCGCACTGGGCAAGAGTGGTCCTCACATGTGTATTGGCAGCTCTTGAATTTCTGGTTGGAATTATTGCAGGAGAAAATGCAATTATTAGCCACCATGGCCAGCCTACCATTCACATTAATAATGAGGAAGTATTTTGGCAGTGAGGAAGGAATCTTGAACTTCCCATCAACTTTGCAGATGTTGTGGGCTAGCAGAGGGTCCCAGGGGCCAGTAGGAGCATTTTGAAAGCCAGGGAAGTTATCAGGCCAGTGCTTAGAGTCATCCCCTGATGATCTGAAACAAGGTAAGATTGATGGGGGGAAAGCAGGGCTTGGTGTGATGCTCCTCATGTGGAGTAGACTTATCCTTGAGAGGGGACTTTTTGGTATGGTGCCGCTTCCTGGTAGGCTCCTCATCTGAAGCTGAGCTATAGAAACTGTGGTCTGTAAGGGAACCACCCAATTTCTGTCCCCCAGTGGAGTGAGCTGGGCTCTCTAAGGGGAGGGCTTAGGGGAGGGATTTGGGGAAGGCTTTGGAGAGGGCTTAGGGGCAGTCTTTTTTGAAGATGAAGGCTTCTGCTTGGGGGTCTTGGGAGTCTTGGCAAGACACTTGGTGCCTTTGGGCTTTTTTGAAGTGTTTTTGTCCTATAAATAATAAGTAAAAGGGTTTAAATTTAGCAATAAATTTTAAAAAGCAAAAAACTATAAAAACATAATATGTAAAAACTAAACCTTATATGGCATTTATTGAAATTTAAAATATAAAATCTTGTAAATTTTTTATTTTATTAAAGTTTTAAATAACAAGTTAAAAGTTTAAAGAAATATGAAAAAGTATTAAGGTTTAGATATACATTGTATTTTAAAAATTTAAAAAATAAAAGAGAAAAGTTGAAAATACAACATGTTAAAATTTCATATGTTTTTATTAAGTAAAATATAAAGTTTCATATATTTAAGATAAAATTGTTGACATTATGTATAACAATTAGTAAAAAACGCTGAATTCATACTATCAATTGGAAAAAATGTAGGCAGTATCAGAGAAAACATTATCACTAACAACATTTTTTCAAAAATTTACTGTTTTTTATAGTATGCTTAATTAAATTTAAGCAAACTAGCAAATATTAATTGTTTTCTGTGTGTTTTTGCTCAAATTTTAAAATTTTAAAAATACTGTAAATTCAGAAGCTAAAGGTAAAAATACAGGATTGTCAAATCCTTGGTCCAAATTTCGAATCTCATTTATGAGCAACAAAGCTGAGTGAAAAATAAAATATTTAATAAAATCAATCATTTAACTTGACTTTTTTGATCTACTTGAATTTTCAAATTTGAATCCCTTGAGCAGATAAATCAACTAACTAAAGACAAAACACAACAAGCAAATACAGGATACATGAATTGGAAATGTGGGATTCTAATGTATGATCTGGTATTTCCTGTAAGTCTAACAAATCATAGACAACATGAAATTAGTAACAAACATGAAATTGCGGGATTTTCAAATCCAAGAACCAAATTTCAAATCATAATGGAGGTGAATTTGATATAAATATAATTTATGGGTGTCTCAAAAAAGATTTCAACCAATCTAGAGTTGATTTTTTCTATTTCTTTTAGGAATCATAGGAATTCTCAAAAAAATCCCCCTATTCCATATTAGGATGCTAAAATTTAGATCCTACCATTCATCACTTTAACATACTTAATAATAAAATAGAATTATATATTACAATCTTTTTTATCAAGTTGATTTTTACTTGTTGTTGTGATTTTTATTTGTTGAAGATAATGTGCTTGTATTTAATTGGATAGTTTCACCTTCAGTTGCCTTATCAATAGAAAATCAAGTTGCCTCCCCAAGGCCAGCTGTGGTTGCAGAGGCAACTTGATTTCCTATTGTGGTGCAATATGCCATCTAGAAAACGCCATCTAGAAAGACACCATCTAGAAAATAAATTTGCAATAGGGTCAGAATTTAAATTGGCAAAATTAAAAAAAATTAAAAAAATTATTAAATAGTTATTTTTTACATATTGGTTTCTAATATGCCATCTAGAAAAACGGCATCTAGAAAACACTATCACAAATTGAAATAAAAAGAGTGTTATCCAAATAAGATTTTTTGAATATAAAAGCACTTAATAAATACCCTAAAATACACCATCTAGAAATACAGCATCTAGAAAGATGGCATCTGGAATCAAATAATAAATTATACTTTTATGTGATAAATCCAAGCCTTTTCCTTATTAACTGGGAATAAAGTATGATATTAATTTATGACCACATATAATATATCAACTCAAATTAACTCACCTTTGATAGTACTATCTCCCTGTAACACAGCCATTAAAAACCACTTTTGATATACTGATTTTATTCCTTATCATAAAAGGATCTGTAATATTTGGTTTTCAGCTTTAAAATGCTTCATTAATGATTTTATATATGCAAGGGTAGTGTCTCTATTAACTGGAACTGTAATAATCAGGTTAAGGACAGTGTAACTAAGACCACCTCATCACTTGAAGGTTGGTACAATCAATTTTCTTGCCTAGTTAAGATAAAAAAGCCCAGATTCATTGTGATTATCAAAAAGCTGAAGATCTGGTATATTCATGAGGACCAGTTTTACCCTCAGGCCATCAAAAGCAAAGCTGTTTTATCCAAGCATGCAGATCAGCAGGTCAAGTTTGCAAGTGTTACCAAGGAGTTTTTGATCTATTACACCAGAGAAGGCCGCCTTACCCATCTTAAAGGCATTGCAAAGACTTTTGGGACTGAAGACTGATCAAGTTACTCTTCCATTAAATACTTTACTTCCAAACACTTAATTTTTAGTACATTGATACAAACATAAGAGCAAATTTCAATATGGAAATATCACATTTTTGGGGTGTGTTGACTTTGGAGATTTTTACACTAAAGTTGGTACTATATGATCCCACATTATTACTGCAGATTTAAAATCTTTGGATTATTTTGAGTCTAGTCATATTTTTTTCTTACTATTCTGAATTTTTGGGATTTTTTTATTAAGTTTTAAAATATTTGACACAGTTCTGCCATAAATTTGACATAGGGTTTCAAGATTGCATCTTTCTAGATGGCGTTTTAGGACACATTTTCTAGATAACGTTTTCTAGATTGCGTCTTTCTAGATAGTGTATCCCACCCCTATTGTGAAGGCAACTGGAGGTGAAACTATCCAATTAAATGCAAGCACATTATATTGAACAAATGAAAAATCACCACAACAAGGAAAAATCAGCTTGATAAAAAAGATTGTAATATATAATTCTATTTTATTATTAGTGTTTTCTAAAACTGTAATCAAGCATTCTTAATAGCAATACATAAACACATATTGTTACAGCAGCAGGCCCTTATAATAGTCACAATAACAAGTAAAAAAAGAAGGTTGATGTGTATAAAAATAATTGAAGTCCTCAAGTGACAATGTGTAAATTAATGAGCTAAAATCATAGTGTAGTACTCTGGTGATTTTCCCCTTTGAAGTTTTTCTTTTCCTACCTCTCCTTCCTTCCTAAAAATAAGTTTGTTTGGCCCTGGCTACATCAGGGGCCAAGAAACTTTAAAAAATTATGTGTTGTCAGGAGGGTGGCTCATATATCATAATATGAGTTTGTGGTTGCTATATTAGTGATTTGGAGTGCAGAATATTGCTAATTTCCAGGTTCAGACAATTTTACATCTCACTTAATTTTCATGTCTAAACATGGATATCAAGATTGTATTTTTCATTTGATTTTATCCAGAGTGGAGATTCTTGATTTGGGTTGATTTGTCCTAGTTTCTTACTGTACATTCAATTTGGATTCCAAATCCTGCAATTATTATTTGAGTTTACCAGTGGTGTTCATTTATGATTTGAAATTTGGTTTATGGATTTGACAGTCCTGCAATAGCAAAAAAAACATAGTAAACTTAATGAAAGTGGTTGATGGATTTGAATGCTTTAAATCTGATTCTAGTTAATTCATTTTATCCATTTGAAATATGCAGCTTAACTTGAAATTTTCAAAGTGTCTACTGTAAATTCAGAACTTAAAAGTATAAATGCAGGATTGTCAAATCCTTGGTCTAAATTTCAAATCACTTTTGTAGGATGGCATTTTTTAATTAAATTGAATCTCAACTTTGGGAAGAAGAGAGTTGATAGGTTCACTGTAAGGGAAGAGAGTATTAGTTCCTTGTATGAAGACTAAGGATGTAAATACACAGTTACTAACTTCAAAAATACCTTTACTTATCTAGGCAGACCAAAACACAGTCTTACTATCTTTAAACACAGATAAACCTTAATAAAGAGTAAAGTTGAAGAGAGCAAGAGTTGAGTCTTTATTATTGTTAAAAAAATGTCCTTTTATAGGATTGTTATCTCATGGGCAGTTGATCCAAGAATCCTAGGGCCAGACCAGCCTATGTATTGGGGCTTTACTGGATAGTGTTATCCAAAAGGCATCTCGCCCAATGCTCCATTGCAGAGTCATTGTTATTGCATCATTTCTGCTCCTGACCTTGTCCTAAGGCAAGTGTGATGCCAGCTGCAATGTCAAGCTGCTATTGTGGCTTTCTTCCTGAAAACCAGTCCATCCATCCCATGTCCTATGGGTGGGATCCACTCCATTGCAGAGTATAATAATATAACACATGAAAAATATATCAAGGAGTTTTTTTGGGGTTCAACCCCAGCCAATATAGGCAGAACTGGGTTAGCCCATAAACCAACCAATATTTTGGTTATAATGTTTGGGCTAAGCACCTAAAAGTGCATTAGTGATCAAGTTTTCAGCTCCTATGGAGCACTTGGATATTTTGGGGTGGTGCCGCTGCACCGCTGGATTGATTGAAGTGGATACTTATTTTGGATTGGATTTAGTCATACTGGTCTATTGATTTTGGGTTGGGAAGAATCATTCTTAATTCTTGGAGCACTTTGGCTTTAGTGCCACCAATTTGGCCAATGCATTGATGTTTGCTCCAAACATCAATTTATTCCAAATATCTTTCCAAATTCCAATAAAAAGATTGATGGCTGAATTGTTTAGTTAAAAATCCAGGGATTTCACATTGAATTCTTTGTTTTTTATTTGAATTTTTTAAAAATATGGGAACTCATAGACACTTTGCAATTTCATGATAAGCTTCATATTTCTAATGGACAAAATGAATTAATTGGAATCAGATTTGAAGTGTTCAAATACATCAACCATTTTCATTAAGTCTACTATGTTTTTTGGAATTGTGTTATTTTCAAATACATGAACCAAATTTCAAATCAATTTTGAATGCCACTAGTAAACTTAAATTTCAATTGCAGTAACCTGAATCCAAATTTAATGTACAGTAAGCACACTAAGAAACACCAACCCAAATTGAGAAGCTCCACCATGACTAAAATCAAATGAAAAATTCAATCTTGATAACCATGTTTAGACATAAAAATTGCTTAAACTTTAAAATTATCCAAACCCAGAAAGGATACAATATTATACAATTCAAAGCACAGATATAAAAAATATGTTACTATTAAAGGCTAAATCAAGAGAAAACAACTACTCACAACTAAACCAAAATCTAAATAAATACATCTTGAATCTAAAATATATATTTATTTTACTTTTATGGACAGACTATCCCATTCCCAACCATCTCCTGCACCAACCTGCAGGGCAGCCTGTCCATAAGGTCAACCCATAGGGTCCAAGAATAGACTTTGAGCACAAATCAAGGGGAGTAATTTTGATACACAGGCCTCCCAAGGTGTCAGCCCCAGCCAACCACCTCCTGTGTCACAAGCCAGAGCTACCAGCTTAAATCCCAGGAAGAAACCACTCTCAAGGACTGCCACCAAAGTCTTTTATACCAAGGTCATTGGGAATAATGAGGTTACATACACCGCTGTTGTGTACCCAGTTGTGACCTGGTCTCACACTCTGGATCCCCAGAGTTGCCACTGCATGTCCCTGCGTTTTGACACCTCCTATGAGCCATTAGCCATAACTTAGAAGGCATCTGTGCATGTTGTGTATTCCACCATTGACAATACTGCTGCAAGCAAGAGTGATCCCACCTTCTACACAAAGGTTCCCATCCAGTGTGTTGAGCCTGATAGCCAGGATGCCAAAGTACCCACCAAGGGCTAGTATCAGTTGACAAATAGTGAGTGTGAATGTCAGAACCGTCTCTCTAGATGATTCTGTCACAAGAAATAATAATTTCTCTTGGGGTTATGAAACAATAGTTTGGAAGGATCAAATACAACAGAAACAACAACATAAGTTAATGAATTTAATTTGACAGTTTCAGGGACAAAATTTGAACTCCAAACCTTTGCTATCAGCCTATCCAAACCTACTTTGAAGTACTCCAAAAACATTGAATCAAAATTTGAGTGTAAAGTTGAGAAAAAAGTGATTCTAGCCAATCATATGTTACAGTTGAGCCTGGTGACATTGCCAACCACCCAGTGAAAATAGAAAGCTCTGTAAACTACCAAACTTCAGTTGAAACAATTATTTAAGTTAAAACACTTAGTAAAAGTTGTTTAACTGAAAGAAATAATTAATTTTAAACTGTAAAGATAAGTTGGTTCCTAAGGAGTTAAAGAGTGGTTTCAACTATTTGAGAAATGCTTAGAACTTGTTTCAACTGCTGTTTTGACTCTCAATTCCTTATCCAAATTCCTCATCAATCACTATATAAGTTTCTGTACATTTTATATTGCAAATGCTCAATCAATAAATAGTTTTATCCCAACTTAATATTTTTGTTATTTGTAAGGCTTTTTGGGAATTTCTCATGAAACTGCCTAATATTTCCCATTTTGGGGAATCAGGCTTAAATGGGTGATTCTAATCTTGGTTTGTACCTTAGTACATTTGACTTTTCAGATGGAGACATTCCTGGCACAGGAACCAGCACTGAGTATTCTAACAATGGAAAGTGGGTGCTAGTGGTCCCAGGAAGATGGTAAACAGCCTCTTTGTTCTCTTCCAATCCTCCCACCCAGAAAAAGCCTCAAACTGCATCCACAGATCCTGTGCAAACTAGTCTTTTTTGTTTGTTTGCTTCTGTTTCCTTGCTTGCCTACCTGGGAGCATATGCCTTCCATGGGTAATTCAATCCCTTATTGGGAAGATATTGAATCCTTGGAGAGTTATTACACTTGGGTATGGTTTCTGTGCCAATTGGCTCTATGATTGCTGGGTTAAACCCTTCTGCACTAATCCACCATGTTGGGCAACTATTTCCTGCAGGGTAGGTTCCTGACAGTGAAGCTCTCCTCAACTGCTTGAACAGAGGAATGGCAGTTTGGGATATTTTGTCACAATTTGGTGTCACAGCCAGATGTATTTTTGACCTCAACAAAAAATACTACAACACCAGTGGAATTGGAGAATCTGCCAGGGCAAAAATACAGCCCAAACCACAACAACCTATGCACATCACTACAATCAAGAAGTGGGTATCCAAGGATTGCCACCTGGACTCACTTGCTATCCAATCAATGCTTGCCACCAAGTTTGGACTTTCTGTTTCAAAAACACTCATTTATAAAACCATAGTCAATCTTGGCTTCTCTTGGAAAGTACTGGGAATTTCTCTGTACAACAGAAACAGCAAGAATACCATTGAGGGTTCCCGGATTTATGCCAAAAACTATCTGGTCCTAAAGGAGACTGGGAATACCCAGTTCTTTTATATAGATGAATTGCTGTTTTCCTTCTAACTCAAGTCTAGGCATGGGTGGGTTGAGAAGGGTTCAAAGGATGATGTAGCACATTGTGCAGCTGTCTGTTCCCAGACCTATTCAATGGTAGCGCTTCTTGGTCCTTGTGGTTTAGGACAGTATCAAATGATTAAGGGCTTCCATAACAGCAGGATATTCTTTCATTTTCTCCAAACTGTCAATGAGTACCTTTGGATTAATTACTACAGCAAAACTAATATTATTGTGCTTGATAATTTCAGGCTCCACAAAGCAGATCTGGTTGTTTCAGAATTCCCCACATATACAAAAACAGCCACACCTCTAGCCACTGCCTTGCTGATTGTCCAACAAGACTTCTCTTCCTTCTACACTATTCTCCATTTCTGAATCCAATTTAGGAGGTGTTTGGTTGGATCAAGAATAAGGCAAAGAAAGGCCTCCCACAGGACACCAAAGATCTCTTCAATATTCTTGAGGTCAACCAATTTGCAATGCCACCTGATGTGGTTGCAGCTTTTTACAAGCACTCTGAATCCTTCCTTCCCAAAGCTCTTGCTTCCAAGCCAATCAGATAATTGGGTGTTCCTGGCTTTACTTGTTTTTATTTATATTTATTTTGTTTTTAATGGGGCTTGAAAAAAATACTTTATGTTATAATGACTTGAAGTTATTTTGCATTCTAGATGGTAACAAATTTGGATGTTAGTTAAATTTAATTAATTATATTAGATTCAGATATAAGTATTATTACAAAACACCTAATATCTTATTGACAGTATATCTAAAAAATAAATAATTAAATAAGATATACATAAATAAATTTATTTAGATAAATGAGGACCCTTTTTATTACAATGGTTGTTATTTTTTAAAGCCACAAATTAGACCTTGTGATTTATCACCTGATCCTTATTAATTCAGTGCCACTATAGCCACCCGGCATGAAAACCAATGATTTTCATGGATCTCTATCTAATTACTACTTATGACAAAGGTTAATCATAGTGAATCTATTTATCAAATCATATTTAAAGGAAAAAGCAATTCAAGTTCTAAAAAATCAATTGTTTAAAACATAATTGGGGTGGACAGTTCAAGGAAGGTAAATAGAGCTAATGTTTGTTTACAAACATGTTATATAGACCCATACATGTCAATCAACTAAATAAGCAATTTTAAATTATAGTTTACCATTGAATGTGTTCAATTTATTGTAAATAATTCTTTGTTATTATATTATATATTGATATTACTATATCTTTATAAAAATTAAAATTAAAATTAAAGTTAAAAATAAATTACAAGAGAAGGAACTTTTATTAGAAAGCAAATTTCAAGGGGGATGTGATTATACTGGGGAATTATACCCCAAAATTAGATTTTCTGCTAATGCGTCCAATTGGGACCACATACTCTTCTGTAAGCAGTGGATAACTCTGGCACCAATTACTAATGGGATGGCGCTCAGCATCCTGGTGGTGACAGAGCGCTTGATAAAAGGCAATAAAGAGAGAAAATTGATTAGTAGTTGATTTTTGGGAAGTATGTGATAACCATATAGCAAGGATAATGTAAAACAGTCATAGAGGATGTGCTTTACAGTTCTATAGCCCCGCAGTGTCTTCATCTTGTCTAGTGCCAGCCAGCAGATGTCCATTTAAAGGGGGACATCTCCTAACATCTTCACATTTGATTTCAATATGAAGTGAATGATCATTCCAAGGTAAACTGCAAGATGAAGTCTCTGGGATGTATAGAATTAAGAAAATAGGCAGAATTCCTTGTATATTATGACTAATCTGTTTGTATAGGAAGTATTGGAGAATTTGAGTAATGAAACTTCTGGAATTTTGGTGGGATTGGCCCGCCATGCATCTGCAAAGGATATTAATAAAGATTTCATCTTGTTGACAAGTATTACATCTCATATTTGATTAGATATTGATTTGATCAATCCATTAAAGACTTCTGCTTTGATATATTTATTTGGTATTTGAAATTAACCTTTTTCAAGTTTGATTCATATGAGTTTATAGTTAAAATAGGAATCTTTCAATACATTCATAGATGTATTCATTGAAATTCATTTTAACATTTATTTGAATTTCATTCATTCCTTTGAAATTGATAATTCCGCCTAATTCAAGGCTTCCCTGACCCAAGTTGAACTTCCTTCTGGCTCTTTGAATTCCCTATTCACTGATTCCTTATTTGCATATTGATTCATGTTTCTTTGAAAATTTGATTGATTTCATTTTAATTTCTTTGAATTACAGAGGCTACCAATGATTGGTAACCCCTATATACATCACTTGGAGTGAAGACTGCCACCTCAACAACCTCTTCCCCATTCCTTGATTTAACTAAAGTAAATTTAAGTAAAAAATAAACAAACTTACTAATTCTTTCCCCTGCAGCCCCCTCAGCCACAGGCGCCCCTTCAGCAAACTTCATTAGTGTTGGTTGCTCTTCATTTTTTTCCTGGGTCTTATCTTCCTTAACTTTCTTGCAACTTCTGCTTCTCTTGATTTCCTTCATTTGATAAACTTTCATTCATTCTTGAAGCGCTTCTGCTTCTTGAGTGTTCTTTGTTTCCTTTGTTTTATTCTGTTTCCATTTGAAAACTTTTATTTCCTTCACTTTGAGTTGATTCCTCTTCATTCTGTTCATGTCTATTCATTTCCTTTGAAACTTCATTTTCTTCTATAAATTCAAATGTTTGATTATTTCTTTTATTGTTTTTCATAAACTCTCACAAGTTATAACTTTGCTGAAATTTAAACACTTAAGTATTTCCCTTTGCAAACTTAAAACTTTTTCATTATGTTCCTCTTTGATAATTGTTCCCAAACTATTCTTTGCAGCTTTGTTTTGTTAAACCAAAGCCATTCCTTCATTTCCTAACTGCTTCACTACTATTTCCCTGATATTCTGTTCAAGTTCAACAACCTTTTAAAGATATGACTCTAATTTGTTAATAATGTTATATATATTAGACATTTTGTTTGATTTACATCAAAAAAATGATTTTATAGTACTACCATCAACACATGATCATAAAATTATATATAATAGTACATTTTTATTGACAATTATTGCAAATAATACAAATAACTTGCAATTATACAAAAAAATAGCATAACACACTACAAAATACACTAGAATTGCATTAAAATAGCCATCTAAATTAGAACATGTAGATTATTTTTTCCAGTAAGTAATTTTTTATTTGAAACTAGTATTTTATTGATATATCATTAAATCATGAATATATTATTGAATTTTAACTATACTAGGTTGTATTGCCAGCCATGTCAATTCCGTGTTATGTGCATAACTCAATGCTTTTGCATAATAAAATTCATTGTAATTTTATAATTGACTATGTGTCTATATTAGGGAGCCATTAACACTTATTACAAATATTGATACATAGTGCATTTTACAGCCTGCATATTTACCTATTGATAATGATTCTGTAAAAGTTAAGTTGGATCTTGTGAGTTTTAATAATTCAATGGATCAATTAATCACTGTTTGTTACCATTTTTTTGACTGATTTTTCTTTGCTGTGGTGATTGTACATTTTCTGATAATTACGTGCTGGAATCCCATTGGTTGTTTTCACATCCTACCACACAGGCAATAGGATGTGTGGTTGCCACTGTCATGCCCTGCCCCAAAGGGTATGCTTTTTAGGACTTATCATATTTATTATTTTCATTTTTTTATATCTTATATTATTCAATATTTGAAAATTCTAAAGTTGAAAGTTAATATTTAAGTATTATAAGTTAATTACCTTGTTTTTTCAATGCTTTTTGCGTTCAAATTTGTTTGTTGTTGTTTTCTCTGTTGTTTGCTTACTCTTCTATATATATATCTACTTTTAAAGTTAGTATATTTTCACATATTTACCTTTTGAAACCCCTGCTTACGTTGTTGCTGCTCCCCCAGGTTTATGTTGTTTGATCAGTGTAGAATACTGGCTTCTATTTCCTCTTTTCTTTATCTCCAATACTCCAAACTTCTCCAGTTTCTCCTGTCCTTTGCTGTTGTTCCCCTATGCCAATCAGTTTTAACTGAATAAGAGGTTAACAATAAATAAAGAGCTTGTGAAGAGTAGGCTTTAAGCCAAAATTCTAAGTGATTTCTTCCCCTTCAATTTTATCTAATTTTATACTTGAGATCTTAATTTTTAGAAATTTATACATTTTTATTAGTTTCATTTTAAAGTTTAGCCTTTTCCTTTCCTTAAACAGATGGAACTTATAAAACAACAAGCCTTAGGCTTGTTGTATCTGTTGTTTTCCCTTAAAGAAGCATTTAATAGTTATATGTACCAATTTGCAGATGGAGAATATCCTAATATTGACATTCCTTTAGTTACAAATTGTATACTATTAAATACTTTATTTTATCTTTTTTGCTTTGGGTTCTTATACTCAATTACTCCTCTTGTGACACAATATAAGTTTTTAGCAGGGTTCTGTAAGATTATCTTACAGACAGTTCCTACGTTTCTATATCTTTTAAATTTGAATCCTAATGCCTTGCACGCCCTAGTCTATAACCTTGCGCCGTTATGGGCAAGACCTTACAGCCACCCTGAGACCAGATGTAGTTGGGAGTGGCAACCACACATCCTATTGCCTGTGTGGTAGGATGTGAAAACAACCAATGGGATTCCAGCACGTAATTATCAGAAAATGTACAATCACCACAGCAAAGAAAAATCAGTCAAAAAAATGGTAACAAACAGTGATTAATTGATCCATTGAATTATTAAAACTCACAAAATCCAACTTAACTTTTACAGAATCATTATCAATAGGTAAATATGCAGGCTGTAAAATGCACTATGTATCAATATTTGTAATAAGTGTTAATGGCTCCCTAATATAGACACATAGTCAATTATAAAATTACAATGAATTTTATTATGCAAAAGCATTGAGTTATGCACATAACACGGAATTGACATGGCTGGCAATACAACCTAGTATAGTTAAAATTCAATAATATATTCATGATTTAATGATATATCAATAAAATACTAGTTTCAAATAAAAAATTACTTACTGGAAAAAATAATCTACATGTTCTAATTTAGATGGCTATTTTAATGCAATTCTAGTGTATTTTGTAGTGTGTTATGCTATTTTTTTGTATAATTGCAAGTTATTTGTATTATTTGCAATAATTGTCAATAAAAATGTACTATTATATATAATTTTATGATCATGTGTTGATGGTAGTACTATAAAATCATTTTTTTGATGTAAATCAAACAAAATGTCTAATATATATAACATTATTAACAAATTAGAGTCATATCTTTAAAAGGTTGTTGAACTTGAACAGAATATCAGGGAAATAGTAGTGAAGCAGTTAGGAAATGAAGGAATGGCTTTGGTTTAACAAAACAAAGCTGCAAAGAATAGTTTGGGAACAATTATCAAAGAGGAACATAATGAAAAAGTTTTAAGTTTGCAAAGGGAAATACTTAAGTGTTTAAATTTCAGCAAAGTTATAACTTGTGAGAGTTTATGAAAAACAATAAAAGAAATAATCAAACATTTGAATTTATAGAAGAAAATGAAGTTTCAAAGGAAATGAATAGACATGAACAGAATGAAGAGGAATCAACTCAAAGTGAAGGAAATAAAAGTTTTCAAATGGAAACAGAATAAAACAAAGGAAACAAAGAACACTCAAGAAGCAGAAGCGCTTCAAGAATGAATGAAAGTTTATCAAATGAAGGAAATCAAGAGAAGCAGAAGTTGCAAGAAAGTTAAGGAAGATAAGACCCAGGAAAAAAATGAAGAGCAACCAACACTAATGAAGTTTGCTGAAGGGGCGCCTGTGGCTGAGGGGGCTGCAGGGGAAAGAATTAGTAAGTTTGTTTATTTTTTACTTAAATTTACTTTAGTTAAATCAAGGAATGGGGAAGAGGTTGTTGAGGTGGCAGTCTTCACTCCAAGTGATGTATATAGGGGTTACCAATCATTGGTAGCCTCTGTAATTCAAAGAAATTAAAATGAAATCAATCAAATTTTCAAAGAAACATGAATCAATATGCAAATAAGGAATCAGTGAATAGGGAATTCAAAGAGCCAGAAGGAAGTTCAACTTGGGTCAGGGAAGCCTTGAATTAGGCGGAATTATCAATTTCAAAGGAATGAATGAAATTCAAATAAATGTTAAAATGAATTTCAATGAATACATCTATGAATGTATTGAAAGATTCCTATTTTAACTATAAACTCATATGAATCAAACTTGAAAAAGGTTAATTTCAAATACCAAATAAATATATCAAAGCAGAAGTCTTTAATGGATTGATCAAATCAATATCTAATCAAATATGAGATGTAATACTTGTCAACAAGATGAAATCTTTATTAATATCCTTTGCAGATGCATGGCGGGCCAATCCCACCAAAATTCCAGAAGTTTCATTACTCAAATTCTCCAATACTTCCTATACAAACAGATTAGTCATAATATACAAGGAATTCTGCCTATTTTCTTAATTCTATACATCCCAGAGACTTCATCTTGCAGTTTACCTTGGAATGATCATTCACTTCATATTGAAATCAAATGTGAAGATGTTAGGAGATGTCCCCCTTTAAATGGACATCTGCTGGCTGGCACTAGACAAGATGAAGACACTGCGGGGCTATAGAACTGTAAAGCACATCCTCTATGACTGTTTTACATTATCCTTGCTATATGGTTATCACATACTTCCCAAAAATCAACTACTAATCAATTTTCTCTCTTTATTGCCTTTTATCAAGCGCTCTGTCACCACCAGGATGCTGAGCGCCATCCCATTAGTAATTGGTGCCAGAGTTATCCACTGCTTACAGAAGAGTATGTGGTCCCAATTGGACGCATTAGCAGAAAATCTAATTTTGGGGTATAATTCCCCAGTATAATCACATCCCCCTTGAAATTTGCTTTCTAATAAAAGTTCCTTCTCTTGTAATTTATTTTTAACTTTAATTTTAATTTTAATTTTTATAAAGATATAGTAATATCAATATATAATATAATAACAAAGAATTATTTACAATAAATTGAACACATTCAATGGTAAACTATAATTTAAAATTGCTTATTTAGTTGATTGACATGTATGGGTCTATATAACATGTTTGTAAACAAACATTAGCTCTATTTACCTTCCTTGAACTGTCCACCCCAATTATGTTTTAAACAATTGATTTTTTAGAACTTGAATTGCTTTTTCCTTTAAATATGATTTGATAAATAGATTCACTATGATTAACCTTTGTCATAAGTAGTAATTAGATAGAGATCCATGAAAATCATTGGTTTTCATGCCGGGTGGCTATAGTGGCACTGAATTAATAAGGATCAGGTGATAAATCACAAGGTCTAATTTGTGGCTTTAAAAAATAACAACCATTGTAATAAAAAGGGTCCTCATTTATCTAAATAAATTTATTTATGTATATCTTATTTAATTATTTATTTTTTAGATATACTGTCAATAAGATATTAGGTGTTTTGTAATAATACTTATATCTGAATCTAATATAATTAATTAAATTTAACTAACATCCAAATTTGTTACCATCTAGAATGCAAAATAACTTCAAGTCATTATAACATAAAGTATTTTTTTCAAGCCCCATTAAAAACAAAATAAATATAAATAAAAACAAGTAAAGCCAGGAACACCCAATTATCTGATTGGCTTGGAAGCAAGAGCTTTGGGAAGGAAGGATTCAGAGTGCTTGTAAAAAGCTGCAACCACATCAGGTGGCATTGCAAATTGGTTGACCTCAAGAATATTGAAGAGATCTTTGGTGTCCTGTGGGAGGCCTTTCTTTGCCTTATTCTTGATCCAACCAAACACCTCCTAAATTGGATTCAGAAATGGAGAATAGTGTAGAAGGAAGAGAAGTCTTGTTGGACAATCAGCAAGGCAGTGGCTAGAGGTGTGGCTGTTTTTGTATATGTGGGGAATTCTGAAACAACCAGATCTGCTTTGTGGAGCCTGAAATTATCAAGCACAATAATATTAGTTTTGCTGTAGTAATTAATCCAAAGGTACTCATTGACAGTTTGGAGAAAATGAAAGAATATCCTGCTGTTATGGAAGCCCTTAATCATTTGATACTGTCCTAAACCACAAGGACCAAGAAGCGCTACCATTGAATAGGTCTGGGAACAGACAGCTGCACAATGTGCTACATCATCCTTTGAACCCTTCTCAACCCACCCATGCCTAGACTTGAGTTAGAAGGAAAACAGCAATTCATCTATATAAAAGAACTGGGTATTCCCAGTCTCCTTTAGGACCAGATAGTTTTTGGCATAAATCCGGGAACCCTCAATGGTATTCTTGCTGTTTCTGTTGTACAGAGAAATTCCCAGTACTTTCCAAGAGAAGCCAAGATTGACTATGGTTTTATAAATGAGTGTTTTTGAAACAGAAAGTCCAAACTTGGTGGCAAGCATTGATTGGATAGCAAGTGAGTCCAGGTGGCAATCCTTGGATACCCACTTCTTGATTGTAGTGATGTGCATAGGTTGTTGTGGTTTGGGCTGTATTTTTGCCCTGGCAGATTCTCCAATTCCACTGGTGTTGTAGTATTTTTTGTTGAGGTCAAAAATACATCTGGCTGTGACACCAAATTGTGACAAAATATCCCAAACTGCCATTCCTCTGTTCAAGCAGTTGAGGAGAGCTTCACTGTCAGGAACCTACCCTGCAGGAAATAGTTGCCCAACATGGTGGATTAGTGCAGAAGGGTTTAACCCAGCAATCATAGAGCCAATTGGCACAGAAACCATACCCAAGTGTAATAACTCTCCAAGGATTCAATATCTTCCCAATAAGGGATTGAATTACCCATGGAAGGCATATGCTCCCAGGTAGGCAAGCAAGGAAACAGAAGCAAACAAACAAAAAAGACTAGTTTGCACAGGATCTGTGGATGCAGTTTGAGGCTTTTTCTGGGTGGGAGGATTGGAAGAGAACAAAGAGGCTGTTTACCATCTTCCTGGGACCACTAGCACCCACTTTCCATTGTTAGAATACTCAGTGCTGGTTCCTGTGCCAGGAATGTCTCCATCTGAAAAGTCAAATGTACTAAGGTACAAACCAAGATTAGAATCACCCATTTAAGCCTGATTCCCCAAAATGGGAAATATTAGGCAGTTTCATGAGAAATTCCCAAAAAGCCTTACAAATAACAAAAATATTAAGTTGGGATAAAACTATTTATTGATTGAGCATTTGCAATATAAAATGTACAGAAACTTATATAGTGATTGATGAGGAATTTGGATAAGGAATTGAGAGTCAAAACAGCAGTTGAAACAAGTTCTAAGCATTTCTCAAATAGTTGAAACCACTCTTTAACTCCTTAGGAACCAACTTATCTTTACAGTTTAAAATTAATTATTTCTTTCAGTTAAACAACTTTTACTAAGTGTTTTAACTTAAATAATTGTTTCAACTGAAGTTTGGTAGTTTACAGAGCTTTCTATTTTCACTGGGTGGTTGGCAATGTCACCAGGCTCAACTGTAACATATGATTGGCTAGAATCACTTTTTTCTCAACTTTACACTCAAATTTTGATTCAATGTTTTTGGAGTACTTCAAAGTAGGTTTGGATAGGCTGATAGCAAAGGTTTGGAGTTCAAATTTTGTCCCTGAAACTGTCAAATTAAATTCATTAACTTATGTTGTTGTTTCTGTTGTATTTGATCCTTCCAAACTATTGTTTCATAACCCCAAGAGAAATTATTATTTCTTGTGACAGAATCATCTAGAGAGACGGTTCTGACATTCACACTCACTATTTGTCAACTGATACTAGCCCTTGGTGGGTACTTTGGCATCCTGGCTATCAGGCTCAACACACTGGATGGGAACCTTTGTGTAGAAGGTGGGATCACTCTTGCTTGCAGCAGTATTGTCAATGGTGGAATACACAACATGCACAGATGCCTTCTAAGTTATGGCTAATGGCTCATAGGAGGTGTCAAAACGCAGGGACATGCAGTGGCAACTCTGGGGATCCAGAGTGTGAGACCAGGTCACAACTGGGTACACAACAGCGGTGTATGTAACCTCATTATTCCCAATGACCTTGGTATAAAAGACTTTGGTGGCAGTCCTTGAGAGTGGTTTCTTCCTGGGATTTAAGCTGGTAGCTCTGGCTTGTGACACAGGAGGTGGTTGGCTGGGGCTGACACCTTGGGAGGCCTGTGTATCAAAATTACTCCCCTTGATTTGTGCTCAAAGTCTATTCTTGGACCCTATGGGTTGACCTTATGGACAGGCTGCCCTGCAGGTTGGTGCAGGAGATGGTTGGGAATGGGATAGTCTGTCCATAAAAGTAAAATAAATATATATTTTAGATTCAAGATGTATTTATTTAGATTTTGGTTTAGTTGTGAGTAGTTGTTTTCTCTTGATTTAGCCTTTAATAGTAACATATTTTTTATATCTGTGCTTTGAATTGTATAATATTGTATCCTTTCTGGGTTTGGATAATTTTAAAGTTTAAGCAATTTTTATGTCTAAACATGGTTATCAAGATTGAATTTTTCATTTGATTTTAGTCATGGTGGAGCTTCTCAATTTGGGTTGGTGTTTCTTAGTGTGCTTACTGTACATTAAATTTGGATTCAGGTTACTGCAATTGAAATTTAAGTTTACTAGTGGCATTCAAAATTGATTTGAAATTTGGTTCATGTATTTGAAAATAACACAATTCCAAAAAACATAGTAGACTTAATGAAAATGGTTGATGTATTTGAACACTTCAAATCTGATTCCAATTAATTCATTTTGTCCATTAGAAATATGAAGCTTATCATGAAATTGCAAAGTGTCTATGAGTTCCCATATTTTTAAAAAATTCAAATAAAAAACAAAGAATTCAATGTGAAATCCCTGGATTTTTAACTAAACAATTCAGCCATCAATCTTTTTATTGGAATTTGGAAAGATATTTGGAATAAATTGATGTTTGGAGCAAACATCAATGCATTGGCCAAATTGGTGGCACTAAAGCCAAAGTGCTCCAAGAATTAAGAATGATTCTTCCCAACCCAAAATCAATAGACCAGTATGACTAAATCCAATCCAAAATAAGTATCCACTTCAATCAATCCAGCGGTGCAGCGGCACCACCCCAAAATATCCAAGTGCTCCATAGGAGCTGAAAACTTGATCACTAATGCACTTTTAGGTGCTTAGCCCAAACATTATAACCAAAATATTGGTTGGTTTATGGGCTAACCCAGTTCTGCCTATATTGGCTGGGGTTGAACCCCAAAAAAACTCCTTGATATATTTTTCATGTGTTATATTATTATACTCTGCAATGGAGTGGATCCCACCCATAGGACATGGGATGGATGGACTGGTTTTCAGGAAGAAAGCCACAATAGCAGCTTGACATTGCAGCTGGCATCACACTTGCCTTAGGACAAGGTCAGGAGCAGAAATGATGCAATAACAATGACTCTGCAATGGAGCATTGGGCGAGATGCCTTTTGGATAACACTATCCAGTAAAGCCCCAATACATAGGCTGGTCTGGCCCTAGGATTCTTGGATCAACTGCCCATGAGATAACAATCCTATAAAAGGACATTTTTTTAACAATAATAAAGACTCAACTCTTGCTCTCTTCAACTTTACTCTTTATTAAGGTTTATCTGTGTTTAAAGATAGTAAGACTGTGTTTTGGTCTGCCTAGATAAGTAAAGGTATTTTTGAAGTTAGTAACTGTGTATTTACATCCTTAGTCTTCATACAAGGAACTAATACTCTCTTCCCTTACAGTGAACCTATCAACTCTCTTCTTCCCAAAGTTGAGATTCAATTTAATTAAAAAATGCCATCCTACAAAAGTGATTTGAAATTTAGACCAAGGATTTGACAATCCTGCATTTATACTTTTAAGTTCTGAATTTACAGTAGACACTTTGAAAATTTCAAGTTAAGCTGCATATTTCAAATGGATAAAATGAATTAACTAGAATCAGATTTAAAGCATTCAAATCCATCAACCACTTTCATTAAGTTTACTATGTTTTTTTTGCTATTGCAGGACTGTCAAATCCATAAACCAAATTTCAAATCATAAATGAACACCACTGGTAAACTCAAATAATAATTGCAGGATTTGGAATCCAAATTGAATGTACAGTAAGAAACTAGGACAAATCAACCCAAATCAAGAATCTCCACTCTGGATAAAATCAAATGAAAAATACAATCTTGATATCCATGTTTAGACATGAAAATTAAGTGAGATGTAAAATTGTCTGAACCTGGAAATTAGCAATATTCTGCACTCCAAATCACTAATATAGCAACCACAAACTCATATTATGATATATGAGCCACCCTCCTGACAACACATAATTTTTTAAAGTTTCTTGGCCCCTGATGTAGCCAGGGCCAAACAAACTTATTTTTAGGAAGGAAGGAGAGGTAGGAAAAGAAAAACTTCAAAGGGGAAAATCACCAGAGTACTACACTATGATTTTAGCTCATTAATTTACACATTGTCACTTGAGGACTTCAATTATTTTTATACACATCAACCTTCTTTTTTTACTTGTTATTGTGACTATTATAAGGGCCTGCTGCTGTAACAATATGTGTTTATGTATTGCTATTAAGAATGCTTGATTACAGTTTTAGAAAACACTAATAATAAAATAGAATTATATATTACAATCTTTTTTATCAAGCTGATTTTTCCTTGTTGTGGTGATTTTTCATTTGTTCAATATAATGTGCTTGCATTTAATTGGATAGTTTCACCTCCAGTTGCCTTCACAATAGGGGTGGGATACACTATCTAGAAAGACGCAATCTAGAAAACGTTATCTAGAAAATGTGTCCTAAAACGCCATCTAGAAAGATGCAATCTTGAAACCCTATGTCAAATTTATGGCAGAACTGTGTCAAATATTTTAAAACTTAATAAAAAAATCCCAAAAATTCAGAATAGTAAGAAAAAAATATGACTAGACTCAAAATAATCCAAAGATTTTAAATCTGCAGTAATAATGTGGGATCATATAGTACCAACTTTAGTGTAAAAATCTCCAAAGTCAACACACCCCAAAAATGTGATATTTCCATATTGAAATTTGCTCTTATGTTTGTATCAATGTACTAAAAATTAAGTGTTTGGAAGTAAAGTATTTAATGGAAGAGTAACTTGATCAGTCTTCAGTCCCAAAAGTCTTTGCAATGCCTTTAAGATGGGTAAGGCGGCCTTCTCTGGTGTAATAGATCAAAAACTCCTTGGTAACACTTGCAAACTTGACCTGCTGATCTGCATGCTTGGATAAAACAGCTTTGCTTTTGATGGCCTGAGGGTAAAACTGGTCCTCATGAATATACCAGATCTTCAGCTTTTTGATAATCACAATGAATCTGGGCTTTTTTATCTTAACTAGGCAAGAAAATTGATTGTACCAACCTTCAAGTGATGAGGTGGTCTTAGTTACACTGTCCTTAACCTGATTATTACAGTTCCAGTTAATAGAGACACTACCCTTGCATATATAAAATCATTAATGAAGCATTTTAAAGCTGAAAACCAAATATTACAGATCCTTTTATGATAAGGAATAAAATCAGTATATCAAAAGTGGTTTTTAATGGCTGTGTTACAGGGAGATAGTACTATCAAAGGTGAGTTAATTTGAGTTGATATATTATATGTGGTCATAAATTAATATCATACTTTATTCCCAGTTAATAAGGAAAAGGCTTGGATTTATCACATAAAAGTATAATTTATTATTTGATTCCAGATGCCATCTTTCTAGATGCTGTATTTCTAGATGGTGTATTTTAGGGTATTTATTAAGTGCTTTTATATTCAAAAAATCTTATTTGGATAACACTCTTTTTATTTCAATTTGTGATAGTGTTTTCTAGATGCCGTTTTTCTAGATGGCATATTAGAAACCAATATGTAAAAAATAACTATTTAATAATTTTTTTAATTTTTTTTAATTTTGCCAATTTAAATTCTGACCCTATTGCAAATTTATTTTCTAGATGGTGTCTTTCTAGATGGCGTTTTCTAGATGGCATATTGCACCACAATAGGAAATCAAGTTGCCTCTGCAACCACAGCTGGCCTTGGGGAGGCAACTTGATTTTCTATTGATAAGGCAACTGAAGGTGAAACTATCCAATTAAATACAAGCACATTATCTTCAACAAATAAAAATCACAACAACAAGTAAAAATCAACTTGATAAAAAAGATTGTAATATATAATTCTATTTTATTATTAAGTATGTTAAAGTGATGAATGGTAGGATCTAAATTTTAGCATCCTAATATGGAATAGGGGGATTTTTTTGAGAATTCCTATGATTCCTAAAAGAAATAGAAAAAATCAACTCTAGATTGGTTGAAATCTTTTTTGAGACACCCATAAATTATATTTATATCAAATTCACCTCCATTATGATTTGAAATTTGGTTCTTGGATTTGAAAATCCCGCAATTTCATGTTTGTTACTAATTTCATGTTGTCTATGATTTGTTAGACTTACAGGAAATACCAGATCATACATTAGAATCCCACATTTCCAATTCATGTATCCTGTATTTGCTTGTTGTGTTTTGTCTTTAGTTAGTTGATTTATCTGCTCAAGGGATTCAAATTTGAAAATTCAAGTAGATCAAAAAAGTCAAGTTAAATGATTGATTTTATTAAATATTTTATTTTTCACTCAGCTTTGTTGCTCATAAATGAGATTCGAAATTTGGACCAAGGATTTGACAATCCTGTATTTTTACCTTTAGCTTCTGAATTTACAGTATTTTTAAAATTTTAAAATTTGAGCAAAAACACACAGAAAACAATTAATATTTGCTAGTTTGCTTAAATTTAATTAAGCATACTATAAAAAACAGTAAATTTTTGAAAAAATGTTGTTAGTGATAATGTTTTCTCTGATACTGCCTACATTTTTTCCAATTGATAGTATGAATTCAGCGTTTTTTACTAATTGTTATACATAATGTCAACAATTTTATCTTAAATATATGAAACTTTATATTTTACTTAATAAAAACATATGAAATTTTAACATGTTGTATTTTCAACTTTTCTCTTTTATTTTTTAAATTTTTAAAATACAATGTATATCTAAACCTTAATACTTTTTCATATTTCTTTAAACTTTTAACTTGTTATTTAAAACTTTAATAAAATAAAAAATTTACAAGATTTTATATTTTAAATTTCAATAAATGCCATATAAGGTTTAGTTTTTACATATTATGTTTTTATAGTTTTTTGCTTTTTAAAATTTATTGCTAAATTTAAACCCTTTTACTTATTATTTATAGGACAAAAACACTTCAAAAAAGCCCAAAGGCACCAAGTGTCTTGCCAAGACTCCCAAGACCCCCAAGCAGAAGCCTTCATCTTCAAAAAAGACTGCCCCTAAGCCCTCTCCAAAGCCTTCCCCAAATCCCTCCCCTAAGCCCTCCCCTTAGAGAGCCCAGCTCACTCCACTGGGGGACAGAAATTGGGTGGTTCCCTTACAGACCACAGTTTCTATAGCTCAGCTTCAGATGAGGAGCCTACCAGGAAGCGGCACCATACCAAAAAGTCCCCTCTCAAGGATAAGTCTACTCCACATGAGGAGCATCACACCAAGCCCTGCTTTCCCCCCATCAATCTTACCTTGTTTCAGATCATCAGGGGATGACTCTAAGCACTGGCCTGATAACTTCCCTGGCTTTCAAAATGCTCCTACTGGCCCCTGGGACCCTCTGCTAGCCCACAACATCTGCAAAGTTGATGGGAAGTTCAAGATTCCTTCCTCACTGCCAAAATACTTCCTCATTATTAATGTGAATGGTAGGCTGGCCATGGTGGCTAATAATTGCATTTTCTCCTGCAATAATTCCAACCAGAAATTCAAGAGCTGCCAATACACATGTGAGGACCACTCTTGCCCAGTGCGGCTCAACACCAAGCACTGGGAAAGTGTCCAAACCATCAAGGACAAGACCATTTGTGGCATTCCCAATCCCATCATATCCTGCCTTCTCAAATTGTTTATGGTGTAGGTAATGCCTACCTCCAAGAATCTTTTTATTACCCAGCTGACTGTGCTTGCCTGTAAGCACCTCTTTTCCACCAATCTGAAGAGGGTGCCAACTCATATCCAGTTGATGAAGTTTATTAGCAATAGGTGCCAAGCCCTTAACCCCTGGGCTAAGAGTATTACTACCATTGAAGACCTGGTCCTCACTGATGCCCTCAAAAACTGAGGATGGTGAGATGTTTCTTCTCCATGACAATGGGCAGGAAGTAGAGGATAGTGATGAGGAGCAACTTTTGGGGAAGCTTCAAATATGGATTTAGAGAAGAATATAGTATCTTTTATTAGATAATACTTTAGACTTAAAGAGCTTGCACTGTGACAGGGACTTAAGTTGAATCAAATATATAAGAGGTCATGTGTGAGTCAGGTTTGAATAGAAGGATATATGTACAAGTCAAGAGATATTGGTTTGTTGCCATTTCAGGAATGTTGAACAAGGCATTGGATTGGCACCAAACCAGGCACAGACTGGATGTTACTTGTTTTGGCAACAGCCAGAACACCAGTACATCCAGCTCCTTGACATTAGACACATAATCTCCTGTTAATGTGGTCCCCTCTAAACTCATGATTAAGCTTAAGATTGCTCCAGAACTCACTTATAACCAACTTATGGTACTTCTGGCTTATTGACTACTTGTGCTATTGGAGCTTACTCTGCCCTTTGCCTAAGTTTCAGAAAGCTGCTTCTATTCTCTCCAGCAGTGGTTCAATAAAACAAGAGCTATGATCTTCTGATTGGTAACTAGTTACCCCAAGAATATAATGGTATTATTAATATCAAAGAAGGGTTCCTATCCCTCTTGAATTCTAAAATAACCCTTACATTTGAAGAGCCTATTTGACTCCCAGGGAAGCAATTAAAGACTTTTTTGCTGGAATATCCCAGAGGCATTTCTCCTTGAAGTTTAGAATGCACTTTTTTAATTTCTAGTCCCCACTGTTGTTTTGACCTGCAGAAGAAGGAGTACCACTATTAGCTCCTTGTGCCTTCTTAATCTCTCCTGGGTCACAAGTGATAGTGGACTTGCAGGTCTCTTACAAATTGCCTGCCAAGAAGTTTATGGAAATATATGCTTCCTAGTCTCTGCAACAAAACAAACCCTGTCTATGCTCTGTGATCATAGACATCACTCACAAAGAACCTGATCAGCCGTTGCTAGCTAACTTGACTGCACCCCCAATGCAAGTTACTAAGGGATATATACTTGGACACAGAAAACTCTTGATTTCACCAGCTGTTCATTCCCTCAACCCTTTTGGGACGTTCAGTGACCTTGCACTGCCAGACGCTGAACCTCAGGTCTTGTATCTTTTTTAGCCTAGATTTCCCAAAGCCAAACCTGGTTCAGCAATATGAGGTGCTAAAGTTACTAGATTGCTTTGCAGACATCTTTTCTCAAGGCCCTAACAATTATGGATTGGCCAAAGGGGTCATACATCAGATTGATATGGGAGACACTCCATCTTTTAGAGCAAAGACCTATTGCCGCAGCAGGGTTGCTAGCCCCCTCTTAGGGACCCTGGGCTTCTTCACTGCTGATACCAAAGAAAATGGATAGAGGACATTGTATTGTAATGGATTACTGACATCTCAATTCCCTGAACAAGAAGGATTCTTACCCTCTTCCCTGTATTGATGTCAATCTACAGCAACTAGGAGGCTCTAAGTTTTTCTCAGCTATGGATCTCACTTCAGAATACTGGCAAGTGGATCTATCTCCTGCAGATAGAGAGAAGGCTGCTCTTATAACTTCTGAGTGGCTTTTTGAGCCCACCTGCATGCCTCAAGGGCTATGCAATGCCCCTGTTACTTTCCAACAAGCTATGGACTCAATCCTCTTTAACTTAAAGCTGTCATGTGGGTTGGTGTACTTAGATAATATCACAGTCTTTAGCGCTACCTTCACTGAACATCTGGATCAGATGAAATCTGTATTCCTCAAGATAAAAAAAGCTGGTCTCAAGCTTAAGCTAGTCAAATGCGCCTTTTTGAATGACCACTTGGAATTTCTGGACCACAAAGTTATGCAGACCAGGATTTGCCAAATGAAAAATAAGGTGGACAACATCATCAACATGCTTGTGGGGTTCCTGGTCACCAGTCCCCAAAGTGTGTCCTGGGTTGTAGCCAGGGACCAGTTTGGAGGGATTGTCTTTCTCCAACAGTGGTGAATAGTTAGTTAGGAGCTTAAACTTGGCCTGCATAGAACAAACTCCTCCAGTACCTTCCCAATTACTAGCCAAGCGTCTCTACCATACACTTGTACTTCAGCAGGCGCCAGCCTTTCTGTAGGTCAATACCTTCCTGTAATAGTCTTGCAAACTGTCCCCCATTAAACTCTCTTCCTCTATTCCTCATTTTCAGATCCTAGTCACCTTCTCCCACTCCTCCTGGGCAGATTACTAGAGGCAAACTTTCTTCACCCTAGGCAATAGGATTCCTTGTCCCCTGGGCTAGAGAAGAAAATGTGGGGTAATTGACTCATAGGAATTATATCCTTTCTTTATACGGGAAATTTGGATAGGGGTTGTAAAAGACGCTTTATTCAAAGATTGAGGAAGATCCCCTTAGAAACCTTCTGATATATGGCCTCAGGATATGGAATAATAAGGGATTTATGCCAATACTTGGAGTCCTTCAACAATCTCTTGGACTCTTTGTACTTGATCTCAGGCTGCTGCACCTTGGTCTTGGGATCCTGCGCCTTAGTTGTGGGCTCCTGTGTTCTAATCTTGGGCTCCTGAGGTCTGTACCTGCTCTAGCTTCCTATTCTTGGTCTTTAGATTCTTCTGTAGCTTATGTGGCCTTTGTAATACACTTGATCCAGTCCCTGAAGAGTCTCAGATAGCTCCCCCTTTTATAGCCTCTTGTTCTGGACCAAAAAACTCTCTTAGAACTCTGGTTCTTCAAAGCTTAAACAATCCTTTTTTTCTTCTTTTATAATATGGGTCATTATTTGTTAGATTAAGCCAAGGCGCCAGCTTAAGCATTTCAAAGCCTTTTAACTTCTTTGGTATCATTTAAGTCATAAAATTATGTTTTTTGAACATTAGTATAATGCTTAGTTTACTAAAGAAAAGTTTAATAGTGTAAAATATACAAATAATAGAAATAAATCTTATTTCTATTAGCTGTATTTCTTGCTAAAACCCTTTTTTCTATTTTAATAAGCCAAGAATTAAATATATGAGTTGCATGGGAGAGTAATAGCAGCCCCAAAGCTATAATTGCTATTACCCTATCTTTGGCTCATATAATTAATTTCTTAGTTATTTTTAGAAAAAAAGTTGTTGTATTTAAAAGACTATTTACCCTATGTGAAATATAAGTTTTTGTTATGCGTCCAACTTCATGAACATGTCCTACTAATCCTTTAGTAGTATCAGCTCTCTTTGTTTCTCTGTCATCTGTGCAGAACTTTGCACAATAAATTATTTTAGAGTACTCCTTAACATCCTCAAATGTCAAAGGTGAAACATACAGCTCACCATCTTTCATTAAATATGAAAGATTAACATAAAATGCTTTGACTTCAAGCCAGCTTTTTTTAGGCCTAGATTTTCTATCATAGATGTGAAAAAAAGTTTTTTGGGAAACATCTGAACTATTTACAAGTGTCTCATATAAACCCTTTCTTTCTTCCTCTCTCTCAAAAACCATTTTGAGATCATTTATATTTTTTATATACATCTCATTTTCCTTTTGTTTAAATATTTTAGATAATACACCAAAATGACCATCAACAATACTTTTGCCATTACACTCAACAAATCTATTAAACTTAATTGTTCCTTTTATAATTTTAGGTACCTCTTTAAAAAGATAATATAAGAATTCATAAGATCTGAAATGATTACCATTATCAGTCCAAACTTTAATATTTTTAATATTCTTAAATTTATTATTTTTAAGCAGACTTATCAAACACTGACCTGAAAACAAAGAGTCATGAGATAAACTTTCAGATAAAAAGTCATGATACTCATATTTCATTTTCTCATTTTCTTTAAAAGCAATTGCAAATCCTAATAAAGAAATAGGTATTTTCTCATAAAAACCTTTATTTGTCTCTATAGGACCCCCACCTATTTTAAAGTTTTCTTTATAGTCTATTACTATAACACATGAATTATTATCAAGATTATTTATATCACTAATATATTCTTTATTTTGATGCTTATAAAACTTTTCATGTAAGTCAATAGATTTCAAATTTTCTTTAATAGATTTAGGCAATGGCAACTTCTTTATACTCAAATCCTTTTTCTTCATTTCTAATGACTTTTTTAAGTTGCAAATGTTACACATATCAGTTTGCTTTTTGCTTTTAATTATATTATTAGGAATAAACTTATAAAAAGTGGAAAGTGAAATAGAAATATTGTTTTTTATTTTCATATCTTTGTAAATTTCTTTTTTTTTATTTTCAATAATGAGTATTTTATTTTAGTTGAGTATTCACTCAACTCTTTTTGTAATTCTTCATAAATCAATCCAGGGGAATTTTAGTGAATTGGCTAGTTGGAAATGAATTTTTTAATATATGTTTTAAAATATTTTTTATGTTTTCTTTCTTTACTGAATCATTTTTTCCTTTTTTATTTTTTGAATTTAATGATGCTTTTTAGCATTTTTATTTTTTTAGAATATGAATACTCATTTTTTGTCATTTTAAATCCACAATCCCAAAGCTCTTTCAGACTGTAGCTTGATGTAACCAATGCTTTTAGGGAAGGAAGGTGCTTGGCAGGGGACTCTGACATCAATTCCTTTAGGTTGTTAAGGAAATCATCTGTTTTAGAATTTTGTATGACAGGTAAGAAGGTACTTTTTCCAAACTCTGTTTTTAATAAGAAATGCTCAAAAAAGCTGTTAAGATCACTGCCAGCAGTAAAAAGAAATGCTTGTTTAAGTATAGAGATTCTTTCTCTCTTAGTAGAAGCCCCCAGTGAGAAGAAGGGTGTCATCTGAGGTGCAAACTTGATAGGTTCCATAATGATAGTGGTTGGGTTCCTTGGCTTGGTTCAGGAAGTTCTTGCTTGGAAATAGATGTGCAGTTATCAGAGAGGAGTAAAGGTGTAGATTGTAAAGTAAATTTCTGTAAAGTTGAGCTGTTTAAATACCATGTTAGCTGAGCTTTTGCACTACAGGCATAAATCCCCAACTGACCCCCAACTGATCTCCTTAATTTATCAATATCACCCCTGAAGTCTGATATCATTGTTTATTTACCCCTTTTTATATTCTGGTTAACTGTTGATATTTCCACGAATAGTACTTCAATCTCGCTCAAACTAGTATCATTAGAAAGCCCTTAATCTCAGCTTTCGGAATTGTGCTGCAACTTTATATTTTAATACCGATTTAGTATCTTGAAGTGGCTTTGAATGTAAGTTTAAAAAATTATTATTTGAAATAAAATATGCTAATTAACTCTTAAAGTATGATATTTTAATCAGTAAACTAAATTTAAAGTATAAATCATTATTTAGCTTACTTTTAGTAACCAACTCAAAAACCTTTTTTAAATAAACTTAAGTTTATTATAACCTTTAACAGTTCTTAAAAAATGAACTTTATATATTTTAAATCTATCAAAACAAAAATGTTTTTCTAATCACATATAAATATTTGCTTGTATAATTAAATTTGTATCTTATTTTTATAGATACAATGACTAAGATCATTTTCCATTTAGTTCAAATAAATTTTAACTTTTATAAAATTTAATTAAATAAAGCAAGATTTTGATACATTCTTTTTTATGTTTGAATTTTTTATACATATTATCTCTAGCATACAGTATAAAAATATAATTTTATTAAATAGTTGTATAAAGCTATTTTATTAATATTAAATACTTAAAATTTTGAAAAGAAAAACTTTTACTCTCTTATAAGTCCTTATTATATATTTTCTATAAAATCTAACTTAAGAATAAATTACTTATGCTAACTGAGATCATAAAATTTCAATAAAAGTTCAGTTTTAATTTTAGTTTTAGTTTTTTTTAAACTTTTTACTAGATTTTTTTAAAAAATCCAAAATTATTTAATATTTATTAAATATGCAAAAAAGCTATCTGCCTCTTTTTAAAAAGAGGGATTCAAAAATGATTATATTTTAAATTAAATATTTTAAAAAAGCTAAGATTTTAGGCAACAATTTGATTTCCAACAAAAAGCATCAAATCAGTTTTTATTGTATTTTTAGGTTGCTCTTTTTAGAATGATGTTATTTTGTACTAATCAGCTTTCAAGAAATAATGGTATATGAAATAAGATTGTCACTAGCTTGTAATACAGTTTAATTTAGCTGTAAGTAGAAAATGATTAATTTAATATAGATTTTTATATTATAAGGATTAAATAAGATTTATTTTGATAAAATTGTTGTAATTATTTAAATTTATTGATAAGAAAATTAAAACAAAATTTTAAAGTTTTAAGTAGCACAGTTAATAGGAAACAGATTAATCTAACAAATAATGACCCATATATTAAACCTTTAAACTTACTTCAGCCAAAGAAAGCCCTGAATTTTCTGCTTCTGCTCTTCATTTTTAGGCTTTAACTCTTAAGTTAAAGCCCTTAAAACACTGATCAAATAAACTCCGGTTTGCAGCCAATCACACGCCTCAATTCAATGGTTTCAACAAGACAGTTTTCTTGGATGACCTGTCCTTGACCCTGGTTCAAACCTGAGGCTTTCTTGCTCCAGGTAAACAACTGCTCTGTGTTTCAAACGGTTTTGCTGTAATTCCCGTCACGTTTCTCTGGCAAATCTTGAGCGCTTCCACATATGTTTTACTTAAGCAAATTTTGACCCTTTGATTTTTTAACGTTTCTCCATGTTTCTCTGTTTTTCTCTCAACGTTTTGCAACTTTGAACCCACTTGCTGTTTGTTCTTTCACCTTTCCTAGTTGTTATTGGCAAAATTTGCTCTTTTGCCTTTATAGTTTCTCCATTCTTCTTTCAGCTTCTTTCTGGCCCATTTCCTCTTGAATCCTTGTTTTTAAAATAACCTATAGTTCTAACAAACTATATGGTATTTTTCCTCCACTTTCCTTTCTATTATATGATTTTTAATCTTTTTTAATCATAATCAGGCAGTTTTTAATTAGTTTTTAACTGCTTTTTTATATCTTTTTTCTTCTCAAGAACCACTCAAATCAGCTCTTCCAGCCTCTGCATCCAGTCCAGCTAGTTCATCCTCTCAGCTCTTCAGTTCTTCAGCACCAACTTCTGGTCCTTAGGCCATCCTTCTCTATGATCAGCTAGTTCTGCATCATAATCTTCTTGTCCTTCAACTTATCTTCAACCAGTTCCTCCATCAATCCTCACTAGGAACCTCATTTGTTCCTTCTACATACTGAACCATATTGGTTCTCATAATTCAATATGAATTAACAGTCCATCAACTAGCCTTCACTGTGACCAAACAGTCCCTCCTGCTAGTTTTCTCTGTTAATTCCGTGAACCACTTGGTTCTTTATCTTAGTCCCCTTTACTAGAACTTGTAGACCCAGGCATGAGTCTACATTGAACTGGCGTTTGACTGGGCCCTTGCAAGTGGTAATCCACTTAGGCGATTCAACTATAGATCAATGTCTATGTGTTGTCTTTATTCACCCAGGTGATTAAGTCTGGGCATTCAGTTGCAGAGTAATCAGCTCCACTTCCCAGAGGCCTGATCACAGCAAGTTCTGCAGCTTGCTTCTCAAAGCAATCCTCCTTGGTGACACCTCTGAGCAAGTCTATACCCTCAAATGCTCACCTTGGGTTTCCCCAAAGCTCCCATAGGGGCATAGACAAGGACACCCTACCAGTCTGTTAGGTAGGGTGCTTGCTCACAGACTTCCTGGTAGCGTATTAGGGTATCTAGAGCTCTCAAAGCTCTTCCCCTCCCTGGCAGCCCCCGTTACCTGCCAGGGGTCCAAAACCTACTCCCCCCAGACAGACAAGTTCCCTGCTTGCTATTTCAGTCTTCACCCTTCCACAGCCACAGTTTCCTGCGGCGTGATGCACTATAGCCCCAAGCAGCCAATATCTTCTTCTGGGTGGAGGCAACATCTGCCTCTGGTAGTCCTATGTTACCTACCAGGCAGGCCTTATTTACCCTAGTAGACCATGTTACCTTTGAGGCTCACCCTACTTACCCCTAGCAGCCCTATGTTACCTATTAGTTTACAGTGTCACCGCTAACCACACATTGTCACTCTTCAGCATATTGTCTTTATTTAAGCCAAATCAACCCTTTTTGCAAAACAGCCCACATGTGTATCACCACATAGCTCCTCCCCATGATAGCTTCTATCTTCTCAAACTAACCCAGGCGCAAGGGCATTTGGCCTTCAAAACTCTTCAAGAACTGTGGGTGAACTCTTTCCAGTTTGCAACCTATCATCTCGCCAATTCCCCTCAACTGGAAATTGGGCTCTGGAGATACACCTTTTCTGAAAAGGACCAATCCACCTCAGATCCCCTTCCTTGAACTACAGGTTATCCTGAACCTGTTTTGCGCATTCCACTTGGACTGGTGTCTAAACTGCACCTGCCGCGCCTCCTCTCTGGCTTGAGCATACACCTCCTAAATCAGCTTTGCATGATCCTCCACAGCCTTGGCATGATCCTCCCATGTCTAATAGCTAGAGTGCCCTACTTCATCACTGAGCAGAGCCTCTCTTCCATACATCATTTTAAAAGGAATTAAGCCTGTACTTGTATGGGGCATTAATTGGTACATCATTACTGCATGGGCCATATGTGTTTCCCAATTTGTCAGAGCTCTGTCTGCAATCCTCTTGGTGGCCCTCTTCAGGGTTTCTATTGTCCATTCTACCAACCTGTTGGACTCTGGATGATAGATAGATGCAAAGCTATGTGGTACATTCCATTTTGCACACATCTCTTTCACCTCCTGGCTAGTGTAGGGCAGCCCCTGATCTGATATAATCCTCTCCAGGTACCCGTGTCTTAGGATTAGGCACTTTTCAATGAATCTGGCAATCTGGTACCGTTTCTTGCGTTGCACTGCCTTCACCCAATCCAATTTGTGAAAAAATCCACTGCCATCAAGAAGTACTTCTTCTGTCCTCTTGTCATTGTAATGTGGCCTGTATCTAAAGCCACCTTCTCAAATGGGTGTGACGCTTCCATGGGTTGCAATGGATAAATCCTGACACCCATGGAATATTTTGCCCATTGAAGACATTCTTTCAGCACCTTCTCTACTGTTTGGTATAACTTCAGCCAGTAGTATCTGCTTTGCCCAGCTTCCATCAACTTCTGAAACCAGAAATGCCCACAAACTGGACATGAATGTCTTGAACCCCCTGTTCCCAGTATCTAGGTACAACAAACTGCTTGTTCCAGCGTACAGCTTCCGCTTGGCCCTCTACATCTTTGAAGTCTTCCCCCTGAACACCCACCATGGCTCGGGACAGTAGGTCTGCCACCACATTGTCCTTCCCCTGTCAATACACCATGTTGTAGTTGTAATAAGCCAATCTCTCCGCATATCTCAACAGGCGTCACACCAGGTTGGCCTTGGTCCTCAAAGCCTTCAATGGGACATGGTTGGTTATCTCAACAAACAGCAATCCCATCACATACAACTTGAATTTTTCCACCGCCCAAACCACAACCAATCCTTCTCTCTCAGTGGCGGAGTATCTTGTCTTGGCATCATGCAGAATTCTTGACACATAGGCAACTAGCCACACCTGGTCATCCTCCGTCTGTGTCAACAGAGCCCCCAAACTAATTCTGCTTGCATCAGTCTCTATTGCAAAAGGAAGATCCTATCTTGGCAACCTAAGCACTGGCGCCTCCATTAATCTCTTCTTCAGCACCTCAAACGCCTCCTTCTGGGCTCCTCCCCAGATGAATGAAGTCTTCTTCCTAAAAAGCAACCACAATGGTTCTGCAAGGCTGGCCAGATCCGGGATGAACCTTTGAAAAAAAAATGAGGGGTCCCATAAACAGCTTCACCCCTTTGATGGTACTTGGGGCCTTCATCTGGGCAATTGCCGCCACCTTTTGCTCATTTGGACAGATTCCATTCCCTGAAATGAAGTGCCCTAGCACCAATATCTCCTCCTGTGCCAGCTTGCACTTTGCATAACTGACCTTCAGCCCTGCTTGATGGATCCTGGCAAACACCTGCTCTAAGTCTTTGGCGCCTGCTCCAATGTGGGCAAGAAGACTGTGACATTGTCAATGTACACCACTACTATCCTGGGTTGCAATCCTTTTAATACTTATTCCATTACTTGCTGAAATACCGCTCCAGACGTCTTCATTCCCAACAGCAGGGCTTTCCACTGATAAAGACCGTCTGGCGTACTGAAAGCCGTCACCTCTTGTGACTCATTTGCAATTGTCAGTTGGTAATACCCCTTGGTCAAGTCCAGGGTAGTAAAGTACCACATCTCTTCATGGCATCCAGTTGATTCTTAATCCTATGCATTGGATATGCATTGTTTACCACATCATTGTTGATCATTCAAAAGTCAATGCATACTCAAATAGTCCCATCTGGTTTTGGGACACATACCATGGGCGCAGAGTAGGGATCTCATCTTTCTTCAATCAAGTCTACCCTCAACATCTTCTTCACTTCCTCTCTTATTGAAGCAATGGCAGCAGGAGACTGTTGTGGCACATATCCTTTGTATGGTTTTCCTGTCAAGAGCTTGATTTTGTACTCTATCTGGTTTAACCCACATCATATTTATCCACCAAGAAACACTGAGCCCACTTGTGTAACAGCAAACCAAACTAATTGGCCAAAGGACACCCTGCTGGGATCAAATGTGTCAACTATAGGAAGGGCAACAAGAAATAGGAATAGGGAGCTATCTCTTTATTGGTCTTAACACTTTCTTTCACAGCAGGTATCCACTGCTGATCCTTTGTCCAGGCACAATGCTAATTTCCGAGCTTCAGGCATTCCAAACTTTCCAATTGTCCACCTCCCCTATAATCTGGCTAGGCTGATACATTGGGACTTCTGCTACTACGTTTTTGTCTAGGGCTGCCACCTGCATTCCTCCCCACTGTCATTGGCTGAAAGGGACCACCTCAATTCTCCCAAACGTTTGTGGAGGGATCACTACTTGATTATAGGTGTATAGGGCTACCCATCCAGTGTTCTCCTCTGGGGCAGATATAGATAAGGACTGATATGTGTATTCCTTTCCTTGATACTGGATGCAAGCCTTGTCAATGTCCAAATTTGCACCAAACGCTTTAATCCAAGACATCCCTAGGAGACAATCAAACCCAACCAATGAAAGTACCACAGCTGGCAGATTTACTGAGGTTTCCTCCCATTCCACCTGTACCTGGTTGAAGACACTTTGATCCACAGTGCTTGTTCCCTCAGCTCCCAGAATAGTCATGGTCACAGTCTTGTCTATCACCAGCTTATTCCTCCAGACAAACCACTTTGATATTGCGACTCCTACACAGCCTGGATTGTAAATTGCTTTGGCCCGTTTTCTGCCAATCAACACATCTAGGATAATCACCCTTGTTCCTGACCTCTTAAACGGTTGGGCCAACAAGGCAGCAGTGAAGTGCTGTGCCAACTGTCTCTGGGCTGCAAAACTGTCCTCTTGGGCCAACTCCGGCTGCACCCTAAACGGCTCCCATTGCAAAGTACCGTCACTGTGTTTCCCAATGCGCACATCTGCAATCCATGAGGCAGTTCCACTGTCTGTTATCCTAGGAGGCTCCTCTAGCTCACCCTCTGGTCCTTCCTTAGGCCTTGAGGGTTCCTCAATACTAGAACTCACTTGACACCAACTTCCTGATTCTGTAGGCCCAGGGACCATCCCTGCATGTGCCTTAACCATAAACCTCTTGGTCAGATCTTCCAAGACAGGGACCTCCCTGGTCTCTTCTTCATTCTTGCTTCTCCCCTGCACCTGATCCAGCCCTCCAGACCTTTTCCAAACTGGCAAATCAACTTTAGGTCTGAGTCCATAGCTCCAGACAATCTTTTGGGCAATCATCTTGGCAGGAACTACCACACTATTGGCACCAGTTCCTAATCCTTGCGGTTTTAAAGCTCTGTCAGGAATAGACCCCACAGCCTCTATTCCTGACGCCCTTTTCCCTCATACTTTACCAGTGAATGGCGCTTAAATCAATGCCTAGCGGTGTAACCTCTTCTTCCACAAACCCAGTATCCTTCAGAATCTGGCAAAGGACAACAATCTCAAAAGACTCCATCACTTTTTTGATCAAAGCTTCTGGTGGTATCCAAATGTCCCCTAGCTTGGTTCCTCTGAGGTCCAGCATTCCTTTCCATTGTGACCATTCCTAACATGGCTCTTCTGTCCCCAAACCCTTTTGGTAGGTGCCTTTCTATTTCCACTAATTCCCACACCACCTTTGACCAGCTCATATTCCAACAGTCTATCTGTGAGACTGCCCAGGAAATTTCTGGTTTAATGGCCTGCATAAATCCATCAATTATTGATGGTAGTCCAATTTCTCCTTCCATGTATGGAATCCACCTTTCAAACCTCCTCACAAATGCTTGCAAAGTCTCAGCTTGCCCCTGTTTGAGAAGACACGCCTTGCTGTATGCCTTGCTTGGGATTACTCTTTCCTTGAACTCATCTTGGAAGGACCGTTCCACCTCTTTCCACAAAGACCAGTTTGTTTTTTCAACCCATTGGCTTGCCTCTAGTCCCATGAGCATGCTGAACAAACGGAGCTTCTCAGACCATAACATAAGCTTACTCCAGTTTTTAACCTCTCTCAGGAAATTCTCAGCCTCACTACCTTTCCTGTTAAATAAGGCCATTTTGGAGATCATTATATGATCCCCTTTCAACATTCCTTATCCAAGTGCTCTACCACCCCTCCCACACTGCTGGAGAAAGATCCCCATGTTGGGCTCTTGTGGGGTTCCTGGTCACCAGTCCCTAAAGTGTGTCTTGGGTCATAGCCTGGGACCTGCTTGGAGGAGTTTTCATTCCCCAACAGTGATGAATGGTTGGTGACAAGCTTATACTTGGCTTGTATAAGAGCAAACTCCTCCAGTATCTTCCCAATTACTAGGTGAGCGTCTCCACCATACACTTGTACTTCAGCAGGCGCCAGCCCTTCTGTAGGCCAATACCAATCCTGTAATAGTCTTGCAAACTCTCCCCTAATAAACTCTCTTCCTCTATTTGTCATTTCCAGATGCCTAGTCACTTTCTCCCACTCCTCCTGGGAAGACTTACTAGAGGCAAACTTTCTGCACCCTAGGCAATAGGATTCCTTGTCCACTGGGCTAGGATAGAAAATGTGGGGTAATTGACTCATAGGACTTATATCCTTTCTTTACACAGGAAATTTGGATAGGGGTCAAAATAGGCTCTTTATTCAAAGTCAGAAGGAAGATCCCCTTAAAACCCCTCTGATATATGGCCTCAGGATAGGGAATAATAAGGGATTTTAGCCAATACTTGGAGTCCTTCACAATCTCTTGGACTCCTGTGCTTTGGTCTTGGGCTTCTGCACCTTAGTTGTGGGCTCCTGTGTTCTAATCTTAGGCTCCTGCGGTCTGTTACAGCTATAGCTTCCTATCCTTGGTCTTTTTCTCCTTCTGTAGCTTTTGTGGCCTTTATAATCCACTTGATCCAGTCCCTGAAGAGTCTCAAATAGCTCCCCTTTTAAAGCCCCTTGTTTCAGACCAAAAATCTCTCTTAGAACTCTGGTTCTTCAAAGAGAAACTATCCTGTTTTTCTTCTTCTATTTTTATAATAAACCTTTAAACATACTTCAGCCAATAAGAGCCCTGAATTTTCTGCTTCTGCTCCTCATTTTTTAGGCTTTAACTCTTAAGTTAAAGCCCTTTAAACACAGATCAAATAGACTCTAGTTTGCAGCCAATCACACGCCTTGATTCAACGGTTTTGCTAAAACAGTTTCCCTGGATGACCTGTTATTGACCTGGTTCAAACCTGTAGCTGTCTTGCTCCAGGTAAACAACTACTCCGTGTTTCAAACATATTTGCTGTAATTCCTGTCACGTTTCTCTGGCAAATCTTGAGTGCTTCCATATGTTTTACTTAGCCAAATTTTGACCCTTTGATTTTTCAACTTTTCTCCATGTTTCTCTGTGTTTCTCTCAATGTTTTGCGACTTTGAACCCACTTGCTGTTTGTTCTTTCACCTTTCCTAGTTATTATTGGTAAAATTTGCTCTTTTGCCTTTATAGTTTCTCTTTTCTTCTTCCAGCTTCTTTCTGGCCCATTTCCTCTTATTTCTTTCTTTTTAAAATAACCTATAGTTTAACAAACTATATGTTATTTTTCCTCCTCTTTCTTTTCTTTTATTATTTTCAATCTTTTTTAATCATAATCAGTCAGTTTTTAATTAGTTTTTATTGCTTCTTTATATCTATTTTCCTCTCAGAAATCACTAAAATCAGCTCTTCCAGCCTCTGCATCTAGTCTGGATGATTCATCCTCTCAGCTTGTCAGTTCTTTAGCATCAACTTCTGGTCCTTTGGCAATCCTTCTTTATGATCAGCTATTTCTGTATCATAAACTTCTTGTTCTTCAATTTATCCTTAACCAGTTCCTCCACCAATCCTCACTAGGAACCTCCTTTGTTCCTTCTACACAAAGAACCATATTGGCTCATTCAAGTCAATGTGTTTTAACAGTCCATCAATTAACCTTCACTGTGACCAAACAGTCCCTCTTGCTATTTTTCTCTGTTAATTCCGTGAACCACCTCAGTTCTTTATCTCTTCCCCCATTACCAGAGCTCATAGACCCAGGCATGAGTCTACATTGAACCGGTGTTTGACTGGGCCCTTTCAAGTGGCAGTACACTTAGGACATTCAACCATAGATCAATGTCTATGCATTGTCTTTACTCACCCAGGTGATCAAGTCTGGGCATTCAGTTGCAGAGTAATCAGCTCCGCTTCCCAGAGGCCTGATCACACCAAGTTCTGCAGCTTGCTTCTCAAAGCAATCCTCCTTGGTGACACCTCTGAGCAAGTCTATACCCTCAAATGCTCACCTTGGGTTTCCCCAAAGCTCCCATAGGGGCATAAACAAGGAAACCCTACCAGTCTGTTAGGTAGGGTGTGCGGTGATCCACATGTATGCTTTTTTGCAGGCAAGGGTTGATTTGGCTTCAAATAAAGAAAATATTCTGAAGAGTGACAATGTGTGGTTGGCTGGTGACGCTGTAAACTAGTAGGTAACATAGGGCTGCTAGGGATAAGTAAGGGGAGACTAGTAGGTAACATGGTCTAAAAGGGTAAGTAAGGCCTGCCTGGTAGGTAACATGGGACTACCAGGAGCAGATGTTGCCTCCACCCAGCAGAAGATATTGGCTGCTTTGGGCTATAGTGCTTCACCCTGCAGGAAACTGTGACCGCAGAAGGGTAGAGACTGAAATAGCAAGCAGGGAGCATTTTCTGTCTGGGGGAGTAGGTTTTGGACCCCTGGCAGGTAACGGGGGCTGCCAGAGAGGGGAAGAGCTCTGAGAGCTCTACGTACCTTAATACACCTACAGGAGGTCTGTGAGCAAGCACCCTAACTAACAGACTGGTAGGTTGTACTCATTTATGCCCCTATGGAAGCTTTGGGGAAAACCAAGGTGAGCATTTGAGGGTATAGACTTGCTCAGAGGTGTCACCAAGGCGGCTTGCTTGGGGAAACAAGCTGCAGAACTTGGTGTGATCAGGCCTCTGTGAAAACGAACTGATTACTCTGCAACTGAAAACCAAGACTATATCACCTGGGTGAATAAAGACAATGCATAGACATTGATCTATGGTTGAATGGCCTAAGTGGACTGCCACTTGCAAGGGCCCAGTCAAACGCCAGTTCAATGTAGACTCATTCCTGTGTCCCAAGCTCTGGTAATGGGGGAAGAGATAAAGAACTTAGATGGTTTACGGAATTAACAGAGAAAACTAGCAAGAGGTTCTGTTTGGTCACAGTGAAGGTTAATTGATGTACTGTTAAAACATATTGAATTGAATGAACCAATATGGTTCTTTGTGTAGAAGGAACAATGAAGTTTCCTAGAATGGATTGTTTGGGGAACTGATTGAGGATAAGTTGAAGAACAAGAAGATTATGATGCAGAACTAGCTGATCATAGAGAAGGATGACCCAAGGACCAGAAGTTGGTGCTGAAGAACTGAAGAGCTGAGAGGATGAACTAGCTGGACTGGATGCAGAGGCTGGGAGAGCTGGGTTTAGTGACTTTTGAGAGGAAATTTAGATAAAAAGAAGCAGTTAAAGAATAAAAAAATACTGCATGATTATGATTAAAGAAGGATTGAGAATCATATAATGAAAAAGAAAAAGAAGGAAAAATAATATATAGTTTATAAGAACTATATATTATTTTAGAAAGAGGAATTGGGCCAGAAGGAAGCTGGAAATGGAACAGAAACTATGAGGGCAAAAGAGCAAATTTTGCCAATAACAACTAGGAAAGGCAAAAGGACAAGCAGCAAGCAGGTTTAAAGTTGCAAAAAATTGAAAAAAACACAGAGAAACACAGGGAAACGTTGAAAAATTGAAGGGTCAAAATTTGCCAAAGTAAAACATAGGTGGAAGCGCTCAAGATTTGCCAGGGAAACGTGACAGGAATTACGGCAAAACCGTTTGAAATGCTGAGCAGTTGTTTACCCAGAGCAAGAAAGCTTCAATAAAAACCAGGGTCAAGGACGGGCCATCTGGGGAAACCTTTTTGGCAAAACCGTTGAATTGAGGTGTATGATTGGCTGCAAGCTGGAGTCTATTTGATCAGTGTTTAAAGGGCTTTAACTTAAGAGTTAAAGCCTAAAAAATGAGGAGCAGAAGCAGAAAATTCAGGGCTTTCATTGGCTGAAGTATGTTTAAAGGCTTAATATATTATAGAAGAAGAAAAACAGGATAGTTTCTCTTTGAAGAACCAGAGTTCTAAGAGAGATTTTTGGTCTGAAACAAGGGGCTTTAAAAGGGGAGCTATTTGAGACTCTTCAGAGACTGGATCAAGTGGATTATAAAGGCCACAAATGCTACAGAAGGAGCAAAAGACCAAGGATAGGAATCTATAGCTGTAACAGACCGCAGGAGCCTAATATTAGAACACAGGAGCCCTCAACTAAGGTGCAGAAGCCCAAGACTAAAGCGCAGGAGCCCAAGACCAAGGAGTAGGAGTCCAAGACCAAATACAAGGAGTCCAAGAGATTGTTGAAGTACTCCAAATATTGGCACAAATCCCTTATTTTTCCCTATCCTGAGGCCATATATCAGAAGGTTTCTAAGGGGATCTTCCTCGATCTTTGAATAAAGTGCCTATTACAACCCCTATCCAAATTTCCTGTGATAAGAAAGGATATAAGTCCTATGAGTCAATTACCCCAAATTTTCTATCCTAGCCCAGTGGACAAGAAATCTTATTGCCTAGGGTGCAGAAAGTTTGCCTCTAGTAAGTCTGCCCAGGAGGAGTGGGAGAAGGTGACAAGGCATTTGGAAATGACAAATAGAGGAAGAGAGTTCATTGGTGAAGAGTTTGCAAGACTATTACAGGATTAGTATTGGCCTACAGAAGGGCTGGCGCCTGCTGAAGTACAAGTGTATGGTGGAGACGCTCACCTAGTAATTGGGAAGATATTGGAGTAGTTTGCCCTTATACAAGCCAAGTATAAGCTTGTCACCAACCATTCATCACTATTGGGGAATGACAACTCCTCCAAACTGGTCCCTGGCTACAACCCAGGACTCAATTTGGGGACTGATGACCAGGAACTCCACAGGGTTCTTGCTCACAGACCTCCTGTAAGTGTATTAGGGTACGTAGAGCTCTCAAAGCTCTTCCCCTTCCTGGCAGCCTGCGTTACCTGCCAGGGGTCCAAAACCTACTCCCCCCAGACAGACAAAGTTCCCTGCTTGCTATTTTAGTCTTCACCCTTCTGCAGCCACAGTTTCCTGCGGCGTGATGCACTATAGCCCCAAGCAGCCAATATCTTCTTCTGGGTGGAGGCAACATCTGCCTCTGGTAGTCCTATGTTACCTACCAGGCAGGCCTCATTTACTCTAGTAGACCACATTAACTACTAGGCTCACCCTATTTATCCCTAGCAGCCCTATGTTACCTACTAGTTTACAGTGTCACCAGCTAACCACACATTTTCACTCTTCAGCATATTGTCTTTATTTGAAGCCAAATCAACCCTTGCCTGAAAAACAGCCCAAATGTGGATCACCACAATGCTGCCTTCCACAAAATCTTCAAGAAGTTCAAGTCTTCTTGGAGATGATGGGATACTATAAACAGTTTATCCACAACTTTGCTAAGCTCAGTGAGCCTTTATTACAGTTACTGAGAGGTGTGCCTTTCAAGTTGGACAGATAGTCAGCAACAATCCTTTAACACGCTGAAGCATAAGTTATAAGAAGCACCCATACTGGTGTACCCCAATTATTACAAGGAGTTTATTCCTTATACCAACACTAGTGGTGTTGCAGTGGGAGCTAGCCTGGTACAACTGGACAAAAAAGACGTGGATTATCCTGTTGTCTATTATTCCTGTTTCTCAATAAGCATGAGAAGAACTATAGTGTGACAGAGAAGGAGTGCTCAGCTGTGTTTCATGCGGTCAAGCAACTATGTCATTACATATATGGCACACACTTCACTTTAGTCACGCAACACACCTTTTTTTGCTGGTTGCAACAACTAAAAGAGCCAGAAGGGCAACTTGCGTGCTGGGTCCACAACTGCCAGGCTATGACTTCACTGTGATCCACCGCCCTGGAGTTTGACACTATAATTCATATGGTCTATCTCAAATGATCATCCTGGCTTTACACTTCACTGAAGAAGACTAATTATATGAGCTCATTGGTTTCCCTACGGCTTGGGAGTCAGAGCCTGAAGAAATGCAACCAGCTTTATAAAAGTTATCAACAGACACAGTGATCAGAGACAACCAACTATTCAAAAAGGTTGGCTCCCTGTTTCTGCCGTATGTTTGCCCTAGCTTGCATTGCCAGTAGCACTTCAAATTCATCTAGACACGGGTTATGGAGGGATATCCAAGACTTGCAATTAGTTGAAAAAGCACTACTATTGGGGAAACATAAGGGTATTGATCCCTGATGTACTGGCTTCCTGTCACAACTGTCAGCTGCAACACCCTTGTCCCTCCCAACATGAGTTCAAGTTGGTACTACCTAAGTATTCTTTCTACACTATCAGTGTGAACAGGGTAGGTCCCCTTCCTCACCCTGCTCTAGATTTCATTTTATCTGTTTGAAGTAGATCATTTCAGTAAATGGGTAGAGGCTAGGGCTACCAAAGATACTACCGCCAAGACAACTGCCACTTTCCACCTCCAAGACGTGTTTTATTGTCATGGCTGTCCTCAAGTTCTACTTTCTGATAATGGCACTAATTTCAATACTTTCTTAATTACTTTGCTGGCGGAGGCCATGGGTATCCACCAGTCTTTTGTCGCTCCCTATAACCCCTCTACAAATAGTACTATAGAGTGCAACAATTCCACTCTGGTATCTATCATGTGCAAGTTAACCCATTTAAATGCTTCTAACTGGGACTTATACCTGCCTGCTGCACTCTTTTCTTATCAATTGAGTAAGAATTTGTTGTAACTGTGCTGTTTTAGCAAAGTTACAAGGGGGAAAATATTTGAAAGCTAGATAATATTATTTATTGTGAAATATGTATTATATAGTCACTGTGAATTGTGGATAGTAGGAACATAATAGTGTTGATCACACAGTGGGATGGTGAAGGGGGTGGCTGGATACTTCTAATGAATCAAGCGTCAAAACAAGGTATCCACTGTAGAGGATCAGCTTCTGTTCATATTTTTGTATTTGGGAATTTGAGTTGACTTCCTAACTTGGCTTCAAGTGACTGGATAATTGGATTATGGGTCACAAACCCGCTTACTTGAAACCTTGCTGGCAGGTCAAGCCTGCTGTCTTAACACATTGCACAACTGGATTCACCCCTTTTCAATGTTATATGGGCAAGAAGCCACCACCCCTTTACCTTGGAACACACATTGGTTGAGTTATACAACACACTTAATCCTGAACAGCAAGTCAAAGAGTTAGTCAATAAGATCATATATCCAACTAACTGTCTGCACCTCTGCTTATAAGACAAAGACATTGGATTTATCACTTTCTAATACATCTTACTCCCCCTTTACTGAGTTCAACATTGTAGATCAGGTCCTATACTAACATCATAGGACAGGTGGTCAAGCCCACAAACTAGACTCCCTTTTGGTTGACCCACTGACAGTGATCTTTAAGAGGGGCCCCAAGTATACTGTAAAGATGAATTCCTTCAGCTGTCTTTTTGCTCAGGTCCATGTCAAGTTCCTCTGCGCCTACCATCCCCCTGAGTTTAATCTTGAGGCAGGATCTACTGTGAATTCAAATTAAAAGGGTTTACAATTGGCCTAGTGAATGGTGGTTTGCAGAATGATTCATGTGAAAACTTTAGCTTTTGCTTTTGACTTTCTGAGTTATATTTATTCAAATATGAGTTGACATAAATAACTGTGCCTTCCAGATCCCCACCCGCCTCTTTCCACTAGGGGTACCTCTACTTAGGCTAATAGAATCAAACAATTGGGTATAAATTCAAATTTACTTTCCTCCAATAAAACAAGTTCCTTTTTGCTCATTAATTTTGACACTGAATCTTTGCCAATCATCTTCCATTTGCTAATAAGATATCTACTAATCATACCCAGATGAAACAGGCTTAAACCCAGAACTACAAAAATTCTGTATTTAATACTTTTGCCTAAGTTCTTTATTATTTTAGGTAATAAAGCTCAACTTTACACACATTTTCTCTCTGTGATTATTTTTGTACTTTGGTGCCATCTTCCTAGCTGTATCCAGAGAAGATTTTTGATAATCAACATTCCCAGGGCCTTAAGACAAATCCCTTATTCATCCCTTAAGACTAGCCTCTGGCTTAGTATGAACTCAATCATACTGTTAGGATCCCTCATTGTATCCCTTAGCTATACCCAAGATTACAATACCTAGGGCAAAAGCCTTCTTCTTAAACATGAAGAGGGATGGCACCAGAAGATGGCATGATTACAATCAAAGACTCAACCTCTTCTCTAAGACCTTACATTTTTTAATTAACACAGGAACCTGTGGATAGGTGTAGGCTGTAAAGTTACACCTCTCCCTTAGGCCTCCACTTCAATTCTGCCAAATGATTGGGAATTTCTACCAAATTATGTTTGAATCTTTATCCAAAAGGTTAATGAAAAAACCAAGAAAAGCCTTCAATTTAATAATTTGGAATTATTCTGGAGATCCCCACCTAACCCACCCAAGAGACACCTCTGGTTAAATATCATGTACAAGAGCAGCTGGGAGCAGTGGTAATTGCATCCAAAGCATATTCCTGATTTTAGTTGGTGCAGTTTTTCATTTGACTATGTCCATTCAGAATTTATTAAGATCTTCCTGCCTCAAGAAATGCATTTTTATCCACTCATATCATTGGCCAATTGGTTTGTGACATTCAATCTACCACCCCAATCTTATCTCATCCCTTAAATGAATGCAAGAGTTGTAAAAGACCTTGCTTCATCATCATCTACTCTAATAAAGTTTAAATTTATTAGTCTTATCTAGCCATTTGGTTTTTTTGTTGCTTTTGGTGTTTAGTTGATTCCTTCCCCCCTTGGCCTCCCAGGAATTGTTGGTGACAACCTTTTGGTTGTTGCTGAAACCGCAATTTTTATTGTGGTTGAGAGCTTGGTTTTATTTCCTACTAACCTGCTCCCCAATTCTCACATAGGCATAGGAGGGGTTGCAGCAGAAGGGACAGCCTGCTGTCTAGTTGTAGCCTTGAGCTCTTGAATTGCCTCCCAGATCTCCTGCAGTTTCAAGTTAGGTTCACTAGCAGGAGGAGTAGGTGACTTACAGTTCTAAGACTTGAAATGTTTCTCAATGAGTGTTGAGTCTCTGGAATTTGGCTGCCCATTACACTTGCGCTGTTTGAGCAGCTTCCTAAGCTGACAAGGAAAAAGAATTTTCAAAGGCTTCCAGCAACCCCATCTGACTGTATAAGTGATCACAGAATTGGTTGAGATGTTTGATGAGATTATATAGACCAGCTCCCTGTGAGATGAGACTAGCTTTATTAGACTCTTGCCAAGCACTCAGCCAACTTTGTACTTATGAAGACAGTTGTGTACATAATAGAGAAGGGAAGTGAAATAGTATTTACTGTGGATTATAGATGCTGTTGTATCAGAAGGGAGTCACACTGATTGGCAGATAATAACAAGAGCAATCTGTGGGCCCATTATTAGAAGGCTATAAATTGATTGTAGTATTGCAAGAAGAAGTCAGCAGCTCATGAATATGGAAGAAGTGTGAGCCTAGGAGTAATTGATGATGTACCAATTCAGGCCAGACAAAATGTTGAAGGAGATTCTCCATAGGGCATAAAGAATTGATATGAAATCAAGCCAAACCATGGTAAACCATCATAAAGCAGTACTCAGAGCCAGCAAACACAGGTTTGAGTTTGGAAAAATAATACTAGAGGAAGGTCCATCTTGAGCTAGTATGAGTACAGTCTCTTGTATTTGTTCAAAGGTAGGTATTTCCATTGCAATAGGCAATATATGTGGCTGGGGAAAAACAACCATAGCAGATGAAATAGAAGGTGGGTCCGAGAATTCCTCTTCCAATTAAGGACATGAGATAGTAGGCAAAGTACTTCTAGAAGAAGGAGAACAGTCAGGATCAATAGATGCAGTATCAAAAGGCGTAAAAGTGGGGCTTTTGGCCCCTGTAGGGAGCACCATTTTTTGAGGTGAGCTTTATTATTTGACTTAATAAATAACTCAGGAAAAAATCTTAAATACATAAGACTTGAGGTTCAGGCTTTAAGCCTGTTTGATCTGAGCATGAGTAATAGGTATCTTCCCAGCAAACAGAAGAAGAGCGCTGGAGATTTAATGTCAAAATTAATGAGCAAAAAGGAACTTATTTTTTTATAAAAGGCATCTAATTTATACCCAAAGATTTGATCCTAGTAGCCTCAGAGGAGGCACTTTAAGTGGTGAGATTCTGTTAGGTATCCAGAAGGTTCAGACATTGGTATTGACATGTATTAGGTAAAGAGAGCTCAATAGATCAAAAGAAAAAGAAGAGGCTTTTGCTGGGATTAATCTGTGAACTATCATTCATTAGGCCAATTGAAATCCCTAAGTAGTTCAAGACCATGACTGTCAGGAATGTCTTTTCTGTAGTTTATGACAGAAATTTATTCCTTGGTATAGGAGAAGAAATGTTCCCTCCTTTGGGTTCTACTGGGTCTCCTAAAATTAATGGGTTGGTTAGTAGTAACTGTTCTTTATTACCTTTGGAAATTGGCTTGGATGGGCCTCCAGATCCATTATTAACATCAACAGGATTCAAACCCGGGTCTTCTTCTCTTTTACACACTATTTTTCTTAAGGAAACAATTAGTAAAATTGTAAAGAGAAAATCATTAACTTTTGAAAGTGATTCCAGCCAATCAGGCTTTACAACAATTATTTTGATGGATCCTCTCAATCACTTTGATGACGCTGATAGCTGTTTTGACTCAGTTCTTGCTCTGGCCTGTCTGTTGATCTCCGGTTCTGCTGCTGGTCCTTGCACTCCTTCCCCAGTTTTAACTGGGGAATAGCTGGGCATTACCTGTTCTTGTCTTGCCTGATAGGCAAATTAATTTAAATCTAAAATTGTTTTAATATGGCTGAAGTCAGTATTATATCTCTAGTAATGCAAATAACTATAGTTTAAATTCACACTGCCTAGGATCTCCTAATTTCTCCAATTTCATCCCCAAGACATTTGATCTCCTTTATTTTATCTCCAGATTATTGTTTTGCTATCATGCTATATAAAGCTGGTAAGTTATGATCTATTACTTGTTCAATCAATAAAGTCTACATTCACCCAAGTGAATTATTGTCTATTTTAGCTTGACTTAAACCCCCTTTCAATCCTAACCATGAGATTGCCCAAGACTTCCATTATGGAGTCTCTTGGGTATAAATGGATATACCGGATGATCTTGTTTCAGGCTGTACAGGCCAGCATTTTTCTAGGTACACTCACAGACTCTGGTTCCTCCCCCGAAGCTCATTTCTTGTATAACTCCTGACGTCAGGTGATACCAGGAGTCTGGTATACCACCACCCCCTTGTCCCACAACCCACCTTGTAAAGAAGAACCTCAGAGCAACCAGTCTGTCAACAAGCCTGCCAACCCACAGGTTTTCTGTCCCTTTGCATCTGCCTTCCTCTTGTGCTACTTATGGGGTGTACTTCTTCCTTGGATGATTCAATCTGCTCTTAGGCCAGTATTGACTATTTATTGAGCTATTTTGCCTTGGTATAGTGTCCTTGCCCATGGGTTCACTGGTAACTGGACTAAATCCTTCTGCAATCATTCACTACCTTGGAAGATTACTTCCAAGTGGGTGGGTGCCTGACAATGACATAAATTCTCCCTTTTATGAAAGAGAAATTCCCTAGTAATAGTGATTTTAGAGCTATTTGAGAGGATCAAAAGAGGCAGAACTTTAGTCTTTTCACTCATAGAAACCTCCTGGCTGAGGAATAATTAATGTAGTGCAATTGAAATTGAGATCCAAAATATTGCTGTAATAAAGATTATAAGGCAAAAATCCCCCTAGATGATGAAACTGATTTGATAGCCCATGCATTGCTGTGAAATATGTTTCCCCTAGTTATCAGTAAACAATGATGATTGGGGCCTGGTGATTCCCTTTTTTAGTTTTCAGATAATGCACTTTTGTCCTTTCTATCAAACTGGTATATCTGAGGATGTCACCCAAACCCAGCTGGCCCCTGGCTTTTCCCTAGGAAACTTTGGTGACCTCCTAGGAGTAGGAGCGTCATATCCCCTTTAAATACTGAACTACAATTAGTTCAGGTTCAACACAACATCTTTATAATCAAAGAACATAATTGATATTTATATATAACTATATGAAAAGTAATCAAAGAATATGATCATATACATAAATAAAAATATAATGCCCAATAACATTATTAATATTTATTTAATAAAATATAAATTATAAAAATATTCTTAAAGCATAACCAGAGCTTTTTATGAGCTGCATCTAGGGATGTTTGGGGGGTAGAGAAGTGGGATATGGGAAAGAAAAGACATTGTAATGTTAGATATCTAGATTTGTGTTGACAGGGAAGGACTAGAGGTAGATATGATAGTGTCAGTGATGGGGCAGGGTCCAACATGGGTTTACTATAAGGATTACCAATATTTGTTGATGTAGTACTTGTCAATTGGGTTTATTGTCTGATATAGCTCCATAGCCTGGGGTGGCAAGCATTGATTCTTTTTGTGATTGATGTCCTTACTTATTTTAAAACCAATTTAGTGAAGAAATTCAGTAATAACATGTCAATCAAAAAGAGACATATGATCTTTGCTAAAGAGGCACAGAGAGATGTATTCCTGAAATATTTGCTACCAGATAAAGCCTGCTATTTTATAAACATTATATCCCTCAGAAGGACAAATTTATGGCTGGCTGAGTAGATTGAGGTTTAGTATTATTTTTTTCTGGTGATCCCCATGACCTGCACACCATTCTCTATTTTGTGAGTTAATAAATCCTTATGAGTGAAATTTTGCAATTATGTACATTAATTAATTCACCAATGATTTGAACATACTCTTATTAGTTGTATAATAAGGCTTTCTTTAATAGTAAATAGAGCCCTTTGCAGAAATATCAAAGAAAATTAGTGAATATATCTTTTTTTACCTTTTTCTTATAGCAGTGATTTTTCTGAGAGTGCTATAACTCTTAATTTTGATGGATAATTTTTAATAAAGTATAGTCTGTAATCATTTAAAATACTTTTTAGGTATCAGGTGACAATGATCATGAAGTGGGATCATACATAGAAACCACACTGGCATTCCATTAATTACCTTCAAAATTTGATACAACATGAACAGATGAAACTACCTCTTGTATCCATAGTTGCACTATGTGATAAAATACCCATATGCTATGATATAATAGTTACTTTCTAGCCTGATTCAATGAAATTTTACGGTACCTCTTTAAAAGATAAAGCATAATGGGGTATATTTCAGTGATCTGTGATACAGGCATCCTCTTTTCTATTTCCCTCCATAATAATTTCCCTTGTTATGTAGTTGTTGAAATCTTAGTTATAATGCCACAAGAAAACTTGATATGGATTATGATCTGATTTCAATAAAATCTGCATTGATTGAGCGCCACAATATTCTATAGAAGTTTTCCTGTTATGATTTGGCGCTTTGGATTAGAACTTACATGAGCATCAAAATACTTAGATGTGACTATAACAGATTAGATAATATATGCTGATTGTAAAAAAATTAATCCAAAGAGCTGAGTGGCATATTAGCTGCTGCCTTGTGAGGGGAAAGGAGAGCAGCTAGATCTTGTTACCTGAGGATGTTCAAACAGGGTGAGCCCTGTTGAATCAGGAGAAATGTATATATAAGCTTCTTAAATTCCCACATAAAAGATCTAGGTGTAAATGAAGACTCTGTTTTGCGCATGCCCCTGCTCAAAAGACTGGTGCAATACACCATCTCAAATGACGCCATCTCAAAAACACCATATAGAAAGACACTATCTCAAAAATGTGTCCAAAAACGCATATAGAAAGACGCCATCTTGTACTGTAAATTCAGAACCTGAACGTAAAAATGCAGAATTGTTAAATCCTTGGTCCAAATTTCAAATCACTTTTGCGGGAAACTCAGCTGAGTGAAAAATAAAATATTTAATAAAATCAACCATTTAATTTGACTTTTTTGGTTTATTTAAATTGGCAAATTTCAAATCTCTTGAGCATATAACTCAACTAACAAAAGACAAAACTCAGCAAACAAATGCAGGATACATGAATCAGAAATGCAGGATTCTAATGTACAATCTGAGATTTCCTGTATTTAAAACAAATTATAGACATCATGGAAAACTTAACAAATCTGAAATTTTGGGATTGTCAAATCCAAGAACCAAGTTTCAAATCATAATTGCAAGGAGTTTGAAATAAATATAATTTATGGGTGTCTCAAAAATGATGCCAAAGGATCTAGAGTGGATTTGTGCTAATTCTTTTAGGAATCATAGGCATTCTCAAAAATCACCCTATTCCGTTTTAGGACAGCTAAAATTTAGATGCTTGATTACAGTAGATTTCAGAAAATACTAATAATAAAATAGAATTATATATTACAATCTGTTTTTACCATGTTGCCTTTTCCTTGGTGTTTTGATAGTTCATTTGCTGTTGATAAGGTGTTTGCATTTAATTGGATGGTTTCACCTCCAGTTACCTTGGCAATAGGAAATCAAGCCACCTCTGCAACCACAGTTGGTCTCAGGGAGGCGGCTTGATTTCCTATTGTCAAGGCAACTGAGGGTGATACCATCCAATTAAATGCAAACACCTTATCAACATCAAATGAACTATCAACACACCAAGAGAAAGGCAATATTATAAAAATAGATTTTAATATATAATTCTATTTTTTTATTAGTATTTTATGAAATCTACTATAATCAAGTATCCTTAATAGCAATACATGATTACATAGTGTAGTAAACTGAAGTTTTATTTTCCCACCTCTCCTTCATTCCTCAAAAAAGTTTGTTTGGCCCCTTGGCTACGCCAGGGGCCAAAAAACTTTTAAAAAATTTCTGTGTCATCAGGAGAGTAGCTCATAAATCATTATATGGGTTTATGGTTGCTATATTAGTGATTTAGAGTGCAGAATATTACATCATTTCCATTTTAGACAATTTTACATTTCACTTAATTATGTCTAAACATGGTTGTTGAGATTGTATTTTCCATTTGATTTTATCCAGAGTGGAGCTTCTTGATTTGGGTTGATTTGTCCTAGTTTCTTACTGTACATTCAATTTAGATTCCAGTTTCTGCAATTAATATCTGAGTTTACTAGTGCCATTCAAAAGTGATTTGAAATTTGGTTCTTGGATTTGGAAATCCCACAATTTCAAAAAACATAGTAAACTTAATGAAAATGGTTGATGGATTTGAACGCTTCAAATCTGATTCCAGTTAATTATTTTGTCCATTGGAAATATGCAGTTTGACTTGAACTTTGCAAAGTGTCTATGAGTTCCCGCATTTTCAAATATTAAAATAAATACTCAAAAAAATCAATTTAATTAAAAAAGGCCATCCTGCAAAAGTGATTTGAAATTTGGACCAAGGATTTGACAATCCCGCATTTTTACGTTCAGGTTCTGAATTTACAGTACCAAATCTTGGATTTCTGGTTAAACTGCGTCAGATAACTTAAAATATTGATAAAAGCAAAAAAACATTTCAAAAACTATAAAAAAACATATGAATAGACTCAAAATCATCCAAGAATTTCAAATCTGCAATAAAAATGTGGGGTCATCTAATACTAACTATAGTGCGCAAAGCTCCAAAGTTAATATATCCTAAAATGGTGCTATTTTTGTATTAAATTTTAACACTATATTAAATATATATATAATTATTAAAAGTTTAAAAAAGCCTACATATGGACTCAAAACCATTCAAAGATTTATAATCTGCAATAAAAATATGGGGTCAGCTAATACCAACTATAGTGCGCAAAGCTCCAAAGTCAGCATATCCTAAAACAGTACTATTTTTGTATTAAATTTTAACACTATATTAAATATATATATAATTATTAAAAGTTTAAAAAAGCCTACATATGGACTCAAAACCATTCAAAGATTTATAATCTGCAATAAAAATATGGGGTCAGCTAATATCAACTATAGTGCGCAAAGCTCCAAAGTCAGCATATCCTAAAACAGTACTATTTTTGTATTAAATTTTAACACTATATTAAACATGTATATACTAAAAAAATTTAAAATCAAATATTTAGGAAAGAAATTTATTGTTAAAGAAAATAGACTATACATTAGATCCAAGGGCCGTGACAATGTCTTTGAGATGGGTAAGGCGGCCCTCTCTGGTGTAATAGGCCAAAACTGCTTTGGTAACACTTGCAAACTTGACCTGCTGGCCAGCATGCTTGGCTACAAAAGCTTTGCCTTTGACAGCCTGGGAGTATAGCTGATCTCTGTGTGCATGCTTAATCTTCAGCTTGTTGACTATCACATTGAACATTGGCTTTTTTACCTTAACCAGGCAAGAAAAATGATTGTGCCAACCTTCAAGTGAAGAGGTGGTCTTAGTTACGCCTGCTTTGACCTGCTTATAGCAGTTCCAATTAATTGAGTTGCCGCCCTTGCAGATGCGGCAATGTCCCTGGAATACACCCACCCACTGGTGCTCAAAATACTGTATGAAAGGTGGAAATGCTTCTTGGTTCTCAATTATATAATTGTCATTGAGAAGCTTGTTGTAAAAAAGGTTAACCTCTTTCTTTCTGACCATGGCCAGAGCAGCAAAGCAATTGAATATCTTTCTGGCCTTCTTTGTACCATCTTTTTATACCAGCTTATTGAGGGCTGAGTTTTTCATCAGGCTCTTGCGCAGAGCCTGGCAGTAGTGAAAGAAACAGCCTTGGGGCCTGCTCCTAAATACCTTGATAAAGGTGTTGGCCTGTGCAGCCTCAAAGTCAACCATCAACAGGGTATGGATGGAAGGTACTCTGGCACCTTTTTGGTTATGGCCTGTTGCTCTTGGGTAGCCTCTGGGCTGACCTTCTTCTTCTTGCAGCCCCTTTTCTCAGTTGGCTCTTCTTCAAGCGTAGGCAAGATGGCATCCAGTTTTTGCTTGAGTATATTCAAGGCGTGAATATAAGTCTCTTCCCTTTTATTAGGGAGAAAGAAGAAGACAAAGGGGATGGTATGTTCATTGACCTGACCATGGATGGCCCAAAGCTGATAAAATAGCTTTGGACAAGAGGCAAAAGTCCCATCAGCAAACCAGGTATCACACTTTAGAAGGCGTACAAGATTTATTTGTGTTGAAAAGCACAAAATATGGTTTGGTGAACCTTACCTGTTGTTGTGTAGTAGAAAGGGCTTTCCAAGCATGATAGTATTCTGGACTTCCAAAAGTAAAAGCTCATCAATACTTCTAGTGCTGACACCAATATTGGCATCAATTGACTGTTGATCAGCCACATACTGTTGGATTCTGGTCTTTTCTCCAACCTCCTCTCTCTGATCCTTATTCAGGTAAAGGAGAGCATATATTACTAGCTCAGTTGAAGTCAAGTCCTTGTTGATAGGAATGGCTTGGAAAAGATACCAGCGCATAAGATAGTAGAGAATCATATCAGAGCCCAAACAGTCATTTTTTAATGGTGAGCTCCTTGACTTGGGTAAACCCAAATGTAGTCAATTGTGGGGGGCAGCCTAGACTATCACATTGATAGTGATGGTTTGCCATATTTTTTCTCTAGTCATTGCACATGAAAAGGTAGCTGTCCTTGACAAAGCCAGCACCCCCTTCTTGGTCATAATGGGAAACAAGTCAGGGAAAACAGCTGGAACTATAAATTGCCCGTTGACGTTGCAGATATTGGCAACTGCATGTAAGTCCCACTCTAGGATAGGCTCCTCTTCTGAGACTGCAAAACCATGGTAACCAGAGCCGTTTTTGGAGACTCTTTCATTCTCATCTTCATCATTGGAGTGGACGTGCTCCTCCTGGAGATCAGAGGAAGAGTAGACAAAGGTAAAGTAGGGAGAGGTGGGGCTATCAGCCTTGGGCTCAGGGGAAGGTGTGGGGGTCTTGGCAGGCGTTTTTTCTTTAGGAGTCTGCTTGAAGAGGGTAGCCTTGGTCTTTCTTGCCTGAGAAGGAGCGGCTGTGCTCTTGGGAGCCTTGGGGGTAGCGTTGTTGGTAGGCTTAGAGGCAGCTAAGAGTGAATTTGCGTCAGAAAAGTTCAAATTTGGGGACAATTTTTAAAGAAAAAAATGAGAATGTGTTAAATATAAAAGTAGTCAATGTTTTTACATGGAATTGTAAGAAACTTCTGGAATTATATACCATCAAAATTATTATGTTTTTATTATATAAAAAATTAAAAATTTATTAGTAGCGCAAGTATGCAAAACTGTGAGTTTTTACTGAAAACTTGCAAGTGAAATGATGTTTTCAAGATGACGTAATTGAGATGCCGTAGCTCAAAAAAATAGTGTTTTTGACCATTTTTTATATTAAATTAAAAAAATTCTGGTGGAGCTACCTCAACCGGGCCAAAGAGTAAAACTTGATTATTTTTAAAACTAGTTTATACAACTTGGGTTAAAAAGTACCCAGTTGTTTAGAAGAGATCAAAAATATATATATGCAAAGTTTCAAACAGTTTCTTAGATTTTTTATTTAATTGAGATTTGGCGCTGAATTTTACTTTGTATAAGTGGAAACAGTCAATTTGTGATGGCGTGCCTTTTATAGCGTCCTATGACACCACATGCTAAAACAGGTTAATTCTTAGTGCCACATTGGTGGGTGCCACTCCTATTAGACGCTTAGTTGCTTAGTAGATTTTGTAATGGGAACATTTTGCACAACATAAATACCCTCATTACTAAATAAAATCACTAGCAAAACATTTTATTGTTGAATTACATATAGCAAAGTTCATACTATGATAAGAAATAAGACTAGCATATGAAACATGTTTTTTTGAATGGCTGTATTATAGGGGGTAGTACTATAAAAGTGGCATCAATTTAGGTTAATTTATTCTGTAGGACTTTAAAATGATACCATACTTTATTCCCAATTAAAAAGGGAAAGGCTTGGATTTATCACATTAAAGTATGATTGGTTAGAAAATCAAAATCAAAAAAGTGCTGCTGCACCATTTTAATTAAAGCTTAGGCGCTGTGGCGCCAACTAGATAAGGCACTTTACGCCGCAGCACCAACTGAAAATTATTTCAGGAGCCACAGCGCAACAATTTAAAGCTCCAAGTGCTACCTTGCAAATATTTTAGTTGCTGCGGCACTGCTTTTTGGTGGGTTGGATTTTGTCTTTACAATTATAAATCTACTACTGATCCAAAATATCCTTTTTCAATTATCTTATTGAGACTAGTGCTTAGAAATATGATTAATAATTTGATTAACATTTTGGGGATTTGAAAATGGCGCCGCAGCGGCGCTTGCTGTAAAAGTAAAGCGGCGCAATGAAATCTAAAATATTTGCAAGGCAGCGCCTAAAGCTTTTTTTGGTGGCGCAGTGGCGCTTTATGTATGATAGAGACAGCACGGCAGAACATGTCATTAGGTATTCTGCAGTGATGATCCAAAATCTACTGCCAATTGATAATATATAAATTTTATATTATAAATTTATGACAATGAGGTTGCAGTATTTCTATTTTATGAGCTCTGTCATGATTAGCATCATTGATTTTTACTGCTAATTTATGGAGTTGGCTGATGTAATCCTAATCCAGAGCTCTGTCATAATTGGCATCAATGCTTGGTAAAAATTTCCAACATATCCCCCCACTTGACCAAACACTACTTCTTTTCTTCATCAGAAGAATCCCAACTCCAGCAGCAACAGCAACACCAATATGCGCCAAGCCTACAACAAAATGATGGCTTCAATGGATGAAGCAGAGCAGCGTGCTTTTCAAAAAATACTGCGCTCAGTTTGTATTGCTTTCTTGAATCAACTTTGGGCCAGTGACTCTCAGTTTTGCAAACAGGACTGCGCGACCACTGTAACTAGCCTGAGCGTAGTACAGCTCCAAACTCTAGCGCTGGGGATTTCCCTGATGAGGACTCCATGTTTGAGGAGCCTCTTTCTGTCAGCAGTGCGCCCCCAGTGGCAATCCTTCTGGTGCGCAGCACCCCTTTCCTCAATGCCTTCCTTCCACTGGTGCGTCTCCCCCTACCTCATCTGCAATGCTCTGCGCCTGCCGCAACTCCAACAATGTGGTGGTAGACTACCCTGACCTTCTTAGCAAGTTTGGGATCTGCCATCATGAGGAGACAATGTACAGCTTTGCACAGGCTCTGCAGTCTGATAAAGATGTAATGACCCCAATTTGGGCAGGGGATTTATACCACAGCCAATACAATGCCTCCCGTTTGGCTGCTGAGGTGTGTCTAGGGCTGCAGTCAGCTACTTTAGCCCCCAGTGAGATTTCTGTGCAACATGCTCATACTGTTGCCATCTGCAATGAGTATATTGGCAAGGTGGCTCAGGTTTGGGCTCTTGAGCTTGCGGCAGATCCCAGCTTCCAACAGACCTTGGACTTGCCCGTCCAAGCCAACACCAACTGCCGCTTCTCCGCCACATTCAAGGCATATCTCCAAGCCATTACCACTGGCAATGCTTTCCTTTACCTTCCTTTGGCTGCCGCAACTTGCCACTTTATGTGGTATTCTCCCAAGAGTTGCCAGCCTGGGTAAACTGGTTGTTGCTTGGAGCATTACCTCTCCCTGGCTTACCAACTCTGCGTCCTCCTACCCCTATCATATTCCTACATGGAAGATGCGTTGATGGACTGCTTCACCATAGGTGCTGCGTTCTCCGCTTGCAGTGGCTGGGGTTGGTTGGTGCCAGTCAGTCAAATCTGCCTTCCCCTTTACAACTGGTTGTCAATATCCCGCAACTCCCAGTTGGCCTGGGCCCAAATGCTGGTGATCATGGCTCACAGGTGTCAGTGCCTGGACAATGACTGTTATACAATCCCCACCCATGAGCACCCAGTGATTACTATCCAGCGCCCTGCCAAGCATCCCTGCCCCGCCAACTGTCAGGACTCTCCTCCTGCTATGTCTTCTGCTCATCAGCGTAGAGGTGCCCCCAACACAAGGGACCAATCCCAATGAGCCTGCCTTTTCCTTTTCTTGAAATAAACTTGCTTTTGCTTATCCTCTTTTTTATTGTTTCTATTATTTTTTAGTTCCTATTTTTTATCATATTAAGTTTCTAATTATTGTAGTTATCTTCTAAATTTAATTCTTATAAAAATATTATTGATTAGCGGAGTTTTTATGTTGGGGATTGAAATCTTGCGCTGTCGCGCACTAAATTTAAAAGTAAGGCACCACGACAGCATAAAAGATGTTTGCAAGGCAGCGTAGCGGTGCCAGAAATTTACAAGTTGGCACTGTGGCACTTTTTGTTTATTTAAGGCGGCGCAACGGCGCTTAAAGCTGGGTAGTTTTGCAGTTGAATTCATAGAGTTTTGGTAACCTTATTTTGATAACAGAATTTTTATTTTGATTTGAGATAGCGGTTTTGTGGTGCAGTATTTTGTGATGCCGTATTTTAGGGTATTGATTAAGTGTTTTTATAATTAAAACATCTTATTTGGATAACACTCTTTTTATTTTTATTTGAGATAGCATTTTTGTGATGCAGTTTTTTGAGATGCTGTATTAGAAACCAATATGTAAAAAATAACTATTTAATAATTTTTATTAAGTTTTTTTTAATTTTTCTGATATAAATCCCAACGCCATCTCAAAATTTTTTGAGGTGGTGTCTTTTGAGAGGGTGTTTTTAAGATGGTGTATTGCTCCAAAAGACTTTGGTCTGCCCAGATTATTGCTCTTCTAGCATGTTGAAATTTTGACACCTAAAAAAGATTTAAAATAAAAAGCAATAAAAATCTCTAACAAAAGAAGTTTTAATTTTCTGGTCTTAATTTCATTGAAATTTCAAGTCTCAATTAGCTAGCTCCTAAAACCTTCCTAATCAAGAAAGAACATTAAAAGTTAATAAAATGTCATTTTTTCTAGATTGAATGGTCTTTGATTACTTGTTGAAGTAAGCTTATTCTAATTAGAATTTAAATATGAAACATCTTTTGTGACATTAATTTTTCTGGACAAGAAAATTTTCTTGGAGATGCCCTCATTTTTTATGTGTATCTGTCTGTGCCTTTTCTGTATCTTACACAATTTTTTACATCCCAGAGCAAATGCAATCCATTTTTCTTGCTGTATTGAGCTGTTCTATTTGAAGCTGTTGTTTTTCCCCTGTATTTGCTTAAAATTTGTGGTTCATCTGAGTATTGTTGCATTTATTGTTTTGCCTTTTGCCAGTTAATCACACTTTCACATTATTTGCAGTCCGTAAGCCACCCAAGTTGTGCTTTGCTTAAGGTTGAGTTTAATTCGTTTACGGATGACTTGTTTTTGCTTGTCCCTACGGCTGTAAAAAACTTCTGTATATATATAAAATCAAAATCATGATTTTAATTTTTTTGGAATAAATTATATATTTTTTACTTAAATAATTATTTCTTTAAAATAAGATTTTACATTTTTGAATTTTGATTTTCATATATTATTTTTAAAAAATTAGATATCAATTTGACTTTAAGTTGCTTGATTTGCCTGTTTTCGATTATCAAGCATTTGGCTTTTGCAAGTAAACCCTGGCACCACAGAGGATCCTGAACGCTATTGGCATTCGATAAATTCTAAGATACGCAAAAAATTTAAAGCAAACTATTTTTCAGTCCGTACACGATTTATAGTGGGATTTTACAAGGTTTCTTTCTGATATATCTAATCGGGTTGAAATAATGACGTAATAAGTCAATTACCAAGGCATTAGACTTGAGAAAAATAAATTTAAAATGTAAATAAAACAAAAGATATGGATCTTGTTTGCTAAACGCTTGGCTATTCTTAACAGATGTACTCTTGAGTGTATTATTAACAGATGCACACTTGAGTGGAACCAAACATCAAAGCAGAGCGTGGTTTAATAGTTAAAGGTTTTACAAAACCAATTTATTAAGAATCTCAAAAAACGCTTTTCATCCATGCAAATGCCCTATCCATCTGCCATGAAAGTATATCCTGCATTTCCAGCATAGGCGAAGTAATTTGCATTACTTCCTACCCCGTTTATTGGCTATGCCCTAAGACCCGATCCATGTCTATACCCTAACCCAGTACCCTACAACTTCCACCCACAAGCCCAGGCTGGTATATAAACCCAAACGCTTCTATTTCTGAAGTAACAGCTCTGTATCACTTACCAGATATATCATAACACTTCTCCTTAAAAGGCTTTATCAGACAATACAAGGTCCACAGAATGAAGGCTTGTTTTATATTTTACTCCGCGTTTTGGTGCAAGGGAGAACAGGTAAATAAGCCATAAATTTTGATTCTAATTGAAGAATGCGGCACGGAGGGAGTGTGGATGTCTGCCAAGAAGCTACCAAAAAAATGCAAAATCATGCATGGGAGCTTAGAGGGAGTAACAGAGGAGTCTGACCTGAAAAGCCTAACGAAGATCCTTGGAACTCTGTTGTTGAAGGAGGCCGTAAGTATTCAAAGAGCTATTGATCTCCGTATGCTCAAACTGCAAGACTTTGACACTAGAAGACACTTGTCCTTTGACAAGGTCAACGCTGCACGGATTGAGATAGTTAATATAAAGGGAAATTCAATTACTTTTGGTATTAATCCAGATGAGCTTGTCCAGCGTGGTTCTAAAGTTCCCGTGATAAAAGTACCAGAGGATGCTTTGTTTGAATAAAGAGACAAGGTCACATTCTGCCAATGATTTTCAAGCTGACTAGCTTTCTGTTGTACAAAAAACAGTTAAGACATCCAGCAATATCAATAAAATAATGTTTTATTACCTGTTTTCTACCATGCAATTTGAAATATATAAAAATACAGAATAAATGTCAAATTAAAAATTAGTTTGGAATAATTAAGAATATATTAAAAATTACAAACTACATACAATTAATTAAACATGAGATTAACAGGTAATTTAAAGGATCATTAATCTAATCCAAAGCAAATATACTTTGATATTTTTTATTCACTCAAGAAACTTATTTTCACACTTTAATATTTCATGCTGTAGATTGCATCTTAAATAAAATTAGCTGCTCTTTGTTTGCTTGATTTGTTTTTTTTTGATCAGTTTAGTGTCACATTTAAATTGTAAAGTATTGGTCCATTTAATACATCTGATTTATCGACGCAAGTTCCAACCTTCCAAAGAAGAGCCTTCTGATCCTGTTGGAGAGAATACAATCAACATATATTTATTAATTAGTTTGACATGAGGCCATCAATTAGATATTTTAAATTTCCGAGTACAACTCTTGCTTTAAGGAGCAGGAAATTGTTCTATCAATCAATTTACTTTCTGGAGATGTTTATATGGATAAACAAATTTAGATCAGAGTGAGCCTAAGTTACAAATGTGATAAAATATAACTAGTACAAGTTTTTTTGTTAAAATCCAGTGAAAAAAGGGCTGTCACAATTTAACTTTTCATTTACTATTTTTCAATCATTAAGAAAACCTAACAAACCCTTGAAGTTATCAATAAAAGATGAATAAAAATAAACTTGTGCATACATATTTCAGAATCTAAACTGCACCAATAATTAAATTAATCATGCCAAAAATTCTAAAATTAAGGTAGAATCACTGAAAAGAAAACATGTAAGTGTTGTGCACAGGGGAAAAAACCAAACAACATCATATTGCAACTTTGTTTTGTGTCAAGCTGTGCTCTACTATATTGAAATAGGGTAGAAGTTTGTGAGAAGTCTTTATGACAAAAGCCTTGCAGTTCAAGATAGGCAGTAGTTACCAATCTGGACATTGTGACAAGGTAAAGTGCATCATCTTTTTCCCCTGTTTTAGGATGATGTAAATATAAGTTTTTCTGGACACCAGGAAGAGGGCGCTTGAATCTTAAAGGGAAGTTCTGCAGAATATAGATAAACTTGAACTTTCTTTTAAAAGGGAAATTCTTTAAATACCATGAGATTTGATTGATATATCATTAGTGGAGACGCCAATGTGGCATACTACTGGTAGAGGTGTGGCCAACTCCCTAATTGATCTAAATCCATAATTGAGCAAACTGAACACCTCAAAGCAAAAGCAAACACTCAATTTTTTGATCATTATCTAAAGCCAAACCATCTGTTTGTCCAATCAATAATATCTCTGAAGTCAGGTTTATGTCAGGGTAAAGTAGAGTGAGAGCTTGTTGTAATCAATCAAATGGGGAATGTACACCCAAATGAGGATGATATTACCAATGAGGAGGAGAAATGCTTGTTTACTTGGAAATAGTAACCCTTGAATAGTGAATAAGGAAAGGTGCAGCAGAAGATTATGCACAGGTACATCAGGAAGACCTTAATTTGGCTCAAATTCAAGGAATCAGCAGCATAGATAGGCTCACATTCAATTTTGCAGGTTTCAGGAATCATTTCAGCAGGAGGCAGAAGATTACCAGGAAATTGCAAAGGTGAGAAAGCAGAATCTAACAGTATGGTTATTACAAATCTGATTAGAAAATATTGAAATAAGTGAATCATTGAGGTAAGATATTTATTGAGAGTAAAATATCAAACTACTAAGGTAGTTTAGTGGGAACAGTTGTTACTTAAAGCCTTTGGGTACATCTTGATGAGGTGGCCTCCTTGAATACAATATTTGGACAGCTTACAGATACCACCAATGGTGGTTCTGTAAGTTGTTACCTGACCTCCTTTGAGGTCAGGATTTGTTGACCAGCAGGTCAAGGAAGGGAAAATTGGGTGTGGGGTATCTGCGCCCCACTCAGACCCAATTTCCTGTGCCACCACCCACTTGCAATTGATTGTTAGATGTAAATCTACAGTCACCGCAAGTGGGCGGGGCTTTGGGCCTGGTTTCCCCAGGTGGCGGCGCTTTGGCCAAGCCACACCCGGGAAAACTATGGCCATGACATTAATCTCCTTCTTTGGTAACAAGGGACTTCCTGCCTCCTGGGAGTGCTGCTAGTCCATAGTTCTTGTGGGCAGGAGGGAGTTTCATGGCAGCTAAGGTGACCTTTACCAGACCTACTGCTTGGGGATTGTTTTTGTGGAATTGCTGGAGCATTTCTTGGGCGTGAATGAGGTTGCAGTGGGGAATCCAACAGTTTTCTGAGGCTGGGTATCCCTTCCAGGCTACTAGGTTGTTGTAAATGCCGCCATTCACCATGTTTTGATTTTGCCTTTGGTGGGCTATTTTGAGGACAAATCTCTCTCTTTTACTTTTTCCTCTCAAAATGAGTCTATATTCAAGCTGGGAAATACAATTGTTTGGTTTCTTGACTCTGCGCAACTCACTTGCCCCACTCATGCTTGTGGCAAGTGATCCTATCATCCTGGTATTGTTTGTGGTAAAGCTACACAGTATATATTCCTTTTCATATTCACCAATAAAAATTAAGTTATATTCACATTTTTGTCTTTGTGTCTTCCAGTACTTTGGTGCCTCTCTCTAGCCACAACTATTAGAGAATATTCATCCAGGGCCACAAGGTAATTGCATAGCCTTCCCTGCCATCTAACTGAGACTTATTACAAATCCAATCCTAAGGTTAGGATTCCCCGTTATGTGTCTGTGCTGCGCCTCAGAACACAACATAAATGGTGCTCACTACAGGGGCTATAAGCCCCTTGGTTATCCCTTTTTCACCCACATTTTCAGGTCCTTTGCCTCCGCCTATACAAGAGCCAACTTCACCTGAAATTACCAGCCCTCCTATTGAGGAAGACATTACAGACCCACCTATTGTCCCTACTGTACTGAACCTTGGGAATGGTTGCTGCCTAGTTGCTTACCCCACGGGTACCCCTGACTTAGAACAAGTCATGGTGGTAGCCCTTGGGATAGCCCGTGAAGGAGCCATCCCTTGCCTCCAGTTGCAGTTCAGTCGGGTTGAATACTACAAATTGATTGTGACTCCTCAATTTCCACAGCATCTCCTCTCAGCAGCTGGCTCCACTGAGCACCTACTGTCATCCTTTGTGCAGCTTGCCTTAGATCACCAGGCAACAGCGCCCATGTCAACATTAAAAATGTTGACAGTGGCCATGTTGACACTTTTAATGTCAATACTATAGTAAAGTGATGACCTGGTTTTACGTAATGTTGTTTCCTGGATGTTGACACTTTTTTAATTAACAAAACACTTTACCCTAAACATTTTCAATACAAAAAAATATTTTAAAATACAATATTATACTAAAATGACCCCAAAGAGTTCAAAACTGCAATAAAAAATTACCATAAGCAATAAGAATAAGGAGATATAAGCAGCTATTTTTCAGTTTACTATGTAAATTACACTCTTTATTATAAAATTGGCCTTTATTCCCATAAAAATTAAAATTACAATGAACCAAAAATAAATATGTTTAATATATCATAATAACTACAAAACATAAAAAATTCTAATTTAAATTCAATACTTTTTATAAGCACAACCAAAAATATCTCATAACTTAAAGATAAATTAACAAAATATAAGATATTTCTTACTAAACCACATTAAACCTGTATCTGAAACTTACCATTTATACCTAAAAAGATTAGTAATGTATAAATAAATTAAAAAATTAAAAGTTTAAAAGTAAAAAATATATAGGCAAAGCAAAGTTTATTTGGCTAAATAAAGCCACCATCAAGAGCAGTGGCAACATCTTCAAGGTACTTATTAATCTCTGCCACCTTATACTTTTTCTTTACCACCTTCTGCACGTCTTCCTGGTAGTCCTGCTCCTAGGACTTTTGCTTTTTGGGGGCCACACAGTTGGCCAGGTTGCAGAACTTGGAGACAGTCCGGGCCTGGTCCTCCTGCAGCTTAGAGAAGAACTTGTTATATTTGGGGTTTGACCCAAACTTCACCTTCAGGTGCTTATGCCAAACCTCAAGGCTAGAGGTGGTCTTCATCTCCCCCTTGAGGCAGGCGCCTTGGCAGTTCCAAGGGGCAGTGGCCCCACTCTTACCTCTCCAGGCAGTCACCTTCTTGCCCACCCATTGGCGCTCAAAGTAATCCAGGTAGCCTTTGAAGATGGTGGAGTGCTTCTTGATGTAAGCGTCCTCCAGGAGGGCCTCAAAGCCAATCCCAGTATGCTCCGGGCGCACAAAAGCCAAGGAAGCAAACTGATTCAGGGAAAAGCGGCACTTCCCCTTACCATTGTTAAGATACTTCTTGAAAAGGTCCTTCTCACTCTTGAAATTCTTGACAAGGGCCTGCCTAAAATGGAAGAAGCAGCCCTGGACTTCTTCATCAAAGGTGGCCTCAAAGGCTCTGAACTGAGCCTGCTCAAAGTTCATTATGATAACCTTCATCCCAAGTGAGCGTGCATGAGCTAGCTGCTCAGCGGCTATGGTGGACTCATCCTTCTCAGCGGAGGAGGGATTTGCCCTTGTGGCGTGAGTGGGAGGGGGGAGCTGGTTAGTAGGAAGGGAGCTCAAAGCATCCTGAACAATCTTGAAGGCTCTGGTGTAGACTTTAGTCTTGGAACCAGGAAGGAGAAAGAACACAAGGGGGATGACCTGGTCATTAAACTGCCCATGCAGGACCCAAAGCTTCTTGAATAGGGAGGGTCAAGAAGCAAATGTGCTGTCACAGCCAGGTGGTAGCAGTGTTCAGCTGCTCCAGGTTTTGGGTTGTGGCGTAGGCTACAATCCTATCCTTCACTTCCTGACCATTGTCATGGATCAGGAAGATCTCACCATCCTCTGTCTTCTTGAGGGCATCTGTGAGGATAAGGTCCTTGATGCTGGTGGCACTCTTGGCCATGGGGTTTGAGGCTTGACGCCTATCACTTACAAACTTGACCAACTGATTGTGAGTTGGAACCCTCTTTAAGTTGGTTGGGGAGAGGTACTTGCAAGCAAGCACGGCCAGCTGGATGGCAGAAAGATCTTTAGAGGTGGGCATCACCTGCACTAGATACCACTTGAGAAGGCGGGCTATGGTGGTGTTGGACATGATGCAGGTATTCTTGCCCTTGATGGTTTGGAAATTTTCCCAGTGCTTGGTCTTGAGCTGCACTGGGCAAGAGTGGTCCTCACAGGTGTATTGGCGGCTCTTGAAGTTCTGGTTGTAATTATTGCAAGAGAAAATGTAATTATTAGCTGCCATGGCTAGCCTACCCTTCACATTCATAATGAGGAAGTATTTTGGCAGTGAGGAAGGAATCTTGAACTTCCCATCAACTTTGCAGATGTTGTGGGCTAGCAGAGGGTCCCAGGGGCCAGCAGGAGCATTTTGAAAGCCAGGGAAGTTATAAGGCCAGGGCTTAGAGTCATCCCCTGATGAGCTGGAACAAGTTAAGCTTGATGGGGGGAAAGGGGGCTTAGTGTGATGCTCCTCATGTGGAGTAGACTCATCCTTGAGAGGGGACTTTTTGGTATGGCGCTGCTTCCTGGTAGGCTCCTCATTTGAAGCTGAGTTATTGAAACTGTGGTCTGTAAGGGAACCACACAAATTCTCTCCCCCAGTGGAGTGAGCTGGGCTCTGCTAAGGGGAGGGATTGGGGAAGGCTTTGGAGAGGGCTTAGGGGCAGTCTTCTTTGAAGATGAAGGCTTCTGCTTTGGGGTCTTGGGAGCCTTGGCAAGACACTTGGTGCCTTTGGGCTGTTTTGAAGTGTTTTTGTCCTATAAATAATAAGTAAAATGGTTTAAGTTTAGCAATACATTTTAAAAAGCAAAAAACTATAAAAACATAATATGTAAAAACTAAACCTTATAAGGCATTTATTAAAATTTAAAATATAAAATCTTATAAAAAATTTATTTTATTAAAGTTTTAAATAACAAGTTAAAAGTTTAAAGAAATATGAAAAAGTATTAAGGTTTAGATATACATTGTATTTTAAAAATTTAAAAAATGAAAGAAAAAAGTCAAAAATACAACATATCAAAAAATAAGAAGTTTTTATTATGTAAAACATAAAATTTTATATATGAGAACTGAAAAGCGTTGACATTATGAGTAATTATTAGTAAAAAAAAGCTGAATTCTCACTGTCAACTACAAAAATTGTAGACATTATTTTTGACAACATTGTCACTATTGACATTTTTTTAAAAATTTAGTATGTTTTTTCATAGTACGCTTAATTAAATTTACGCAGGCTAGCAAAAATTAACCATTTTCTGTGTGTTTTTATTCACATATAAAAATTAAAAAACATATGAAAATAAGTTAAAAAATTATCAATGTTCTTTATTTTTTTATTAAAAATAATATTTGGGTAGTGGTAATATGATATTTTAACATTGTGTATATGTGAAGTTGTGTAGAAAGTTATATTCCGTATTGAAAAGGGTAAAGTGTTGACAACGTCACTTACAACATTCTTTATATGAGATGACATATTAATCTAGGCTTAATTGTGCCACTTTAATTTGCTTAACTCCAGCCCGGGGGATGATAACAAGCAAATAAATGACATTTATGAGTGTCATCATTATTTTTAATAATAAATTCTATAGTAACTTACATAATAACTCATGCTTAAATTATTGGATTGCCATTAGCCACCAATCCACTTAATATATTAAAGTTGTAATAAGTGCCACATATATATTTATAACATGAACTTTTCAACAATCAAATGTATGTGCACTGTCTTTTTCAATATAATAATTCAAAAAAAAATATTTTTAAATGTGCACTTAATTTCTTTGTTGTAGATGTGTCAGTTTTGTTATTAAAAATAAGTTATGCTTAAAAAGTGTCAACATTGACACTTTAACATCATGAAAACAAAAAAATAAACTAATTTTTATTAGTAAAAGTGAAGGAAAAATCTGGTTAAATTGAGTTTTTTATTAAGCTAAATATTAAATTGTGTTGAGATGGCCACACTTTTTGTTGTGTTTTATGGGTTTGCACCCCTGAACGCTTTAAAAAAAGAATTAAGCTAGCGCAACTAGCAAAAAACATAGGAGATTTAGAGTTTCAAGTCAACAGTGGCCATGTCAACAAAGTGTCAACATGGGCGCTGTTGCCCCTGACCCATATGGCTTTGACTTGTTCAACAGTCACTTAGTGTCTAGCTCTGCCCCTACTTCTGTACCCACCCTCGCACAAACTGCCTGCCAACCAACTAATCAGGATGGCAACCTTGATTTAGAACAACTTCCCACTACAAGCCAGCCTGCCCCCTACAGCCAATCAGGCTTCAGCTTCCCCAGACCAGCGCCCCAAATGCATAATAATTACTGCCCAAATTCTCCAATAAATTGTGGCACTGAACCTACAGGGTCTGTCCTGGGATCAGATAGCTAGTCAATTACAATTCACCTGGGCTACCATCATGCGGGAATTCAACAACCTTATGAACAGGGATAACCTGGTTGGTACAGCCAAGAAGCCCAAGAAAGCCCCCAAGTCCCAAATCAACAAGCCCTACCCAATCATGCTTGACCTTTTTCAGTGGGATCTCAAGCTTCCCTTAATCCAGGTCCGGAAGCAACTTGCACACGATGGCATTTGGGTGTCTGAGCGCATGGTGCAGCTCTGGATGTATGAGAAGATGGCTCCAATGTGTGTTCTTACCAAAGTTGCCGGCAACCAATGGGATGGTGCTGAGGATTCCCTGTATGATCAGGCCATCAAATCAACCCTGATCTGATGCTTGACTAGTCTAACAGATGACGTCATGTCCATCTCCTACTACAAGCTATCAATAGCTTTTGATGATTTTGGCAAACAAGGAAAAGCTGCTGCCAAGAATAGAAGGAAGAAGGTCAAGAAGGGGACATTAATTTGGTGCATTTCTGGCTGTTTCAGCCAAGGGTTCTGTCTATTATCAGACAAACCAAGATTTTACTGATAGCTACAAGTACAGCCACATTCTCAGTGGATTACTTGACTCCTGGGATGGCTCAAATTCCAAGCACCAGGTTTTCTTGAGCCACCGGATGGAGGGTAGCTCCACTACCCTCAAGGCCATCCAGTAACACAGGCACCAGGCCTCAGTCTACCCCGCCGGTCATGCAGAGATCCATCTGGCTGATGTTGTGTTCTTTAATATTGGTGATACACTCCAGGAGCGCCTCCCTCAGGCTTTTAACGGCCTCTATCTTGGGGTCCTTGACCACAGTTCTCTCTTTGGTCACCAAATAGTGGCTGACTTGTTTGCCCAAATTGTCTTCCATATGAACATGGGCAACCAATAATGTGAGGATAAGCGCCTCCCACCTTGTGCCACTACCACCTACCAGCCCATCCAGCCAATGACAGATGATAAATACAATGAGCTTTATATGGCAGCCATCACGTGCAATCCTCCTACCCCTACCCCTGCCACCCCCCACATCTTACAGCCCCACCCACCCAATCCCAGACCCCCCAGGCCAGCACTGCCTCTACGTCTTCCTTCCTGCGCTATTCTGCCTACTAGGCATCACTCTCCCCTGCCCCAATAAACCCCCTGTTGCCAAACATTTCTATTTATATTATCTATATTTTTAATTCCAATTGTTCATGTTCTCTTTGTTTATAGTTGGTTTTATTCTTTATGTTCAGCTTATTTCTATAAAATCATATATTTACTATACCATGTATCTAGATCCAGAACACAGTTATTTTTGGCACTTTGAACTGCCCCTTGTGATAATATTAACAACAATTTGGTGATCAGCTAAATTTGAATTAGAAAATTATAGGTTAACTGTATTTAGATAAAGTTATTCTGATCCAAATTCAAAATCTTAATGATAAACTTTAAGCCAATCAGGAGCCAAGTGATAAAGTGATTGTTGTGACATAAAGGGTCATTCAAATATTCTTTGATGCATGTGTACTAATTAATATGATTGGCTGGATGTTTTTCCATTGAGCGCTATTGCCGCTGTGACAAGTTGTTGGTGGACTAGTGCCCAATCAGCTGCTGGGTTAGCACTAGTCCATCAACAAATTGCCACAGCAGCAATGGTGCACAATGACAAAAGATCCAGATAATCATATTAATTAGTGCACATGCACCAAAGAATTATTAAATGACCCTTTATGTCACAACAATCACTTTAAGACTTGGCTCCTGATTGGCTTAAAGTTTATCATTAAGGTTTTGAATTCAGATCAGTACCAAATTTATTTAAACACAATTAACCTATAACTTTCTAATTCAAATTTAGCTGATCACCAAATTGTTGTTGATATTATTATATGGGGCAGTGCAAAGTGCCAAAAATAATATGGCAAATAAGGAAAAAATGCCAACACAAAGCAAGCAACACATATTAAGATGACTGTAAAACATATACACAATGGGTAAAAAGATAAAATAGTGTAGCAAATGGGAAAACAAAAAGGGATAAACAAAGAGGCAAAAGTATCAGAATAATACAGATTTTATTGGGGGAAAGCTATAAAAACATATGGAAATGTTAATAAAAATCAATGAGAAAATTTGAGAAACTTCAAAAAGACCTTGACTCAGCAATTTCTGAAATCAATGAAAGTGACTGCAAGGTCAAAGCAAAAGTAAAGTCTACCATCCTTGAAGGCAAGAAAATTGACAAGGTGTTGGCTAAGGGCTTATGGTCAAAATACCTGACACGTAACAGAAGACAACTGAACATCTTCTAAACGTCCAGAAGACTGTTGTAGAAGGCTTCCAGTTCAAGTTCTTTACCCTCTCTGAACTGTCTGTCTGGATCAACAACCCTGAAATGTATGCCCACCTGAAACCTACCAAGCGGGCAAGGGTAGAGGATAAAGAATTGCCCGTACAACTGCTTGCGCCAAGAATGGCCAAGATGGCCAAGGCTGCGGGCAAGGAGGAGACTGTAGAAGGTAACCTAATAGCCATAACTAATAAAAATTTCCAAATGCTTACTTTTTTGTTAGAAAACATTGACAGTGAACTCTGCCAGGTCCTGGTTCCATGCCCCCCACCTTTTATGCAAATTATGCCACTCACGTGGTCAAGCAGCTATATCTATCCCCCCTGTCTTGCAGAAGCTTGAAGACAGGATTCATGGTACCTTTCCAATGTCACAGGAGGCATTAGCTGAGCTAGAACATGCCAAAGAGGGCATATGAGTGGGCAGTTACTGCCTACAAGGATGCTAAACTGGTCCGCCTGGACCTGGTGGTTCTCAGTGGAGTTTACACAGTAAACTCTATTGAGCTTGTTTGGGACATCCTGGCAACGCTCTCATTCAAGAATATACCAGAGATGGGCTGGGCCCATGCGGCTGCTTGCTTATGCTTCCCAGTGGAGAACACCCTATCTTACCTTCTGGACAACTTTGGGTGTGTGGTATCAAAATTGGCTGTTGCAGACACAACAGCAGTCAAGAAAACAAAGATCCTCCTGGCAGACTTCAGGCTGGCCTGTAGTGAAGATGAAACAGGGCTCCCCTTGGCAATGGATCTTACCTTTGGCAAAACTAAACACAAGAAAAAAATAAGCACAGTATACAACAAACTGTGCAAGTTTACTGAATCCTTTGCTGGGCAAAGGCTTCACCTTGTTGTGTCACCTCGGGTATCTTTTCCTCTTTGAGATGAGAGCCAATTTAGAGGACCTAGACAGGGTCCTTCTTGGGATTGTAAAGGCCTGGCTCTTGCTGGACAGGAAGAAGGTCCCCCCAGGTACAACTTGGTTGACCACATAATCCAAGACGCCCTGGTTCTGGCTGGAATCTTCAGGTTTGCAGCTCTGCCAGAAAAGCTGCTCCTCTATTCCTACCTCACCATCCTCCCTTTTACCAGCAGGCAAGAATACTTTAATAAGGGTGTATCCACTGTTCACAGTGTGGCAGTGGAGGTTGTGTACCACCTCCATTGAAGGATGGGTACATACTGCTGAACCCACTATAGGTGCTACTAATTTATTCACTATATCAATAAATATCTTTATAATTTAGGTTGTTTTATTATAATTAATTTTTCTAATGTTTGTCTAGCAAACAAGATTTTAAAAATATATCCCAGAGAAGGTCTTCATAAAAGCATAATAATATACGTTAATAAAATATACTTCTAATTTGTACATTTTACATTTAATTTTTTTAATTTTATTTTTATATTTATTTGATAAGAGTGTTATAAATATATTTGCGTAATCAAGTATCAAGTGTTTGGGGTAACCTTAGATGCCATAATAAAAAAGAATTATAAATAAATAAATTACTAACCTTCATTGATGGTCCTGCTGAATCTGATTGTGGGCTTAGAAGCTTCTAAATATAAAATGATAATTAATAAATCTTAAATAGTAAATTAGAGAATATAAAAAAGTCAGACAAGCTAAGCCTTTAATTGATTGGCTGTTTGGCAAGGCATGCAGGGATAAACAAATCAGCGTGGCCATAGAATTTGGCCACGGTCTCAGCTGGGAGGGTGTGGATCCTGGCCTGCAGCAAATCAAAGAGGTCCTCAGTCCCAGTTGGGGTTCCTTGCTTGACAACTTGCTTGAGCCACCCAAAGACTTCCTTGATGGGATTTAGGAAGGGGAATAGGCAGGGAGGAAGAGAAGGCGCAAATTTTCCATGGCCAATTGCTGGGGGCCCACCGTGATGCTAGTGTACGTCTCAGCGTATTTTTTCTGAGTCTCAATGTTGGTTGGGCTGATTCTATTATAGGGAGATACCCTGAGCTTTTTCCATGAAAAGCACATCCCCTTGAGCAGATGGTATTAAAAGGAAATTGAGGCCTCAACCCCAAAAGTAGATTTAAACATGGCCTGTATATTTGCCAGTTCAAGATGGCAGTCCCAGGTTATCCACTGGCAGATTGCTTATTTGTGCTCCTTGGTGAGCATGGTTGACACACGTAAGGATTTCTCTGCAACAAGGACTCAACCAGTATTGATGAGCTTGTTGAAGGTCTTGCTGCCGTACTAGGGATCCACTCCAACAATGGCTGCAGCTGCCTTGTAATTGCCCAATTCACACATTAGCTCAGCAGGATGATGTGTTTGATGTTGGGGATGCGCTTCTGGGAAGGCTTTTTGGGGGTGGGGATCAACTCACTGGCATTGGGAACAACACAGGGCTATGGTACCTTATTGTAGAAGGCTGAACCCTTTTTGAGCACTAGCTGTCTCTCATCAGTTTGGTAGAATTCAGGCTCCTTGTCCTCTTCCTAGTTGCCATCAAGATGTAAGGCTTGTAGCTAGTATCAAGTACAGGCTTCAACTTCTCCAGCATGGCTGGCAGGACCAACTCTTGCCGGTACACAGCATCAAGCACATAAGAAGTAAGTTCTACCTCCTTGTTTCTAACTGTTTTGGTAGTGGTAACCTTGGTGGGCTTCCAGGTCAGCTTGGGGACCTAAGGATTGATGCTCTGCACCCTAGCAGCTTGTGCTCCTTGAACCAGCTGTGTCATTGCAGAGTCACTATTAAACTCTCCTCTCCCATCTCCTTCTTGAGTAGGCACTTGGGTTGCACTAACGCTGTTCTTTGACTCGTGGGGGCAACTGTGACTGCGGTGCACAACAGGTGCATTAATTCTCTGTTGTTGTGTACCTTCCATTTTAAAATTTAATAAAAACCTAAATAAAACTTAATTAAGTTATACACTAGTTTTTAATCTTGCTTTTTATCTGAATATGGTTATTTAATTTATATTCTCACCCGCCCAATATCCTGATTATAGATTTTATATTTCTTAAATAGTTTTTTGGTTTTACCACGCCCATTTTAGAATACCTGAAATAATTTCCACCCATTTTCCCAGATTTTATGCCAAATTAAGCACCCAACACAATATTTTTAAAACTTATGTTTCAGTTCTTGTGTCTTATTTTAAATACCTTGGTATCATTCTTGATCACAATACATTGTACACACTATTTGAGTGATTTTGTTTACATATTGAGTTGCTATTGTGTTTTGGTTTTGGTTTAAGTTTTGACTCACAACACTTGGGTGTATTTTGTCACCAATTAACATAGTAAACATATTATGTTTACTATGTTAATTGGTGACAAAATACACCCAAGTGTTGTGAGTCAAAACTTAAACCAAAACCAAAACACAATAGCAACTCAATATGTAAACAAAATCACTCAAATGGTGTGTACAATGTATTGTGATCAAGAATGATACCAAGGTATTTAAAATAAGACACAAGAACTGAAACATAAGTTTTAAAAATAATGTGTTGGGTGCTTAATTTGGCGTAAAATCTGGGAAAAGGGGTGAAAATTATTTCAGGTATTCTAAAAGGGCGTTGTAAAATCAAAAACAACTAATTAAGAAAAAATCTGTAATTGTAAAATTTTGTTGGTAAAACTCTAATTAAATATCTATATTCAGATAAAAAGCAAAAATTAAAAACCAGTGTGTAACTTAATTGAGTTTATTTAGTATTTTATTAAATTCTTAAAATGGAAGGAACACAACAACAGAGTACCAATGCACCCATTGTGCGCTGCAGGGGCAACTGCAATTGCAGGTCAAAGAATAGAGTTAGTGCAACCCAAGTGCCTACTCAAGAAGGAGATGGGAGAGGAGAGTTTGATAGTGACTCTGCACTGACACAGCTGGTTCAAGGAGCACAAGCTGCTAGGGTGCGGAGCATCAATCCTTAGGTCCCCAAGCTGACCTGGAAGCCCACCAAGGTTACCACTACTAAAACAGTTAAAAACAAGGAGTGTTACAGAAGTAACAATTTTGAGGCCCCAGGCGGGAATCAAACCCGCTCTTAGCCTCCAGGCAGGGCTAGCAGGTGGGGGAGATTTTCCTGCACCTGGATTTTTGCTTTTTGAAGCAAATCCAGGTGCAGGAACCATTCCTGCCCTGGTGGTAGCTGAGGGCCCCGCTTTGGGCCCCAAAAGCTACACCCAAGCCTTGGTGGGTTTGGTTGGGCCTGGGCAGGCTATTTTTAGCTGCCCAGTAAACCCAGATCAAGCCCACCCTCCATTAAGTAATTTGGGGTCCCCAATTGAGGACCCCTTTTTTAATCAAGATCTTTGGGCTCAAAAGAGCCTGTCAAGTCAGCCAAAAATGGTTTCAAATTGGGAAAACCCCAAAACCCCAGAAGCCAAACCTTCCAGAATCAATGGCCAGCCAAGCCAAGATGGACCGTCAAAAAGCCAAATATCTGTTCCTGAAAACCCCAAAAATAACCATGAAGCAGCCAACTAAACAGAAGAACCTTAGATGCCAAGCCTTGCCACACAGATAGAACCAGAAGAATTCCCAGAGGCACCTGAATGTGATTAAGTATATAAATCAGAAGCATTTAAAAAATTTCTGTATTGTCATACTTACCAAATAAAGTTGTTATGAACCTTTGGTTCACCAATCTGTTCCCATATCTATTTTTAATTCTCTTCTATCTGCATACACCCAAGCTTAAGTATTCATCTACTGGGATAGATGTTCAGACTACTGTTGATAAAACCAAAGCCTTTGACTACTACTGTCCACCCAACACTCTGTTTGGCCCTGTGCATTTAACTGAGTATCCTGCCAATCCTGACCACAAACCCTGGACATTGGAAGACTTGCAGTGGTACACCTGCCCAAAGGCTCCCAAGGAATCCTATCAAATTGTCTGTGGCGGCAAAGCAATCACCATCTACCCTTTGATCTTCAACGGGAAGTACAACAATCCTGCTGCCTACTTGGTCCCCATGGAACTGCCCCCAACACCCAAACCAACCCTTTCAACCCCCCACTTCTGATGCCACTGGCCATAGTAGTCAATTCCTGGTGTGCTTTACTTGGCGCTCACAGGATTGATTGACTCTGCCTTGCCAGCGGCTGGACCTTGGGCTGTGGCTGGGAAGGCCTTTTCCTACCTGGTAAAGTTAGGTTCCATCATCTGATGGGCCATGCCAGTACCTGTTTTAACTCCTCCCTCACCTGCTGGAGCTCTACAGTACTCCTGGTATCCTGACATCATGACAATCCACCCCAAACTTGGTAACCTGGGCCTCAGGATGTTATTAGCACTTGGGGCTACTTGTATGTTTGTTTTTATGATTATCACTTATTACTGTTATTTTGGCTATCATACCAAATCTCCTCCATGTGAAAGAGAACAACCCAGACCTTGGATGATTATAAGGATGCTCCAGAGAGAAAAAACCCAACCACAGCAACCTCCTCCCAAGTACAGAACGTCATTGTGAACCAAACCACCTCCAATGTGACCATGCTCCAGATGGGCAAGCTCAGCCTAGAGGAAGCTAGAAGAGCCATGTCAGTACTACAACTGCACTTCCTAGCCAATGCCACCACTTATCCCAACAACACAGTCAAAGTCTTGGGAGTAGCATCCATGCTAACAGGGGAGCCTTAGATTGGTTTGGCAAAGCCACTGCCAACAACGTAGAGTTTTGCTTAGACTATGCTTGATTTGAGGCTGAACTAATGGCCACAGTAGAGGACCAGAATACCCGTCACTTTGCCTTCATGATCCTGTTGGAATTCAAGCAAAACAGCCGCCCACTTCAGACCTATGTAGAAGAGTTCACCAAACTACATATCCATGCTATGCTGGACAACAAATTGGCCGGCATCCTATTCAGAAAAGGCATGAACCCAGGGTTAAAGGACCTCCTCAAGCACCCCCCCCCCACAATTGGGTTAGAAGAACTGATTGTGCTCTTCTGGGGACTAATCTTAAACCAAGAAACCCATGGTGCTGCCCCCATGGACCCCAGATGGCCAGAAGCCCCACTGCGGCCAGACCAGCCATGACACCCAAGGAGTTGCAACAACATTACAGAGATGAGTTGTGTTTCCACTGCCATGAAGCAGGGCACCAGACCAGGGCCTGTCCCAGAAGAAACCAAACTTCAGGATCCCTTGCCCAATTAAACACTACCTCTCAGTCTTATAAGTATATCATAGTGATCCTAGAAGTGGGAGATAAAGTATTTCATGAAAAGGCTTTCTTAGACACAGGGGCTGATGAAAGTTTCATCAACCCCGCATTAGCGTCCAAGCTGGAACTCACCCCCTCAGATATTCAATTACAAGTCACTATGGGAAACGGTTCAACTGACATTGGCCAAGAATGTAACCAACACCTGGAGCTGAATATTGGGCAAAACACCTACCCCTCATCTGTTATCATGTTGAAAGGATTACCATACCCATTGATACTTGGAGACTCCTGGGCTGACAAGCATGGTGCAATCCTTAACTATCATGACCAAACCGTAACCCTGGGAAAGGGACCTAACCCTGATACTGTAACCATTCAGCCAAGCCCACATATAGTATCCCCCACCAAACTCATGACCTTTCAATTGGACCCTTGCTCAGGGAAGCTGCCCTCAGCCCTCAAGAAATGGGCCAGTGTCTTCAGCAAAGAGACAACAACTCAACTACCTGAGCACTCTATCTACAACCACGCCATTGACTTACTCCCTGATACGCAACCCAGCCACAGCCCCATCTATAGTTACAACCACAAAGAACAGGTGGCCTTGAAAGTGTGCATTTAAAACATGACCAAGAAAGTATTTATCCAAATCCCAAAGGCCCAATGCTCTTCCCCCTTACTATTTGTTGGGAAGAAAGATGGGGGAATGAGACCTTGTGTAAACAACTAGAAGCTGAACAAAATCACAGTAAAAAACTGATACCCCATACCTAATGCCAATGACCTATGTGATGTCTTGACTGGAGCACAAGTATACTCTAAGATTGACCTCCAAGATGCCTTTAACCAAATCCAAATCAAAGAAGGCAATGAATATAAAACAGCTTTCAAAACTTGATATGGTCTCTATGAATACCTGGTCATGTCTTTTGGGCTATGCAACGCCCCTAGCACTTTCCAGAGGATGATTAACTTGGTTCTTGGAGAATACCTTGACCAATTCTGCATGGCATATCTTTACAACATTCTGATATATAGCAAAACACATGAAGACCACCTCTGCCACCTGGAACTCATATTGGAGAAACTAGCAGAAGCTAACCTTCACGTCAAACTCAAGAAGTGTGAGTTCTTCCAACCTGAGGTAGAATTCTTGGGCTATGTATTACAAACTGGTGGATTTGCTATGGCCCAAGATAAAGTGGACGCAGTCACAGCTTGGCCCACCCCCACCTGTCAGAAAGATGTTAGGAGTTTCTTGGGACTAGCAAACTACTGTAGAGATTTCATTAAAAAAAATTCTCAGATTACTCTGCCCCTGACCTGTTTTTGCTTAGACAAAGTCCAGTTTGAGTGGACCCCAGACTGTATTGTTGCGTTTGAAGCCCTGAAGTTAGCCTTCACCTCTGTGCCTGTGTTAGCCATGCCTGACCACATAAAGCCGTTCATCCTGGAAACCAACGCTTCCAACTTTGCCCTGGGAGGGGTGCTTCTTCAGGAAAAAGGGGATGGTATGCTACATCCTGTAGCATATTACTCCAAAAAGCTGATCCCTGCTGAAGGAAATTATCCTATATACAATAAAGAAATGCTATCTATAATGAAGACCCTGAAGCACTTGTACAGATACCTATGCAGCGCTGAGCACCCAGTAAAGGTCCTAACAGATCACAAAAACTTGGTTTACTTCTTCAAACCATGTCAGCTTAACCAACAACAAGCAAGATGGGCCCTAGAACTGGCAGACTACGTACTAGAAATCGACTATAAACCCAGCAAAGTAAACATTGTCCCAGATGCCCTAAGTAGAAGAGCCAACCTGATCCAATCCTCCACCAAGTTGAGAGATCACAACACCCATACCCTGTTAGATACAACCAGTGGAAGAATACAGCTAAACTACCTGAAAATTGTTGCTAAGAAATCAGACATATTAGAAGCCCAGGCAAAGTACCCTGTTGCCAAAACTATGGCCTCAGAACTCTCAACACAACTAGACAACCCCCTGTACAAAAGAGGTTACTCACTAAAAGGAACCACCCTACTGTTCCAATGAAGAATCTATGTACCAGAAGGATTAGCTCAGATTTCTGTACTAAAGGACTATCATGACTTGGAACTAGCCAGCCACCTGGGCCGTCACAAAAGCCTTTAAAGCACCAAAAGGAATTACTTGTGGCCCAAAATAGACGCAGATGTTATCAACTACATTGAGGGCTGTGAGACATGAGGGCATACCAAAACAAGATGCTCTAAGCCAGAAGTCCTCCTCTGCCCCCTAGACAGCACTTCAGGCCCCTGGAAATTGGTATCAATGGATTACATAGTTGAACTCCTACCCTCCAAAGACTACAACACAATTCTAGTGATGGTTGACCGTTTCACCAAAATGGCCTAATTTGTCCCACCACTATCCATTGCACTGCTGCTGAAACCGTCCAAAACTTTCATGACCAAATACTCACTCAACACAGAACCCCAGAGGAAATAGTGACAGACCAAGGACCACAGTTCACATCTCATTATTGGGCTCAAGTGATGAAAGACCTAGGAATCAAAATATGTGTGTCCACTTCCTATCACCCCCAGACCAACGGCCAAACCAAACAGATAAACCAGATTTTGGAACAGTACCTACAATGCTATGCAAACGCCAATCAAGACAACTGGGCAGACCTATTATCCACAGCCCAATACGCGTACAATAGCAAAGATCACGCGTCCACCGGGATGTCCCCCTTCAAAGCCAATTACGGATTTGACCCCACTTGGGACCCCAAGATTGGAAACCAGGAGTCTAACAAAGCGGTTAGAATCTGGATGGAACACATTCATGAAACCCAGATGACCTGCTCTTGAAACCTAACCCGCACAGTACAGACTTACAAAGCCTTTGCTGATAGATAGCGCACCCCTGGAAAGCCACTAGAGATTAGGGATGAGGTCTATCTAGACTCAAGGAACATACCCCTAAATGTCCCATTCCAGAAACTAGCTCATCAAAGAAGCAGCCCCTACCAGATCACAGGCCAAGTAGGCAAAGTAGCTTATTGTCTGAAGTTACCTGACACCTGGAAAATACATGATGTATTCCATTGATCCTTGCTGTTCAAAAAGGACAGAACGTCCCTAGCCCACCAGAAACTGAAGACTTCCCCTCTGCCCATCCTAGTAGGGAGATCCCTTGAACATGAAGTAGAGTATATACACAGCAACCACACCTACTACTGTAAGCCACAGTACTACGTCAAATGGCTAAAATACCCGCCCAAGGAAAGCACCTGGGAACCAGCTGACAACCTTACCAACGCAGATGATGCTGTCTGCCAATATTGGGAGAAGAAGAAAGCCAAGTCTGGTTTAGAAGGGAATAGTGTTATGGAAGTAACAATTCTGAGGCCCTGGGCGGGAATTGAACCCGCTCCTAGCCTCCAGGCGGGGCTAGCAGGCAGGGGCAATTTGCCCAGACCTGGATTTTTGCTTTTTAAAGAAAATCCAGGTGGCAGAACCATTCCTTCCCTTGTGGTAGCTGAGGGGCCTGCTTTGGGCCCAAAAAGCTACACCCAAGCCTTGGTGGGTTTGGCTGGTCCTGGGAAGGCTTTTTTTAGCTGCCTAGTAAACCCAGATCAAGCCCACCATCCATTAAGTAACTTCGGATCCCCAATTGAGGACCCCTTTTTAATCAAGTTCTTTGGGCTCAAGAGAGCCTGTCAAGCCAGTCCAAAAATGGTGATCAAATTGGGAAAACCCCAAAACCCCAGAAGCCAAACCTTCCAGAATCAATGGCCAGCCAAGCCAAGATGGACCGTCAAAAAGCCAAATATCTGTTCCTGAAAACCCCAAAAATAACCATGAAGCAGCCAACTAAACAGAAGAACCTGAGATGCCAAGCCTTGCCACACAGATAGAACCAGAAGAATTCCCAGAGGCACCTGAATGTGATTAAGTATATAAATCAGAAGCATTTAAAAAATTTCTGTATTGTCATACTTACCAAATAAAGTTGTTATGAACCTTTGGTTCACCAATCTGTTCCCATATCTATTTTTAATTCTCTTCTATCTGCATACACCCAAGCTTAAGTATTCATCTACTGGGATAGATGTTCAGACTACTGTTGATAAAACCAAAGCCTTTGACTACTACTGTCCACCCAACACTCTGTTTGGCCCTGTGCATTTCACTGAGTATCCTGCCAATCCTGACCACAAACGCTGGACATTGGAAGACTTTCAGTGGTACACCTGCCCAAACGCTCCCAAGGAATCCTATCAAATTGTCTGTGGCGGCAAAGCAATCACCATCTACCCTTTGATCTTCAACGGGAAGTACAACAATCCTGCTGCCTACTTGGTCCCCATGGAACTGCCCCCAACACCCAAACCAACCCTTTCAACCCCCCTACTTCTGATACCACTGTCCAGAGTATTCAATTCCTGGGAGTGCTTTACCTGGCGCTCACAGGATTGATTGACTCTGCCTTGCCAGCGGCTGGACCTTGGGCTGTGGCTGAGAAGGCCCTTTCCTATCTGGTAAAGTTAGGTCCCATCATCTGGTGGGCCATGCCAGTACCTGCTTTGACTTCTCCCTCACCTGCTGGAGCTCCATGGTACTCCTGGTATCCTGACAAGAAGGTAGAACTTGCTTCTTATGTGTTTGATGCTGTGTACTGGCAAGAGTCAGTCCTGTCAGCCATGCTGGAGAAGGTGAAAACTGTACTTGATACTAGCTACAAGCCCTACGTCAGTGATGGCAATTAGGAAGAGGACACATAGCCTGTGTTCTACAATACTGATGAGGGACAGCTGGTGTTAAAGAAGGTTGCAGCCTTCTATACCAAGGGGCCTATGCCTTGCAAGCCAGTTTCCAATCAGGAGCTAGATTCAACAACTCCTGTAAAGCCAGCTCAGAAGCGCATCCCTGACATTAAATGCATCTTCCTGCTTAAGATAATGTGTGAATCTGGTGATTACAAGGCAGCTGCAGCCATTGAGGGAGTGAATCCCAAGTACGCCAGCAAGACCTTCAACAAGTTCATCAACACTGGTCAAGTCCTTGTTGCAGATAAATCCTTGTGTGTGTCAACCATGCTCATTAAGGAGCACAAATTGGCAATCTGCTAGTGGATAACCTGGGACTGCCATCTTGAACTGCCAAATATATAGGCCATGGTTAAGTCTACTTTTGAGGTTGAGGCCTCAATTTCCTTTTAATACCATCTGCAAAGGGAATATGCTTTTCCTGGAAAAAGCTTGGGATATCCTTCTACAATTGCAATAGCCCAGCCAACATTGACGTCCAGAAAAAATACGCAGAGGCGTACACTGCCCTCAAAGCCAAGGGGACAGTCAAATTTTATTATATTGACAAATCAGCATTTTCCTTGTCAATGCACAATGGGTATGGGTATGTCCCCAAAGGCTCAAATAATGTGATGGCTTGGCGTGCTGCCGTCCTTGTCACAGCCTATTTGATGGTGGCTTTCCTCAGTCCAAAGGGGGTCAAGTTGTACCAAATGTTATTGGGATCTCACAATAGCTGTGCCTTCCTATCATTTCTCCGATTGGTCCAGGAGCACCTGGGGTGCATGAGCCTGGGCTTTATCAACGTCATTGTGCTGGACAACATTTGTCTCCATAAGGTGGCTGATATTCTTTTGAATATCTGATGATTGACACTAGCATCATAGTGGGCTCCCAGCAATTGGCCGCAACAAATTTGCGCCTTCTCTTCCTCCCTGCCTATTCCCCTTCCTAAATCTCATCAAGGAAGTCTTTGGGTGGCTCAAGCAAGTTGTCAAGCAAGGAACCCCAACTGGGACTGAGGACCTCTTTGATTTGCTGCAGGCCAGGATCCACACCCTCCCAGCTGAGACCGTGGCCAAATTCTATGGCCACGCTGATTTGTTTATCCCTGCATGCCTTGCCAAACAGCCAATCAATTAAAGGCTTAGCTTGTTTGACTTTTTTATATCTCCAATTTACTATTTAAGATTTATTAATTATCATTTTATATTTAGAAGCTTCTAATCCCACAATCAGATTCAGCAGGACCATCAATGAAAGTTTTATTAACTTATTTATTTATAATTATTTTTTAATATGGCATCTAAGGTTACCCCAAACACTTGATACTTGATTACGCAAATATATTTAAAACACTCTTATCAAATAAATATAAAAATAAAATTAAAAAAATTAAATGTAAAATATACAAATTGGAAGTATATTTTATTAACATATATTATTATAGTTTTATGAAGACCTTCTCTGGGATATATTTTGCAAATCTTGTTTGCTAAAACAATCATTAGAAAAATTTAATTATATTAAAAATAATCTAAATTATAAAGATATTTATTGATATAGTGAATAAATTAGTAGCACATATAGTGGGTTCAGCAGTATGTACCCATCCTTCAATGGAGGTGGTACACAACCTCCACTGCCACACTGTGAACAGTGGATACACCCTTATTAAAGTATTCTTGCCTGCTGGTAAAAGGGAGGATGGTGAGGTAGGAATAGAGGAGCAGCTTTTCTGGCAGAGCTGCAAACCTGAAGATTCCAGCCAGGACCAGGGCGTCTTGGATTATGTGGTCAACCAAGTTGTACCTGGGGGGACCTTCTTCCTGTCCAGAAAAGAGCCAAGCCTTGTCAATCCCAAGAAGGACCCGTCAAGGTCCTCTAAATTGGCTCTCATCTCAAAGAGGAAAAGATACCCAAGGTAAACAACAAGGTGAAGCCTTTGCCCTGCAAAGGATTCAGTAAACTTGCACAGTTTGTTGTATACTGTGCTTATTTTTTTCTTGTGTTTAGTTTTGCCAAAGGTAAGATCCATTGCCAAGGGGAGCCCTGTTTCATCTTCACTACAGGCCAGCCTGAAGTCTGCCAGGAGGATCTTTGTTTTCTTGATAGCTGTTGCATCTGCAACAGCCAATTTTGACACCACACACCCAAAGTTGTCCAGAAGGTAAGATAGGGTGTGCTCTACCAGGAAGCAGAAGCAAGCAACTGCATGGGCTTGGCCCATCTCTGGTATATTCTTGAATGTGAGCATTACCAGGACGTCCCAAACAAGCTCAATAAAGTTTACTATGTAAACTCTACTGAGAACCACCAGGTCCAGGCAGACATGTTGAGCATTCTTGTAGGCAGTAACTGCCCACTCAGATGCCCCCTTGGCATTTTTAGCCCAGCTAAGGCCTCCTGTGACATTGGAAAGGTACCATGGATCCTGTCTTCAAGATCCTGCAAGACAGGGGGGATAGATATAGCTGCTTGACCACGTGAGTGGCATAATTTGCATAAAAGGTGGGGGGCATGGAACCAGGACCTGGCAGAGTTCACTGTCAATGTTTTCTAACAAAAAAGTAAGCATTTGGAAATTTTTATTAGTTATGGCTATTAGGTTACCTTCTACAGTCTCCTCCTTGCCCGCAGCCTTGGCCATCTTGGCCATTCTTGGCGCAAGCAGTTGTACGGGCAATTCTTTATCCTCTACCCTTGCCCGCTTGGTAGGTTTCAGGTGGGCATACATTTCAGGGTTGTTGATCCAGACAGACAGTTCAGAGAGGGTAAAGAACTTGAACTGGAAGCCTTCTACAACAGTCTTCTGGACGTTTAGAAGATGTTCAGTTGTCTTCTGTTACGTGTCAGGTATTTTGACCATAAGCCCTTAGCCAACACCTTGTCAATTTTCTTGCCTTCAAGGATGGTAGACTTTACTTTTGCTTTGACCTTGCAGTCACTTTCATTGATTTCAGAAATTGCTGAGTCAAGGTCTTTTTGAAGTTTCTCAAATTTTCTCATTGATTTTTATTAACATTTCCATATGTTTTTATAGCTTTCCCCCAATAAAATCTGTATTATTCTGATACTTTTGCCTCTTTGTTTATCCCTTTTTGTTTTCCCATTTGCTACACTATTTTATCTTTTTACCCATTGTGTATATGTTTTACAGTCATCTTAATATGTGTTGCTTGCTTTGTGTTGGCATTTTTTCCTTATTTGCCATATTATTTTTGGCACTTTGCACTGCCCCATATAATAATATCAACAACAATTTGGTGATCAGCTAAATTTGAATTAGAAAGTTATAGGTTAATTGTGTTTAAATAAATTTGGTACTGATCTGAATTCAAAACCTTAATGATAAACTTTAAGCCAATCAGGAGCCAAGTCTTAAAGTGATTGTTGTGACATAAAGGGTCATTTAATAATTCTTTGGTGCATGTGCACTAATTAATATGATTATCTGGATCTTTTGTCATTGTGCACCATTGCTGCTGTGGCAATTTGTTGATGGACTAGTGCTAACCCAGCAGCTGATTGGGCACTAGTCCACCAACAACTTGTCACAGCGGCAATAGCGCTCAATGGAAAAACATCCAGCCAATCATATTAATTAGTACACATGCATCAAAGAATATTTGAATGACCCTTTATGTCACAACAATCACTTTATCACTTGGCTCCTGATTGGCTTAAAGTTTATCATTAAGATTTTGAATTTGGATCAGAATAACTTTATCTAAATACAGTTAACCTATAATTTTCTAATTCAAATTTAGCTGATCACCAAATTGTTGTTAATATTATCACAAGGGGCAGTTCAAAGTGCCAAAAATAACTGTGTTCTGGATCTAGATACATGGTATAGTAAATATATGATTTTATAGAAATAAGCTGAACATAAAGAATAAAACCAACTATAAACAAAGAGAACATGAACAATTGGAATTAAAAATATAGATAATATAAATAGAAATGTTTGGCAACAGGGGGTTTATTGGGGCAGGGGAGAGTGATGCCTAGTAGGCAGAATAGCGCAGGAAGGAAGACGTAGAGGCAGTGCTGGCCTGGGGGGTCTGGGATTGGGTGGGTGGGGCTGTAAGATGTGGGGGGTGGCAGGGGTAGGGGTAGGAGGATTGCACGTGATGGCTGCCATATAAAGCTCATTGTATTTATCATCTGTCATTGGCTGGATGGGCTGGTAGGTGGTAGTGGCACAAGGTGGGAGGCGCTTATCCTCACATTATTGGTTGCCCATGTTCATATGGAAGACAATTTGGGCAAACAAGTCAGCCACTATTTGGTGACCAAAGAGAGAACTGTGGTCAAGGACCCCAAGATAGAGGCCGTTAAAAGCCTGAGGGAGGCGCTCCTGGAGTGTATCACCAATATTAAAGAACACAACATCAGCCAGATGGATCTCTGCATGACCGGCGGGGTAGACTGAGGCCTGGTGCCTGTGTTACTGGATGGCCTTGAGGGTAGTGGAGCTACCCTCCATCCGGTGGCTCAAGAAAACCTGGTGCTTGGAATTTGAGCCATCCCAGGAGTCAAGTAATCCACTGAGAATGTGGCTGTACTTGTAGCTATCAGTAAAATCTTGGTTTGTCTGATAATAGACAGAACCCTTGGCTGAAACAGCCAGAAATGCACCAAATTAATGTCCCCTTCTTGACCTTCTTCCTTCTATTCTTGGCAGCAGATTTTTCTTGTTTGCCAAAATCATCAAAAGCTATTGATAGCTTGTAGTAGGAGATGAACAGGACGTCATCTGTTAGACTAGTCAAGCATTGGACCAGGGTTGCTTTGATGGCCTGATCATACAGGGAAACTCAGCACCATCCCATTGGTTGCCGGCAACTTTGGTAAGAACACACATTGGAGCCATCTTCTCATACATCCAGAGCTGCACCATGTGCTCAGACACCCAAATGCCATAGTGTGCAAGTTGCTCTGGCCTGGTTCAAGGGAAGCTTGGAGTCCTGCTGAAAAAGGTCAAGCATGATTGGGTAGGCCTTGTTGATTTGGGACTCGGGGGCCTTCTTGGGCTTCTTGGCTGTCCCAACCAGGTTACCCCTGTTCATCAGGTTATTGAATTCCTGCATGATGGTAGCCCAGGTGAATTATAATTGGCTAGCTATCTGATCCCAGGACAGACCCTGTAGGTTCAGTGCCACAATTTATTGGAGAATTTGGGCAGTAATTATTATGCATTTGGGGCGCTGGTCTGTGGAAGCTGAAGCCTGATTGGCTGTAGGGAGCAGGCTGGCTTGTAGTGGGAAGTTGTATCAAATCAAGGCTGCCATCCTGATTAGTTGCTTGGCAGGCAGCTTGTGCAGGGGTGGGTACAGTTGCAGGGGCAGAGCTAGACACTAACTGACTATTGAACAAGTCAAAGCCATATGGGTCTGGGGTCAGGTACAGGTCAGCTTCCTCTTAGCCCGCCTCAAAGGCTTGGGTGTAAATGGGCGCCTCCACATTCTGAGCTTTGCCTCCATTGAAGCTGGCTTGGCTGCTGCTGGCTTGGTTGCTGGCACCGTTGATTATGTTGTTGCTATTGAAAACCATCTTGAAACAAAACCTATGATAAAATCACTAAAAGTCGAAGTTTAAAATTTAATGATTTATTTTTATTGTTATCTTGAGTCCATATTTGGAAGGTTCTCAAAACCATTTTATACAAAACAGGTGCCATGAAAATGAATCAAATGCCTCTGTTCCTAAATTGAATAGCTTTTGATTGGCTGTTAAATTGATAGCTTTCTATTTTAGGCTGCTCATACTACACATCTTGTGTGACTCCATTTTGTTTTGTGCTTGTGGAATCTTGCTTCTAGATTAAAATTTTGTTTCATTTTAGTCCTTCTGTTGGTGCCTCATATGAAACTTGATTGGATTATAATATACTCCAGAATAGCATCCATCCATTTTACTTGTTGTGTCAGTTCATTTCATTTGTGGTTTAAACTACACCACTTTATGTTTGATATAATTTTGTATATTGGGCTAGTGAAATTTTGTTTTCTATTTGACAGTTCATTTATTAACCAAAAATATTTGAATTAATTAAGTCCTGAATCTTGTGCAACTTGGATTTTGTTCAAATCTTAAATCATTTTGTTTAAATCTGAGGTATTTTTGGTTGTTGTCATAGCTTTTAAAACTACTGTACCAAGTTGGCCACTTAGAACCTGGTGAGCGCAGTCACAATAGGATAGACTGTCATCATCCATCAAAAGACCTTTGTTGTATGTTATAACATCCAAAATTACTAGCAAAATATGTGAGTACGTAGTATATAAAGGTGTATTGTTGTATTTGGCTCCTGGGGACAACATCCAGGAAGACACAGCAGGAAATCTTTATAGCAAAAGATTTGAGGTTTGAAGCTAGCTGTGGGTTGACCTTCAGGGCAAAATTAAGGGCATGTACCTTAATTTCATGGAATACAAGATGTGAAAGTCCTTTAGCAAAAAGAACAGGAAAAAGCTTGAAGATTATTAAAGCCAACACAAATGTGGATAAACTTTTCTTTATTGGGAGAAATTATTCTACTTAAATAGTAGACAAGAGACAATGATCACTCATTAGATAGACAGAGTGGCCAATGGGGTCATATTGGGATGAGGTCATACCAGGGTCAGACAAGGGAAAGTATGGTATTCCAGAATGGGTGGATATTGGCACAGAACCATTTACAGAAAGCGAGGAATTCCCAAACTCAAAAGCAAAACCAGTCAAATCTTTGCATTTATCATTATTTGAAGGCCATATTAAAATAGCATTAGTGGTGCAATTTCCAACATCTCCCCCCTCAAGATTGGACACAAGGAGTTGATATTTGTGAAGGAATTTGGAATGGACCCGGGCAAAAGGACATCCAGAGGACAGCAATTTCACAGTATACTTGACACCTTTTTTAAATGTGACTTCACAGGGCTCAACCCAGAGGTAATCTAGCTTATGAGCTCTACCACCTGTACAATTCTGGTAGTAGAGAACCAGGTCACATATTTGATACTCAGGGAGGGGGGCTCTAGCAGCATTGGACGGGGAGAGCTCCACAGCCTTGACCTTGTAGGAAGTGGAATAAGCTGTTGCTTGGATATCAATGATACAACTGGTTAAGTCTTTAACATGGGCCTCAGGATTTGAAGACGCATCAACTTCAATCAAGGGGGTCCCAAGATTGAGGGGGTGGCAGCTTCAAGCCCATACAGCATGGCAAGAGGGGACTGACCAATTACTTGGTGTCTACTGAGCCGGTAAACAAAGAGGGCAGAATGGAGGAACATATCCCAATTGGCAGTATCAGAGAGTGTGAGTTTCCTCATTATGGACACCATGAAGGAATTGGCTCAAACAACAGTTCCATCAGTTGAAGGGTTATAAGGCGCAAAGATTGGTGGGTACCCATAGCTTTGACAATAGATGTGATGAGGCAAGCATTAAAATTGGTGCCATTATCAGAAAGCAGGACTTGAGGGAAGCCATGTCAGTAGAAGATATCTTGCAATAAGAAATTAGCAGTGGTCTTAGTAGTTATATTTTTTGTAGCTCTGGCTTTGACCCATTTGCTAAAATGGTCTATGGCAACTAATATAAATTGACAACCAGACCTAGACCAAGGGAAAGGCCCAACAGCATCAATACTCACAGTGTGGAAAGCATGTTTAGGGGGGAAGGTTTTGGGAAGGGCAAGGGCGTTGGAGTTAACACAAATGACAGGAGGCAAGAACATCATGGATCAGAAGGCACACATTTTGCCAATAGAAGTTCTTGCACAACCAGTAATGAGTTTTTGCTATACCCCCATGTCCAGTATCAATTTGAGCTTAGAGTATAATAGCTATTCTCATACTAGGGTGAACATAGGGTAGATAGGCATTGCTGACTTTTTTGAAGAGCTTCCTATCTCAAATTACAGTGTCCTTGGATAGGGCTTGTAGCGCCAGTCAAATATCTTCTGGCTTAGTGGTCCAAGATTCTGGGTACCCTATTGATTTGTATAGGCAATCAGTGTCAGCAGGGTGGATAGCTAGTATTGGCATCCTTGAAAAGCCATCAGCGTTCTGATGTTGGGCCCCAGGATAGTGTATCACAGTGAAATTGTACCCTTGCAGACGCAGAGCCCAATGTGCTAGTCAACCTTCAGATTCCTTTAGTTGTTGCAGCCATTTGAAGGAGGAGTGATCTGTGACCACTGTGAAGTGGGTCCCATAGATGTAGTGCCTGAACTGTTTTACAGCATGCAGCACCGCCAGACATTCCTTTTCAGTGATGCTGTAGTTCTTCTTGTGTTTATTGAGGACCCATGAAGAGTAGGCTACAGGTCAATCCACGCCTTTGTTGTCAAGCTGGGCTAATATAGCACCCACAGCTACTCCACTAGTGTCAGTATACAAGATGAACTTTTTATCATAATCTGGATAGAGCAATATAGGAGCCTCTTTGAGCTCAGCCTTCAACGCTTTGAATGCTTGTTGCTGGCTGTCAGTTCACTCAAAGGAGACATTGCAAAGCAGTAGGACAAGGGAGTCACTCAGTTCAGCAAAATCAGGTATGAACTGTTGGTAGTAGCCCATCATACCAAGGAATACTTGGACCTCTCAAAGATTTGTGGGAGGTAGCATCTTGTCAATGGCTTCCACCTTATTATTCACTAGGTGGTTGCCCCATCCAAGGACAGAATTAAAGTTGAATTTAATAAATCAATTAAATATATTTTATTGTGTTTTTAGGCTTGGAGTACTTATCATGTGTTTAATTAAAATTTATTTAATTGCTTTATTAAAATGTAGTTTCAATTATATTTATTTAAATTTAAAATTAAAATTGTATATTTCAAGTATAAATAAAAACTAAATCTAAATAAGTGTAGCATCACTATTAAGATTAGTACAGCTAAACTAATTATTTTAAAATTTAGTATTTGATTTTAAACCTTTAAAATGTAGAGCTGATCTGCAGCTTTTAAATAAGCTATTGGACATCAAAATCGGCTTAGTATTTACTGAGATACATTGATTTTAGTTTTTTAGTGTGCATTAAAAGTAAATTTAGATAATTTCAAATCGAGTCCGAGCCTTTGATTATGATGTGAACCCGATTCCAGCACTTAACTATATATCTCAGCATCTAGAGCAGTTAGAGCTATCATGTTTGGTACCATTTTGATTGGAATCATCTGAAAAATTGATCTACGTCCTCTGAATTTTATGAAAATCATTATATCGAATCATAATTTTATCATAGCTAGTTTACTCCACTGATGTTCTTTTGGGATGAAGCTGTGGCAAGCAAGGTTTACTCTGAAACAATATGGAGCTACTTGGATCAGGTGGCATCGAATTGGAATGTTCTACTATCTCACTTGAAGAATAAGAATTTTGAAATGTCCAAGCCAACCATCTCCTTCTTTAAACTAATATTTATATTTATAATTTAAACTGTATTGCTTTAAATTGACCAAGCTCTCTTTTCGTTGTCAATTCAATCCTCAGCACAGAGCATAACCATCCAATCATATAAAACAATCTAAAACAATTGCTGCTTCTCTTCCAGTTTTAATCCACCCATTCTATAGTCGGGTAATCTAGAAAGATAAGCCACTTTGATATGGTTGAATAGGCTTAGCCACTGATTTAAAATGTAAGTAATCAAATACAAATTTATTAAAGTTCAGGTGGCTTATATTTCAGTTCAACATGATTTAGCCCACACTCTACTGAATTCATTCTGTGTACTTTCAAAGATGCATGTAAGGGATTGAATGTAAGGATGAGCCAAATTGAGCTTTTGGCTTAACAATCAACTTTTAGAATCAAATTTAACTAAAAATCAATTCAGTCAAATCCTTTACGGCTTGAGCCCACTTGAGGTGACATTACAGACAGACAGACAGACAGACTCACTTTTATATATATTAATGGGGTGGATTCCCGTTTTAGTGACCTCATGACCTAAGAACTTGAGTTGCTCTTTAAAGAAGGAGCACTTGGAGGGTTTGAGCTTCAAGCCAGCTTTGCGGATCTTGATGAAGACAGCCTTGAGGTGTTCCAAATGGTTGGTAAAGGTAGCACTGAAAATGGTGATGTCATCAAGGTACACAAGGACACAAGAGAGCTTTAGATCTTGTAAGATGTAGTACATAGCCTGTGTCGTGTTCTGAGGCGCGGCACAGACACCCAACAGGAAATCCTAACCTTAGGATTGGATTTGTACTAAGTCTTGGTTAGATGACAGGGAAGGCTATGCAATTACCTTGCAGCCCTGGAAGAATAATCTCTACTAGTTGTAGCTAGAGAGAGGCGCAGAAGTACTGAAGACACAAAGACAAAAATGTGAATAGAACTTAATTTTTATTGGTGAATATGAAAGGAAATATATAGTGGTTCAGAATACCACAAAACACAACCAGGACGGTAGGATCACTTGCCACCAGCATGGGTGGGGCAAGTGAGTTGCGCAGGACCAAGAAACCAAACAATTGTATTTTTTGATTCAGTCATCAACTCATTTTGAGAGGCAAAAGCAAAAGGAAGAGATTTGTCTTCAAAATGGCCCACCAAAGACAAAATTGATACATGGTGAATAGCAGTATTCACAACATTGCCCTCCCCTAGATTGGCCTTAGAGGGTGGTATTTGCAGAGGAACTTGGCATACACTTGAGCAAAAGGACAACCACTGGAGAGGAGCTTCACAGTGTATTTGGACCCTTGCTTGAAGGTCACTTCCAAAGGGCCAATCCACAGAGTGTCCAGCTTATATGCGCGCCCACCTACTCTATGTTGGTAGTAAAGTCATGGTCGCCAACATCAAATTTAGGCAAGGGGGAGCGTCCAGCATTATTGGGAGAAAGTTCAAGCATCTTAGTCTTGTATGCAGAAGTGTAGGCAGTGTTCTGTATATTGATTATGCGGTTGACTAGATCCTTGATGTGGTTGTCAGGATTCATGGCCTTATAAGAGGAAAGCAGGGCCCCCCAAGAGCAATGAGGTAGTAGCCTCTTGCCCATAAAGTATAGCAAAGGGGGAGTACCCAGTGACACAATGTTTGCTAAGGCAATACACAAAGAGAGCAGCAGGTAAGTATAGGTCCCAATTAGCAGTGTCAGAGTAGATGAGCTTTCTCATGATAGAGACCAGTGTTGAATTTGCACGCTCAATGGCCCCATTGGTAGAAGGGTTGTAGGAGGCAAAGAAGGACTGGTGGGACCCCAAAGCTTTGACAACAGAGGTTACCAACTTGGTGTTGGATTTAGTCCCATTATCTGATAGCAACACTTGAGGACAGCCATGGCGGTAGAAAACATCTTGTAACAGGAAGGCAGCAGTTGTCTTAGCCGTGATGACCTTTGTAGGGCAAGCCTCCACCCACTTGCTGAAGTGATCAACAGCAATCAGGATAAAGCAACACCCAGAACGTGAGCGGGGGACAGGACCTACTGCGTCAATGCTGACAGTATGAAAAGCATGTTGAGGGGGAACTAATTTGAACTTGTAGGCAACAGCTCAAGGCCTCTGCAGCTGGCAGTCATAGCAACTAGCTATGACGTCTGTGATTAGCAGGCAAAGGTTTTCCCAGAAGTAATTCTTCTGAAGCCAGTCAAAAGTCTTAGCAATGCCTCCATGCCCAGTCTCTTTATGAGCTTGCAACACCAACAAGAGCCAAAGACTGGGTCTGTCAGGGATCCAACCTGTGGGGGGTTCCTGAGAGCTTGCAGGCTGACGGCCTGCGGGCCCAGCAGGGAGAGCCCACCACAAGATTGGGGTTAACTTTACAATATAGGATAACAATTTTCCAAGGACTTCCCAAGGTCTGCTTACAGGCACCATAGAATCAATCAGTCCAGTGAGGGTGATATACATCATCCCAAATATCTGGGTGGAAGTGAATTCATTAGTGGCAATGGGTTCTTGCGGGTGGTTGGGCCACAGGGTGAGGGGCGGTGTCATTGGAACCAAATATGCGGGCAGGAAATTATACTCATTGCAGAATAGCAGAGGGGGCCAGATAATTTTGGTGCCTTCTCTGTAAAGGACTTCTGTCTCTCTAGTTCTAACTTCTGGGTTGTGGATTAGGATTTTCTCTAGAGTAAACTCTGAATACGCCGGGTTGGGTGGGTACTCGGTGAAATGTACTGGGCCAAAGGGAGCTCCTGTGGACAGTAAAGGTCAGGCGGTTGGTCTGCGGTTTCTTGGGGTAGGCAAGTGTGGGGTGCAAAACTGCGAGATGTAGGCTGTAAATGAAGTAGAACTAATAACAAATAAGGTATGATATGATTGAACCAAAGGTTCATGTCATTTTATTGCAAGAATGGCAATGGGCATCTTCCTGGAGGTCCAGGGTATAAGTATGCCCATCTGTCATGGTAAAAATTTCACAATTTCCCTTGGCCCAGGTTTTCCCATTTACTAGGTCTTCCCAGTCCTTGGTGGTATTCATTGCGGGGGTTATTCCATTGGCTGGCTCAAACTGAGAACGTTTGAATTTCCTAGTTGGTATGTGGGATTTGTTGTCTCTGGGTGGCCCGCGTTCTATGGGAAGGTTCTCTGTTTCCCCTTCTGCGTGGGCCCAAGTTATTTTGGGATCTATGGCTGGATCTGCCTGCTGATTGGTTGAGTTAACAGGAACCTTTTGCGTGGGAAGTGTCAATGTAGGTGAATTTGATTCATCAAGCTTCAAAGGATTTTCTGAAGTCAAATCCTGCTCTGGTTTGAGCCCAAAAAACTGCAGGCAGCGGGGCAGCTGGCCCTGCAGACTGGCGGCTTGCAGGGTGTTGGGGTTCAAATCCCGTAGTTGAGGCTTTTCAATAAGCATAGTTGATATGAGTTTGTCACTTGTGACATCATCCCCTTCTCTCCCGTTGCCCTCCTCCTTCCCGGTCCTCTTTTCCAAGTATTGCTGTATGGCTCCTTGTGCATTAGGTAGGTTGGAGACCAGTTCCCAGGTGCTTTCTTTGGGGGGATAACCTACCCATTTGACTTAGTACTGTGGGGTCTTATAGTGGAGGAGGTGTCCATGGATGTACTCTACTTTTTATTTGGTTGAGCGTCCCTCCTGGATGAGTGGAGGTTTGGTCTTGATCTTCTGGTGGGGGAGGGAGGTTCCTTCTTTCTTGAATAGCAGTGATTGGTGGAAGACATTGTGAATTTTCCAAGTAGGCGGCAGCTCTAGTTTGTATGCCACTTCTTCTATTTGCTTTATGATCTTTTAAGGGCCACAGCGGCAGTGGGCTAGCTTCCTACTGGGTATGTGTAGGGGAACATTCCGTGAGTTGAGGTAAACTTCATTGCCTATTTCCAGAGGTTTCCCTGGGACTCTTTTCTTGTCGGCAAACGCTTTGTAGGTCTTAACAGCGCAGGTCAAGTTCCTTAGACAGTTTTCTGGGTGGTATGTATTTGTTCAATCCAAGTTTGTCCTGCTGTATTCTGTTCCTTGCTGCCAATGCTAGGGTCCCATGATGGATTAAACTCATAGTTGGCCTTGAAAGGAGACATCCCAGTAGAGGCGTGGTCTTTACTATTGTATGAAAATTGGGCCATGGGAAGCATGTTGGCCCAATTTTCCTGGTTGGCGTTGGCATAGCATCAGAGGTATTGTTCCAGGATTTGGTTGACCCGTTCAGTTTGTCTGTCTGTCTGCGGATGATAGGAGGTCAACACGCAATGTTTATTCCAAGGTCCTTCATCACTTGGGTCCAGTATTAGGAATTAAATTGGGGTTCTCTATCAGTGATGATTTCTTCTGGAGTGCCGTGTTGTGTCAAGATGGGGTTGTGGAAGTGTCTGGTGGTCTCAGCTGCCGTGCAGTGGGTAGTGGTTGGGAGAAAATAGGCCATTTTTTTGAAACGGTTGACCATGACCAGGATTGCGCCAAAGGATTTTGAAGGGGGGAGCTCTACTATGTAGTTCATTGACACTGACTTCCAGGGGCCAGCAGGGATGTTCAGAGGTCTCAGTAATCCTTCTGGCTTAGAGCAACATGTCTTGGTTCTTCTGCAGGTTTCACAACCATTGATGTACCCAGCTACTTCTTTGTCCATGCCCGGCCATGCATAGTTCCACTTGATACTTGAGAGGGATTTGTGTCTACCTGGGTGGCCAGTCATCTCTGAATTGTGGTGGTCAATCAATACATTTGTTTGGGTTGGTCCTTTGGGTACATAGATCCTGGTGTGGAGCAGCAGGTTAACACCTTTCAGGGAGTACCCTTTCTTTGAGTGATAGCAATCTGGGTCCTTTGTCAGAGCTTTGAATAGCTTGGTTGAGTAGGTGTCCTGTTTCTGGGCTTTTATCATATTGGGTTTGCTGGCAACAATCTTTAATTACTTCATTTGTATCCCTAGGCTGGTGGGGTCTAGTAGTGTGTGGGTGTTGCAGTCCTTGATTTCTGTAGAAGAGGGGGTCAGGTCAGCTCTCCTGCTCAAGGCGTCTGGTACCATGTTAACATTTCCTGGCTTGTAGTCTATGGTCAAGGTGTAGTCAGCTAGTTCCAAGGCCCATATTGCTTGTTGTTGGTTCAGCTGGTGTGGTTTGAAGAAGTAGACTAAGTTCTTGTGGTCTGTCAGAACTTTTACAGGATGTTCAGCACCACACAAATACCTGCGCCAGTGCTTCAATGTCTTCATTATAGCTAACATCTCCTTGTCATATATTGGGTAGTTCCCTTAAGCTGGTAGCATCTTCTTGGAGTAATATGCTACAGGATGTAGTATACCATCCCCTCCTTCCTGAAGAAGCACCTCACCCACCGCAAAGTCTAACACATCTGTCTCCAGTACAAAAGATTTAGCTGGGTCAGGCATGGCAAGGATCAGGGCAGACATGAAGGCTTCCTTCAGGGTCACAAACGCGGAGGTGCACTTGTCAGTCCAGAAAAATTGGACCTTGTCAGAGCAGAGACAGGTCAGGGGCAATGTAATCTGAGAATTTTTTTGGATGAAATCCCTGCAATAATTTGCCAGGCCCAAAAAGCTTCTCACGTCTTTTCTGCATTTGGGTACTGGCAAGGCTGTTACAGCTTCCACATTGTCCTGCACCATGGCAAACCCGCCAGTCTTCACCACATATCCCAGGAATTTGACTTCAGACTGAAAGAAGTCACATTTATTAAGCTTGGCGTGTAGGTTAACCTGCAAGAGTTTCTCCAGTATTTGGTCAAGGTGTTGGAAGTGTTCCTCATGTGACTTGCTGTATATGAGGATGTCATCCAGATATGCCACTCAGAAATGATCAAGGTACTTGCCAAGGACAGAGTTGATCATCCTTTGGAAAGTGCTAGTGGCATTACACAAGCCAAACAGCATGACCAAGTACTTGTAAAAACCATATCTAGTTTTGAAGGCTGTCTTGTAATTGTCCCCTTCTTTGATTCTGATCTGGTTGAAGGCGTCTCTCAGATCAATTTTTGAGGACACCTGGGATCCTGTCAATACATCACAAAGGTTGTCAGCGTTGGGGATGGGATAATGGTTCTTTACAGTGATGTTGTTCAGTTTATGGTAGTTTACACAGGGACACATCCTACCATCTTTCTTTCCTACAAACAGCATGGGCAACAAGCAAGGGCTTTTTGACACCCAGATGAACCCTTTTTTTGTCATTTACTCTAGGTATGTCTTCAGTGCTGCTTGTTTGCAGTGATTGTAGCTGTATATGGGGCCGTGGTGTGGTTGGGTTCCAGGTAACAGGTCAATGGCGTGGTTGTAGATTGAGTGACTGGTGAGCTGGGTTGCTGCTTCCTCACTGAAGACGTGGCTTCACTTCTCCAAGGGGGAAGGTAGGCTTCCCACACTGGGTTCCATTCTCAGGGTCAGGAGTGTGTTGGATTCCTTACTGGTTGGGCTCAACTGGAACGGCACCACATCAAACAAATTGTCTCCTTCCAAGGCAGCCGTTTGATTACAGAAGTATTTTCAGGATGATGGGAAACACTGGGTACAAGTTTCAACCAATTTTCAGGGGCAATTTGATAGCGCACCTGAAACCCAAGTTGTGGGAGCTGTTTCCCATGATTACTTTGACACTTTCATTGGTGGCCATCAGTCCAAGGTCCTTGGTAGGGGTGGCATTGATAAAACTCTCCTCTTCTCTGGTATCAATGAAAGCTTCAACAGTCTGGGATATTGTGAATGTCTTTGTTTCAACTTGGATAAATTTGTAAGATTAAGTAGAGGTGTTTATTAGCGCCAAGGAAACTGAGGAGTTACTCTTCTTGGGGCAAGCCTTGGTGAGGTGCCTGGGTTTGTGGTAATAGAAACACAAGCCTTTGCAGTAGTGGCACTGTAGTTCATTGGGGACATCCCTGGTCTGCTGGGTGTTGGGGCTTGGTTTGCACGCTGGGTGGAGGAGGGGGTGCCTTCTTGGTTGAGGCTCAACCCTCTGCACAAGAGGAGTAATTCATCCAGGCCAAGCGTAGGGGGGTGGTGCTTGAGGAGTTCCTTCAGGGCAGGGCAGGGCAGGCCCTTGGCAGTACAAGATGGCTGATAGCTTGTCCTCAAGTTGGGTCCAGGCTTTCAATTTCAGGAACTTGTCAGTGTAAGCTTGCAGAGAGCGTGGTCCTTGTTGGATGTCCAGTAAGCTGATTAGGGCGTGGTGGCAGGTATCTTGGTTGTTGCCTGTGGCCATCAATTTGCTCTCAAATTGGGAGTAGTCTAGGCAGAACTTGACATCCTCAGCAGTTGCTTTCCCAAACCAGTCCAGGGCATTGCCAGAGAGCATGGAGGCTACCCTGAGGACTTTCTTGGTGTTGTTGGAATATGAGTTTGTGTTGGCTTGAAAGTGGAGGCGGAGGACTGGCATTGCTCTTCTGGCTTCTTCTAGGGTGAGCTTCCCCATTTGGGGCCTGTCTACTCTGGTTGTGGTCTGGTTTATTATGACGTTCTGCACCTGCAAGTTTGGGGTCTTGGTCTTCTCATTGCCAAGCAGGGCGTCTTTCTGTTCAGGGCTAGTTTGGTGTTGGGTTGCTGAGGTGATCAGGTTGATAGCTAACTTGTACACATAGTAAGCTGAAATCAATAAAAATAGCATGCAAGATGCCCCAAGAGTTAACAACATCTTAGGGCCCAGGTTACCATGTTTGAGGTTGATTGCCATAATGTCAGGGATCCAACCTGTGGGGGTTCCTGAGAGCTTGCAGGATGATGGCCCGTGGGCCCAGCAGGGAGAGCCCACCACAAGATTGGGGCTAACTTTACAATATAAGATAACAATTTTCCAAGGACTTCCCAAGGTCTGCTTACAGGCACCATAGAATCAATCAGTTCAGTGAAGGTGATATACATCACCCCAAATATCTGGGTGGAAGTGGATTCATTAGTGGCAACAGGTTCTTATGGGCAGTTGGGCCGCGGGGTGAGGGGCAGTGTCATTGGAGGCAACAGCGCCCATTTCAACACTTTTTTAATTAACAAAACACTTTACCCTGAACATTTCTAATATAAAAAAATATTTTAAAAAATAATATTATACTAAAATGACCCCAGAGAGTTCAAAACTTAAAATAGAAAAAATTATCATAAGTAATAAGAATAAGGAGATATAAGCAACTATTTTTCAGTTTACTATGCAAATTACACTCTTTATTATAAAATTAAAATTTCAATGAACCAAAAATAAAGATATTTAATATATAATAATAACTACAAAATATAAAAAAATTCTAATTTAAATTTATTATACTTTATATAAGCATAACTGAAAATATCTCATAGCTTAAAGATAAATTAACAAAATATAAGATATTTCTTACTAAACCACATTGAAACTGTATCTTAAACTTATCATTTATACTTAAAAAGATTAGTACTATATAAATAAATTAAAAAATTAAAAGTTTAAAAGTAAAAAATATATAGGTAAAGCAAAGTTTATTTGGCTAATTAAAGCCACCATCAAGAGCAGTGGCAACATCTTCAAGGTACTTCTTAATCTCCTCCACCTTATACTTTTTCTTTACCACCTTCTGCACGTCTTCCTGGTAGTCCTGCTCCTTGGACTTTTGCTTCTTGGGGGCCAGCAAGTTGGCCAGGTTGCAGAACTTGGAGACAGTCCAAGCCTGCTCCTCCTGTAGCTTAGAGAAGAACTTGTTATATTTGGGGGTTGACCCAAACTTCACCTTCAGGTGCTTATGCCAAACCTCAAGGCTAGAGGTGATCTTCATCTCCCCTTGAGGCAAGCGCCTTGGCAGTTCCAAGGGGCAGTGGCCCCGCTCTTACCTCTCCAGGCAGTCACCTTCTTGCCCACCCATTGTTGCTCAAAGTAATCCAGGTAGCCTTTGAAGATGGTGGAGTGCTTCTTGATGTAAGCATCCTCCAGGAGGGCCTCAAAGCCAAGCCCAGTATGCTCTGGGTGCACAAAAGCCAAGGAAGCAAACTGAGTCAGGGCAAAGCAGAACTTCCCCTTACCATTGTTAAGATACTTCTCAAAAAGGTCCTTCTCACTCTTGAGATTCTTGACAAGGGACTGCCTAAAATGGAAGAAGCAGCCCTGCGCTTCTCCATCAAAGGTGACCTCAAAGGATCTGAACTGAGCCTGCTCAAAGTCCATTATGATAACCTTCAGCCCAAGTGAGCGTGTATGAGCTAGCTTCTCAGCGGCTATGGTGGACTCATCCTTCTCAGCGGAGGAGGGATTTGCCCTTGTGGCGTGAGTGGGAGGGGGAGCTGGTTGGTGGGAAGGGAGCTCAAAGCATCCTGGACAATCTTGAAGGCTCTGGTGTAGACTTCAGTCTTGGCACCAGGAAGAAGAAAGAACACAAGGGGGATGACCTGATCATTAAACTGCCCATGCAGGACCCAAAGCTGCTTGAATAGGGAGGGGCAAGTAGCAAATGTGCCGTTGCACAGCCAGGTGGTAGCAGTGTTCAGCTGCTCCAGATTTTGGGTTGTGGCATAGGCTACAATCCTATCCTCCACTTCCTGCCCATTGTCATGGAGTAGGAACATCTCACCATCCTCTGTCTTCTTGAGTGCATATGTGAGGATAAGGTCCTTGATGCTGGTGGCACTCTTGGCCAGGGGATTGAAGGCTTGACGCCTATCACTTACAAACTTGACCAACTGATTGTGAGTTGTGACCTCTTAAAATTGGTTAGGGAGAGGTACTTGCAAGCAAGCATGGTCAGCTGGGTGGCAGAAAGATCTTTGGAGGTGGGCATCACCTGCACCAGATACCACTTGAGAAGGCAGGCTATGGTGGTGTTGGGCATGATGCAGGTATGCTTGTCTTTGATGGTTTAGACCAGGTCCCAGCGCTCAGTGTTGAGCCACACTGGGCAGGAGCGTTCCTCACAGGTGTAATGGCGGCTCTTGAAGTCCCAGTTAGCATTGTTGAAGCTGAAGATATACCCATTGACCACCATGGCCAGCCCACCCTTTACACTCATGATTGGGAAGTATTTGGGCAAGGAAGAGGGAACCTTGAATTTGCCATCAATATTGCAGATGTTGTGGGCTAACAGAGGGTCCCAGGGGCCAGCAGGAGCATGGCAGAAGCCAGGTAAGTAATCAGGGCAGGGCTTTGAATCATCCCCAGATGAGCTTGAAGGGGGGAGTTTGGCGGGGTTGGGGAAGCAGAAGGGGGCTTATTATGATGATCCTCATGTGCAGGAGACTTATCTTTGGGCGGGGTCTTTTTTCCTTGCCGCTTCTTCTTGGTTGGCTCCTTGTCAGAAGCCAAGTTGTAGAAACTGTGCTCTGTAAGAGAGCCATCAGTTTCCTCTCCCCCAGTGGAGTAAGCAGGGCTCTTCTCAGGAGAGAGCTCAGGGGAGGGCTTTGGGAATGGTTTGGGGGTGGCCTTCTTTGATGAGACAGGCTTTTTTTGGTGAGTTTGGCTGGCTTTGAAGGATGCTTGATTCCTTTGGGTTGTTTGGAAGTTTTCTTGTCCTAAAATAATAAGTAAAATGGTTTAAAATAAAGCAATATATGTAAAAAACAAACAAAACAACTTAAAAAGCATATTATATAAAAAATTAAATCATAGATGGCTTTTCTTAGCATTTAAAAGTTAAAAAACACTTATGTAGGTTTTAATTTATTATAGTTTTAAATAAAAAATTAAAAGTTAAGATATTTATATGAAATTATTATATTTATATATAGATTTTATTTTAAAAATAAAAAAATGAAAGAAAAAAGTTAAAAATACAACATATCAAAAAATGAGAAGTTTTTATTATGTAAAACATAAAGTTTTATATGTGAGAACTGAAAAGCGTCAACATTATGAGTGACAATTAGTAAAAAAAGCTGAATTCTCACTGTCAATTACAAAAATTGTAGACATTATTTTTGACAACATTGTCACTATTGACATTTTTTTAAAAATTTAGTATGTTTTTTCATAGTACGCTTAATTAAATTTAAGCAGGCTAGCAAAAATTAACTGTTTTCTGTGTGTTTTTGTTCACATATAAAAATTAAAAAAACATATAAAAATAAGTAAGAAAAGTATCAAGGTTCTTTATTTCTTAAATTAAAAATTATATTTTGGGGGTGGTAATATGATATTTTACCATTGAGCTTATATGAAGTTGTTAAGAAGTTGTATTCAAGTATTGAAAAGGGTAAAGTGTCGACAACATCACTTACAACATTCTTTATATGAGGTGGCATATTAATCTAGGCTTAATTGCGCCACTCTAATTTGCTTAAATCCACCCCAGGGGATGATCATGAGCAAATAAACAACATTTAAAAGTGTTGAAATTATTTTTAATAATAAATTCTATAGTAACTCATATAGTAACTCACACTTAAATTAATGGATCACCGTTAGCCACCAATCCACTTAATATATTAAAGCCGTAATAAGTGCCACATATATATTTATAACATGAACATTTCAACAATCAAAAGTATGCACACTGTCTTTTTCAATATAATGATTCAATAAAAAAATATTTTTAAATGTGCGCTTATTTTGTTTACTGTAGATGCTTCAAATTTATTATTAAAAATAAGTTATGCTTAAAAAGTGTCAACATTGACATTTTTACATTGTGAAAACAAATAAAAAATAAACTAATTTTTATTAGTAAAAGTAAAGGAAAAATCAGGTTAAATTGTGTTTTTTATTAATCTTAATATTAAATTGTGTCAAGATGGCCACAATTTTGGCGTGTTTTCTGGGTTTGTACCCTGAACGCTTTAAAAAAAGGATTAAGCTAGCGCAACTAGCAAAAAACATAGGAGATTTAGAGTTTTGAGTCAACAGTGGCCATGTCAACAAAGTGTTGACATGACCACTGTTGACATTGTTTTTGTCAACATGGGCGCTGTTGCCTCATTGGAACCAAATATGCGGGCAGGAAATTATACTCATAACGGAATAGCAAAGGGGGCCAGATAATTTTGGTGCCTTCTCTGTAAAGGACTTCTGTCTCTCTAGTTCTAACTTCAGGGTCGTGGATTAGGATTTTCTCTAGAGTAAACTCCAAATACGCTGGGTTGGGTGGGTACTCGGTGAAATGTACTGGGCCAAAGGGAGCTCCTGTGGACAGTAAAGGTCAGGTGGTTGGTCCGCGGTTTCTTGGGGTAGGTGAGTGTGGGGTGCAGAACTGCAAGATGTAGGATGTAAATGAAGTAGAACTAATAACAAATAAGGTATGATCTGATTAACCCAAATATTCATGTCACTTTATTGCAAGAATGACAATGGGCATCTTCCTGGTGGTCCAGGGTATAAGTATGCCCATCTGTCATGGTAAAACTTTCACAATTTCCCTTGGCCCGGGTTTTCCCATTTACTAGGTCTTCCCAGTCCTTGGTGGCATTCATTGCAGGGGTTATTCCATTGGCTGGCTTGAACTGAGAACGCACAAATTTCCTAGTTGGTTTGTGTGATTAGTCATCACTGGGTGGCCCACGTTCTATGGGAAGGTTCTCTGTTTCCCCTTCTTCATGGGCCTGAGTTATTTTAGGATCTTTGGCTGGACCTGCCTGCTGATTGGTTGAGTTAACAGGAACCTTTAGCGTGGGAAGTGTTGATGTAGGTGAATTTGATTCATCAAGCTTCAAAGGATTTTTCAAAGTCAAATCCTGCTCTGGTTTGAGCCCAAAAAACTGCAGGCAGCGGGGCGGCTGGCCCTGCAGACTGGCAGCTTGCAGGGTGTTGGGGTTCAAATCCTGTAGTTGAGGCTTTTCAATAAGCATAGTCAATAAGAGTTTGTCACTTGTGACAGGGCCGTGCATACAGCAGATACTGATCTCATACCTTTTTGAAGAGTTGATTGTTGCATATGAGGGTATCTTCAGATAGCTTGGACAAAGCTAGTTGGACCTCTTCTGTTTCACTCTCCCAAGAAGAAGGGTATCCAATTAATTTGTACAAACAGTCAGCCTCTGCAGGATGTAAAGAAAATGGGCATCCTGGATAGCTCATCAGCGTTCTGATGTTAAATCCCAGTGCAATGGAGCACAGTGAAGTTATAATTTTGCAGGCAGAGAGACCATTTAGCTAGTTGCCCTTCTGGCTCCTTAAGTTGTTGTAACCATTTAAGCAAAGCGTGGTCAGTGACAACTGTGAAATGGGTACCATACACATAGTGGCGGAACTGTTTGACTGCATGCAACACGGCAAGACACTCTTTCTCTGTGACACTATTATTCTTCTCATGCTTGTTTAGCACGCTAGAAGTGTAAGCCACAGGACGGTCTACACCCTCATTGTCTAGTTGGGCCAGAATAGCTCCAATAGCAAGATTGCTAGCATCAGTGTATAGGATGAACTCCTTATCATAGTTGGGATACACTAGGATTGGCGCCTCTTTGAGTTTTTGCTTAAGGGTTTCAAAGGCTTGCTGTTGACTGGTGGTCCATTCAAAGGGAACAGTACGTAACAGCTGGACTAGAGGTTCACTAGTATTGGCAAAGTCAGGGATAAACTGTCTGTAATAGCCCATCATCCCTAGAAAGACTTGTACCTCTTGCAGGTTGTTGGGTGGAAGAATTTTGTTGATGGCTTCAACCTTCTTAGTCATTGGGAAAATCCCTGTCTGGGTTACTTCATGGCCCAAGAATTCAAGACACTCTTTGAAGAAGGCGCGCTTGGAAGGTTTTAGTTTGAGGCCAGCCTCTTGAATCTTTAGGAACACCTCTTTGAGATGAGCCAGGTGGCTGGTGAAGGTAGCACTGAAAACTGTTATATAATCCAAGTATACTAGGACACACAACAACTTCAAGTTGTGAAGGATTGAGTCCATGGCCCTTTGGAAGGTGGCCGGAGTGTTGCAGAGTCCCTGTGGCATGCAAGTAGGCTCAAAAAGCCCTTCAGTTGTAATGAGCACAGCTTTTTGGCAATCCTTAGGCAACAGAGAAACTTGTCAGTATACAGATGCCAGATCCATTGCAGAGAAAACTTAGAGCCTCTAAGATGTTGGAGAGCATCATTGATACATGGTAAAGGGTACAAGTCCTTCTTGGTCAAAGAGTTCAATCAGCGGTAGTCTATCACAATACAATGACCTCCATCTTTCTTCTTTAAGATGAGTAGCAGGAATGCCCAAGGACTTTGGGAAGGTGCTAGCAGTCCAGAGTCCAACAGTTGTTTGAGCTCTTTAGATACCTGGGCGTCCTCTACATGGCTGCAGCAATATGGTTTAGCATAGAAGGGAGGAGCGTTGTCAGTGTCAATCTGATGGATAACGCCTTTGGCTAACCCATAGTCATTACTGTCTTTGGTAAAGATGACTGAAAATTGATCTAGCAAGTCTAGCACCTCTTTCTTTTGAACCAGGGACAGCTGTGGAAAGTCTTGCACAGTGAACAAGGATAGGACTTGGGGTTCATCCTCAGGGAGGTTAAAATCTTGGAATGTGCCAAAGGGATGAAGAGACAGGACATCAGGAGCACTCAATAACTTGCCATATCTGACAACCTGCCAACTAGACACGGTCATGGGGAGTGCAGTCAGGTTGGCTACCAACAATTGAACAGGGTCCTTATGGAAGACATCTAGGAATCCAGGGCAGAGATAAGGTTTGTTGCGCCCTAATGAGGGGGGAGAGTACAACTCCAAGAAGGTTTGTTCAGGTAGTTCATAGAATATCTGGGAGTCTAGGATGGCCTGGGAGCCAGGGGGGATGGTGACAGCAGATATGGCTAGGAGAGGGATCCCCTCAGACGCAGGACAAGCCATGGATGGAAATTTAATTTTTGAAGAGTGGGTGCAATATTTGAGGTTGAAAACCCCAGTGGGATATTCCAAGGCAAATGTCTTGAGACGCTTCCCAGGAACTTTAACTGGCTCTTCAAAGACCAGAGGGACTTCATATCCCAGAATAGAGAGGTAACCATCTTTCAAGTTGATTATCCCATTATATTCCCTAAGGAATTGAGTGCCAACTAAGAGATTGTAACTCTTGTTTTCCAAGACAACTGCTGGCGCAGCTAGGAGAAGCTTGCCAAACTGCATGGGTAGAGCGGAGTACGCCCCTATGGCGCGGGTCATAGACAGTCCAGCTGTGCCATACAACTGGTGATAATTAAGGTCAGGGGCAAGTTTGAGTTTCTTCACAAGCTTGGAGAAGACAATGTTGACTGGCAAGCCAGTGTCTAAAACGGCCTTGATCTTCACTTTTGAATGGACATCTCTACTTGAGCGGTAGTGCAACCAAAGGGTGGAAGGAAAGCCAAGATATCTTGAGCCTCTGCTAATTCCTTATCCCACTTCTCAATCATACATCTTAATCCTGGGAACTCCTTATAAACAGTTTGGAGAGGTAGCAAAACAGATACATTCTTGAATACAGCATCAGTAACCTCAGCAGCTTCTTCTGACAACTCCAATAGCACGGGGGACCTCTTAGCCTGAGTGAGGTAAGGGCAAGAGACAAATTCTTTGGCTTCAGGAAAAGGCTTAGCAGTAGTTGTAGTATTTCCTGATCGCAATTTATAGGGGACTGTAATGGTTTCAGGAACAGCCAGAACAGAGTACCCATATGCATTGGCATTGTCAGTATCAGAGTCATCCAGGTCAGAGTTGTCAGAGATATTGTGAAACAAGAGGAGGATAGGAGGAGCCTCATTATCAGCAGGCTTGGCGGCAGATATAGGGGAAGGGATTGAAAGAGACTGGGAAGAATTGTCAACCAAGAGCGTCTCTGCCTCTAGGTTGACTGTTCTTTTCCCACCTGCTCTTTTGGATCAGCCCCTTCAACCCGTGGGTTGATGCAGACTCAAGAATGATGACCTATATGACCACAGTTGTGGCAACCTTGGCGTTGAGGAGGATTTTGCGCATTCATGGTAAGAATGCAAGGACCACAAGAAGATGAACCAGAGTTAGAAGTAGCTCAACCTTCCCTAACAACTGCTCCAGAATGGGTAAGGTGCATATCCTGCAACAGCGTCTTTATGCTCTTCATGGAGGAAAGCATAGCTTTATGGGCTTTGAAGTGAAGGCATAGAAGCTGGTTAACTTTAAGAGCTTGAGCGCAAGCCATGTAAGCTTCATGGGCTATCAATTGTCTGCTTTTTATCAGTTGCTGTCCTTTCATGTAGAATCTGTCTGTGAACTCAGCTACCATCTCTTTAGGCTTGAAAGCAATGTGCATAAAAGCGTTCTTTTTTTACTTCCAGGCTAAGGTCACCACCAGACTTATCAATCAGAAGCTGTTTCATGTCTTCCCACATCTCAATGGAGGGCAACTCAGGCACTACCACCTCCCGGCAAGTCAGATGTAGACAGGTCAGAATATGTTCTTTCTTAACTTTGTCTGATGCTTGTCTCATGCCAGTTTTATAGATAGTTAGGAAAGCAGCAATGGTCAAGGTTCTGGGGTCAAAGACTTGCGTAAAGGTAGGCTTGAAGTGTGCTTTGGGAGTTGGACCATCATTGTTGCTATCAAGTACGTTTATACACAGGGAAAACTCTGCTTTGGATTCAGAGGGGGCTGTATAGCCCATAGTTGGCAAACACTCTCTTCAAGGGTAGTCAGGCTCTCAACAGTGCGGGCACCTGTATTAACAGCTTGAGTGGTCTGTTGTGCAGTAGCATCTAAGCGTTGACCTTGGGTGGTCACTACTGTGGAGAGCTCAGACAGTCAATAATTAAGGAATGGCCCCACTGAGAGGCAAGGGGTGAATCTTTTGTTCACAGAGTTGATCAAGTCATTCATCTCTTGCACGTCTCTATCCAGCTCAGTATGGTCCCACTTCAACTGATACACCTTGTTAGCTAGGGCAATTAGTTCCCTAGCACATTGGATTCAATGGGCTCCTGGTAAGCCAGGGCAGCAACTATCTTTGTCAACAACCCCAACAGGACTAGCAGCAGTTGCCATCATCTCACGTAGGGCGGCAAGTTCTTGCTGTAGCTCCGCAACTTGTGCAGTCAACTCAAGCACCTGGGGGTCAGGTTGAGGCGCCTCAGCAGGGCGTCCTTGACTGCAATTAGCTGTATGTAGTTCTCAAATAGCGTCCCATATTCTCTGCTCTCAATCTGCCAAGTCATCAGAAGTGGGAGAGGGCAGAACATCTGGCTTGGGCATGGATAATTCATTCACTTGACTCTGGAGTTTGGTTATGGCAGCAGCAGTGGCAGCTTCCTCTTGACAAAACACCGTACTGAGTTCATTAAGGCTGTTAACAGCAAAGTTTGCTACCTGCTGTAGTTGCTCAAATAATATCATGCTGAATGCATTGAGCTGCTGCACAAGTTGTTTGAAGTTGGTGAGATAAGCGTTTAAAGTGGAATCTACTTGAGTTTGCCAGGGTTGTTCTAGCTGGTGAAACTTGTGTAGACATTCTCTCACATATTTGGGGATGGAATGGCACATTTTTTCAATAGAATTAACCAAACAGGTCTGGGAGGTAACAGAGTTGCACTGATTGTCAGATACCAAGGAAAACAGGGAATGGATCCACTGTTGGTAGGCAGCAAACTGGTCCCAGGGATGAGTAATCACTGCTTGTAGAGATGAGATTTCTTGGACGTGGAGCCCCAACACCATCTGATGGTGGGCAAAGGCAGGCTGCACAAAGGACAATAGTAAGTGCCTAAAAGAGCCAGCCGCTGAGAGGAGATGCTGTGGAATTTGTGGAGCCACAATCAATTCATAGTATTCCAATTGACTGAAGAGCAGCTGAAGGCAAGGGATGGCTCCTTCACGGGCTACCACATTGACTTGTTCTAAGTCAGGGGTACCCATGGAGTAAGCAACTAGGCAGGGACCATTCCTGAGGTTCAGTATAGTAGGGGTAATAGGTGGATTGGCAATATCTTCCTCAATAGAAGGGCTAGTAATTTCAGGTGAAGTTGGCTCTTGTATAGGCAGAGGCAAAGGACCTGAAAACGTGGATGCAAAAGGGATAACTGAGGGGCTTACAGCCCCTGTAGTGAGCACCATTTTTGTTGTGTTCTGAGGCGCGGCACAGACACACAACAGGAAATCCTAACCTTAGGATTGGATTCATACTAAGTCTTGGTTAGATGACAGGGAAGGCTATGTGATTACCTTGCGGCCCTGAAAGAATAATCTCTACTAGTTGTGGCTAGAGAGAGGCGCAGAAGTACTGAAGACACAAAGACAAAAATATGAGTATTACTTGAATTTTATTGGTGAATATAAAAGGGAATATATAGTGGTTAAGAATACCACAAAAAACTACCAGGACGGTAAGATCACTTGTCACCAGCATTAGTGATACAAGTGAGTTGCACAAGATCAAGGAACCAAACAATTGTATTTCCTGATTCAGTCATTAACTCATTTCAAGAGGCAAAAGCAAAAGCGAGAGATTTGTCTTTGAAATGGCCTACCAAAGGCAAAATTGATACATGGTGAATAGCGGTATTCACAACAGCCTGTTGAAATGTAGCAGGGCATTGTAGAGTCCTTGGGGCATACAAGTGGGTTCAAAAAGGCCTTCTGAGGTGATAAATGCAGCCTTTTCTCTATCTTCAAGAGATAAGTCAACTTGGCAGTATACAGAGGCTAGATCCATGGCTGAGAAAAACTTGGAACCACCCAGCTGTCTGAGAGCATTGTCAATTCTGGGCAAGGGGTATGAGTCTTTCTTAGTGAGAGAGTTCAGGTGGCAATAGTCCATTACAATGTGATGTCCTCCATCCTTCTTCTTGAGGATCAGTAACAGGTAGACCCAAGGGCTCTGAGAGGGGGCTAGTAGCCCAGCGTCTAAGAGCTGCTTAAACTCATTAGATACCTGAGCATCCTCTATCCTACTATGGCGGTATGCTTTGGCATTAAAAGGGGCTGCATCACCAGTATAAATCTGCTGGATGACCCCTTTAGCCAGGCCATAGTCTGTAGGTCCAGAGGCAAAGATGTTGCTAAACTAATTGAGCAGGTCCAACACGTCTTTTTGTTGTATGGGAGTTAATTGGGGGAAGTTGGCAGAGGTGAATAAGGAGAGAATCTGGGGACTGTCTTCAGGTAGATTAAAATCACTAAAAGTTCCAAAAGGATAGAGGGATGCTACTTGTTCTGCCCCCAGTATACAACCATGCCCTATAACCTGGCCTCGGGTCACCTGCATGGGCTGGGCTGTCAGGTTGGCAAGCAGTTATTGTACAGGCTCTTTGTGGGTTTGATCTAGAATCCCTGGACACAGGCAGGGTTCTTTACGGCTTAGGGATTCAGGAGAGTAGAGTTCCAGGAACAAATTTTCAGGTAATTTTTAAGAAATCTGAGAATCAATCACCACCTGGGAGCCCAGAGGAATGGTTATAGCCACTGGGGAAAGAAGAGGTACCCCTTTTTCCACAGGGCAGGAAGGAGGGGGTGCACATGTTGGAGGAGTGAGTCCTGTACTTGAGAGAGAAGATACCTGTGGGGTACTCAATCATGCAAGTTTTAAGACATTTTCCTGGGAGGCGCAGGGGTTCCTCAAAAATCAAAGGGACCTCATATCCTTAGAGCAAAAGATATCCATCTTGTAAGTTTACAATCCTGTTATACTCTCAAAGGAATTGTGTACCAACAAAGAGGTCATAGCTTTTGTTCTCAAGGACTACAGCGGGGGAAGCAATGAGGAGTTTCCCAACCCTCATGGGTAGAACAGAGTAGGCACCAATGGCCCAAGTTTGTGCCATGTCAGCTGTGCCATACAACTGAGTGTAGTTGAGGTCAGGGGCCAGCTTAAGTTTCTTCATTAGTTTTGAAGATACTACGTTGATTGGAGAACCTGTGCCCAAGATGGCTTTGATTTTAATCTTTTGGATTGATACTTCCATGTGGTTTGTATCTTTCCCAAAGGGGGGCAAGACGGCCAACACATCCTGTGCAGCCTCTAGCTCCTTCTCCTATTTAGCTAACATGCACCTTAAGGCAGGAATATCTTTATACACAGTCTTCAGTGAGAGAGATACAGTTACGTTTTGGAAGAGAGCTTTGGCTAGCTTGGCTGCTTCCTCAGAAGAATCAACCAAGACGGGAGGTCAATGGGCCTGGGCTAGGTAAGGGCAAGCCACCATGGCTTTGACTTCACTTGAAGGTGCTCAAGAAGTGGTGGTGGTCTTCTCAGAGCAAAGCTTGTACGGTACAGAGACAGTTTCCAGAACAGCCAGAACAGAATAGCCATAACTATCAGAATCTTCACTATCAGAATCTTCAGGCTCTGAATCACTGGAGAGATCTAGAAATAGATGAAGAATAGTTGGGCCAGAGGAAGAAAGAGCTTCCTCATCCAAAGGAGGATCAGGGGGAGACAGGGGAGATTGGTCAGCAGAGAGTGTCTCTGTCTCTAAACTGACCTCTCTTTTCCTGCCTGTTCCTTGGGATCACAACCTTCCACTCAAGGATTAGTGCAAGTACGTAAGTGGTGCCCTATTTGGCCACAGTTATGACAACATTGCCTCTTAGTCTGTCCACCTGAACCCAGCATCATAATGTGCGGCGTCCAAGAGATAGTCCCAGCATTACTGGCTTTATTTTCACGCACCAACGTACCCCCATGGGTCAAATGCATGTCTTGCAAGAGCGTTTTAATACTATTCATGGAGTGAGTGAAGCCTTGTGTGCCTTAAAGTGTAGGAATAGGAGCTGGTTCACTTTCAAAGCATTTTAACAAGCTGTGTAAGCTTCCTGGGGGTTAACTGTTGACTGGTGATTAACTGTTGGCCTTCAATGTAGAAGCAATCTGTGAGAGAGGGGGGCTAAACTAACTAAGTTTGGCTCCCGTCCTGGTGAAACAAACCACCAGGATGCTTCCCAGTGGAGAACTAGGATGGCCGCTCTAAGGGGGGACCAGAGGGAGGACACTGGGGACAGTTGGGGGAAGTAGGAGTTCAATCCCATCAACACAAGGCTAGTAGTTACCCAAGGGGCCCAAGAGGCAGCAGGAGGGGGCGCCTTGGGAGCCCCAAGGGGAACTGAATCACTCTTTTTCAGGCTAGGGAGAGAAGGCATTGATATTCTCTCTTCCTCAGAAGAGGGCAAGATATAATCAGTAACATCCAAATCTAGGTCATCACACGTCAAACTTTTCACCACAGTCTCTCCAGAGAGGAGGAAACCACTAGGAAAATTCAGGAGGCTGGAAAGATCTTCACCCATGATTTGAGCGGAGGAAGAGATCTTTGCCCACAAGTCTGGCAAGGTGGATCATAGGAGCAACAAAAACAGAGCCAAAGAAAACACAACAAACTTAATAACTGGGAGTATCATGGTTATGTTCTCCACAAAATTTGGTGAAGATTGGTGTATTTTTTAAAATGATTGACAATAAACTTTGGTCCAGGTAGGGTAACCACAATTAAGAGCCTGACAGGGGCAACAGAGTTGACTTGGAGAGCTTTAATGTAGTCTCAGGTGCCTTGGTAATCACAAGAAGCAAAAGCAGGTTTAAAAACAGAAGTTTTAAATAAAGATTCAAGATAATAATAAAAAATATAGAGAAAATCAATTAAAATTTTAAGTCCAAGCGCTGGTTTTGAAAGCAAAAACAAGAGGAAACAACAACTATACACCAAGACTACTTCAGGAGGTCCCAGAGAAGATACCAGGTTCAAAAAAGGTTGATGCAAGGTAAGCTTTGAAAGAATAACTAACACTTTAATTTTTTAGACTGTGGGAACTCCAAGCAAGGGTTCCAAATAAATTTTAAAAATCAAAAAGGTGTGCAACAAACTTCACACTTTAATGTCATTAGAGAATAGACAAGCCGAAAACTGAAGGTCCCCTTGCTGAGTTAAAAGGAGTGGGTTGCAAGAGGAGGGGTCACATGACCTTTGGGGCTGGATTCAATTGGCTGGGGGAGAATTTTTGTTAAACAGGACCAGGGGGACTGGAAGGTTTCAACCTAATTTCTGCAGGCCCATCTGATTGGCTAGAAGAAGTCCCATGCATTTGAAGTTCACTTGAGTTTTTAAGAGTTGATGTGGCGACACTTGATTGGTTGGTTCTAATAATCTTTAAAAGTGGGCAACACCAAGCCAACAAGTAGTCCAAATCAACCAGTGTTTCTTCCCAGGAGGGAGCAACCAAAGGCAATGAATACGCAGGATAGGCCAGCACAAACCTCTCATCAACTGTGTGTGCCAAATCCTCTAAAGAATTAAGGGGTTTGGCTGGGATTTTTGAACCTTTCTTGGTTCAGTGGGGAAAGACTGTACAATCTAATGCCAGGGGTGGCAGTGAATTTACACAATCCACAAACTCAGCTAGTGTTTCCTTGGGCTTAAAGGCAATGTGGATAAATGCATCCTTCTTGACCTCCAAGCTGAGATCTCCTCCAAACTCCTCAATAAGGAGGCGCTTCATGTCCTCCCAAGTGACAATGGAGGGGAGTTTGGGGACCACCACTTCTTGGCATGTGGGATAAAGACAGGGGAGGATATGTTCCTTTTTGAGTTCATCAGTAGCCCTACACATTGCAGTCTTGTAAATTGTTAGAAAGTCAACAATGGTAGAGGTTTTAGGATCAAACATCTGGGACATTATTTTTCTTGTTATGCCTAGGCGCCAGATTGGTTATTTTATAACTTAATCACATTATTCATATTCAAATTATTCAGAAAGAGTAAAATACAATCAATCCCAAATATTTAATTGATCTTGGGCTTGGGTGATTTTTTAAAAAATAATTCATTGATTTTATAATTAAAAATTGCAAATTATAGTACTACTGAAAATATCTTAAGTGCTACTACAAACCAAAAATATTTATGATGAGTTGCATGGGGGAGTAATAGCAGCCCCAAAGCTATAAATGCTATTACCCTATCTTTGGCTCATCATAAATATTCTTAGTTTGTTTCAGAAAAAAAAGGTTGTTGTTTTTGAAAGACTGATAACTCTATTTAAAATACACCCTCTAGTAAGCTGCCCTACTTCATGAAATTGCCCCAATACACTACTAGCATATTCTGATATTTTTGTTTCTCTGGTATAATCACGTGATTTCAAATGATAATTTATCTCAGAATATTCTGAGAAGCTTTCAAATGTTAAAGATGAAGTATATAACTTCCCATCTTTCATCAAATATGAAAGATTAATGCGCAGATTTTTAACTTCAAGCTATCTTTTATAGGCCTAAATTTCCTTTCACAAATATAAAAAATGCTTTTTGGGAAACAATTGAACCAGTTAAAGCTGAAATGTATAATTCTTTTCTTTTTTCTTCTTTCTCACAAATATTTTTTAGATCATTAATGTTGTTAAATATAAAGTACATTTTCTTTTTCCTTTAAAATTTTTGATATTACACCAAAGTGACCATCAACAATGCTTTTTCCATGGCATTCAACAAAACAGTTATATTTTATAGAACCCTTAATATATTTAGGTGCCTCTTTAAATAAGTAATATAAAAATTCATATGATCTAAAATGATTTCCATTATCTGTCCATACTTTTATATTTTTTATTTTTTTAAATATATCTAATTTAAGAAGACTTATTAGACATTCACCTGAAAATAAAGAATCATGTGATAATATTTGAGACAAAAAATCATGATATTCATATTTAATTTTATTGCTTTCTTTAAAAACTGATGCAAACCCTAATAATAAGATTGGTTTTTTTGAATAAAAACAATTATTGGTCTCAATTGGACCACCTCCAACCTTTAAGTTTTCTTTATAATCTATAACTACAACACAAGACTCATCATCTAGTTCATTAATATCTTTTTTATATTCACAATTTTGATGAACATAAAAGTCTTGGCGCTGATTAATAGTCTTTAAGTCATTGTCTATAGATTCTGGTAATGGTAAGTTTTTACTTTCACATTCTTCCTTCTTTTTTTCTAGTGAATTTTTTAAATTACAAATATTGCACATATTGGTTTGTTTTTTACTTTTTATTATATTTTTAGGGATTAATTTATAGTAAGTGGAAATTGAAACTGAAATTTCATTTTTTATTTTCATATTTTCATATATTTCTTTTTTTGTTTTAAGTAGAGAGTATTTAATTTCAGTTGAGTAATTACTCATCTCTTTTTCTATATCTTTATAAATTTTTTCAGGCACTTTTTTTGTAAACTGGCTTGTTTCAAAAGAATTTTCCAACAATTTTTTAATTATTTTTTAGTTATTTCTTTTTTAATGAATAGTTATTATTTTTTTGGCTTTTTTTGTTTAAGCTTACATTTTTATTTTTATTTATTTTTCTTGAGTATTCAAACTCACTTTTGGTTATATTAAGCCCCATATCATTAAGCTCTTTTAAAGAGTAACTGGAAGTAACCAGAGATTGCAAGGCTGGGAGATGTTTTTGGGGAGAAGATTTCATGAGATCCTTTAAGTTTTCAATGAACTCATTGCCTTTTTGATTTTGAATAGTTGGCAGGAACTGAGCTTTCCCAAATTCAGTTTGAGTAAGGAAGTGCTTGATAAAATTATCAAGATCATCACCAGCAATAAAGAGGAATGCCTTTTTTAACATTGCAATTCTCTCTCTTTTTGTTGAAGCTCCCAAGGAAAAAAAGGGTAGAATGGAAGAAGTAAATTTAACTGAGGACATGGTAGTATTTTCAATCTGTAATTTATGTCAGATCTCTGATGTGTGCCTTAATGATGGAGTAGTTATGATTAGAATGTGGTCTTTGAATGGGGTCTTTTGGATTAGAAGCTTTGTGGTACTTTAGCTCTTATATACCAAGCTAAATGACACCATTCTGAAAGAAATGGTGTGATAGCTTTTATTATAGTTTGAACTTGAATTTATGTTTGCAGAAATTAATTAAATACCCAGTTTTCATGCACAAGTGATATATGTGAAGCAGCTAAGCATTATTATTACATCATATCCTCTTTGTAATCAATGCAAATCAATTAAAATGATGTATTCAGTTAATTGTAACTCTTATGCATATTTTTAAAATGATAAAATATTAAAGAATTCCATTTAAAGAATACTTAATTTGAGGTTCAAAGCTCACTTGAACCTTAAAATCAATCTAAACAGTGATAAAAACATCCTAACTTCAAACTATCATAAAATCCTAGAGAATTGAGCTTTTTAAATAAAATAAAATGCAAAAATAAAGCTCTCAATCTTATCTTTAATTTTGTTAAATAAAAAACATCTGTTGTGTATTGAAAAAAGAGTATTTATTAGCTTTGAAGTGATCTACTTTATATCATTAGATATAATCATATAATAAAATCTGGATTATGCTCTTTTAAATTACTTTCGCTTTAATATTGAATATAGTATACATATTAAAATTTTTACACCAATAGAAAGATAAGATTCTTAGCTTCATTTTGATAGTTTACAGTGTGAAAAAATATTAATTTTTCATTGAGTTGTTAATGTTTTAAATATAGATTGTGTAATTAGTTAATTTTTCAAAATCAAACTGTGTTATGCTGCGACTTGAGCAGCATGTGCATTAGAAAATGGCCTAATCCCTAAAATAATGACCCATCTGTTTGAAGACCAGCTTGTAATTCAGGTCAATGGACAAGGAAGAGGACTGACTGTTGTCACCTGGGTTAAGGATGTTAATGGAAGGATTGCCCTCAAACTCAGATTCAGCAGAAGGTTGTCTAGCCCAGAGGAGTCAAAGGCTTTCCTCTAGGATATCCAAGGTAGAGCTGTTCTGCCCACTAATTTCTCTAGAGGTAGCAGCAGCAACTCCAAATTTGACAATCTTAATTTTTTGCACCAATAAGGTGCCAGCAATCCCATTGAGGCAAGTGGTCAGGGAAGTGGTCTGAGCAACCAAGGGGATCACCTGTCCATTCATTTTCTCAGTAAAGCAGGAGAGGTTTTGTACCTCTCTTTCCAATGCATCCTGCCTATCAGCAACATCATTTGTTACTTCTGCAAGCTTATCCAGTGCATGTGTGCAGTTGACCTGGGGTTGGTCTTCCAAACCAGGGCAGCAACCATGATTGTCCTGAGCAGGAGTATTAACAACTTCATTTTCCTCTTCATCTTCAGACTCAGAGGACAAGTCCTCAGAATTAGAGAGGTGTTGCCTTAGATACTCAATTTTGCCTTGCAAAGTAGCTACTTGATCAGTAAGCAAAGCAATGCAAGGGTCAGGCATAGGTTTGACTGAAGGGGGTTTTGAACAGAAGATTGACGCCAAGTGGTAGCCTTGAGCTTGGCTATTGCTTCCCATACCTTGGCTTCAAAGTCAGATGGGACCTCAACAGGAGGGGTGGGAGGAGTCAACTCAATAGATGCTACTATATCATTCACATAACTTTGCACTTGGTATAGAGTGTCACCTAGTGCAGCCTTATCCAGACCATATTGATGTTGCAGATGGCAGCCCCAAGTATCAACATGAGCTCAACCAATTCAAGTTGAGAATTAATATGTTCTTGGGATTGGTTAAGTCTGCTAACCATAGTCTCAAAATCCTGGCAATGCTTAAGCAGAGAGGCCTCAATTTGTCCACGCCACACTGCTCAATGCTCATCCAATTTTCATAGTCAATCCTTGATGTATTCAGGGAGCAAGGAATGAAAGGAATTTAGTGAGGCAGTCAAGTACTTCTGGGAGGCCAGTGTGTTGCGCTGGTTATTGGAAATACACACAAAGAGACTGTGGGACCATTCTTGATATGCCATATTCTGAGCATGGTTGTTTGAAAAAGCGGTGGCAACAGCATTTCCAAGTTGGTTCTGGGATCCTAATGCAAGTTGATGATGAACCAGGGTGGGTTGGATGAACTAGTTGACTAACACACCAATTGTATCCATGGACTCCATCAGCACAGGAGGAGACCAAAGTCCAAGAGGAAGGAATACAGGTCTTTGGAAGCATACCGGGACAAAGACCAGGGATAGTATGTATTGCCACAGTGCCAGAGTAGAGCAGGGAGCGGGCAGCAGCATGAGCTTGCTTGTAGTTGAGGGAGAAAGCTAGAAGGGGGGCCCACATGGGCCTGGGGGACAGCACCAGTACCATGGGAGTTGAGGGGGGATTGGCGATGTCTTCTTCTAGAGGAGGACTAGAAACTTTAGGTTGCTTGGGTACTTCAGAAACAAAGGGAGAAGGAAATATAGAATTAAAGTGGGAACAGGGTAACCAAGGGGCTTGCAGCCCCTGTAGTGAGCACCATTTTGTTGTGTTCAACTCCTGAGGACAACATCCAGAAGGACACTGCAGGAAATCTTTATAATAAAAATTTTGAGGTTCAAAGCTAGCCTTGGGTTAGCCTTCAGGGCAAAATTAAGGGCATGTACCTTAATTTTCTGGAATACAAGAAGAGGAATTCATTTTGGAAAAAAGGACAGGAAAAATATTGAAGATTATTAAAGCCAACACAAATGTGGATAAACTTGTCTTTATTAGGAGAAATGATTCTACTTAAATAGTAGACAAGAGACAATGATCACTCATTAGATAGACAGAGTGGCTGAGGGGGTCACGTTGGGATAAGGTCATACCAGGGTCAGACAAGGAAAAGTATGGTATTCCAGAATGGATGGATATTGGTACGGAACCATTTACAGAAAGCAAGGAATTCCAAAACTTGAAAGCAAAACCAGTAAATCTTTGCATTTATCATTATTTGAAGGCCATATCAAAATAGCATTAATGGCATAATTTCTGACATGTATATAGCTATAGACTGAGTGGAGTGGGGCAAAACCAGTGTGGGCAAGGAGTACTGATCAGAGGAGTTTAGCTGTGCTGGCTCATTGTAAAATTACTTGCCAGTTGGATCATTAAGTGGCCCATGTGGTTGATAGTGTTGGTGACCCCCAATCCCAAGGCAGGCTGTAAGGAAAGCCAAGAAGATAAGGTGATTCATCTTTTAATTCTGGGGAAGGGCATACAAAGCTTAGTGTCTTTAACTTTCTGAAGGGTAAAAGTCTTGGTTGATTTATGTGATAACAATTGAGGGGTAATTCACTCAATGATAGCACAAACTATCATCAAGTGGTTGAGCTTTATTATATACTATCATCCTTGGTGGTGCATGAATATTGTAAAACATTGAACAGGAAACCCTAACACTTGGTGTTGTCTGGAATTTCTTTTTTGGGATTGGGATTGGAGGGGTTTGGCAAGCAATGAATTGTTAATCTCTGACTTGAATTGGTTTGGTGCTTCCTCAGGAACTTTCATGCACCCAAATTCCACTTCTGTAATTACTGCATTGATTGATTTTCAGGGCAGCCTGTCAGCCCCATCTAAATTTGGTAAATTTCAAATTTGGGCAGCACTTTCCCCTATTTTTAGGTTTGGGTAAATTGCCTTTTTGGGTTTCCTGATTTGGCAGTTTCCCCATCCTGCGGGAGTGGACGGTCCCACTGTGGGGGTGTGCTATCCCTCACCAGCTGGGTGGTGGGAGCAAGTGGTTGGGGGCTGGCTGGTTGGGCGTTTGGTTGGCCATGCAGTCTGCAGACAGCTGGCAACCTGGGTATAAAACCTGAATTTTAAAATATTTGAATTTTTAAATCCCTTTTCATCCAACTGTTGTTTTGTAGCATTTTCCCCAATCAGGGGGAACTGCTGCAATTTTTTGTCTTGAATTTTAATACCAAATGTGCACAAACTATTGTCTTGCAAAAGTTTGTTGTCAGGAATATTCCTGATAATGGTGGACACATGCAGGGATTTCTCTGTGGCAAGGACATGGCCAGTATTGATGAATTTGTTGAAGGTCTTGGAGGTGTACTTGGGATCCACCCCAAAAAGAGCTGTGGCTGCCTTGTAGTCACCATATTCTGCATAATCCTGAACAAGATGATGTGATTTATGTCAGAAATGCACTTCTGAGCGGGCTTTGTGGGTTCAGACAAGCCAGGATCCTGATTGGTGATAGGCTTGCAAGGAATGGGTACCTTGTTGTAGAAGGATGAAAATTTTTCTAACACCAGCTGTCACTCATCAGTTCTGTAGAACTCAGGCTCCTTATCCTCTTCCTGGTTGCCATCACTGATGTAAGGCTTGTGGCTAGTGTCAAGCACAGGGTTAACCTTCTCCATCATAACTGACATGACCAACTCTTGGTAGTACACAGCATCAAACACATACAAAGTAGGTTTGTCAAGGATTCTTTCTCTGACTACATGAATCTTATTGACAACCTTTGCAAAAATACTTCTTCAAACCAACACAACAACAAGAAATTTGGGGCCAGTTTGTATTTGGACAATGAGTTCAACAGGAATCAAACTCAGAACCCTAAAGAAGGACCCAGCGTTAATACAGAATTAACTGTTCAACTTATTTTGCCTTTATATGTGTATCCTATTCATTTGACTTTTTCTCTGGCTTTCAAATTGAATTTCAAAAATTTTATTAACAAACTAACAACGTCACTTACCTCTTGCAATTTGATTGGCTGCCGCTATCTACCTTGCCGCTCTGTAATCAAAAGAGCCTATATTTGATCAAAGCTCTGTACTTAGTTTTAAGCAATTATCTTGCCTATCTCCGCTTAATTATGTACAGCACAATGGCTTATCCTTGGATCCACTGCTTCAACCTTTTATCTATGCAAATTATTAAGCTTTACTTTCATCATTGTTTGGAAAAAGGTATTATTTTGATCACAAGCCCATGAGAATCCCTCTTATTCTCTAAAATACCACTTAAATGTCCCAGCCTTCATTTGGAGGGTATTTAAGTGAGCTATTCTCGTTATTTCTCTTTGTTTCAATAATAAAGATTTTATCCTACACCTGCTACTTCTTCATCTTCTGATAAACATATTTTTGAAGCCATGCAAGGAATTCTATTCCTATCCTGGTTTCTAGCTTCCTTCTTGCCAGTGGTATCTACCTTGGAAAACCCAACACCTACAACTGACTGGTACAATTCTTCTCCAGATGACGCCCATCAAAAGAAATCCCTTGCCCATGGATGGTTTAAATACCCTTCCGGCCACTGGGACGTAAATTCCAATATGGCCATTTTTTTACTCCACCTCCTACCAAACCTGCCCTGGTTAGACCTTACGCCTCCTTTTATCTCTTGACGTATGTGGTGGGTAATTATCTACTTGATTGTTTCAGTTCTATGTTTGGAAGATTTTCTTACCTGGGACACCTAGGACACCTTGCAATAGTCACAGTTCCTATCAGCTTGGTAATAGCAGGATTGAACTTAGGGGCTTTGGCCCACCAGATAGGGAACTTGTTCCCTGTCAAGTGGGTCCCTGACAAGGTTCTACCTCCTTGTTTCTAACTGTTTTGATAGTGGTGACCTTGGTGGGCTTCCAGGTCAGCTTGGGGACCCAAGGGTTGATGCTCTGCACCCTAGCAGCTTGTGCTCCTTGAACTAACTGTGTTAGTGCAGTGTCACTATTAAACTCTCCTCTCCCATCTCCTTCTTGAGTATGCACTTGGGTTGCACTAACACTGTTCTTTGACCCGCGGGGGCAACTGTGACTGCGGTGCACAACAGGTGCATTAATTCTCTATTGTTGTGTACCTTCCATTTTAAAATTTAATAAAAACCTAAATAAAACTTAATTAAGTTATACACTGGTTTTTAATCTTGCTTTTTATCTGAATATGGTTATTTAATTTATATTCTCACCCACCCAATATCCTGATTATAGATTTTTTATTTCTTAAATAGTTTTTTGGTTTTACCATGCCCATTTTAGAATACCTGAAATAATTTCCACCCATTTTCCCAGATTTTATGCCAAATTAAGCACCCAACACATATTTTTAAAATTTATGTTTTGGATTGTGTGTCTTATTTTAGATACCTTGGTATCATTCTTGATTACAATCCATTGCATATAACATTTGAGTGATTTTGTTTACATAGTGAGTTGCTATTGTGTTTTGATTTTGGGTTGAGTTTTGACTCACCTTGCTTGGGTGTATTTTGTCACTGATTAACATAGTAAATATATGTACACTGAAAGTCAACTCACATCATTTTGTTTGTGAATCAATGTATTTTGGATAGTATTTTGAATAGTTTTTCTTTGCGCATGAGCCCTTTGTTGCTGTGTTGACCCATTTTGCTCATTAACACCAAAAATCCCTGATAACAGAGTGTATATTTTAACCTGATAGTTTGAGTTTGCTTAAATCTGAAATCATTTTTTTTAAATCTGAAATCATTTTTTTTAAATCTGAAATCACTTTTTTTGTCACCATAGCTTTTAAAACTACTGTACAGTGTTGCAACTGAACCAATTATGGTTCAGTATTTGAAGGAGAAAGACAACTGTCCATAGGGCTGTGTCAGTCCAAAAAACAGCAATTATGGTATTTGCTGTAATTATCCTATCCTCTCTTCCCCAAATATGTCTTTTGGATTCTTCTACATTGGGGGAATCCAAAATTTCAAAAAAAAAGCCTCAGAAGCCTTTCTGTTTTCACAATAAGCTAGATTTGTATATATATAATAAAAAATAAATAATAAAATCTAATTTGAACTCTTATTTCTTTTAATTTTTAAAAATAGAAAAAAATATAGGGCTAATTTTATTTTAAAAAAATCTGGAAAAAAACTCTTCTGGGGTTATGTATAGAGACAATTCTGGGGAAAAAAGTACCCTAGACAAATTTCTGAAATTGTCTCCAGATTTGAGAAAAGTGGCTCCTTTTTAGAAAAGGAGCCACCAGACTACAAGGGGTGATATTAGTGCTGTGACCAAAATATGGTTTGGGCTTCAAATAACTTGTTGAAGGTGTTTGGCTGGAATTGGGTTTACTCTTTATTAGGAAGTAGTGTCCTGTATTTTGACATTCAAGCAGGAGGTACAATGTCTTTATATAGAGTATGGGGTAACTCATTGAGTGTCCCCTGCTTGTAAGATAAATGGTTGGGCAAGATATCAAACTCAGTTGTAATAATGTAGATTTCTTTTTATATCAAGTAAACATTTAAAAGGAAATACAAATATTGCTTTATATATCAAGTGGCTTGGATTGTAATAAAACAAAAATGACAGGGTGGGGTTAGAACTAAATGTTAACTACTGTTATAATCAACTTGTTTATATTTTATTGGTAAGATATTTTTAGAACCAATTTTGGATAAATTAGAGTTGTTAATTATCATACAAATTGATTCATAATACAATGATTTGCCATATAACTTAAACAGGCTTTAATGGAAATAATGTATTATAGCATACTTACCAAATATAAATATGCTGTAGTTCATCAAAATCTAGGCAAATTATCCAGCAGTAGGAATATATGTTCTCAATTGTATTGATTATAAAATTGGGGTTAAATTAGCATATATATCTGATGCAATAAAACATAGAGACCATTTATTACTCACATTAAATTATCTGGTTATCCAAAAGGTAAATTTTTATAATTTTCTAGATTATAAAAATTTATCATACTAAGAGCTTATTTATTCAGAGGGACTAAGTGAGTATTGATAGGGAAAATATATAATAATTTAAATAAATAAGATGGACATATCATGTTGCCTAGTAACCAAAGCCTAAAATATTGTGTGAATTTAATTAAAAATATATGGATACAATATTAGGCTCAACCATGGCCGTGTTCCTTTAAACACTGCCTTTGAACTAGAATAAAAATAGTTCCCTTTAAAATCTGGGCTTAACCAGCTCACAAAAATTTTTAAAATGGTTCAAGTCTACAAAAACTAAAAATTGTGCCCCTGCCAGGTTTGAACTGGCAACCTTCAGATTTTGAGACTGACGCGTTGCTGGTTTTTTTTTAAGAACCAAATTTTTATTGCAAAAATGGTTGAGGGGGATGGGGGACGTCTCAAGAACTTGCCCAGCAAAACAGCATGCCAATCAAGGTGCCAAGTTTAAGTCTTGGTGAGACTCTGTTCTCTATATAGGCTGGAGCCTTTTGCTAATCACTTTGTACCTGACATACTGACTGTTTGCTAATGTATAGTTCCAGGTTTGGAACTTTCTGGGGATGAGGCCCCCAAATTTGGTTATCCTTTCCAAGTGGCGCACAATCTCAATCTTCCACTGGTGTATCATGATGCCAACGTTGATTGGCTTGGATTCCAGTATCCAGGATTGCCTGGCTGTGTGGACTCTGTTGAGTGCGCAATAGTAGTAAAGTGCTTTCATGTGAGGGGGGCAGTATCCATTGTTTGAGCAAAGAAGAGATCTTTTCCTGGCTCTGTATTTTGGAGCCTTGGTCCCCTTAGTTCCCAATGGGCTTGCTTCTAAAATTCCACGCTTGATTGGCACAGGAAGTAACAATGATTGACCCCAGCAATTGGTTCAGGAACACCTTGCACTCTCTGTACCAGTACAATTCATTGCAGTGGGTTCCTGACTTGTAAGCCCAGTTCAGGATTTGCCATCTTACTGATTGCAATTTGATTGGCGTGAATTTACTTTTTAGCCTATCAGCTATCTCCTTTGGAGTCAGTATGATTTTGATTCCCTCCAGTGACAAGTTGCCCACAATTTGAGGGAACTGTGCATCTGGCGCTCGCTTAGTAACTTTATCAAAGTTGTGCCTAAAGACCTTAAGGCCTTTGCATGTTATGGGTTGAATCATGTTATCTATTTGAGCATGAAGTTTGTCTTTTCCTTCTTTTGTTTTTCTTTTGTTCATCATCTGGGCTCTGACGTATTTGTTGGCCAAGCAGTGCAGGTTGTTCTTTGGAGCCACTGTGACCTTCCATTCCCCAACTCTGAAGGTCCTCATGCTGCGTTGCCAGTATGGCTCCATTGTCCCTCTGCTTACCATTCCTTGATGATTAGCCAGGTAACTTTGAAGTGTCTGATTTTCTTTAGGGATTGGTCTGAGGCTATCCAGCCAGTTCATTGTCCTAGCTTTTGCTGGGCTCACTTTGTGAGTGTTCAGGCCTGACAGGAAAGATTTCCCCCAGAGGCGTCTTGCGTTGTACGCAACTGGTAAGAGCCTGATGCCTCCTTCCTTTTCCATGCATGTAACTAATTCAAGTCTGATAGGGGCTGTGGTAGCCTTTTTCCAGAGGAATGCTCTTGTGATAGACTCCACCTTCTTTTCAAAGGCTGCAGAGAAAGGTAATATGTGTGCTACGTACCATATTTTTGAGTATACAAACACATTCAGGGCCTGTGCTTTTGCTGCAAGATCCAATCTTTTGTATCTCCACTTTCCTATTCTGTCAACTAGGTCTGAAAGCAGCCCTTGTTCCATTGCATCCTGTACAATGTCACAAGATGTGAATAGGATGCCCAGGTGTCTAAATGGTAAGGTTGGGTCAATTGGTTTCATTCCCTCAGGAGGGGGAAATCAGGTAAGCTAATTCTTACAGTTCCGGTTTTATCAATATTAGTTTTAGCATTTGAACCTTTTTGATATAAGCCCATCAGATTTAGGAATGTGTCCACGTCTTCCTTGTTGGCCACTCCACAGACTGTATCATCTGCAAAGGCTTATGCCTTCAGGGGATCTTGACCCAGGTGAGCAATACCTTTGAGCTTAACTTGACATGCTACCAGTATTAGGTTTGCCGCAAAGTTGAACAGGAGTGGGGACATGGGGTTGCCCTGGCAGAGTCCTTGGCCTATAGCAAACTCTTTGATTTTGCCATTGTTGACAATGACTTCAGCTTTCAGGTCTTGGTACAATGTGGTGATCCACTTGCAGAATAGGGGGGATGCCCACTGCCTCCAGCACAAACTGTAGGTACTCCCAGGAAATCCAGTTGTAGGCTTTCTCCATGTCCAAGAAGAGCAGGTAACCATCTGTCACTCCCCTTCTCCCTTTTACAATGTTCTGGACTAACTCTATGTTATTCCATATATATCTGCATTATACAAAACCATGCTGGCATTGGTGGATGGTGGCTTCTGCCACTGGCATCAGTCTGTTTGATAGTATTTGGGTGAGCAGCTTGTAGTCCGCGTTTGAGAGGCTGATGGGCCTCCAGCTCTTCAGTTGTTGTGTGGCCCCCTTCTTTTTGAAGATTAATCATATCTTCACCTTGTTTCCACCAGGGAACTGGTGGCCTTCACTCAGGCACTAGTTGAAGAGTTGCGTCATTTCTGATGCCAGCGGTGCTTGAAGGAGCCTGTATACCTCCACCGGTAAGTTGTCAGGCCCTGGGGCCTTCCCTTTGGGGGCTTCCTTGAGGATAGCTCTGACTTCCTTTAGGGTGATTGTCCTTATCAAGTCCGCTTGTTCCTCAGTGCTGCACCTTGCCAGCAATATGGATGCTATTGCCCGGAGTTCTTCAGCTGCCGCCATGTCCACTTGAGCTGGGGTGTATAGAGAGGTATAGAATAGTTCCACTTCCTTCCTAATCTCCTCCTCCTCAGTTGCCATAGTTCCATTGTCTCGTTTCACCTCTGTCATAGCAGTGCAAGACCTTTGCCCCTTCAGGTGTTGGAGAGCCTTTTATGAAGATGTCCCCATGGAGCATTGGAATCTGTATGTAGCATTTGTGCGTGTACAAGCGTCCTCTTTCCTCTGTTCCTTCCTTATATTATTATGAGTTTTGTAGTACTCTTAAAACCACATCTTTTCTGAAATCTTGTGTCTATTATCTATAATTTCTTTCATTTCTTTTTCTAATCTTAATTTTTCTTTAAATATATTCTTTATCTTTTCTTTTTCATATTTTTTACTTTCTTTTTTAATTACCTATTTTATCTCATCCCATCTCTGGGCTGAATTCATGTGTGGGCAAAGATCCAATACCTTTATAAGTTGTGAGTATAATGGAGAGTTGGAGCCTTCACTCTGGGTCCCTAAGTGTAGTTGGCCTGATGCTCCACTCACAGGGCTGTGGTTTCTTCTTACAAATCACCACGTCCACCTGCATGTGGTTGCTTATTGGGGACACACTTGTGTTTGATCTTGATGTGGTCTCTGCCAGCAGCCCTATGACTAGGATGAAGTCCAGTCTGGAGCGGTTGACTAACTCATCACTCGGACCAAACTCCCATTGTGTGAGGGTGGCTGGGCCTTCTGCTTCATCATCAAGGGTCAAGACCAGTCCATTTTCAGTCATGAAGGAGAGCATTCTGGTGCTTCATGAGTGAATTTCGGTTCTGGTAGGGAAAGTGTTTCTGAATGGGTCCGTCTAGGTGTTGAAATCCCCTATCACTACTGTGTATTCAGGGAGGACAAGTGAGTCAAGGATGTCCCATTGCTTGTTGCTTGTTGGGTTTGGCGGAAGGTAGACACCCACTACCCTCAACTTGAGGTCTGTTCTGGTGTCTACCACGTCCACCACAAGGATGTGCTCATCTGAGAGCACCACTATTAGGGAAATATCAATGTGTGGGGAGAAGGACACGGCAGCCACATGTTTGCTCCAGAAGGACTTAAGTCCTATCTGTCTTGCATACAGGTGGTTCTTGGGGTCATAGTCTATGGTAGGGGAGATTGTGTTGTTGTTTAGTTGGCATTCAGTGTAATTTATTAGGTCCATATTAGTTTTCTTAAGGTGGTGGATCTTCTGTGCTCTGGTGTCCCAGTTGTACAAGCTCCTAGCGTTAATAGTACCTAGCCTCATTAATCCTGGCTGCCCAACCCACAGGTATGAGGTTTTTTTGGTGTCTTGGTGTCTTGGTAGGCTTTGGTTTCTGGGTGTTGTTGTTGGGGTGGCCAGTGGGCTTAAAATTGTGGGGGCTCCAGGTGCTCTCCCTTACTCCCTTGCCCTCCTTCTGGAATGATGCCATCTCTTCAGGCGTGAAGTCCTGTGAGGTGTTGTCTGGGAGGTTGAGTGGCTAGTGTGGGAGGTCATTGGGGTTGGTTTAGGCAACTCTGGATGGGTATCAAGATTGGGTTGCCTCTGGCCTTAGGCAGGCAACCCCTCTTCAGAACTTTGAGTGTCTGTTCAAAGGGTGCCAAGGGAGAGGGCGCGGTATGAGCCTGGATGGGTTTAGCATTACCTTGTGGGGGGCCTGTTCTGTATGTTTTGGCTGGGTCTGGCTCCCTTTGGGTCTAGGGGCTTTTTTATCATCCATCTTAACTGTAGCCTTGATCCATTTGTGTTGCACAGGATGCTCTTGTACCTTTGGGGCCGCCTTTTCCTCCATTAGCTCATCTTGGGGGCCATCAGGGTCCTGGAAGTTGTCCACTGTCCCTCTCTTGGTCTGAGCTGCTTCTTGGGCCCAGTCTCTCTTGTGTCTCTCCTTCAGTTGTCCTTGGAGAGCCTCCATGGCAAAGGAGTCCTTTGCTAAAGCCAGGAACCACCATACCGCTCTTGAGCAAAGGAACTCCCTTGCCATTCACTCTGGACACTCCATCTTCTGGGTTGTAATCCACACTTCTGAGATGTACACCCTTCTTGTGAAGGTATTGGCCAAAGCTGTGACCAGGACAGTAGCAGAATCTGCAGATCTGCCTCTTGTTCTTGGGTTTGACATATATCACTTGGTTACCTGCTTCTGGCAAGCATATGAATCTTGGGATCTTGATGTTCTTGCGTGTAATCAAGGGTGCTATCTCTACCAGGGTGTGGATGACTGTCAGGCGGAGACACTTGGCCATATTAGCCATCTCCTCCTGTATCTCAATCAACACCCCATAGTAGGAAAGGCCTGTGGTAATTGCTGCATGGGTCCACTCCCTTGGTTTGGTAGTGGGGACGTCCATAAAGATGACCCATTTGGCAGACTGGTTAGCGTACCTGGTGCTTTCCACTTTAAGGGGTATTCCTTCATGGGAGAATTCTGCACTCAGGGCTGCTTCTCTTTCACTATTGCTAGTGAAGCCCACGTCCACGTATCCATGTTCAGCCAACCACTTGTGTGCAAACTCCCTGTCAGGGAAGTGCTTGTCAAGGGTGGTGAAGATCATGGCAAAGCATTCATTCATACTGCCTTTAGACAGGTTGTTGAAGTGAATTCTCATGGCGTTGGGGAGTGTCAAGCGTGGTAAAAATCAGAAGGAATTGCCTTGAATTAGCATTTCCCTTAATCTATCTGTAAATGGGAGGAAGCCATCAGGGTTCAGGGTTTAGTCTAAGCCCTTCTTCACCCTCTCACTGTAGGACATGTCCTTTTGGGTCTTTGCATTCTTAAGTGGTTTGGCCTCTTCCAGGGAGATCTTGCAAACTATGTTATCCACCGCCTCCTCCATGGTATACCCTTGCTCAGTAAAGCTCAAGATGAGCTGGGGGTAATTTTTCTGCCTTTGAAGTTGCAAGCCAGATCAATGTCTATCTCCAGTTGCATCCAAAGCTTTGCTTCAAGGGCTCCAAACTCTGTCTTTGACCATGCCATGATCCCCTCTGGGCTCTTTGATGGGCGCATGTAGACGTGGAAGGTCTTGTACGTGGACTTGTTTGTGTGAAGCCAGTTGGCTACTGTAAACAAGTTCCATTTACATCCCACAAAGTAGGTTGCCTTGGCTGCATTGGCTCCCATTGTTGTCCATTGGGCTGCTTCCTCTGGGGATATCTTCACCTTGAAGAATTCACCAGCTGTGTAGGGGTCCAGGATTGCTGCCTTCCAGCAAGTGGCCAGCTTGGCAGGGATTCCTGCATTCAGCCATTTGACTGCTTCCTCTGGGTATAGGACCTCCTTGAGGATCATGGTGTCCCTGGGGGATATGTCATTGTCCATCCACTTGATCACCAATTCAGGAGTGAATCCTGCCTTGATCCAGTTGGCTGCTTTGGTGATGGAGAAAAGTCTCCCACCAGTTACCCCACTGTTCAAGGGAGATCGAGCAATCCCCCAGGTTGCTATGGATGTGTGCCGTGATGCCCAGTAACTTCCATTTATCTGCATCATTGATAATGAAGCCCTTGTTAAGCCAATACTTCATTTCCGCAGGGTTCCACCCCTAGGCTCTCCACTCAGCTGCTGGCTCAGGAGACCATGTGGTGAATGGGCCCCACTTTGCTATGATGTTGGGGTGCCATCCCACGACTCCCATTCTGCGGGCCAGTTTGGGGGAGCATTGGCAGTATGACCAGTCCCTTGCTTCCTGGGCACCAAACCCCGCCTTGATCCAGGGTTGTGCTTCCGCCAGGCTGAACATAAGGACTTCCCAACCCTTAGCGTTGCTGGGCGTAACTCCAGCTCTGGCCCACCCAATGGCCCAATCAATGTTTCAAAAGGTGCTAAAGTACTCTGATAGTCTTTCAGCTGCCATTGGGATGCTTTGGAGTTCCCCTGCCAGAGTAGCTGGGATGTATGCTTGGTAGAACTCCACTGCTTTGAATACGGTGAACCCACCAGTTCTCCAGAGCTTGACTTCAGCAAGGGGGATCTTGTTTTCTAGGGCATATTTGATTTCCACTGTGGGCATCTTGTTTTTGCGCCATTCCTCAGCCAGTTGGAGCTTCTTGACTCCACCTTGGCAGAAGAGCTGGGCCCATTCCAGGGTCATGTCTCCCCCCAGCCATTTCATGGCCAGGTGAAAGACCAGTGTGTTTCCATGCCATTGCAGTGGTAGGGTTGAACCCCAAGCCGTACCAACAAATGGTTTGACTTACAGTGAATCCCATGCTTGCCCAGGTATTTGCCTCTTCCTTGCTCACGTTATGCAGCTCAAGGAATTCCAAGTCCACTTGAGGAAAGGTGCTGTGGGGGTTGTCCTGCTTACGGTGGGGGCCTTGGCCTTCTCTTGGTGGGCTTGCAGATTGTCTACTGCCCTTGGATCTTTTTTTTCTGGCCCCAGTGGGGGGCCATCTACCCTATGACTTTATTCACTTCCTGAAAAATTGTCAGTTTCCATTGGATTGGGCTCAGGGCTGCCTGCTTCTGATTGGCTATTCCCAACTGATGTTCCCAAGTGAATTTTGGATTCCTCTTCCTTGTCAGGAGGAGGGTTTGGAGCTTCAGGTTTGGCAGCGGAGGGCTCCCCATTGTTGATATGAAAGTCCGCCTGTCCTGTATCAGGGGAGATGCCCTGATCCACCTCTACGCAGTGGGCTTGACCTGAGGCTTCAGTGGTTCTTGAGATAGCATGGTTGGCTTTAATAAAACCCTACTTTAAAATTCTTTTTTGTAAAATCAAAAATCTATCTCAAAAAACTGATTTTAATGAGAGAGAGAGAGAGACTGACGCGCTGCCGGCTGCGCCAAAGAGGCTTTTAGGCCCCTTTTTTTAAAGGACACCCTGTAAAATATAATTTTAATTAACAGTACTGAGATATTATACATCTTCTTATCTCAAATGATTTGTACAATATAAACAAAAGTAGTTTTTTTTAAAGTTACTTATTATTTTATTACTTAATTTACAAATTTCTCATAATATTAGGTAATTACAGAATATACAGTACTTTTCTGTCAGGAATCCACTCTACTGGAAACTTTCCCCCAAGTTAATGAAAAAGAGCTCACAAGTTAAACTTTAACAGAGTAGATCAAACTGGGATCCCTATCATCAACATATAGAGAGGTTTACTATTAGTCTGAATCACCCCAATAGGGGAGTGAAATAACTTAAGAGTTAATAGACACTGGTGTATCCCTACACATACCAGGGTGCATAAGGATGTACAATTGTAAAGAATTGGGAATTTTTAGCATACAGAGTATGATGACATGCCCAAATCTAAATCAAATTAAGCCCTCAGAGTTTTTGGTAGGGGTAGGCTCAGGAGAATCAAAATTTATGTTGGCTTGGCAGAATAAAAGGAACAAGTGTTAGGGATCCATTCTGTGGTAGGTTCCTGAGAACTTGCGGGCAGACGGCCCACAGGCCCAGAAGAAAGGGCCCACCACAGGATAGGGGCTAACTTTACAATGTATGATTGTGATTTCCTGAGGATGACCCAGGGTCTGCTGGTGGGTACCATATAATTGATTAATCCAGTGAGGGTGATGTACATGACTCCAAATATCTGGCTGGAGGTGGAATCACTAGTAGCAATAGATTCTTGCAGACAGTTGGGCTGCAGAGTCAAGGGAGGGGTCATTGGTACTAAATACATGGGCAGATAGCTATATTTGCCGCAAAATAGCAAAGTTTGCACAGTGATCCAAGTTCTTTCATGACCAATAAGCTCTGTTTCTCTGGTACATGCTTCTGGGCCGTAAATTAGGATCTTCTTTAAGGTAAGCTCTAAATAATCTTTAAAATGAACTGGGCTGTAGGGAGCTCCTGGAGGATGGAATAACTTGGGCAGTTGGTACAATTTTTCTTGAGCTTAGTGGGAAGCAAGGACAGGCCTGGGGAGATCAAATTAAAAATGTAAAGTTCTAAAAAGATGTAAGGTAAGACATGCGTGAACTAAAGGTTCATAACACTTTATTGTAAGAATGGTAATGAGCATCTTCCCATCATCTCCTGGGTATAAGTATGCTCAACAAAACTGTGAAAACTTTTGCAAATTCTTGTGGGCCAGGTGATAGCATTTACCTGGTTTTGAAATCCTTGATGGCATCCAAAATAGACAATTCTTTATTGGCTGGGCTAGGACAGAGAATCTTGATTTCATTCTTTGAGACATGGGATTTGTCATCATTTGGTGGCCCTTGTTCTTGGGGAAATTTCTGCAGTACTCCATTGGCAGTGACACAAGTTATTACAGGGATATTGCTTGGGTTGGTGCTCCTATTGGCTAGCTAAGAGGATTCTCCAGAGGGCAGGGTTTGATCATAGAATGTGCTACATTGATGGGTTTTAGAGGTTTCTCTGAAGTTGAATATATTTATGATTCAAGCCCAAAAAATGAAGACTGGCGTCTCAAAGGGTCCTGGGGTTCAAATATTTTAATTGGGGGGCTTCATTACTAATTGATAGCAGGAATTTGTCACTTATGACAAAAAGCAATAGACCCATACAAAGATGGCTGGCTTCATTCTGAAGGGGAGCATACAATTTTTGGCTACTAATGTGTTATTTAGAAAACATAGAATCTATTGTAAATTAAAGAAGATAAAGAAATATTATTGGAACACTTTGCTCCTAAGGGGGTAAATATCAGCTTAAATACTGATGGGAATTTGGGGAGAAATTGAAAGGTTTTGTCATGAATATTATTTCTTGCAAAAGGAATGGTGAATTCCATCTAGGGGAATCAAACCTAGAACCTTTCCCTGATGATTCTGCAGATCCTGTGGACCCCTGGGCCTGCTACCTGTATTTTTTACGGCTAGTTAATGAGCAAGCAGGAAAAAACAGCAACTTATAGCTGATTAATCAAGGAAATTTGACAGCTCATTGGGCTAAGAATTTGCAGAATGCAGAAGAGCGTCATATGATGGTGATTAATCCGGACCAATCTAGATTGTTGGATGCATTAAACCAATATACTGTCATTCCTGTCATAATTGACGGGCTGTCTGAAAGTGTAATTGCTGCTCAGCATGAAGGCTCAAATTTGGAAGTATACCAAGATGATTGACTTGAATTTTGGGCCACCCAATAATGTGATCCACAGCCACCCAGCAACCAGAAAGTTACTTCAGGGATTTTTAAACTCATGGGGCTAAAGTTGACCTGGCTTGATGATTCTGAAGGACCAATAATCCAGAATGACAGGAACATTAGCAGGAATGATGAAGCTATTAAGAAGTTATCAATAAACTGTCAGGTTAAGGTCATATTAGTAGAGGAATTGATGGGCTAGGAGGTACCTGATGGGCCCAGAACTCTCAGGATGGAAGAAACTGAGCAACTCAGCTATCAGGTGATGGCTTAAGCAGAACTTAGCATTTTGAATGATGTTTAAACTCTATGAAGTCTTGTTAAAATGGAATTGCCATTCTGAAATAAATAAGATTATGGGACCTTGGTTCTATAATTTTATTCCATATTTATCCTGGGTTATTTTCCACTTTACTACTTTTCCTGCCTATCAGATAGATATGAAAGCTCCCCCAACACTCAATCCTGACTGCTTACCCCCAGCCCTGGACCATCTCTTCCCATTACCAACTAATATGCAGGCATAGCCTACATCATCTTGGCTGGACTATTTGACACCATAGTTCCCTCCACTGGACCATGGGTCTTGGTAGGCTCCTCAGCATCTTATCTCATCAAGTTAGCACCCCTTCTATGGTGGGCCCTTTCCTCCTCCCAGCAAAGTAAGTTGGCAGCTAAGGCTAACAGTACTGTAGATTCAGAACCTAAAGGTAAAAATGCGGGATTGTCAAATTCTTTTGCATGAACTCACAAACTTACTGCAATATCTTTCATCTTTTTATATAAATAAGTAAGTTGTCCTGGGATGAAAACTACTCCATTAAGTTAGCAAGTTCACACAAAATTTTTTGACAATTCCTCATTTCTGCCTTTAGGTTCTGAATTTACAGTACCCCACCTAGGATTCAGTATCCTGGCAGGTTTACCCATAGATCCTGTACATTTATATGATGGTGCAACAAGTCTTTACAGGTTTGCTACAATCTGCAGCCTGTAAAGCTAAAAGAAGAGAAAATTTTATTAATGAGTAGGTTGGGTACTTCTTTGCTGGGTTTGACTGGTGAAAATGGCTGGCTTGGATGTAGATTATTCCTATGGCTTTATTGGTGCACTGATTATGATTGGATCTTTGGAGCACAATCTGATCTTTCTGTGTATGTTGTGCATTTGTTAATTCTATAATGACTAGTTTTTGATATGTGGTGTTGTTTTTGGGTCTTCTGGTAATTAAATGTAATTTAAGTTCATTAATTGAATCTAAAGTAGTTACAATTGGAGCTGCCTGGTATTTTAAAGTAGAATTTATATGATTTATCTTGGTTTTGGTCTTGCTCTGAGTTTTGCTCTTGGTTTTGAATTTTTTTTTTAAAATTTAAATGTGGATTGTTTAAATTTCAGTTAATTGAGTTATTTGATGAAATTAACAGCTTTATCACTGTATTTAAAACTGTGGTTTCAATCTCAGTTTGTGTGTGTTAATCCTGCTTATAAATTGAAGTCACATTTCCCATTAAATTATCTGTATTTCTGTGGAGGGAAGAAATGTGATTCCTTAAATTTTCAGAGCTGTTGAGCTAGACAAAAACCAAGTTTAAAGTGCACAAAAGATGAGCATAAAACAAATATTCATTTATTTACTTTTATTTTTAATTGAAATATTTTTTGTGTGTAACTTCCATGTGATATGAACTTGGGTTTGTGTCATAACTGTGCTTTTTTAAAAGAGTTACAAGTGGAAAAATAATTAGAAACTAGATAATATTCTTTATTGAGAGATAACTAATATATACTTGTTATGAATTGTGGATATCAGGAAAATGATTGTGCTGATTGCTTGGTTGGATGAGTAGGGGGTGACTTGATCCTGATAATTAGTCAAGCGCTAAATTGAGACATCCACCATATGAGATCATTGTTTGCTTATGTTGCTGTTTCTGGAAATTTGAGTTGACTTCTGCATTTGGCTAAATGTCACTGGGAAGTCAGATTCCAGGTCACAAACCCTCTGGTTGGAACCTGTAAAGGGGGTTGACCCTGTTGTTTTGACACCCCCTAGTTGAGAGTTGGCCTCCTCTAGTGGGAGGTCTGCTGGGATGTTGTCAGGAGCGCAGGCACCGTACTGTACCAACTGTTGCTTGGTTGCGGGGAGAACTGTCTCACGCTGTTCCTGGCAGGCCTTGTAGGGTCGCAGCTGGTCATGGTGTAAGACCTTATCCTGTTTGAGCCTTATAAGTCCTTGTATCAGGTAAGTGTTGTTTTTGTTTACCTTAAATATTATGGCAGAGCTTTTTTTGGGCTGTAGCTTGCTTTTGTCTGTGTTCATTACCCAGACCTTTCCCCAACTTTGTGTCTAGCTTGGATAGGAACAAATGTGTCTTGGAGATATCTTTTTTCTTCTCTAGTTGATTACTATTAACTTGTAGTGCTTGGGGTGCTGAACAAGGAGGAACTTTTTTTTGGTTATTTCCAACTTTGGTCTCATAAGGGCTTGGATGGTGTTTGGTGTGTACCATATACAAGCTTGAAGGGGCTCTTCTCAGTGGATCTGTTCATCTGCATGTAATACACAAGAAGTGCAGTTGCCAAATATTTGTGCAACTCCTCAGGTCTCCCAGTGGTGAGCTTGACAAGGGCCTGTACAAGGCTCCCATTCAGCCACTTAAATCTGCCATTGGTGTTAGGGCCCAGAATGGGACAGAGAAAACCCTATGTTGCATAGAGTCAGCACCTGCAATGGAGCAATTGCGCAACTGAACAATTGCAATGTAGATCACACAGATTAACCCAAAGGAAACTTTAATTCTAAGAGGAGAATCAAACCCTGGTCAATGCCAAGCCTGGGGACAATCAAAAACTGTCCCAAAGCCAGATAGAAAAGATTTTAATTGACTCACACCCTCTGAACCCCAGAATTGGGGACTTGGGTTACCAAATGGCCCAAAATTCCCCTGAAAGCTTCCCCAGGGCAAAAATAGTGAAAGGATCCATCTAACTGACAAATCAGGAGTCACCAATGGAACCCAGCTTGAGAATAATCTATTGACAACCAATAAGAAGTTGCCAGTAAGCCCAATTGCAGTTTCCCATCAGGATATAGCTGGGAACACTGGCATCTCCTTTCTTTGTTGACATTTTAAAATTAAACATCTTTATGCTCAGGATTTCTTATTTTCTTGCAAGATCTATCTACTTTTGCACCAATATAGCTATCCTGTTTGAATTTATTTGTAACTCTACTACACTTTACAACCTCATGCATTTGCTCCTCCTGGCCACCAAGAGTGATCATTTTCCCCTACATGCTGGAGATCCCTCCTAATCCTCCCTTACCAACTGTGCCTCCTGCCCAGGACTTTAGTAAGTTGGGTTTTGTCTATATCACAGTATTGGAGCTGGCCAACCAGGTTGTACTCCATACTGGGAATTGGCAATCCCTAGCTACTGCAGTCAACTATCTAACCAGGATTGCGCCTATTGTGTACTTGGCCTTCCAGGCCCAGCCTGCCTCCCCTGCGGGAGTCCAGCTGGATTCTGGTATTAGTCATGACAGTATGTCAACCATATCAAAACTAGTAACCCAGGGCCCCTATTCTTCTTTGATCATAGGGGCATCTTGTATGCTTTTGTTTTTGACCTCAGCTTACTACATAAGACAGTATATGACCAAGAAACCAGAAAAGAACAAAAGCCAAGAAGAAATTGTCACCAAGCTGTCCCAAGTCCAGACTGTGACCAGCTCCATCTCAAACAAGAATACTGCTGCTCCCTAACCTTTCCTGACCTGCCAAAAATGGACATGGCTGGCTTCAGAAAAGGAATGATCACAATAAACGCCTTATTCTGTGCCTACCCTGAGAGCTTCAGAGACAACGCTCAGAAGGTTATGATGGTGGTCGCCCAACTGAAGGATGACACCAGAGAAACTTTCTTGACCAGCCTAGAGGAAGATCCAGACCTCATAATCTCCTACAACCAATTACTGGAGAGAATGAATTCAGCAACCACCCCCGCTGGGGCCAAGATCCAAGCCTACATAGGGCTCATCTCCCTGACCCAAGGAAGAAACAACCTGGAGACCTACATACAATAATTCCTACAGCTGGCAGAGGCAGCCAAGATTCCCAACAACATATCAGGCCTGTATTTCAGAAACGGTTTGAACCCACATCATACCAGCCTAATGAGACACCACCAATGCAACCTCCCCAAAGACAAGCTCCTGGCTATTACCAGAGGCATGGACTTCAGCCAACCACAAGGATACCACACTGGCCAACCCCAGAATAACCAAACCCCTGGTACAAGTAGACCCCACTTGAACATGACCCCAAAGAGTACCAACACCACGTCAGAAATGGGTTATGTTTTTATTGCCACCAGAGTGGCCATTTATCCACGGATTGCACTAGCTGCTCCAACAGAAACCAAGGAGCCACCATCTAAGCAATAAACCACGCTTCCCAGTCTTATCCTATCATTGACACTACCTTATGCTATCATAATCATGAGGTGAACACTGTAGCTCTCCTAGACAGTGGGGCAACCCTCAACTACATGGAACATAGCCTAGCTAAGAAACTGGGTGTACCAATCCAAGAAAACTCCTGACTGGTAACCTTGGGTAACAAGACAACTGTGACAGATCCAGAAAATTCATGCTTGCTTTTTTCATTATCCTGGTCTGAATCTTTTACAGTTTGACAGGGAATCCTTTATATAAGCTTCAATGAGCTTTGATTTCAGGCAAGCAATCTTGGCGTTAAACTTGTTACCATCTGGTGATCACTTCCACGTTTTTTGCTTCCCATAGTCTTAGCTACAGACCATCTCTTTCATTCCATGGTAGTCTTATTTTAGTTAAAAGCCAAAAACACAAAGCATAGAAAGATTGAGGGGAAAGCAACCATTTTCACACATAAGTATCATTTTTATTAATTATTATCATGTTTCCATTATATACCAATTGGGGTGCATTTGGCTGAAAACCCCTCTGGTTCCAGAATCACACCTGGATTGCTATCACATGGTTTATGACATAACAGCGTCATCCAATCCAGATCTTTACCAAAAAGATCTTCACACTCTTAACCTATAAGAATGTGCTCTAATGCATTCCAGAACACCTGATTCTTTATGTGAAAATGTTTTGCTTTAGCTTGAAGCATTCTGGACTTCTGGCGCCAAAACCCTGTGGAATATACATATTCCTGATCCAAGCTATCTTTGTTACAACTGGGAACCAGCTGATCAAACCTGAATTCCTAGGCATCCTTGCCTTTATTTAGTTATCTTCACATTTAATGGTTTTTAGCCTTAAAACCCATTAAAACGCTTTGAAACTTGAACCAGGCGCCACCGCGGCACCCCAGCGCCTGAAAAAATTTGATAGTGGCGCCTCAGCGCTCCACAGATCCATTAGGTGGTGCGGCAGCTCTTTTAACCCAATGAAATTACCAACACAGCGCTTTTAAACTACAATTTGGGGGTTTACTTTTGACTAACCTTAACCAAACTTCTTGACACAGTCAAGGCAATCAAACAATATAATTAAATCCTCATTAATTATATTCCCAGCATATATTAATTAACCTTCTCAGTTAATTAAACCGTTTGAAGACAACAAGTCTTTACTTGACACATTCAAGTCCATTTCAGCCCTATGATTAAATCCTCATCAATCATATTCTAGGGATAATAATTAATTAACCTTCCCAGTTAATAAATTACGTTTGAGACACCTAGCCTCATAATTTGAACTGTTCAGATTATTCAGTACGGCCCTCAATTAGTACAGCCTAATTGATTCCTGGGAAATCCATTACTACGCTGGAAAGTCTCTCCAAGGCCAATCCTATTGTTTTGAATTTCAACCTATGAAATTCATCACAATTAAACCTCTTTGTGAAACCACAGCCCAATGTGACTGTAGTACAGTCACAACAACAGAACTATTTCCCAAATGCAAAGAGTTTGTCATCCTGAAGTTAAATGAGAGACTCCTACCTACCAGATTCCACGACATGGAGAAGCTTCCCAACCCTGTAGTGATAGGCTTTGAATGGTGGGTTGACCACCAATTGAACTTGGACTATAAGAACCATCAAGTGACTGTCACTCATGAGAGCTAAACCTTAGAGGTCCCCTTACTGAACCCCCCAGCAGACCCCTGAGTTAAACAACATCACCATGGAATCCTGAAAAGCTGAGATCCCAAAATTTTTGAAGCCTTGGGAGTCCATCTTCTTAGAAGAAGAAGCCACCGCCTTGCCTAAACACAGTCAGTTTGATCATGCCATTGACCTCCTCCCTGGAACCCAACCTAATCATGGGCCTGTCTATAGTTGTAACATGAAGGAACAAGCCATCTTAAGAGAGTACTTGGAAAAGATGTTGAAGAAGGGGTATATACATGTCTCCCAATATCTTGTTTGTCCCCTTTAGTGTTTGTTAAAAAGAAGGGCAGCAACCTATGTCCTTATGTCAATTACCAGGACCTAAACAGCATTGCAGTGAAAAACAGATACCCCATACCCAAAGCTGAAGACCTCTCAGACCAGTTTCCAGGAGCCAACATCTTCTCAAAGGTTGATTTGAGAGATGACTTTAACCAGATCCAGATCAGGCCTGGCAACAAATGGAAGACTACCTTCAAGACTATACAAGGTCTCTTTGAATACTTGGTTATGCTGTTTGGGTTGTGCAATGCGCCCAGCACCTTTCAAACTATGGTGGAAGTGGTCTTGAGAGGACTCAAGGATCAGTGTTGTGTAGCCTACTTAGATGACATCCTCATTTACAGTTGCACCCCTGAGGAACACGTTGAACACCTTCAAGCTGTCCTACAATGCTTCAAGGAACACAGACTCTTTGTTAAACTCCAGAAATGTGATTCTTCCAAGAAGAAGTAGTGTTCCTGGGGTACAATGTACTGAAAGGAGGCTTTGCAATGACACCCAATAAAATAGAGGCTGTGACGTCATGGCCTGAACCTAAGAACTGCAAGGAGGTCAGAAGTTTCCTGGGCCTGGCAAACTTCTGCCGGGAATTTTTCCAAAACGTTTCTTCAATCTGCTTGCCCTTGACCCGCCTTACCTCTGAACAACACCCCATTGTGTGGTATGACACCGCCAGATCCACCTTTGAGCCTCTAAAGAACGCCTTTTTTCCCACCCCTGTCTTGGCAATGCCAGTTTACAATAAGCCCTTCATTATGGAAACAGACGCCTCTGACTTTGCATTAGGGGGTGTTGCTTCAGGAGGGGCATGATAGTAAGCTGCACCTGTCAGGATTCAGAATCCTGACAACATTTAATATTAATTTACTTGATTTTATCATGTTTGAACTCGATTTTAAATAGGTTTTTATATTAATTTAATTCAATTGTGCCATTTCCAAGTGCTTTTGCAGTCCAAATACCTTTCAAACTATCTGTCTTCTTGCGCATAATTGCTGATCCTCAAAAAATCATATCTGCAGCTAGAGAACCAATCTCAACGTTTAAAGGCATTTCTGAAAGCTGAGATCAAGAGGAATCTATTGGTGCCATTATTGAACCACTGTTACATGTTCCAATATACCTTCAAAATACTATATCCCTCTTGTAGCATACTTGATCCTCTCATTCAAGAATTGATGAGTATAAATTACCTTTACCTTTCTCTTAACCCTTATCCATCATTCTCCTTATGGTGCTTCAATAAATCTTATGGTTCTTCACTCCTGTCCTTGTCTTTTGAATTGTCTTGTCTCTTTCTGGATCTTCTTGGATGAATTATAAGATAATTGGAGTAGTCAATGGTTTAAAGTTCTGGTGGCTCATGGAATATTATTTCCATACTTCATTCCTGACAGCACCCCGTAGCTTACTACTCAAGGAAGTTCACTCCACCTGAGTTAAACTACCCCATCTACAATAAAGAGATGCTTGCCATCATCTAGTCCTTGAAACATTGGAGAAGATACTTGTGTGACACCAACCACCCAGTGAGAATCATGACCAATCACAATAACCTGACATACTTCTTCAAACTGCGGCAACTGAATCAGCAAAAAGCTAGATGGGCCCTATTCCTAGCAGATTACAACTTATCAATCATCTACAAGCCTGGCAAGATCAAAATTGTACCTGATGCCCTAAGCCAAAGAGCCAACCTTTTCTCTAGCCCCAAAGAGATTGAAGAATTCAATACTAAATCCTTGCTGTCCCCAAACATGATTGAGCCAATGCTCCTATTCCTGGGACTAGCCAGTAGAAGAGAAGAGATTCAACTAGCTCATACTGTAGACCAGCACTGCATCTCCATCATGGAAGACTTAAAGAAAGATATCAACAGTTGATACTACCAAACTGATTACTCCCTACATGGAAACACCCTGCAGCTACACGGACGCATCTATGTACCAGAGGGTCCACTGCGCTTAGAGATACTGAAAGATTATAACAACTCTACTATTTCAGGACACCCTGGGCGTACAAAGACACTAAAAGGAGTCCAGAGAACCTACACATGGCCCAGAATGAAGCCAGAGATTGAAGGATACCTCAGTGGTTGCGAGACATGTGGACATACCAAGCCTAAGTGAGGAAAGCCAGAAGAATTACTACAGCCTCTTCAGATTGCAGAAGGCCCTTGGAAGTCAGTTTTCATGGACTATATCATGGAGCTACCCAATTCCAAAGGATTCAACACCATCCTTGTAATTGTCAATTGTTTCACCAAGATGGCTCACTTCATTCCAACAACAACCAAAGTAACAGCAAAGGAAACTGCCACTCTATTCCGGAGCTGAGTATCAATGAACCACAGACTCCCACAAGAAGTGGTCTCAGACAGAGGCCCACAATTCATCTTCAAGTTTTGGGCCCAAATCCTAGAGCACTTGGGAATAAAAAAGATCATTGTCTACTGCATATCACCCCCAGAGCACTGGACAGATCAAGAGAGTAAACCAGGTCCTCAAACAGTACTTACAATGCTACATTAACTTGGAACAGAACAATTGGGTAACCCACCTACCAATGGCTCAGTTTGAGTACAACAACCAAGACCACAGCTCCACTGGTATTTCCCCTTTCAAAGCCAACTACGGATTCAACCCCACATGGAATGCCCCCCACAGAGGAAGCCAACAACCCAGAAGGACAAGACTGGGTCAGCAACATCCACACGTGCCAAAAAGAATGTGTCCAGAACCTGAGAAGAGCTGTACAAGTATACAAGGACTTTGCTGATAAGAAACAAAGCCCTGGTACCCCAATTGAAGTAGGAGACCTTGTGTACCTCAGCGCAAAGAACATCAAGACCATCTCCCCTTGCGCTAGCTTAAGCCCTCAACAAACAGGACCTTACAAGGTCTTACAACGCATTGGTACTGTAGCCTACCAACTAGAACTGCCCCTGGATGGAAGATTCACAACATATTCCACTGCTCCCTGTTATCAAAGAAGAAGGGACCTTCTCTCCTGCACCAGATAGTGAGAATGGCTCCTCCATCCATCAAAGTAGGAAGCTTCACTGAACACAAGGTTGAAGCCATCCTGGGACACAAATTCTGATACCAGAAACCCCATTTCCTGATCAAATAGAAAGGGTACCCCAACAAAGAGAATACTTGGGAACCAGAATCCAACCTTGATAACGCCACTATCCTGCTGAAGGAATATAAGTCTTGGGATAAAGAGTTGTGCTCTACAAGCTTGACTATGATAGGGGATGATGTCAGGGCCCAGAATGGGCCAGAAAAAACCCTATGTTGCATAGAGTCAGCACCTGCAATGGAGCAATTGCGCAACTGAACAATTGCAATGTAGATCACACAGATTAACCCAAAGGAAACTTTAATTCTAAGAGGAGAATCAAACCCTGGTCAATGCCAAGCCTGGGGACAATCAAAAACTGTCCCAAAGCCAGATAGAAAAGATTTTAATTGACTCACACCCTCTGAACCCCAGAATTGGGGACTTGGGTTACCAAATGGCCCAAAATTCCCCTGAAAGCTTCCCCAGGGCAAAAATAGTGAAAGGATCCATCTAACTGACAAATCAGGAGTCACCAATGGAACCCAGCTTGAGAATAATCTATTGACAACCAATAAGAAGTTGCCAGTAAGCCCAATTGCAGTTTCCCATCAGGATATAGCTGGGAACACTGGCATCTCCTTTCTTTGTTGACATTTTAAAATTAAACATCTTTATGCTCAGGATTTCTTATTTTCTTGCAAGATCTATCTACTTTTGCACCAATATAGCTATCCTGTTTGAATTTATTTGTAACTCTACTACACTTTACAACCTCATGCATTTGCTCCTCCTGGCCACCAAGAGTGATCATTTTCCCCTACATGCTGGAGATCCCTCCTAATCCTCCCTTACCAACTGTGCCTCCTGCCCAGGACTTTAGTAAGTTGGGTTTTGTCTATATCACAGTATTGGGGCTGGCTAACCAGGTTATACTCCATACTGGGAATTGGAAATTTCTAGCTACTGCAGTCAACTATCTGGCCAGGATTACACCTATTGTGTACTTGGCCTTCCAGGCCCAGTCTGCCTCCCCTGCGGGAGTCCAGCTGGTTTCTGGTATAGGCCATGAAAATTGGTCTGAGGGTGGTATGGTGTATTCACTGTGTGTTTGACCCCATTCTTGGTGAGGTAAACATTGGTATTCTCCAAGCTCAACTCTTTGCCTCTGTCAGTGATCAGCAGTTCTGGCTTTCCAAACTTACTGATGATTTCTCTGCCAATAAATTGGCATACATCATTGCCAGTGTGTGCCTTAAAAGCTTGGAACACTGGCCAGCAGGTGGAAAAATTGATGGCAGTAATGATGTATTTCTTGTTGTTATGTTTCCCTGGCTTGGGGTCTACAATGTCAAGGGACCAAACTTTAAAGGATAATTGAGTTTGGATTGGCAATAATGACTTTGGGGGAGTGTCACTTTTTGAAAATTTCTTGCATACTTTGCATTGTTCAAGGACTTCCTGAACGTTTCTATACAGAGTCAGCTACCAGGCCTTGTGTTTCAAGAACTTGTAGAGGTTTTGACTTTTTGTATACCCTAGGTCTTGGTGGTAGCGCAAAATGGTGTTGACTCTCTGGTGTGTGGGGACGTATGAAATAGTTACCCCATCTGTCATTTTGTGGTGCAATGTTCTATAGACATCTGTGAACGAGTGTTTGTTCTTGAAAATCATATCTCTGGTGATATCTGTGATGTCCAGAGGAAAAGCTTCATCTTTTGTTCAAAGCACCAGGAGGGGCCAGTCTGGGTCAAGGCCATTTTTGCCTCCAGATGCCCTCACGTATAGGCGCAAGAGGACATCTGCCATGACCAGCTCTGGTCCAGGTTATATTAGATGTTCATGTTAAATTTCTCTAGGAACACCATCCATCAAGCTTAATGTCTGGAAAAGTTGGCTTGTCTTTAAATATATGAGGGCTTATGGTCAGTTAGGGCAGTGAATGCTTCTTGTTGCTCTAGGTAACAACACCACTTGACTAGACAATGAACAATCACCAGCAGCTCCTTGTTGTGGATTGGGTACCAGCACTTTCTATCTGTAAGCTTAAACAACTCACAAGCTACTGGCAGGTAGTTGCCTGTGTCTGTTTTTATGTGTATTACACCCCCAATAGAGGTGTCTGAGGCGTCTGTCTCCATTTGGTAGTCACCATCCCTTCTTGGTTATTGCAGGATGGGAGCAGACATCAGTTTGTTTTTCAAGCAACAAAAACAAAGGCCTTGTTGGGGGGTCCATATAAATTTTGATTTGGCGCCTGTGATGGTAAATAGTGGCGCAGTTAAGACTCCACAGTTTGGAATGAAGCTTCAGACATAGGCTATCATCCCAAGGAAGGTGCAAAGCTCACTCTTGTCCTTGGAAGGCAGCATTTTAAATATGACTTATATTTTCTGGGAATCAGGCTTGATGCCCTCTTTTGACACCACATGCCCAAGAAAGGGGAGCTGTTCTTGTTAGAATTGACATTTGGAGTGCTTCACAAGTAATTTGTGTTGTACCAGGGTCACAAATACTTCCTCTAAGTCCTTGTGATGTTGTTTCACCAAGGGACTATACACAATTATATCATCCAGATACACTAGCACGTATTTGCCAATATGGGGTGCAAAAACCTCATTAATAAAGGTAACAAAGGTTGAAGGTACATTCATGATTCCAAAGTTAAGTACAACACACTTGTATGAGATGTACTTGATCATGAAGGCGGTCTTGGGGATGTCTTCTTCCTTGTTACAAATTTGGCTATATCCAACTGTTGTATTGATCTTTGAGAAGACAGTTGCTCTTCCCAAGGCGTCAAAAAGATCATTGATAAGTGGGAGAGGGTATCAATTCTTAATGGTGACTTTGTTAAACAATTGGTAGCCAGTAACTAGCCTGAAAAATCCATCCTTCTTTGCCACAAAAAACACAGAGGCCCCAAAGGGTGATTGGGAAGGTCAGATGAGCCATTTCTCCAAAGCCTACTTAAGATAAGCACAGAGTATGTCATCCTTGTTGGGGGTGAGTTGGTATACAAGTTGTTCCTTGGGTACTGCTCCCTTGAGTTGTATTGAGTATTTTATGATTTTATCAAGAGATAGCCCTGGAAGTGCCTCTTCAAAAATCTCTGGATGTTGTGCTACAATTTCCCAATCCTGGGAGGTAGCAGTGTCTTAGTGGTCCTTGAAGTTTATGACATCTTGCTGACAGGAGTCCCAATCAATTGCCTTGAGGTTGTCTTTTTCCTCTTGGGTCTCTATAATGAGTACAAAGACATGGTCCCAAAGAAGTTGGTCAAATGTGTCAGGGTAAATTTGATGATTGAATCCTTCTCTTTTGATAGTTAATAATGAGGTGGCCCAGTCCACGTGAAGGTTGTTTTTCCTCAACCAGTCCAGGCCAAGTACCACATCAAATATTGGAAAATCAATGTCAGGTCCTTGGATGGTTGAGTGGAGGTTCTCCAGTGTGATGGAAAAGGGGGGAGTTTCCTGGGTCTCAGCAATGTGATGTTCATCAGCTAAAACCATGTTATTAATCCGCAAAAAATTAGTAGCTAGCCTGAACTTGTTCACAAAGTTGCTATTGTCAAGGGTAAAATATGCACCTGAGTCCATGAGAGATGAACTTGTGTAATTTTGAAAGCAGAAAGGATAAGATATCAGTTTATTGGGATGTATGGTAATGGTGTAGAGTACTGGATCTCCTGAGGGAACCTGGATCATAGGGCACTGATCCATGTCCTCTGGGCAATATTTATTGTTTGAAAAGGCAGAAGTTTGGTGGGGAGAGCATGGCTTGCTTAATTCTCTCCCTGGGCCTTTCCCTTGTCCTGGTTATCCTGAGTGCTGATAACTCTGAAGTTGATGCAATTGGACTGGTCATTGTTCCTGTTGCTATGGCTATTGGAGATCAAAGGCTTGTTGGTTGTGTGGTTACCATTGTTAGGCAGAGGGTAGTTGGAGCGTCCTGAGGAGTGGGAGTGTTGTGTTCTGAGGCGCAGTATAGACACAAAAAGGGAAATCCTAACCTTAGGATTGGATTTGTACTAAGTCTTGGTTAGAATGGCAGGGAAGGCTAGCAATTACCTTGTGGCCCTGAATGAATAATCTCTACTAGTGTGGCTAGATAGAGGCGCCAAAGTACTTGGAGACACAAAGACAAAAATGTGAATAGAACTTAATTTTTATTGGTGAAAGTGAAATGGAATCTATACTGTGTAGCTTTACCACAAAACAGTACATTTACGGTAGGATCACTTGCCAAAAGCATGAGTGGGGTGAGTGAGAGCAAAGTATCAGGAAATCAAACAATTGTATTTCCCAGTTCAGATACAAACTCATTCCAAGGGGCAAAAGCAAAAGAGAGAGATTTGTCCTCAAAATAACCCATTGAAGGTGAAATTAAAAAATGGTGAATGGCAGCATTCACAACATTGCCCCCCTCTATATTAGCCTTAGGGGGTATTAATTGCAGAGGAACTTGGCATGCACTTGGGCAAACAGACAACTACTAGAGAGGAGTTTCACAGTGTACTCTGACCCTTGTTTGAAGGTCACTTCTAGAGGCCCAACCCACAACATATCTAGCTTGTGAGCCTGTCCTCCTACTCTATGCTGATAATAGAGAACATGGTCCCTAACATTGAACTCAGGTAAAGGGGAATGGCCAGCATTGTCAGGAGAAAGCTCAAGCATCTTGGTCTTGTATGCAGAAGTGTAGGAAGTGGCCTGTATATCAATTTGCGGTTGACTAGATCCTTGATGTGGTTGTCAGGATTCATGGCCTTATCAGAGGAGAGCAGGGGGCCCCAGCAGTAAAAGAGTGGTGGACTCACACCCATACAGCACAGCAAAGGGGGAATACCCAGTGATACAATGTTTGCTAAGGCAATAAGCAAAGAGAGCAGCAGGTAAGTATAGATCCCAGTTTTCAGCATCAGAGTAAGTTAGTTTCTTCATGATGGAAACCAGGGTCGATTTGCACGCTCAACTGCCCCATTGGTAGAAGGGTTATGGGAGGCAGAGAAAAACTGGTGAAATCCCAAGGCCTCAACAACAGAGGTCACCAACTTGGCATTAAAGTTAGTCCCATTATCAGACAACAACACTTGAAGGCAGCCATGGTGGTAGAATACATCTTGTAACAGAAAGCAGAAGTTGTCTTGGCAGTGATGTCCTTAGTAGGGCAAGCTTCTACCCACTTGCTGAAATGATCAACAGCAATTAGGATAGATTTTCAACCAGAGAAGGAACAGGGGAGAGGCCCTACAGCGTCAATGATGACCATGTGAAATGCGTGTTGAGGGGGGACTAGCCTGAACTTGTGTGAGGCAGCTTGAGGTTATTGGAGTTGGCAATCATGGCAACTAGCAATAACATCTGGGATCATCAAGCAAAGATTTTCCCAGAAGTAATTCTTCTGGAGCCAGGCATGGGTCTTGGCAACGCCGCCGTGTCCTGTCTCTTTATGAGCTTGAAGCACCTACAAAAGGCAAAGACTAGGCCTTACATAAGGCAAGTAGTGGTTGTGTACTTTCTTGAAAAGCTGATTATCATGAATGAGGGTGTCTTCAGATAACTTAGAAAGGGAAAATCAAACTTCTTCTGTCTTGTTCTCCCATGACAAAGGATATCCAATTAGTTCATACAACCTGTCAGCCTCAGCAGGGTGTAGGGCGAGGATGGGCATTCTGGACAATCTATCAGCGTTCTGATGTTGAATCCTGGGACGGTGTAGTAATGTGAAGTTGTAGCCTTGCAGGCAGAGAGCCCATCTAGCTAGTTGTCCTTCCGGTTCCTTAGGCTGTTGTAACCACTTAAGCAAAGCATGATTAGTAACCAAAGTGAAAGGGGTGCCATACACATAATGGCATAACTGTTTGACAGCATGAAACACAGTAAGGCACTCTTTCTCTGTGACACTGTAATTCTTCTCATGCTTGTTGAGAGCATGAGAAGTATAAGCTACAGGATGATCCACACCCTCATCATCTAGTTGAGCCAAAATGGCTCCAATGGCTAGGTCACTAGTATCAGTATAAAGGAGGAATTCCTTATTGTAGTCAGGATACACTAAAATGGGAGCCTCTTTGAGTTTTTTTAAGGGTCTCAAAGGCTTGTTGCTGACTAGCAGTCCATTTGAAAGGGACATTACGTAACAGCTGGACCAAAGGTTTGCTAGTATTGGCAAAGTCAGGGATGAACTTTCTGTAGTTCCCATCATGTCCAGAAAGACTTTTACTTCTTGCAGATTGGTGGATGGAAGCATTTTGTCAATGGCCTCAACTTTCTTGGTCATTGGGCAAATCCCTGTCTGGGTTACTTTGTGGCCCAAGAATTCAAGGTGTTCCTTGAAGAAAGAACACTTAGATGGTTTTAGTTTAAGGCCAGCCTCTTAAATCTTTATGAACACTTCTTTGAGGTGAGCCAGGTGATCTGTAAAGATAGCACTGAATACTGTAATATCATCTAGGTACACTAAGACACATGAAAGCTTCAAGTCACAAAGATGGAGTCCATGGCTTGTTTAAAGGTAGCCAGGGCATTGCAGAGTCCTTGCAGCATATATGTAGGCTCAAAAAGTTCTTCAGAGGTGATAAGTGCGGCCTTCTGTCTATTCTTGGGAAAGAGATCAACTTTTTCAGTACCCAGATGCTAGGTCCATAGCAGAGAAGAACTTAGAGCCTCTAAGGCAACAGAGAGCATCATCAATATACAACAAGGGGTAGGAATTCTTTTTGGTTAAGGAGCTTAATTTTCAATAGTTCATCACAATGCAATGACCTCCATCCTTCTTCAGTATGAGCAAAGAGGAGGCCCATGTACTTTGGGAAGGAGCCAGTAGCCCAGCGTCTAACAGTTGTTTGAGCTCTTTAGATACCTGAGCGTCCTCCACACAACTGCAGCAATATTGTTTAGCAAGGAAGGGGGGAGAATTTCCAGTATCAATCTGGTGGATAACGCCTTTGAATAGACCATAATAAGTGCTGTCTTTAGCAAAGATTTCTGAAAATTGGTCTAGCAAATAAGTAGCTCCTTCTGTTGGACCAAGGGTAGTTGCAGGAAATCTTGCACAGTAAACAAGGATAGGACTTGGGGCTTGTCCTCAGGTAAATTAAAGTCCTGGAATGTATCAAAGGGATGTAGTGATAGGACATCACAAGCATTCAGTAATTTACCATAGCCAACAACCTGGCCTCTAGACACTTTTTATGGAGAGAGCATTCAAGTTGGCTATCAGTAATTGAACAGGGTCTTTATGAGAGACATTCAAGATTCCTGGGCAGAGGTGAGGTTTGTTGCAGCCTAGCAAGGGGGGAGAGTACAACTCCAGGAACGTGCACTCAGGTAACTCATATGATATTTGAGAGTCTAAAATAGTTTGGGACCCCAAGGGAATGGCCACAGCAGAGGTGGCCAAGAGAGGGATTTCTTCAGACGCAGGGCAAGTCATAAGAGGGCACTTCATGTTGGATGAGTGGGTACAGTATTTTAGAGTGAATACATCAGTGGGATATTCTAAGGCACACATCTTGAGGCACTTTCCAGGAACTTTGACAGGCTCCTCAAGATTAAAGGGACTTCATATCCTAAGATAGAGAGATATCCATCCTTTAATTTGATGATCCCATTGTATTCCCTAAGGAACTGAGTACCAACTAGGAGATTCCAACTCTCATTCTCCAAGACTACGGCAGGTGCGGCTAAGAGTAGCTTGCCAAACTGCATGGGAAGAGCAGAATAGGCCCCTACAGTGCAAGTCATGGATATCCCAGCTGTACCATACAACTGGTGATAGTTAAGGTTGGGGGAAAGTTTGAGCTTCTTGACAAGCTTTTAGGAGACAACATTAACAGGAGATCCAGTGTCCAAGACAGTGGTAGGACACGCCATTTAAAAAACAATATCTCAATTCACGCTATCACAAAATACTCTATCCCAAATTTTTGCTATCTTGAATTCATAGTAAAAACACCATTTTGATTTACGGCTTTGCAACTAAGAAAAATCAGTTTTAAAAATTTAGTTTTTTTGAACTCCAAAAAACTAGGAAAAAGCCAAAAAATAAAAAGTAAAAATTATTTTTAGGATTAAAAAAGCCTCATAATGTTAAATATGCAATAAAAAATGGGGTCAGTTAGTAGCAACAAGGCTGCGTAAAGCCCAAAAGTAAAAACAAAAACAAAAAAAACCAACCATTTTCATCTATTATAACTGTGATCTATACTTTAAAATAAGCAGATATTTGTACCAAATACTAAATAAAATTAAAAGAATGATAAAACTAAAATAGAAATAGTATAAGAATTGGAAGAGTTTATTGCAAAAAGACTCATACATTAGTTGAAAGAGCAACAGAGATAGCTTGGAAATGCTCAATCTTTCTATCCTTAGGATAGTATGCAAGAACAACCTTGCTGATCTATGTGTACTTTTTAACTGTCTTAGTCTTCTTAGGCGGGAGTCACCCTTAGTCTTCATGCTGGTCTTGAAGAGGCAGGCAGAGATGGCCTTCTGGGTTTTGAGATGCACCATTATCTTGTTGAATTTGGGCTTCTGAACCCTTACCCTTGTAGCAAACTGGCTATGCAACCCTTCAAGGGAAGAGGTGGTCTTGATGAGGCTGTCTTTGACCTGCTTGAAGCAGTTCCAGGTGATTGAGTCACCGCCCTTTCTGATGTGGCGTGCTCCTTGAAAGATACCAACCCATTGAGTTTTAAAATACTTAATAAAGGGCGCAAAGGCTGCCTGGTTGGCTATGATATATGGATGACGGAAGAGGGAGTCTTAGAAGGTATTTGTCTCCTCCTTTCTAACCAGAGCAAGGGCATCAAAGCAATTGAAGACATCCTTGGCTTCTTTGGTGCCTTCAGAGTTGACCAGCTCATGGAGGTCAGAGCACTTTTGGAGGCAGCAGCAGAGTGCCTGCCAGAAGTGGAAGTAGCATCCCTGAGGGGAGCTCTTGAAGACTTTTATGAAGTCATTTACCTGAACCTGTTTGAAATCCACTACCAGATATTTGTGGTAGGGAAGACTTTCTGCCTGTTTCTTGGTTGGGATGACTTCCTCTTCCTGTGACTGGGCCTTATTCTTGTGCCCTCTAGTTTCCTTTGGCTCCTCTTTGATGGTTGGGAGGATCTCATCTAACTTGGCCTTCAAAATTGAAAGAGCACAGACATAAGTTTCCTGATTATTATTTGGGAGGAAAAATAATATCAGGGAAAGAACTAGATTTCCAACCTGCCATGGATGTTCTAAAGCTGGCTAAATAGCTTTGGGTAGGTGGAGAAAGTTCTATCTGCAAGCAAGGTCTTGAAGTTGAGAAGGTTGCAAAGATCCTGGGAGGTAGAAAAGCAAATAATTTGCTCATGTGTATTCTGGCCTCCATTGTGGAGGAGGAATCTCTCTTCATGGCGTTAAAGTTTCTGCTCCTTGGTTAGGATCAACTGGTCAATTGACGTAGCACTGACACCTTCAGTGCTCAGAGCATACCTCTTATTAGTGAGTTATCTCTGAAATTTAGTGGCACCATCAACAGTATTAAGTTGGGTGCCGTTTAAATTGAGGAGGGCATCATTGACCACCTTAGTGGCAGCTTGGTCTTTAGTGGTTGGGATGACCTGGCAAAGAAACCAGCAGATCAGTTGATACAAGGGGTCAAAGGGCTTGGCGCAGTCATGGTGTGATGGTCCACATGTTTGGTGGTTTGCAGGAGGGGCTAATGTTGGCCAAGTAAAAGTTTGGTTGTTTGTTGTAGGTAGAAGCCTAGTAGGGAATGATGGCTACTAGAGAAGATAAGGCCCAGCTAGTAGGTGTAAAGACTACTAGAGGCAGATGGTGTCCCCACCTGGCAGGAGATATTGGCTGCTGTGGGCTAGAGGTCCTCACCCATCAGGGAACTGTGGCTGCTAGTGGTGAGGAATGATATAGCTAAGCAGGGAACTTTAGCTACTTGAGGTGGGGAGTGATTCAGCCTGATGAATAGCATGTGCTACTCAGGCTGGAAGATGTTTAGACCCTGGCAGGTAACGCAGGCTGCCAGGATAGAAGAGTGTGCCAGAATGGTAGGCCACTTGGCTACCAGGGCTGTAACTTTGGACCCCTGGCAGGTAGCGCGGGCTGCCAAGGAGAAAAAGAGCTCTGAGGGCTCTACGTACCCTGATACGCTTACAGGAGGTCTGTGAGCAAGCATCCTACCTAACAGATTGGTAGGGTGTCCTTGTTCATGCCCCTATGAAAGCTTTAGGGAGAACCCAAATTTAGCATTAGAGGGCATAGATTTGCTCAGAGGTGTCACCAAGGCGGTTTTCTTGGGAAAGCAGCTGCAGAACTTGGTGTGATCAGGCCTCTGAGAAGTAAAGCTGATTACTTTGTAACTGAAAGCCCAGAATTAATCACTGGGGGAGTAAAGACAACTGCATAGACTTTATTAATCTATGGTTGGATGGCCTAAGTGGATTGCCACTTGAAAGGGCCCAGTCAAACACCAGTTTAATGTAGACTCATGCCTGGGCTTACAGGTTCTGATAAAAGGGACTGAGATAAAGAACTGAGGTGGTTAATAGTATGGGATCAGCAGTGAAGACTAGTAATAAGGACTGTATTATCACAGTGAAGACTAGTTGAGGGACTGTTGGTTCATGTTGAAGTTTGGAACCAAGATGATTCATTGTGCATTTGGAACCAAGGTGGTTCAAATTGAGGATAAGCTGAAGATCTTTAAGATCATGATTCAGGATTAGCTGATCATGATACAGGAGCTGGCTGAAGGACCAGAAGATGATGGTGAAGAACTGGTGGTCCGGAGAAATGAGCCAATATTTTGCCAAATTGATTTGTCAAGGTGAGAAAATGTGGAATGTTTTTCCTTGGCTTAGTAGTAAACTCAACAAGGAATGTGAATAGAAGTGTGGGTAAGTGATTTATTTATTATGTTCCTAGGATAGATGAAGGTATGTTGCTATGAGAGCTGGATACAAAGTTGTTTTAGTGGGATGTTTTCCTTGGATTTTACAATATTTGTAAATATATGGGGAAACGTTGAAGAGGTCCAAAAAGAACAATTTAAATAGCATTATACTATTTAAATTGGTTTAGGTTAAATTCAGGGAATACTGGTGCTGGAATAGTGAACCAATTAATGCTTTGATGGGCAAAGAGTTGTTGCTTTGATAGGTTTGAGCAGTGGAAATTAATTTCCTAGTTGAATCCCTGTAGAACTTCAGAAATGGTCCAGTTTTGAGCTCTGCATTCATTGGTTGAGTTCTGGAAGGCTTCCTGATGAATATGATTGGTTAAAAGCCAAAAGCTTAAAGTATAAGCAAAGAAATAGTGAATTAATACTTTAAGCTTTTGAGAAAGTAAGTATTTAAGCTTAAGTTATTATAGGAAAAAGTGAGCAACAATGGTTTAAGATTTTAAAGAAAGCCATTTGAAGGCGGAACAGTTGGGAAAAAGACACTATAAGAAGGAAGCTAGGTGGAAAGTTACAGTGTCTTTTCCAGGTCTTTTGTAGTTTCTGCTGAAAGTCTTTTAGAAGCCTTTTGATTGCCAGCAGGAGCTTGGTGGGTGTCAGGAAGCCAGGCATAGGTAGAGGGATTGGTTGGCTTGGGTTGGAATACAGCCAGGCCAGAGGGTAATGCCCACCATAGGATAGATGCTAACTTGATAATATAGGAAACAGATATCCCAAGCAAAGACCAGGGCCCTGAATTGGGCACCATAGTGTCTACCATTCCCGTCAAAGTAATGTAGAGTACCCCAAACAGTTGGGTGGACGTAGTCTTGGCTGCGGTGGGGGTCTCCATTGGGCAGTTGGGTTGCAGGGTTAAGGGCGGAGTCATGGGAACAAAGTAGGCAGGCAGATAATTGTACTTGTCTTTAAAAAATAAGGGCGGCACCTCAATCCTCTTTCCTTCACGTCCTAGGTATTCAGTTTCTCTAGTCCTTGCCAAGGGATCAGCAATGAGGATGGTCTCCAAGTTGTACTCCAAGTAGGCAGGGTTGGGCGGGTATTTGGTAAAATGCACAGGTCCAAAAGGGGGCTCATGGGGGACAGTATAGTGCCTGGGGAGGGTTGAAAGGTTGGTCTCCAGAGGGGGAAGTTGCCTGATGGTCTACTTGACCGGAGTTAAGATGGAAAATCACTAAGACTAGATAAGGTAAGATTTTTTTGAACCAAAGGTTCATAAAACTTTATTATTGAAAATGACAATATGGTCATCACCATACTGCCAGGGCTTTTATACCATGGGTTTTTGCTTCTTCAATTTTCACAGGGTTCAGGTTTGCAGACAAGGCACTGGTGGGGCATGGATCTTGGCTTAGAGTCTTGAGGGCGGCAGATCTAGGTTGTGCCTGCTCTGGTGAACAGAAGTGGTAATGCTTTGTTCTGCCGCTACTGTTCACCACATCACCTGAGCAGTCAAATTGCACTACCCATTCTGGACGGAAGACTGGCAGTTGCTGGTGGTCATTGGCAGAGTTAACAGTAGGTTTTGTTTTAAACTCCTTTAGGCAAGCTACAACCTCTGCATAGGTCCAGATCTTTAGTGACGCAAGGCTGGCATCAATCTGGTGACCATTTGGGGAATTGTCCTTGGGAGACTGGCAGGTCTTGAAGTAACTTGTCAACTTGGGTTTGCAATTTAACAAGTGGGCGGTTTCCTGTCCACTTTGTGTGACTTGAGTAGTCTTTGGAGGGTTGGGGTAAATCTACAGGGTCTCCTTGTTGATTTCAAACCTCCATTATTGACGCTTGGCAGGTTGGCAGGTTTCTGTTCCCCCTGTTTGGGGTCGTCTATCTCTGGTGGTTCAGTGCTTGACCCAACTAGCAGTTGGGAGGTTACCTGTCCACTCTGGTCAACATAAGGCTTTCCTTAAGACCCAGATTTCAATTTCCAGGTTTTCAATACAAGTATTGAAATGCCATTCATGACAGTGGGACTAAAACAAGTGGAATACCAAGTCCACTGGAGCTATACAGAGAGCTGAAGCCCAAGACAAAGGAGCAGGAGCCCAATATTAAGGAGCAGGAGCTTGAGATAAGGAGCTGGATCCTAAGCACGTTGCAGAAGTCTGAGTTTACAGCGCAGGAGTCCAAATTTAAGGAGAAGAAGTCCAAGACTAAGGTGCAGGAGTCCAAGACCAAGTACAAGGAGTCCAAGATATTGTTGGAGGACTCTAATTATTGACAAACTCATATTGTTTCCTTGACCCCCTGGACCATATACCAGAAGGTTTCTAAGGGTATCTTCCTTCTGAGAGTGAATAAAAGCCCATTTTGACCCCTATACATATTTATGAGATACATTTTACCTTACTAGAGAATGACAACCCCTTCCAGCCGGTCCCTGGCTACAACCCAGGACACACTTTGGGGACTGATGGACAGGAACCCCACACATGGCCTACAGTTAATGCCTTGAATCTTATAAACCTATAGTTAGTTAGCCTTGCTGGGCATCCAACGTTATCGCATTTGTAGTGATGCTGGTGTATTGCTTTCTTCTTCTTGTTAAAGCTGAAGCTGTACCCTTTATATACAAAGATGGCACCCCCCTTATTGGTCATAATCAGGTAGCTGGCAGGGTATGTGATGGGCACAACAAAGGTGTCATTTCAATTGCAGATATTGCACACAGTGTTAAGCTCCCAGAGATCAATTGACTCATCAACAGGAGCACCAGGCTCAGGCTCCTGATCCTCTTCCTCTTCAGGCTCTGAGATGGGATTAGAGTTGCAGTTGAAGTTGAAGAACTTCTCTTGGGGGTCTGAAGGGGAGTAAACAAATGGAGAGTGAGGAGGGGTAGGACTGTTTCCCTCTGGTTCAGGTGATGGAGTTGGGGTCTTGGGGGAAGCTTTGGCCTTAGAAGGCTTCTTCTTTGGGGTAGTATTGGCCTATTTGGCCTTGGGAGGAGTGACCTTGGACTTGAAGGCCTTGGTGGCTTTGAACGCAGCTTTATTGATTGACTTGGGAGGCATCTAAAAGTGAATTAGTATCTAAATATGAGCAATTTGGGGGTTGTTTTTAAAGAGAAAAATGAGAATGCTTTTAATTAAAAGTAGTCAATATTTCTACATATTCTTGTAGAAAAAGTCTTAAAATGTTTACTATCAAAATTTCAATGTTTTTTTGTAAAAATAAAATCTTTATTAGTAGCGCAAATAGGCAAAACTTTGAGTTTTGACTCAAAACTTGCAGCTGAAATGGCGTTTTTGAAGTGATGTAATTGAGGTGCCGTAGCTCAAAAACATAGTGTTTTTGACCATTTTTTATATTAAATTTACAAACCTAAGGGTGGAGCTACCTCAACTGGGCTAAAGAGTAAAATTTGAATTTCACAAAAACTAACTTATACAACTGGGGTTAAAAAGTACCCAGTTGTTTAGAGGAGGTCAAAATATATATTTGCAAATTTTCATATGTTTTCTTACATTTTTTGCTTAATTGATTTTAGACGTGAAATAGTACTTTTGAAAAGTGGAAAACAAGAATTGCGGTGGGGGAATTGATTTAGCGTAGCCTGGCGTCATATGTAATCTCCCCTTATTTTCCCCTATCCATTGTGAGCATCAACTCAATTGGGTGATATGAAACCCAGTGGAATTCAAAGTGACGTAAATCAAAATGGTGTAATCACCCCCTTCCATATTAAAATCACTATTAAAATATTTTATTAAGGAAACCCTTATCAATGTATCCATGTATAATAAAGTTATAAATTATGTATAACAAAACTGGTTTTTTTACCCATCAATGACAATCACTAGAAGGACTATCATAGTGGCGTTATTTTAGGTTGTTATTAGTATAAGTGTCTTGGATTAATACTATAGGAACATCTTCTGGCACTATACAACAAGCTTTATTTTAGTTCAGGAATAAGCTTATTTTAGTTAAAGATAAATAGCGTGATTTGAAATGGCAAAAAGTCAAGATGGCGTAAACACGCTCCACACTAAGTGATTTCATATGTAAATAAAGTTAGCAAAGTAAGATTTAATTAATCTGACTTGAAATGAGAAAATTGAGATGCTGTAAATTCAAGATGCTGCATTATAAAATTATATGTAAAATTTAACTATTTTATTAAATATTTATTAATTTTTTTTGATTCAAAATCACTAACGCAAAAAATGCCATCTCAAATCAAATTTGAGATAGCGTGAATCAAAGTGCCCTTTTCAAAATGGCATGTCCTACCAGACGGCCTTGATTTTCACCTTTTGGATAGGTATTTCCACACAAGTGATAGTGCAACCAAAGAGAGGGAGGACAGCCATGATGTCCTAACTTCTGCTAGCTCTTTGTCCCACTGTTTAATCATGCATCTCAAGCCTGGAAACTCCTTATAGACAGTCTGGAGAGGAAGCAAGACTGAAAAATTATTGAATACAGCGTCAACAACTTCAGCAGCTTCTTCAGATGACTCTACAAGCACAGGATGCCACTTGGCTTGAGTGAGGTATGGACAAGAGACAACCTCTTTGGCTTCATACAAAGGCTTAGCAGTTGTTGTAGTTTTCACAGATCATAACTTACAAGGAACCACAATGGTTTTGGGGACAGCAAGAACTTAATACCCATAGGCGTCAGGGTCATCAACGTCTAGATCATCCATGTCAGAGTCATCAGAGATATTTTGGAACAGCAGTAGAATAGGAGGAGCCTCAGTATCAGCAGGCTCAGAGTTGGCTATAGAGGGGGAAAAGAAGGAGACTGGGAAGAATTGTCAACCAATAGTGTCTCTGCCTCTTGGTTGACTGTTCTTTTTCCGCCTGCTCCTTGGGATCAGCTCCTTCAGCCCAAGGATTGGTGCAGACTCAAAAATGGTGACCTATCTGGTCACAGGTATGGAAAACTTGGGGTCTAGGAGAATTCTGGGAGTTCATAGTGAGGATACAAGGGCCACAGGAAGACAAACCAGAATTAGAGGCAGCTCAATTCTCCTGCAAAACTGCTCCAGAATGGGTAAGGTGCTTATCCTGCAACAGCCTCTTTATGCTCTTCATAAAGGAAAGCATGGTCTTGTGAGACTTTAAGTGGAAACACAGAAGTTGATTAACCTTGAGGGCTTGAGCGCAAGCCATGTAAGCTACATAGACTGCCAATTGTCTGCTTGTTATCAGTTGCTATCCTTCCATGTAGAATCTATCTGTAAATTCAGCTAGAGTTTACTTAGGTTTGAAAGCAATGTGCATGAAGGCATCCTTCTTCACTTCCAAACTAAGGTCACCATCAAATTTTTCAATCAGAAGCTGTTTCATTTCTTCCCAAGTCTCAATGGTGGGCAACTCTGGTACTACCACTTCTTGAAAAGTTGGGTGCAGGAAGGTTAGAATGTATTCCTTCTTAACCTCATCAGAGGATCTTCTCATGGCATTTTTATAAATAGTTAGGAAAGCTGCAATGATAGATGTCTTGGGGTCAAATACTTGTTTAAAGGTAGGTTTGAAATGTGCTTTGGGAGTTGGATCACCATTGTTGCTATTGAGTATATTTATGGGCAGGGAGAATTCTGCTTCAGATTTGGAGAGAAGCTGTCTGGCCCATAGCTGACAAACACTCTATTCAAGATTAGTCAAGGTCTCAGCAGTGCAGGCACCTGTATTATTATCTAAGGTGGTATGTTGCTCAGTAACGTCTAGGCATTGACCCTGTGTTGTTCCTACTGTGGAAAGCTTGGCAAGTTGGGAGGTCAGGGAAGGACCAACTGAGAGTCAAGGGACAAACCTATCATTTACCAAATTGATTATTTATCATTTCTTGCAAATCTTTGTCAAGTTTGGAGTGGTCCCGTTTCAAGTGGTCCACCTCATTAGCTAGAGCAATCAACTCTCTAGCACATTAAATTTGGGGGTTCATGGCAGGCCAAGGCAACAGCCATCTTTGTCAATGACCCCAGTTGGACTAGCAGCAGTCACTGCCATTTTGAATAGGAAAGCAACCTCCTGCTGTAGCTCAGCAACTTGAGTTGTCAAAGCAAGCACCCAAGGGTCTGGCTGGGGTGCTTTGATAGGGCAATCTTGACTTCAGGTAGACGCTTGCAGATCTCAAATGGCATCCCATAGTTTCTGTTCTCTATCCATCAGATTGTCAGATGGGGAGAAGGAGGAACATCTGACTTGGGCGTGGACAACTCATCTGCTTGAGTTTGAAGTTTGGCAATGACAGCAGCAGTGGCTAACCTTTCTTAATCAAACTCTTCAATGAGCTTTCAAAGGCCTCTAGCAACAAGGTCTGCCACTTGTTGTAGTTGATCAAAGGAGTAAGCACTGAACACATTGAGCTGCTGTACAAGTTGTTCAAAATTGGTAAGATAGGCGTTCAAGGTAGAATCTATTTGGGTTTGCCAGGGCTTTTCCAACTGATGGAATTATATAGATGCTCCCTGATGTATTCAGGGACGGCCTGGTGCCTTTGCTCAATGGAATTAACCAAGCGGGTTTGAGAGGTGTCAAAGTTGCGCTAATTTTCTGATACCAAGGAAAACAGGGATTAGATCCACTGTTGATACACAGCAAACTGATTCCAGTGATTTGTGACGGCTGCTTGTAGGGACAAAATCATCTGAATGTGGAGCCCTAACACCATTTGTTGGAAATTGCGCCAATAATGCTATTTTGATATGGCCTTCAAATAGTGATAAATGCAAAGATTTGGTTGGCTTTTCTTTCAACTTTGGAAATTCCTTGCCTTCTGTAAATAGGTCTGTTCCAATGTCCACCCATTCCAGATTACCTTACCTGCCTTCAATTGATTCTGGTATTACTTCACCCCAATGTGGCTCCCTCTGCCACTCTGTCTACCTAATGAGTGATCATCAACCCTTGTATACTATTTAAGTAGAATTATTTCTCCTAATAAAGACAAGTTTATCCACATTTGCATTGGCTTCAATATTCTTTGAACTTTTTCCTTTCCTTTTTGCCAAAAGGAATTCCACATCTTGTATTCTAGGAAATTAAGGTACATACCCTTAATCTTGCCCTGAAGGCTAACCCAAGGCTAGCTTTGAACCTCAAATCTTTTGTTGTAAAGATTCTCTGCTGTGTCTTTCTGGATGTTGTCCCCAGGAGCCAAACACAACAAAATGGTGCTCACTACAGGGGCTGCAAGCCCCTTGTTTATCCCTTTTGCATCCACATTTTCAGGTCTTTGCCTCCTCTTATACAAAAGCCAACTTCATCTGAAATTACTAGTCCTCCTATTGAGTAAGACATTGCAGACCCACCTATTGTTCCTACTGTGCTAAACCTCAGGAATGGTACCTGGCTAGTGGCCTACCCCATGGGTACCCCTGACTTAGAACAAGTTATGGCGGTAGCCCTTGGGATAGCCTGTGAAGGAGCCATCTCTTGCTTCCAGTTACAGTTCAGTCAAGCGGAATACTACAAATTGATTGTGGCTCTGCAATTTCCACAACGTCTCCTCTCAGCGGCTGGTTCTGCTGAGCATCTATTGTCTTACTTTGTACAACCTGCCTTAGCCCACCATCAAATGGTGTTAGGGCTCCATGTTCAGGATATTTCATCTCTATAAGCTGCTGCCACTCATCATTGAGTTCAGTTTGCGGCCTACCAACAGTGGATTCACTCCCTGTTTTCCTTGGTATCAGACAATAAGTGCAACTCTGTTGCCTCCCAGACCTGTTTGGTTAATTCCATTGAAAAAATGCGCCAGTTCAACCCTTAATACGTAAGGGGGTGTCTACATGAGTTTCACCAGTTAGAACAGCCCTGGGAAGCCAAAGTAGATTCCACCATGAACACTTATCTCACCAATTTTGAACAACTTGTACAGCAGCTTAATGCGTTCAGCGCTTACTCCTTTGAGAAAATGCAACAGGTAGCAGACCTTCTGCTAAAGTCCTTTGTGAGCTCAGTGAAGAATTTGATCAAGAGAGGGTAGCCACTGCTGCTGTCATTGTCAAACTTCAAACTCAAGCAGATGAGTTGTCCACGCCCAAGTCAGATGTTCCTCCTTCTCCCCATCTTGAAATCTGATGGATAGAGAACAGAGAAATGAGATGCCATTCAAGAGCTGCAAGAGTCTACCTGCAGTCAAGGACACCCTACTGAAGCTCCTCAGCCTGATCTTCAGGTGCTTGCTTTGACAACTCAAGTTGCTGAGCTACAGAAAGAGGTTTCTGCCCTACGCAAAATGGTGGTGACTGCTGCTAGTACAACTGGGGTTATTGATGAAGATAACTGCTGCCCTGGCCTTCCAGGAGCCCCCCAAATTCACTGTGCTAGAGAGTTGATTGCTCTAGCCAATGAGGTGGACCACTTGAAATGGGACCACTATGACCTTGAAAAGATTTTCAAGAAATTAGTGAATTAATCAATTTGGTAAATGATAGGTTTTACCCTTGCCTCTCAGTTAGTCCTTACCTGACCTCCCAACTTGCCAAGCCTTCCACGGTAGTAACAACACAGGCTCAACGCCTAGACGTTATTGAGCAACAGACCACTCTAGCTAATAATATGGGTGCCCGCACTGCTGATACCCTGACTACTCTTGAAGAAAGTGTTTGTCAGCTGTAGCCAGACAGCCCCCCTCTGAATCTGAATTGGAATTCTCCCCGCGCATAAATGTACTCAATAGCAACAATGGTGGTCCAATTCTAGAAGCACATTTCAAGCCTATCTTTAAGCAAGTCTTTGATCCCAAAACCTCAACTATTACAGCTTTTCTAACTATCTATTAAACTGCTATGAGATGAGCATCAGATGAGGTTAAAAAGGAACACATTTTTAACCTGTCTACACCCAACCTGCCAAGAATGGTGATGCCTGAGCTGCACACCATTGAGACTTGGTAAGATATGAAGCAGCTTCTGATTGAAAAATTTGATGGTGACCTTAGTTTGGAAGTGAAGAAGGATGCCTTCATGCACATTGCTTTCAAACCTAAGTAAACTCTAGCTGAATTTACAGATAGATTCTACATGGAAGGACAGCAACTGATAACAAGCAGACAATTGGCAGTCTATGAAGCTTACATGTCTTGCGCTCAAGCCCTCAAGGTTAACCAGCTCCTGCCTCCATTTCAAAGCCCATAAGGCCATGATTTTCTCTATGAAGAGCATAAAAAGTTGTTGCAGGATATGCATCTTACCCATTATTGAGCAGTTGTGCAGGAGAATTATGCCGCCTCTAATTCTGGTTTGTCTTCCCATGGCCCTTGCATCCTTACAATGAACTTACAAAATGCTCCTAGACGTCAAGATTGCCACAACTGTGGCCAGATAGGTCACCATTCTTGATTCTGCACTTATCCTTGGGTTGAAGGAGAAGATCCCAAAGAGCAGGCAGGAAAAGAACAGTCAACCTAGAGATGGAGAAGCCCTCAGTTAGAAATTCTTCCCAGTCTCCTTCAATCCCCCCTCCATAACCAATTCCAAGCCTGCTGATACTGAGGCTCCTCCCATCCTGCTGTTGTTTCACAATATCTCTGACAACTCTGATTTTGACAACCCTGACGCTTACAGGTATTCTGTTCTTGCTGTCCCTGAAACCATTGAAGTCCCCTATAAGTTACGCTCTGGGAAGACTATGAAAACTGCTAAGTCTTTGCCTGTGGCCAAAGAAGTTGTCTTTTGCCCATATCTTGCTCAAACAAAGAGGTCTCCTGTGCTAGTAGAGTCATCCAAAGAAGCTACTGAAATAGCTGACGCTGTATTCAAGAATGTGTCAGTTTTTCTCCCTCTCCAAACTGTCTATAAGGAGTTTCCAGGCTTTAAATGCATGATTGGAAAGTGGTACAAGGAGCTATCAGAATCTCAAGACATCCTGGCTGTCCTTCCACCCTGTGGTTGTACTACCACTTGTATGGAAATATCCATCCAAAAGGTGAAAATCAAGGCCGTCTTAGATACTGGGTCTCCTGTTAATTTTGTCTCTTTGAAGCTTGTCAAGAAGCTCAACCTTGCTCCCAACCTTAACTAGCATTAGTTGTATAGTACAGCTGGGCTATCCATGACTTGCGCCATAGGGGCATATTCTGCTCTCCCCATGCGGGTTGGCAAGCTTCTCTTAGTTTCACTTACCGTTGTCTTGGAGAATGAAAGATACATTCTCCTAGTTGGTACCCAGTTCCTTAGGGAATAAATGGGATCATCAACTTGAGGGATGGTTATCTCTCCATCCTAGGGTAAAAAGTCCCTCTGATCTTTGAAGTCCTGTTAAAGTCCCAGGTAAGTGCCTTAACATGTGTACCTTAGAGTATCATACTGGTGTTTTCACTATAAATACTGTACCCACTCTTCCAACATGGAGTGTCTGCTTATGGCTTTCCCTGCGTCTGAGGTGATTCCTCTCCTGGATAATTCTGCTGTAATCATTCCCCCTAGCTCTCAAGCCATCTTGGACTCCCAAATATTGTATGAGCTACCTAAGCGTACATTCCTGGAGTTGTACTCCCCTCCCTTGCTAGGCCGCAATGAACCTTACCTCTTCCCTGGAATCCTAGATGTCTCTGACAAAAACCCTGTTCAATTGTTGGTAGCTAACCTAACTGCTCTCCCCATACATGTGTCTAGAGGGCAGTTTGATGGTTATGGCAAATTACTGAATGCTCCCAATGTCCTTTCACTTCATCCCTTTGGTACGTTCCAGGATTTTAACCTACCTGAAGACACACCCCAAGTCCTATCCTTGTTTACTGGGCAAGATCTCCTGCAACTGTCTCAGGCTCAACAGAAAGAGGTGCTTGACCTGCTAGATCAGTTTTCAGATATCTTTTCTAAAGATAGCACTTATTATGGTCTATTCAAAGGCGTTATCCACCAGATTGATACTGGATATTCTCCCCCCTTTCTTGCTAAACAATATTGCAGCAGTTGTGTGGAGGACACTCAGGTGTTTAAAGAGCTCAAAAAACTGTTAGACGCTGAGCTACTGGCTCCTTTCCTAAGTCCTTGGGCTTCCCCCTTTCTCATCTTGAAGAAGAAGGATGGAGGTCATTGTATTGTGATGGACTATTGACACTTGAATTCTTTAACCAAGAAGGATTCCTATTCCTTGCCGCATATTGATGATGCGCTCTACTGCCTTGGATGCTCTAAGTTCTTCTCTGCTATGGATCTAGCATCTGGGTACTGGCAAGCTGACCTTTCTCCTGAAGATTGCCAGGAGGCCGCGCTCATCACATCTGAAGGGCTGTTTGAGCCTACATGTATGCTGCAAGGACTCTGCAATGCCCTGGCTACCTTTCAATAAGCCATGGACTCCATCTTTGTGACTTGAAGCTTTCATGTGTCTTAGTGTACCTAGATGATATTACAGTCTTCAGCGCTATCTTTACAGATCACCTGGCTCACCTCAAAGAAGTGTTCATAAAGATTTAAGAGGCTGGCCTTAAACTAAAACCATCTAAGTGTTCTTTCTTCAAGGAACACCTTGAATTCTTGGGCCACAAAGTAACCCAGACAGGGATTTTCCCAATGACCAAGGAAGTTGAAGCCATCAACAAAATTCTTCCACCCAACAACCTGCAAGAAGTACAAGTCTTTCTGGGCATGATGGACTACTACAGACAGTTCATCCCTTACTTCACCAATACTAGTGAACCTTTGGTCCATCTGTTGCATAATGTGCCTTTTGAATGGACTGCTAGTCAACAACAGGCTTTTGAGACCCTCAAACAGAAACTCAAAGAAGCTCCCATCCTAGTGTATCCTGACTATGATAAGGAATTTATCCTATACACTGATGCTAGTGACCTAGATATTGGGGCCATCTTGGCTCAACTAGATGATGAGGGTGTGGATCACCCTGTAGCTTATACTTCTCATGTATTCAACAAGCATGAGAAGAATTACAGTGTCACAGAGAAAGAGTGCCTTGCTGTGTTTAATGCTGTCAAACAGTTCTGCCATTATGTGTATGGCACCCCTTTCACTTTGGTTACTAACCATGCTTTGCTTAAGTGGTTACAACAGCTTATGGAACTGGAAGGGCAACTAGCTAGATGGTCTCTCTGCCTGCAAGGTTAATACTTTACTGTGCTACATGTCCCAGGATTCAACATCAGAATGCTGATGGATTATCCAAAATGCCCATCCTTGCTCTACACCCTGCTGAGACTGATTGACTGTATGAATTAATTGGATATCCTTCCTCTTTGGAGAGTGAGACAGAAGAAGTCTGATTAGCCCTGTCCAAACTATCTGATGATATGCTCATGTGTGACAATCAGCTCTTCAAGAAAGTACAAGACCATTACTTGCCTTATTTACGGCCTAGTATTTTCCTTTTGTTGGTGCTTCAAGCTCATAAAGAGGTAGGGCATGAGGCATTGCCAAGACCTTTGACTGGCTCCAGAAAAATTATTTCTGGGAAACCCTTTGTCTGCTGATTCTTGATGCCATAGCTAGTTGCCACGTCTGCCAGCTCCAGCAACCTTGAGCTGCCTCTCACAAGTTCAAGCTAGTTCCCCCTCAACATGCCTTTCACACTGTCAGCATTGATGCTGTAGGGCCTCTCCCCTGCTCCCATTCTGGCTACTGCTTCATCCTAATTGCTGTTGATATCTTCAGCAAGTGGGTAGAAGATTGCCCTAATAAGGATATCACCGCTGAGACAACTGCTGCCTTCCTGTTACAAGATGTTTTCTACCGCCATGGCTGCCCTCAAGTGTTGCTATCTTATAATGGGACTAAATCCAACACCAAGTTGGTAACCTCTGTTGTTGAAGCCTTGGGGTCTCAACAGCTTTCTCTGCCCCCTATAATCCTTCTACTAATGGAGCAGTTGAGCGTGCAAATTCAACTCTGGTTTTTATCATGAGGAAACTCACTTAATCTGACGCTGTAAACTGGGATCTATACTTACCCGCTGCTCTCTTTGCTTATTTCCTTAGCAAACATTGTGTCACTGGTTATTTCTCCTTTGCTATACTGTATGGGCGTGAGGCTACTACTCTGTCTCTTCTGGGGGCCCCTGCTCTCCTCTGATAAGGCCATGAATCCTGACAACCACATCAAGGATCTAGTCAACCGCATAATTGATATACAGGCCACTGCTTATACCTCTGTGTATAAGAGCAAGATGCTTGAGCTCTCTCCCAACAATTCTGGACGCTCCCCCTTGCCTGATTTCAATATTGGGGACCACTTTCTCTAATATCAGCATAGAGTGGGAGCACACGCTCACAAGCTAGATATGTTGTGGGTTGGCCCTTACCAGGATTGACAATTTGTTACCCCTTCAAATCCAGGCCCAAGGGCAAGATTTGAACCCTGAACCCAAACTCCTGTGGATTGCTAGCCCCATGGACCTAGAGCCCACCCACCTGCATATTTCTGAGATTAAGCCCCCGTAAACTGATACCAAGAATGTTGGTCCATGAAGTGAAACAGGGCAAACCAAGGAAATCATTGCACTAAATGGAAGACTAATCACAGCGCCTAATAGAGGTACTGAAGTGGCAACTATTTGCTTCATGAATTTGAAGTCTACACCAGTGGCCAACCAAGAGCTGTCCCCAGGAAGAGACATGGCCCTGCGGCCTGGCCCCATGACCACAACTCCAAGGCAAGTTAATCAGGTAGCCAAATTGAGATTCTCAACCAATGAAAGAACTCCCAGGCCAAGTGCCATTTTGCTGCCTTTGGACCCAAGCACCCAGTTCCCCTGGTCCTGCATTTCCCAATGCCCTGATGAACTCCTCATGGAAAATATTAAGTTTGGAGGTGGGGTGCTATATAGACCAAAGGACTCTGCATCCCAAACTTATTGCCATTTTTGAATAAAGGTTATGTTACTTTGGCTCACACAGCTATTGCCTTATTTTGTATTTGTTATCTACCAATTTAGTTTGAGATCTCCTGGCCCTCCTGTCTCACTGCCCGCACTTTTCTGTCCTCCTGGTATACCCTTTGGACCTGTCCATTTTACCAACTACCCCCTGAAATCTGAATGCAAGGATTACATCCCAGAAAAGATACTCAAACTTAATCCTTTGGGCCACGTACAATCTGCAATTAGATACAACTGACAAGGCCTGTGGATATTTTCAATACCCAAGTTGTTCAGAGGGAAATTCAACTATATCCCTGCTTACAACCTGCCCATGGAACCGCCTGAACCCAAAACCTATGCCCATTTCCTCACCCAACCTCCCAACCAACCTTTATGGAAAGCTGTTTGGGATTATGTACATCACCCTCACAGGGGTAATTGACACTATAATCCTGGCTGCCGGCCTGTGGTCCTGAGTGGGAAAGTCCACCTCTTAACTTTTTAAGTTAGCTCCCCTCTTTTGGTAGGTATTACCTGCAAAAAACCTGGCCCAAGTCACCCCTGAAAACGGCGGGCCAGCCGCCCAAGAATGGATCCCTGAAAGCCCTCTAGAAATGACCTTCAAGCAAGGGTCCAAGTACACCGTGAAACTTTTCTCTAGTGGTAATCTGTTTGCCCAAGTGCATGCCAAGTTCCTCTGCAAGTACTACCCCCTAAGGCCAATCTAGAGGGGGGCAATGTTGTGAATGCCGCCATTCACCATGTTTCAATTTTGCCTTCAATGGGTTATTTCAAGGACAAATATTTCTCTTTTTCTTTTCCCTCTTAAAATGAGTCTATATCCAAACTGGGAAATACAATTGTTTGGTTTCCTGACTCTGTGCAACTCACTTGCCCCACTCATGCTTGTGGCAAGTGATCCTACTGTCCTGGTATTGTTTTGTGGTATCATAAACCACTATATATTATATTTCTTATTCACCAATAAAAATTAGGTTCTATTCACATTTTTGTCTTTGTATCTCCAAGTACTTTGGCGCCTCTCTCTAGCCACAACTAGTAGAGATTATTCATCCAGGGCCATAAGGCAATTGCATAGCTTTCCCTGCCATCTAACTAAGACTTAGTACAAATCCAATCCTAAGGTTTGAATTCCCTATTGTGTGTCTGTGCTGCGCCTCAGAACACAACAGGATTGCTAGTACACTGGTAGTGCAACATTTAAAGATTGATTAATTTGGAGCTGCTGCCACTACCGTCTGGGATATCAGTGGACAAAACAGCTCTACCCTAGACACCCTGGAAGATAGCCTTTGACTTTTCCAGGCTAGACAACCTGCTGCAGAATCTGAGTTTGAGGGCAATTCCCATATCAATGTCCTCAACCCAGTTGACAACAGCCAGTCCACCTCCTTGTCCATTGACCCCAACTAAAGCTGTCCTTCAAGCAGATATTTGACTCTAGAAACTCTACAATGTCTGCCTTCTTAACAATCTACAAAACTTTAATGTGTAGGGCCACTGACAAGCTTAAGAAGGAGCATATTCTTAGCTGTCTACATCCTACATGTCAAGAAGTTGTGGTCCCCAAACTCCCATCCATTGTCACTTGGGAGGACATGAAGAGCCTCCTTATTGAGGAATTTGGAGGAGATCACAGCTTGGAGTTCAAGAAAGATGCATTCATGCATATTGCCTTTAAGCCAAAGGGAACCCTGGCTGAGTTTTCTTATTGCTTCTATATTGAAGGGCAACAGTTAATCACTAGTTGTCAGTTGACTCCTTGAGAAGCTTGCACGGCCTGTTCAAATGCTTTGAAGGTGAACCAACTCCTATGCCTGCACTTTAAGCACACAAAGCTTTACTTACTTCCATGAAGAGTATTATTACCTCTTGTAAGACATGCATCTGACTCATTGGGGTACTGTGGTTTGTGAGAATAAGCCAATAATGCTGGGACCACCTCCTGTGCTCTGCGTATTATGACTCTTGGATCAAATGGCCAGCCTAAGAGACAAGGATGTCACAACTGCGGATAAATAGGGTATCCCTTGCGTACCTGCACCAATCCTTGGTTAGAAGGTTGTGACCTTAAGGAATAGGCGGGAAAAGAAAGATTAGCTTAGAGGTGGAGATGCTCTCTGCTGACCAATCTCCCCCATCTCCTCCTGATCCTCCCTCTGACAAGGAATCTCCCCCTTTAGCTGGCCCAACTATCCTTTACCTATTCCAAAAAATTTCTAGTGATTCTGAACCTGAAGATTCTGACTGCAATCAATCAGATAGTTAAAGCTAATATGTTCTGGCTGTCCCAGAAACTGTGTCAGTCCCGTACAAGCTTTGCTATGGGAAAACAATGACTACAACTTGCTCACCTTCAGCTGACGCCAAGGTCATAGTGGCTTGTCCCTACTTGGCCCAAGCACATTGACCTCCCGTCCTGGTAGACTCTTCTGAGAAAGCTGCTGAGCTAGCTGAAGCTCTCTTCCAGAACGTGACTGCATCTCTCCCATTGCAGACTTTGTATTAGGAAATTCTTGCCTTAAGATGCATGTTAGCCAAATGTGAGAAAGAACTAAAGGCAGCACAAGACGTATTGGCCATCTTGCCCCCCCTTTGGAAAAGATGCTACTTGTGTAGAAGTGTCAATTCAGAGGGTTAAAATCAAGGCCATTCTGGACACGGGTTCCCCAGTCAATATAGTATCATCCAAGTTAATGAAGAAGATTAAGCTGGCCCCTGACCTCAATTACACACAATCATATGGTACTACTGGCAGGGCTCAGAATCAAGCTATTAGTGCCTACTCTGCCCTGCCCATGAGGTTCAGAAACTCCTCATTGTGTCCCCCGCTGTTGTCCTAGAGAATGAAAGCTATGATCTCCTGGTTGGTATGCAATTTCTTGGAGAATATAATGGGATTTTAAACCTTCAAGATGGATACCTATTGCTCCTGGGATATGAGGTTCCTTTGATTTTTGAAGAACCATTGTGTCTCCTGGGCAAACTCCTTAAGACTTGTGTGCTTGAGTATTCCACGGGTATCTTCTCACTCAAGTACAGGACTCATTCCTCCAATATGTGTTCCCATCCTCCTTCCTGTCCTACAGAGGAAGGTGTGCCTCTTTTGCCCCTGCAGCTGTCACCATCCCTCCAGGTTCCCAAGTGATTATAGACTCTCAGATATCTTACAAACTGCCTGAAAAGTCATTCCTGGAGCTATACTCTCCTGAATCCCTAAGCCTCAAAGAACCTCAATTATGTCCAGGGATTTTAGATTGGACTCATAAGGAGCCTGTACAGCTGTTGCTGGCTAACCTGACCGCTCTACTTATGCAGATGTCTAGGGGCCAAGTGGTAGGGCATGGGAGCATACTAGGAGCAGAACAAGTGGTGTCCATCTACCCTTTTGGAACCTTCAGCAACTTTAATTTACCCAAAGAAGATCCTCAAGTTCTCTCCCTGTTCACTGCTGCCAACTTCCCACAACTGTCACCCATCCAACAAAAATATGTGTTGGAACTGCTTGACCAGTTTAACAATATCTTTGTCTCTGGACCTACAGATATGGCCTAGAAAAAGGGGGTTATCCATCAGATTGATACAGGTGATGTGCCACCTTTCTGTGCCAAACCATACTGCCACAGTAGGGTAGGGATGCCCAGGTTTCTAAGGAGCTTAAACAACTCTTAGATTCTGGACTCTTGGCTCCCTCTCAAAGCACTTGGGCATCACCCTTATTGATCCTCAAGAAAAAGAACAGAGGACATTGCATTGTGATGGACTACCGCCGACTAAACTTGCTCACAAAGAAGGACTTGTATCCTTTGCTTAGGATTGATGATGCTCTCAGAAAATTGGGAGGCTCAAAGTTCTTCTCTGTGATGGAATTAGCTTCTGGATACTGACAGGTTGACTTGTCTCCAAAAGATCAAGAAAAGGCTGCTCTTATTACCTCATAAGGTCTCTACAAACCCACTCAAATTCCCTAAGGACTCTGCAACGCCCCAGCTACGTTTCAAAGAGCTATGAACTCTATTCTACAAGACCTGAAGCTCTCCTGTGTCCTTGTGTATCTTGATGATATCACTGTCTTCAGCTCCACCTTTACCAACCATTTGGATCACCTCAAGGCTGTCTTCATCAAGATCTGCAAAGCTGGCTTGAAGCTCAAACCCTCCAAGTGCTCCTTCTTTAAAGAACAACTCAAATTTTTAGGCCATGTGGTCACCCAAACTGGAATAGTGTCATGGCCTGCAATGACACAGTAGCTTTGGAAAGTTGAGTTTTAAAAGCTTGGATCAATAAAGCTACTTCTTGCTGTTAGAAAGCTACCTTGATGATCTCCCTAGGTACCCTAGATCAAAAGTTATGGCAATTTAAAGAGCCAAGTTCAAAAACCCTGTCAGCATGTCCCAAAATGGTTGTGAGATTGGATTTCAAATCAAGACAAGCAACAATTAGTAAGCGGGCAAATCCAACCATATCTCAGCTTCCAGTGATCAGCTTTGGATGTTATTATGCTCAAATGAAAGCCCCAGATGAGGAAAATCCATCCAAAGTATTTTTAGATGACCAACTGAGGCAAACCGTGAAGTTCAAATCTGGCCAAAAGAATGACTAGAATTAATCAGCTGATGTTTCAAACTTTTAGCATGACCCTCCAGATAGAGAGACAAGGACCTTCAGGAAGAATCATGAAGAATCTCAAAGACCAATGTAAATGGTATAAAAAGAACCTAGTTCCCCTTTTCCCCATTGTGATCATTCTTGGTCTGAATAATAAATAAAGGACTTCTCTTAGACTATAGTTTAAATGGATCAGAGTTGGGAGCCCTTGGGCCCTGACAAATACACCCCATTAATAATAAGGCAGAAGCCATTGAAAAGATGCTGTCTCCCACAAACCTACAAGAGGTCCAAGTATTTCTTGGAATGATGGGATACTATTGATAGTTCATCCATGACTTTGCAGAATTGAGCAAACCTCTTGCCCAGCTCCTTTGCAATGTACCCTTTGAGTGGACTGACAGCCAACAGCAATCCTTTGAAACGCTGAAGGCCAAGCTTAAAGATGCTCCCATCCTAGTCTACCCCAATTATGATAAAGAGTTTGTGACCGTATTACAGTCATGCTGGGCTGTGGTTTCACAAAGAGGTTGAATTGTGATGAATTTCATAGGTTGAAATTCAAAACAATAGGATTGGCCTTGGAGAGATTTTCCAGTGTAGTAATGGATTACCCAGGAATCAATTAGGCTGTACTAATTGAGGGCTAAAATGAATATTCTGACCAATTCAGATTATGAGACTAGGTGTCTCAAACTGTCTAATTAACCATGGAGGTCAATTGATACCCAGGAACCTTTAGGCTGTGCTAATTGAGGGCTGAAATAAATAATCTGAAAAATTCAGATTATGAGACTAGGTGTCTCAAATGCAATTAATTAACTGAGAAGGTTAATTAATTGATGCCCTGGAATATGATTGATGAGGATTTAATCATAAGGCCAAAATGGACTTGACTGTGTCAAGTAGAGACTAGGTGTATCAAGCTGTCTAATTAACTGGGAAAGTTAATTAATATGTGCTGGGAATATAACTAATGAGGATTTAATTATATTGGTTAATTGCCTTGACTGTGTTGTAACTGTGCTGTTTTAGCAGAGTTACAAGGGGAAAAATGTTTGAAAACTAGATAATAATATTTATTGAGAGATATTGATTATATAGTTATTGTAAATCAAGGATAATAGGAACATGATTGTGTTGATTGCACAGCTGGATGGTGAAGGGGGTGGCTTGATCCTGGTAATGAGTCAAGTGCCAAAACAAGATATCCACCATAAGGGATCAGCTTTTGCTCATGTTGTTGGATTTGGTAATTTGAGTTGACTTCCTAGTCTGGCTTCAAGTGGCCGGGTAATAAGATTGCAGGTCACAAACCCGCTTGGTTGGAACCTTGCTGGCGGGTCAAGCCTGCTGTTTTGACAACTGTGACAAGAAGTTTGATTAAGGTTAACCAAAAGTAAACCCCCAAATTGTAGTTTAAAAGCGCTGTGTTGGCAAATTCATTAGGTTAAAAGCGCCGCCCTGCCACCTAATTGATTTGTAAAGTGCCGCCCAGTGAATGTTTCAGGGGCTGGGGTGCTGTGGCGCCGCCTGGTTTGAGTTTTGAAGTGTTTTAATGGGTTTTTAACACAAAAACTCATTAAATGTGAAATAAATAAATGTAGACAATGGTGTCTATGCATTCAGGATTGATCAGCTGGTTCCCAGTTGGAACAAGGATAGCTTGAATTAGGAATATGTATATTTCACAGAGTTTTGGTGTCAGAAGCCTGGAATGCTTCAAGCCAAAACAATACATTTCCACAGAAGGAATCAGGTGATTCTGGAATGTATTATGGCACATTCTTTTAGGCTAAGAGTATGAAGATCTTTTTGATAAAGATCTGGATTAAGATACCATTATTTCATAAACCACATGATAGGAATACAGGTGTGATTCCAGAACCAGAGGGGTTCTCAGCCAAATATACCCTGATTGGTATATAATGGAAACATAATAATAATTAATAAAAAATTATGCTTATGTGTGACAATGGTTGCTTTCCCCTCAATCTTTTTATGTTTATGTTTTTGGCTTTTAACTGAAAGAAGACTACAATGGAATGAAAGAGATGGTCTGCAGCTAAGACTATGGGAAGCAAAAAACGTGGAAGTGATCACCAGATGGTGACAAGTTTAACACCAAGATTGCTTGCCTGGAATCCAAGCTCATCAAAGCTTACATAAAGGATTCCCTGTCAAACCGTAAAAAAGTCAGACTGGGATAATAAAGAAGAAAGCATGAATTTCCTGGATCTGTCACAGAGTTCATCCTGTACACTGACGCCAATGGAGTAGCTGTGGGTGCCATCTTAGCTCAGCTTGAGAATGAGGGTGTGGACCGACCTGTGGCCTATTCTTTGCAAGTCCTCAATGAGCACGAGAAGAACTATAACGTCACTGAGAAGGAATGCCTAGAAGTTTTGCATGCAGTAAAACAGTTTTGACACTAAATTTACAGGACTCACTTTACTTTAGTCACAGACCATTCATCCTTTAAGTGACTGCAGCAATTAAAGAAACCTGAAGATCAATTTGCCAGTTGGGCTCTGCGCTTGCAAGGATACAATTTCACTGTGGTACACCGTCCTGGTGCACAACTTCAGAACGCTGATGGTTTGTCAAGGATGCCTATACTAGCTATCCATCCTGAAGACACTGATTGCCTATACAAATTAATATGATACCCTGACTCCTGGACTACTGAGTCAGAATACATCAAATTGGCATTACAGACCCTATCAAAGGATACTGTAATTTGAGATAGACAACCCTTCAAGAAAGTCAACAATGCCTATCTGCCCTACGTTCACCCTAGTATGAGAATAGCTATTATACTCTAATCTCAAATTGATACTGGACATGGGGGTATAGCAAAAACTCATGACTGGTTGTGCAAGAACTTATATTGGGAAAACATGCGCCTCTTAATCCCTGATGTTCTCATCTCCTATCACTCTTGTCAGCTTCAATGATCTTGACCTTCCCAACATCAATTCAAGTTCATCCCCTTAAGCATTCCTTCCACACTATGAGTATTTATGCTGTTAGGCCTCTCCCTTGTCTTAGGTCTGAGTGTCAATTCATCCTGGTAGCTGTAGACCATTTTAGCAAATGGGTCAAAGCCAGAGCTACAAAAGATATAACTGCCAAGACCACAGCAAATTTATTGTTGCAAGATATCTTCTACCATCATGTATGTCCTCAAGTCCTGCTTTCTGACAATGGCACCAACTTTAATGCTTGCCTCATCATGTCTATTGTAAAAGATATGGGCACCCATCAATCCTTCTCTGTGCCATATAATCTTTCAACCAATGGGACTATTGAACAAGCAAACTCCTTCCTTGTGTCTACTATGAGGAAGCTCACCCTCTCTGATGCCGCCAATTGGGATATGTTTCTCCCTGCTGCTCTCTTTGTGTATCAACTCAGCAGACACCAAGTGACAGGTCAGTCTCTCTTTGTCATGCTGTATGGGTGTGAAGCCACAACTCCCTCAATCTTGGGACCCCCTTTGATCAAAGTTGATGTGTCTGCCAATCCTGAAGCCCATGCCAAAGACTTAACAAATTGTATCATTGACATTCAGGAAACAGCATATTTAACTGCCTATAAGGTCAAGACTTTAGAGCTCTCACTGTCCAATGCTTCTCAAGCCCCCTCCCTGAGTATCAATTAGATGACCTGGTTCTCTACTACCAGAATTGTACTGGAGGCAGAGCTCATAATCTTGACTCCGTCTGGGTTGGGCCTTGTGAAGTCACTTTCAAGAAGGGTGTTGAGTATACTGTGAAGCTGCTGTCATCTGGCTGTCCTTTTGCTTGATTTCATTCCAAATTCCTCTGAAAATATCAACTCCCTGTGTCTAATCTTAAGGGGAAGATGTTGGAAATTGCGCCATTAAGGCTATTTTGATATGGCCTTCAAACAGTGATATGTGTGAAGATTTGGTTGGTTTTGCCTTCAAGTTTGGATATTCCTCACCTTCCTTAACTGGGTCAACTCCAATGCCCACCCATTCCAGAATACCATACCTGCCCTTCTCTGATCCTGGTATGACCTCATCCTAACGTGACCCCCTCTGCCACTCTGTCTACCTAATGAGTGATCATTGACCCTTGTCTACTATTTAAGTAGAATCAATTCTCCTAATAAAGACAAGTTTATCCAAATTTGTGTTGACTTTAATATTCAAGATTTTTCCTTTCCTTTTTGCCAAAAGGAATTCCTCATCTTATATTCCAAGAAATTAAGGTATGTGCCCTTAATTTTGCCCTGAAGGCTAACCCAAGGCTAGCTTTGAACCTCAAATCTTTCATTATAAATATTTCCTGCCGTATCCTTCTGGATGTTGTCCCCAGGAGTTGAACACAGCATGTCGTCTTTCTAGATGGTTTCTTTTGTGATAGTGTATTTTAGGGTATAAGTGATTTCATACTTGAAAAACCTTTGTCAGGATTCTTGACCAAACAATGATGGTAATTATTACAGAGCCCACAGATTAGAATTACACCAACCAAGCATCAAAAAAGAATAACATAAAATGTATATATGGGATCAGTAGTAGAATTATTATTGTTATAACAAAACTCACCCAATAATAAGCGCCACTGCATCACTTGGAAAAAACTCTAGGTGGCATCAGTGTTTGGAATGATTTTTAGTTGGCGCTGCAGCGCCTAGCAAATATTTTAGGCGCCACAGCACTGCCTAGAGTTTTTCCAAGTGATGCAGTGGTGCTTATTATTGGGTGAGTTTTGTCATAACAATCATAATTTTACTACTGATCCCATACATAATCTCTATATTATTCTCTTACAATGCTTGATTGTTGCAATTCTAATCTGTGGGCTCCATCATAATTGCCATCATTGCTTGGTCAAAAAATATCAACAATTACAATAAAATCATGTTTCTTCTTCCTATATAGAACTTAATAAAATACTGTTTGTTACAACTACAATTGGTCAATCTCTTCAGAATCATCATATTCCAAGGCATTTAGTGAGTGTGTGCCCCTGCCTAACAATCCTTCTGTCAAAGCTGATGTACACCAAGTTTTGACAACCTTATTTAGATAACACACTTTTAATTTTGATTCATGATAGCACTTTTATGATGCAGGTTTTTGAGATGCCTTATTAGAAACCAATATGTAGAAATTAACTATTTAATAATTTTTATTAAGCTTTTTTAATTTTAATAATGTAAATCCTGACTCTATTATGAAAATCTTTCAAGATGCCGTTACCAAGATGCCTTATCCCACCCCAATACTAATATTTTTTAGCTTATTTTAAAGCTACAGATCAGCTCTATATTCTCATATAATTTGGAAAGTCAAATATTAATTTCTATAAATTCTTATTTTTTAGAACTCAATAGTAATAGCCCACTTATTTAGATTTCTAATTTTATGTTTATGCTTAGAATATGTAATTGTAAATTTTAAAGTTAAAATTAAAATTTAAAAAATATATTCCAGCAATTTTCTTAAAACTAAAGCAGATACTAAGTAATCCCAGCTTAAAATCACAATAAGATGTATTAAATTGGTCTATTAAAGTCAATTTTATATCTGTCCTTGGACGGGAAACCATCTAGTGTTTAAAAAGTAAGTAATTCCGTTCTAGCTGTTGCGGCTCAAAGCCGAGCTAGCCGGCTGAGCCGAAACATCTCTAATCTATTTGATCAAGTAGTTAAGTTCTTAATTTTTATAAATTTATGTTCTAAATTAAAAAAAGCAGATCTTCGACTTACATTGTAGTGAATAGTGAAGATCCTAAACATCATAACTCCTTCATCACTGCGGTTGTGACTGGCCAGGGTAACCTCAAGAGAGGTAGTTGAACCAGTGAAACGTCACGTATTGATGGATTTATCAAATAAAATAATAGCCACAGTGTGATAAAAAGTTACCTCGCTCAAAAAAGTAAAGTCCCTAATAAACGTATCACTGTTATATACCTATTTTTTGTAAAAGGCGAAGTTGAATTAATTGATTTCAACAGGTAATTTTATCATTTCTTAATTTGTAAGTTTTACATAAAAACTTATGTTTTGGGCAGAGTTTAACTTGCTACTTTTAAACGTCACTTTAAATACTTTATAAACAGACCAGGTGAATGAAATACTTAGAAAAAGCTCCTAAGGGATCCACCTTTAGGATTGTCATCATTTTTAGCTTGCTTTTGAGTAGCTGATTTTAATAACTAGTTTGTTGTAAAGATTTTAGGTCATGAGCCCAGGCAGTAATTTTTTCTTTCATTCACTTTGACGGAAATAAGTCGAAATCATGATTTATAGGCTGTCTTTACTAATAGTGACATAACCACATTGTTTAAAAACCGTCCCTTTATTTGAAGCTAAGCTTCTATTAAAAAATATAATGGCGACAGCTGATTTATTTATGCAGCTTTTGGAGGATACATCATTAGTATGCTATTCCACATGGTAGAGTTCTTGAGTTACTCAAGTCCAAAATCGAAACTAGTAAAAATGTTTTTTATCTGTCACTTAGGGTTACATATAACCCTCAAGTTGACAACTTGAAAAAATTAACAATAAGTTGCGCTGCCTTATAACTAGTTTTATATACAATTTTAAATCTGCACCATATATTCTGATAATTACTGTTTAAATGAAGCTAATTATGGTACTTTTACTTTAGCCAATTGATCAAAGTTTATCACCCGTACGCATTTTTATTTATTTTTTGGTATTAAGCTCTGGCATGCGACTTAAATAGTATCTGAGAAGCTATATAATCCATGTTCACCTAAATGATTAGAATTTAAACCAATCTACACTTCAATGATGCACTCTGTAGATTCAGTTACTTGACTGTCAAATACAAGCATTGTCTTTTGACTTGCTTCGAAATTTAGCATAGGTTTGATTAATATTTACTTGACTAGCTCTATTCACAACGCATTATATTAATGTATTCTCATACAGTTTTAATTACTTATTATTTGTTTCGTTGTATGAAATTGAAATACAAACTGACTTTTCTTATAAAAATTTAGTAAATATTTAAAGCTATGGAATACGTATCTATCCTTTTGCAAGATCAAGTGGGTGATACATGTTATGCTGGTATTCAAGACAAAGGGTTGCTCAATTCAGGATGTTCTATGCTTGTATTATCCAAACTTGTTGGTTTAATAATTATAGGGTTGAGTCTGATGGTGAAGCTTCCTCAAATCCTACTTGTCGTTAATAGTGGTTCTGCTGATGGCTTGAATTTATCTTCTCTGTTGATCGAAACCTTTTCAATCAACATCATTGTCGCAGTTTGCTATCTTAACCAACAAGGCTTCACTACCTATGGTGACTCTATTTTTGTCTTGGTCCAGAATATGACACTTATTCTAATAGTTCTTCATTACCTCAAACGGACTGAACAACAGATTTTATTTGTTGCTGGTGCTGCCGCTTTCAACTATATGCTTTTCTGCAGACTTAGCAAAGAAGTGGTCGGAACCATGATCTTAGGCCTTTTCCCTCTCATGATCATGGGCAGCTTTCCTCAATTGTGGCAAAACTATACAAAAAAGTCATGCGGTAACCTGTCCTCCTCCACTGTGATAATCAGCTTTGCTTGTGCCATTGGACGCGTGTTTACAAATAAGGTTGAGGTGGATGATCCCATTGCCAACTTTGGATCAGGGTTAGGGGCAGTCATCAATACAATCATGGTTGTACAGGTCTTTTCCTACGCAGATTCAGCTGTTAAGCCAGAAGCTGAGACTGAAAAGAAGCAGAATTAAATACTGAGGCAATTATCAATAATTATTTGTATTAGCTTAAAAATAAGTTCAACTTGAGCAAGTTATTTTTATTGTCGCAACATCTTTGATTACTCTCTCTTGGGAAAGTAATTCCTTGAGTGATTTCCTGACTAATCATTAAATTGGTGGCACTCCTATCAATTACTCATCTAATACAGGGATCAAACAATCCAGATCCTAAGCGGAACACAACTTGAGTAAGCCTTGTGACTTAAGAGGAATACTACTTGGACAAGCCCCAGACTGTCATGACACACATGGACAGTATGTGGCTTCCTGTGATACTATATAATACTCTAAACTCATATCAATAAAGTATCATTCTCTTCTTAATTTCCCCCTTTATTTCATCTTATATACTTCCAAGAAGTATATACTTGACAGTGGTAGCACAGGTAGGTTATCTACACCTACGCAACTTAAAGAAAAAATTCCTCCAAAGAAAAGAACCCAGCAGATGGACTATCCAAAGGCTGGAGAAGATACAAATAAGGTCAGGACATCCCCAGGGGATATACTGTCTTTAACAATATTCCTGTACCAATTAAACAGTATAACTTTCTCAGTACTCAAGGAGTCCTGAATCCACCTCCAGTTCCTGACGCAACCAAAATACCCAACATTTTATTTCAACGCCTACACTCAGCATAAATTAGAACATTCTCAGGACTACGTCAAAAAATGCCAACCTCTGGATTCAAAGTACCCAAAACAAATTTACACAAGTGGGCTACCCTGCAAACCTGGGCCAGCAAGATTGCCCTTTGTGTCACTGGGACCGCCTCAGGCTTTGTAAGCAAATGGTTTGATTGGCGCCCTAATCACAACAAAGACTGGGACATGTTCAAGAAGGCCTCCTGGAGAAATTTGCCATAAAGAACTCTGATGTTGTGATCATGACAGAAAACAGAACCTTCAAAATGACAAGAACTATTGAGGAGTACATTGTGGCATACAAAGACATACATGATCAAGCTCTCAACACATCAAATTTGATGAGGCTGGACCACAGCTGCACTTCTACAACTTTCTCCCACAAACATCTGACCTCAGTTTGATATGAGCCGTTGCAAAAATATCCAGGATGTATACTTGGAAGTAAGACAAACTGCTCAGAAGTATGACAACCTGCATGCAACCAACAAGCAGAAAGAGAGCCCTTCAGCCAAGAAGGACACTCAAAATAAACATCCTAACTGAGCCAATAACACTCATCCTTGAGGCAGAAACTGTACAACTCGGGTGAACCAGATGAGTACTGACAACGCGCCCATATAGGGAAAAGCTCAGGGGAGTGCTTAGGTGAGCCACCCTCTCCCACTTTATAAGACTTGTATAGGGACCAAGACGTGGACTCAATTACCATGATACATTTACCCTCCAGCAATCCTCTACTGTTTGCTGCCCAAACTGTAAATAAACTCCTCACTTACCCTTTCTGTTTTCACAGATACCAAGGCACAGCACTATTAAACACTGGAGCAGACCAATCTCTTATCAACAAAATATTTTCTGACCTCATGAAACTGCCTATATTCAAGAGTAATGTCAATAGAGTTGTCATTGCAGACAACCAAAGCACCCCAGTTACTAAAGAGATAAAACTTTTCCGGGCACAAATATGGGATGTACAGACTACCCTTGGCAGCCCTATCATCCCAATACCCAAATACAATGTGATACTTGGTTTGGATTGGATGAGAAAGACAAAGCCCCACATTAATTTGGATAGCACTACCCTCATCATACAACAAGGAGAAGTACACCATCATGTGTACCTAACTCACCTTGACACTTTCATGAGGGACCATGTGTTTGTAAATATTACTGAAACAGAAGAGGAAAAGAACACTAGTAAGATTGACTGGAATACCTACACATACAAGATAATCCATTTCAAAAATGTGGAAGTCTTTTTTAAATAAGATCCAATACACCAATATCTTGTCCAAGAGTTCTCTTCAGTATTCCAGGAGAAACTGATGGGTCTGCCACCTGACAGAGATATACAACACAAAATTGATTTTAAGGAAAGTGTACCAAAAGCATGTCCCATTTATTGCTTGACACCTCAATAAGATGATGCACTAAAATATTACCTGAACAAAGCCCTAGAGAAGGGGCTCATCTGACCATCAAAGTCTCTTTTTGGCACAGCGGTCTTCTTTGTAGCCAAGAAGGATGGAGGACTACACCTTGTCACATATTATAGAGCACTTATGAGGTCATAATTAAGAACATGTATTCCATGCCCCTGATTCATGACATTTTTTATGCTCTAAGAGGGTCACAGTTAACAACAAAAAATTATTTAACAGCAGGATACTACCAAATCTGTGTTAAACAGAAAATATCTCCAAAACAGCATTTTTAACTAAATAAGGCTCTTTTTATGTGTTGTCCTCAATTTTGGCATGAAAAATGCCCCAAGTACTTTTGTAACTTTTATTAATCAGGTATTTAAAGATCACATTAGAAAAAATGCCATATTCTACCTTGAAAGAATAATCATCTATAGTCCTACTAAGGAACAACAATGAAAAGACGTCCACATGGTGTTAAATACTCTCAAAGATAACTGGCTCATAGCTAAACCTTCCAAATTCAACTTCTTCTCTACAGGGCTCCCATTTCTAGGCCACATTATCAACAAGGACAGAGTGAAACAAGATCCAGAAAAGATGCAAGTCATAGCCAACATGCCAGTGCCAGAAAATAAGAGTGAGCTTTGTACATTCCTAGGCATTGTAGCCTATGTTTGGAGATTCATCCCTGACTGGTGCGCCTTGACTGCTCCCTTATCTGCAATCACAGGCAAGACAACAATATTTGTATGGACACTGTTGAGAGATCAACACTTTTGGCAATTAAAAGATTGTATGGCCACTGCTTCTATCTTGCAATATCTGTCAGGATTGACAATTCTTCCTCTCTGGAAACCTGGGCCCAGGAGAAGGAATTAAACCCTAACCCTGGACCCCCAGGCCTCCAGGCCTGTGGACAGCAGGACCGCCTGCCAACGCCTTTCTAGGATCAAGCCCCCACAAGCTGATACCAAGAATGTTGGCCCATGCATTAAAACAAGCCAAACCAAGGAAATTATTGCAACAAATGGAAGACTAATCACAGCGCCTAATGGAGGTACTGATTTAGCAACTATTAGCTTCATGAACTTGAAGTTTACACCAGCAACCAATCAGGAGCTGACCCAGGAAAGAGGCACAGGCCTGTAGCCCGGTCCCATGACCACAACACTAAAGCAAGATAATCAGGTAGCTAAATTGAGATTATTGACCAATGAAAGAACTCCTGGGCCAAGTGCCATTTTGCTGTCTTTGAACCCAAGCACCCAGCTCCCCTGTCCCTGCTTTTCCCAATGTCCTGATGAGCCCCCATGGAAAATGTTAAGTTTGGAGGTGGGGTACTATATAGACCAAAGGACCCTGTGCTCCAAACTTATTGCCATTTTTGAATAAAGGTTATGTTATTTTGGCTCACACAGCTATTGCCTTATTTTGTATTTGCTGTCTACCAATTCAGTTCAAGATCTCCTGGCCCACCTTCCCCACCACCCGCTGTTTTCTGTCCTCCTGGTGTACCCTTTGGATCCGTCCATTTTACCAACTACCCTCTGAAGTCTGAATACAAGGAATACACCCCAGAAAAGATACTCAAACTTGATCCTTTGGCCCGCATACAATCTGCAATTAGATATAATCAACAAGGTTCATGGATATTTTCAACACCCAAGTTGTTCAGAGGGAAATTCAACTATCTCCCTGCTTACAACCTGCCCATGGAACCACCCGTGACCCCAAAACCTATGCCCGCTTCCTCACCCAACCTCCCAACTGACCATTCTGGCAAGCTGTTTGGGATTGCGTACATCACCCTCACAGGGGCAATTGACACTATAATCCCAGCCGCCGGCCCATAGTCCTGGGTGGGAAAGTCTGCCTCCTACCTTTTAAGGTTAGCTCCCCTCTTATGGTGGACATTGCCTGTAAAAAACCCTGCCCAAGTTACCCCTGAAAACTGCAGGCCGGCCGCTCAAGACTGGATCCCTGACATTATGGCAATATTTTTTAAACCTGGTACCCTGAGCCCCAAGATGTTGTTATTTCTTGGGGCATCTTGTATGCTTTTTCTATTGATAATCACTTATTATACCTATAAGATGACCACAAACCTGATCTCTTCCATGTGGAAGAATGCAAACCTAAATGACCCAAAGAGAACCGGTGCTAATACCGCTGACGCCAACAAAGCTCCCAGCTCCCAAGTGCAAAATGTGATTGTGAACCAGTCCCTCACCAAGGTGGAGATGCCTCAGATGGGGAAGCTCACGCTTGAGGAAGCTAGACACTTCATGCCAGTCCTCTGCCTGCATTTCCTTACCAACGCCCCCTCTTATGCCAGTGACACCATGAAGATCCTTGGGGTTGCTTTCATGCTATCAGGGGACGCCTTGGACTGGTTTGGCAAGGCCACAGCTGAGGACGTAGAATTCTGCTTAGACTAGCCAAGTTTGAGGCTGAGTTAATGGCCACTGGGGAAGATTGTAACACTAGATACTAAGCCTTGAACTCCCTTTTAGAAATTTGACAAGGCCCCAGCCCATTCAAGTTTATATTGACAAATTCCTCAAACTGAAAACCTGCACCCAACTTGAGGACAAACTGGCAGCCATTATCTTCCAAAAGGTAGTCAACCTAGCAATGAAGGACCTAATGAAGCACCATCTGCCCACCCTTAGCCTAGACAAGCTAATTCCCCTGTGCAAGGGTCTTAGCATGAACCAAGAGAACGCTGGCTCCTCCCAGACCCGCCAACCCCAAACACTGACCCCCAACAGAATAGGGATGTCCCCTGAAGAGCTCCAACAACACTACCACAAAGGACTCTGCTTCCACTGCTACAAGACGGGCCACTTGACCAGAGCCTTCCCTAAGAAGAACACTGTCCCAATCTCACTGGCGCAAATAAACACTTCTTCCAAGTCTTAAAAATTCATCCAAGTGACCATAGAAGTAGCAGGGAACAAGCGCAAGATTGAAGCCTTTATTGATACAGGGGCAGATGAAAGTTTTATTGACACCATCCTAGCAGAGGAATTAGGCTTGGCAGCCTCAGAGCGTATTCTACAAGTAATCATGGGAAAAAGCTCCTTGGACACTGGCTATGAGTGTGAACAAGAACTCCTGTTGACCATTGGACACAATGCATACCCGTTGTCCCTGATCCTCTTGCCAGGACTATCCCACCCCTTTTAATGGGTGACTCTTGGTCTGACAGACATGGCCTGATCCTGAACTATTGTGAGCAAACCGCCACATTGGGCCAACCAGAATCCTGTGACACTGTTCCTTTTTGCATGAGCCATGACCAACCCCCTACCAACAAACTATTGGCTATGAAGATAGAACCTTGTGTTGGAATACTGCCTACCCCCTACAGAGATGGAACCATGTGTTTAGTGAAGAAGCAGCCACAAAACTACCCAGCCATTTGATCTACGGCCACGCCATAGACCTATTACCAGGGACTCAACCGCACCACAGCCCCACCTACAGCTGTAACCACCGCAAGCAAGTGGCCTTAAAAGCATACCTTGAAGATATGACAAACAAAGGGTTCATCCAGGTGTCAAAAGCTCCCTGCTTGTTGCCCATGCTGTTTGTAGGAAAAAAAGATGGTGGGATGCGTCCATGCGTGAATTACCAAAAACTGAACAGCACCACAGTAAAGAACCGCTACCCCAGCCCCAATGCCAACAACCTCTGTGATGTACTGACTGGAGCCCAGGTGTACTAAAAAATTGACCTACAAGATGTGTTCAACCAAATCTAAATAAAGGAAGGGGACATGTACAAGACTGCCCTTGAAACCCAATATGGGCTGTACAAGTACCTCATGATGCCCTTTGGCCTCTGCAACGCCCCCAGCACTTTCCAAAGGGTGATCAACACTGTCCTAGTGGAATACCTTGACCGCTTTTGTGTGGCATATCTGGACAACATTCTCATCTACAGAAAGTCTCACAAGGAACACCTGCACCACTTGGACCTTATACTGGAGAAACTCTCCCAAGCCAATTTACACGCTAAGCTCAAGAAGTGTGAGTTCTTTCAGTCTGAGGAAAAATTCCTAGGATATATAGTGAAGACTGGCGGCTTTTCCATGTCACAAGATAAAGTAGAAGCAATAACGTCTTAGACGGTGCCCAAAAGCAGAAATGATGTGAGAAGTTTCTTGGGCCTGGCAAACTATTGCAGAGATTTCATCAAAACTTTTTCTCACATTACTCTCCCCCTGACCCGCCTTTGCTTGGACAAGGTCACCTTTGCCTGGACTCTGGAGTGTACCACCGCCTTTGAGACCTTGAAACTCGCCTTCACCTCCACCCCTGTCCTGGTCATGCCAGATCCCTCTAAACCTTTTGTTCTGTAAACCGACACATCTGACTTTGTGGTGGGCGGGGTCCTTCTTAAGGAAGGAGGGGATAGTATGATACATCCTGTAGCATATTACTCCAAGAAGATGCTACCTGCAGAAGGAAACTACCCAATATATGACAAGGAGATGCTAGCCATAATGAAGACCCTGAAACATTGGTGCCAATACCTCTGTGGCGTTGAATATCCAGTAAAGGTCCTGACAGACCACAAGAACTTGGTCTACTTCTTCAAGCCATGTCAGCTTAACCAACAACAAGCAAGATGGGCCTTAGAACTGGCTGACTACAATCTGATCATAGAATACAAGCCAGGGAAGGTGAACATGGTACCCAATGCCCTAAGTAGAAGAACTGACCTGGTGCCTACCCACCTAGAAACCTGTAACCACAACACCCAAGTCCTCTTGGACACAGCAAGCCTAGGCATTCACCTGGGATTGATGAAAATCAGAGCCAGCAAACCAGAAGTACTAAGGGCCCAAACACTAGAAAAGTTCACTAAGATCATGATCTCTGACCTCTCCAAATCCTTGGATAGCGCCCACTACCAAAAAGGCTACTCATTGAAGGGAACAACGCTAATGCTTCACAACAGGATCTTTGTACCAGAAGGGGACATAAGAACCAATGTCTTGAGAGACTACCACAATTCTGAGATGGCTGGACACCCAGATAAGCTCAAGACCCTCTGGAGCATCATAAGGAACTTTGCTTGAACAAAAATGGATCAAGACATAAGCGCATACCTGAAGGGGTGTGAGGCCTGTGAACAGATAAAACTTGCAGAAACAAACCTGAAGGACTTCTAAGACCCTTGAAGATGCCCCATGTACCTTGGAGATCTGTTTCTATGGACTACATTGTGAAACTGCCGCCATCCCTCTTGTACAATGCAATCCTGGTCATGGTAGACTGCTTTACCAAGATGGCATACTTTTTACCAACCACCACCAATTGCACGGCAGCAGAAACAGCCCAACACTTCCACGACTGCATTCTCACGCAACACAGAACACCTGAGGAAATCATCACAGACATAGGACCCTAATTCACGTCAAACTACTGGACGCAGGTGATGAAAGACTTAAGAATCAAGCAATGTGTATCTACCTCTTACCACCCACAGACAGACAGCCAAACTTAACAAGTAAACCAGATCCTCAAACAATATTGTGGGGCTCCTGTCCACCAGTCCCCAAAGTGTGCCCTGAATTGTAGCCAGGGACCATCTGAAAGGGATTTTCATTCTCTAGTAAGGGGAAATGTATCTCAGAAATATTTATAGGGGTCAAAATGGGCTTTTATTCACTCTCAGAAGGAAGATCCCCTTAGAAACCTTCTGGTATATGGCCCGGGGGGGTCAAGGAAACAATATGGATTTGCCAATACTTGGAATCCTTCAACAATATCTTGGACTCCTTGTACTTGGTCTTGGACTCCTGCACCTTAGTCTTGGACTACTGCTCCTTAAACTTGGATGTCTTCTCCTTAAACTTGGACTCCAGCTTCTTAAACTTGGACTCTGGCGCCTTAGAATCAGACTTCTGTGCCATGCTTAGGATCCAGCTCCCTATTCTTTAGTGGCCTTGGTATTCCACTTGTATCAGTACAATCAAGCTTCTGCTGGTTATCAAAAGGCTTCCAAAACCTCTTGGTAGAAACTCAAAAGGCCCAGGAAAGACCTCCAAAAAGACCCAGAAAGACCCTGTAACTTTCCAGCCAGCCACCTTCTTATAGTGTCTTTTTCCCAACGGTTCCGCCTTCAAAATGGCTTTCTTCAGAAGCTTAAACCATTGTTGCTCAATTTTCCCTATAATAGCTTAAGCTTACATACTTATTTTCTCAAAAGCTTAAAGTATTAATTCACTATTTCCTTGCTTATACTTTAAGCTTTTGGCTTCCAACCAATCATTTTCAGCAGGAAACCTGCCAGAAATCAACCAATGAATGCAGAGCGCAGAACTAGACCATTTCTGAAGTTCCACCAGGATCCAACCAGAAAAATAATTTCCACAGCTCAAACTGCTCAAATTGACAACTCTTCACTCACCAAAGCGTTAACCTGTCCATTATTTTGGCACCAGTCTTTCCTGCATTCAACCTGAAACAATTTAATTAGTAGAATACTATTTAAACTATTCTTTCTGGACCTCTTCAACGTTTTCTATATATTTACAAATATTTTAAAATCCAAGGAAAAGTCCCACCAAAACAAATTTGTATCCAGCTCTCATAGCAAAATACCTTCATCTATTCTAGGAACTTAATAAATAAATATCTTACCCACACTTCTATCCACATTCCTTCTTGATTTTACTACTAAACCAAGGAAAAATATTCTACATTTTCCCACTTTGGCAAATCCATTCAGCAGAATCTTGGCTCATTTCTCCGGACCACTAGTTCTTCACCATCATCTTTGGGTTCTTCAGCCGGCTCTTCAACCACATCTTCCAGCTCTTCAGCTTAACCAGTAAACGGTCTATCTTAGTTCACAGAACAGCTCCTTTCCAGTCTTTAAACAGCCTATAAGTCCTCTGGCTACTCCTTTATCATGACCAGCTACTTCTGCATCATGATCTTTGAGCCCTTCCACTTAAACTCACTAGGAACCATCTTGGTTCCACCTGCACCATGAAACATTTTGGTTCCAAACTTCAATATGAACCAACAGTCCTTCAACTAGCCTTCTCTGTGATCAAACAGTTCCTCTCACTAGTCTTCTCTGCTGATTCCATGAACCACTTTGGTTCTTTATCTCAGTCCCTGTTACCAGAACCTGTGGACCCAGACATGAGTCTACATTGAACTGGCGTTTGACTGGGCCTTTGCAAGTGGCATTCCACTTAGGCCATCCAACCATAGATCCTCAAAGCCTATGTTGTTGTTTTTAATCACCCAGGTGATTAAGTCTGGGCTTTCAGTTGCATAGTAATCAGCTCTACTTCCCAGAGTCCTGATCACACCAAGTTCTGCAGCTTGCTTCCCTGAGAAAACTGCCTTGATGACACCTCTGAGCAAATCCATGATTCCAATGCTCACTTTGGGTTTCCCCCAAAGCTCACATGGGGACATAAACAAGGACACCCTACCAGTCCGTTAGGTAGGATGCTTGCTCACAGACCTCCTGTAAGTGTATCAGAGTACGTAGAGCCCTCAGAGCTCTTTCCCTCCATGGCAGCCTGCGTTATCCGCCAGGGGTCCAAAACCTTCTCCACCTCAAACAGAAAAAGCTCCCTGATAGCTACCTCATTCTTCATCCTTTTGCAGCCACAGTTCCCTGCTAGGTGAAGAACTCTAGCCCACAGCAGCCAATATCTTCTACTGAGTGGAGGCAACATCTGACTCTATTAGTCTTAACACCTACTAGCTAGGCCTTACTGTCCCTAGTAGCCACCATTCCCCACTAGGCCTCTACCTTCAACAAACAACCAAACTTTTTCTTGGCCAACATTAGCCCCGCCTGCAAACCACCAAACATGTGGACTGTCACACCAACCCAGGAAAGAGGCACAGGACTGTAGCCCAGTCCCATGACTACAACAATAAAGCAAGATAATCAGGTAGCCAAATTGAGATTCTTGACCAATTAAAGAACTCCCGGGCCAAGTGCCATTTTGCTGCCTTTGGACCCAAGCACCCAGCTCTCCTGTCCCTGCTTTTCCCAATGTCCTGATGAACCCCCATGGAAAATGTTAAGTTTGGAGGTGGGGTACTATATAGACCAAAGGACCCTGTGCTCCAAACTTATTGCCATTTTTGAATAAAGGTTATGTTATTTTGGCTCACACAGCAAATTCCCTATATGTATTTGCTGTCTACCAATTCAGTTCAAGAACTCCTGGCCCTCCTACTCCACCACCTGCTGTTTTCTGTCCTCCTGATGTACCTTTTGGATCCTTCCATTTTACCAACTACCCTCTGAAGTCTGAATATAAGGAATACACCCCAGGAAAGATACTCAAACTTGATCCTTTGGCCCGCATAAAATCTGCAATTAGATATAACCAACAAGGTTTGTGGATATTTTCAACACCCAAGTTGTTCAGAGAGAAATTCAATTATCTCCCGGCCTACAATATCTACATGGAACTGCCCATAAAACCCAAACCAATGCCAGCCTCTTCACCTGACCTCCCAACTGATCACACTGGTAAGCTGTTTGGGATTTTTTACATCACCCTCACAAGGGCAATTGACACTATAATCCCGGACGCCGGCCTGTGGTCCTTGGTGGGAAAGTCTGCCTCCTACCTTTTAAAGTTATCTCTCCTCTTGTGGTGGGCATTGCCCGCAAAAAACCCTGCCTGAGTTACCCTTGAAAACAACATGCCAGCCGCTCAAGACTGGATCCCTGAAAATAATCAAATTGTAAAGGAGTGTACAAACTAGTAACTGCACATCTGATTACTCAATAGGAGGAGTACTCCAAATTCAAACTTCAGAAAAGGACTTCCTCTCTGTAGCATATGAATCAAGAAAGCTGTCTGATGGTGAGCAAAGATATCCAATACATGATAAAGAACTGATGTCTATTGTCCATTGGCTAATTAAATAGTAATGTTATCTGAAATTTGCACATATATTCAAAGTGCCAACCAACCACAAGTCATTGGTGCTCTTTAAGATTCAACAACATCTATCTAGATTACAAGCTGAATGTATGAGCCTTATACAAAGGTACCCCATTATAATTGAGTATAAACAAGGCAAGGAAATGCTTACTGCAGATGCCCTATCAATGCTATACTGTAAACATCTACTAAACACTGATAGAGATCCCAATTGTCCCATGTTAATAATGGGAAATCTCCAATAAGAGTTCCCACCTGGTACACCAATGGAAATCCAAGAGAAATTTCTCAGGAATAAACATCTATTCAAAAACGTATATGGTATACTACACCACATACTACCAAGCGGTAATACTGTATCCTATATCTGGTCAACACAAAATATTGACACAATCCTTTGATACCACAGAGATCTGGGCCACATATGTAGCAGAAATCTATATGAGTATCTCAAGACATGCTACTGGTGGCCCAACATGCTGGACAACATCAAGGAAGTGCTGAACCAATGCAAAATATGTGAAAAAGTACACCTGCTCCAAGGCACCTCCAAAGTCAGTAATACCAGTGTCAATCACAAAACTATTCAAAGTTTGGTCACTGGATATTGTGGGACTAATGCCAGGCAATAACAAAGGCAAACATTACATTATCACAGTTATTGATTATGCAATTAGGTGGACTGTATCTCAGGCCATAAAAAACACAAAGGAAATAATATGAGACAATTCATTGGCAAAGAACTCATAGCTAAGCTTGGGAAACCCAAACTCATAATCATGGATGGAGGGACTGAACTCAAAGCCATAGACACCAACATCTACCTTGCCAAAAACAGAATAGAACACACTATACCCAGCTCCTATCACCCAAAAGCAAACAAAAGAGTTGAAAGACTTAATGGTTCCCTTGTAGAAGCCCTCAGAAAATTATCTGCCAACAATCCAAAAGTCTGGGTCAACATGCTGCTAGCAGCACTTATGGTGTATAGAATACAAGTTTACTGTAATACAGGCAAAATCCTGTATGAAATTGTCAATGGGCATAACCCCATCATTGTTAGTACTAAATCAGGACCACAATTACCTATGCCTAAGAAAGTGACTGATAATAACAACCCTGAAGTACAGTGTGCAAGTAAAGACCAAGAGGACAAGGAAAAAAGGGCTGAGAGAGATGTTTCATTACAACAGGACACATCCAAGTTGTGGATAAGATCTGGGTTGTTAATCACAACATGCAAAAATTGGACCCATGATTACAAGGACCAGGCATTTTCATAGAAGTCAAACCAAACAACACCTAACTCATCAAAGGAATAGGTGCTCAAACAGAGCTCAAGTGTATGCACCATGACCACCTCTGCCTGTGTAAAGCAAGAACAGCACAAAACAACTCCCTGTACCCAATGCAAAACTGGATCAATACCAAGCCCAAATTCCAGACGCTCTCATTAAAACCCCTAAGGTTCCACCTTCCAGCACCCCAGGGGGAGATTTCACAACATCCTTAATTATTCCCTCTTGGGAAAGTATTTCCTTGAGTGATTCCCCAACTAATTGTTAAATTAGTGGCACTCTATCAGGATACCAGGAGTACCATGGAGCTCCAGCAGGCAAGGGGGGAGTTGAAGCAGGTACTGGCATGGCCCACCAGGTGATGTCACCTAACTTTACCAGGTAGGAAAGGGCCTTCCCAGCCGCAGCCCAGGGCCCAGCTGCTGGCAAGGCAGAATCAATAAATCCTGTGAGTGCCAGGTAAAGCACACCCAGGAATTGACTACTCTGGCCAGTGGCATCAGAAGTGGGTGGGGTTGAGATGGTTGGTTTGGGTGTTGGGGGTGGTTCCATGGGGACCAGGTAGGCAGCAGGATTTTTGTATTTCCCGTTGAAAACCAAAGGGTATAGAGTGATTTCTCTGCTATTACAAACAATTTGGTAGGGTTCCTTGGGGGCGTTTAGGCATATGTACCACTGCAAGTCTTCCAAGGTCCAGGGTTTGTGATCAGGGTTTGGGGGATACTCAGTGAAATTTACAGGGCCAAACAGAGCGTTGGGTGGGCAGTAGTAGTCAAAGACTTTGGTTTTGTCAACTGAAGTCTGGCTATCTATCCCTGAGAATGGGTACTGACGCTTTGGAGTTTGCAGATGGAAGAGTATCAAAAATAAGTATGGAAAACAGATTGGTGAACCAAAGGTTCATAACAACTTTATTGGTAAGGATGACAATGCAGAACTTTTTCAGGTGCTTCTGATTTATATACTTACTCACATGCAAGTGCCTCTGAGCATTCTTCTGGTGCTATCTGTGTGGCAAGGCTTGGCATCTCAGGTTCTGCTGTTTGGTTGGCTGCTTCATGATCATTTTTTGGGGTTTTTAGGAACAGTTATTTGGCTTTTGGGTGGTCCATCTTGGCTTGGCTGGCCATTGGTTCTGTCAGGTTTTGCTTCTGGGGTTATGGGGTTTTTCCTAATTTGATCATCATTTTTGGACTGGATTGTCAGGCATTTTTGATGTGAAGAAACTTGGAAAAAAAAGGAGTCCCCAATTGGGAACCCCAAATTACTAAATGGAGGATGGACTTGAACTGGGTTTACTGGGCAGCTAAAATTAGCCTGTCCAGGCCCAGTCAAACCCACCAAGACTTGGGCATAGCTTTTGTGGCCCAGAAAAGGGCCTGCAGCTTCCACCAGGGCAGAAATGGTTCCTGCACCTGTATTTTTGCTTTTTGAAGCAAATCCAGGTGCAGGCAAATCTCCCCTGCCTGCTTGCCCCGCCTGGCAGCTAGGAGTGGGTTCTGTTCCCACCCAGGGCTTTGAAACTGTTAAAATTGTAACACACTCCTATTGATTACTCATCTAATATGGGGAACAAACATTTTGAATCTTAAGAAGAACACTACTTGGACATGCCTCATGACTACCATGACTTATATGAGCATTATGTGGCTTTCTGCAATACAATATAACCCTCACTATTAATATCAAACAAAGTATCATTATCTTCTTAATTTTCCCCTTTATCTTGTTTTTTACTGTAAATTCAGAACCTAAAGGTAAAAATGCGGGATTTTCAAATATTTTTGCATGAACTCGCCAACTTAATGAAGTAATTTTCATCCCAGAACAACTTAATTTTTTTATAAAAGTTTGAAAATTACTCCATTAAGTTGGTGAGTTTATGCAAAAGAATTTGACAATCCCATATTTTTCCCAACAGGTTCTGAATCTACAGTATACTTCCAAGAAGTATATACTTGACATTATAAAAATTCTGCAATATTGGATCTAAAATGTAACAAGTGACAAGTTCCTGGTAACTATGCATGTGATGGAATCCCAGATACATGATTTGAACCCCAATACCCTGCGGGCTGCCAACCTGCAGGCCCAGCTGCCCGCAGTTTTCTGGACTTGAAACAGGACAGGATTTGACTTTGGGGAATCTCTTGAGACTTGATTAACTAGATTTAGTTGCATTAAGGCCTCCCACGCCAAAGGTTCCTGTTAACTTGTCCAATGAGAGCACAGGCCAAGCCAAAGATCACAAAATAACTTGGGCCACTGCAGCAGGGGAAGCAGAGAATCTTCCTGTGGAATATGGGCCACCCAAAGATGATCAATCCTGCAACCCAAAAGGGAAATTTGAGTTTTCTCAGTTCAAGCCATTCAATAAAATATCTTCTTTAATGTATGCCACCAAGGGTTGCAACCCCTTGGTAGACAGTATCACCAGGCCCAAAGGAAATAGTAAAAGTTTCTCCATGACAGATGGGTATCTTTATACCCTGAGCCGCCAGGAAGTTACCCATAGCCATTCTTGCAATATAGTGACATGAACCTTTGGCTCAACCAGTTTATCCCATATTTGATTTTAGTTCTATTTCATTTACAGTCTACCTCATGCGGTTCTGTACCTCACACCACCCAACCCCAAGAAACTGCAGACCAGCTGCCCAAACTATATTGTCCACCAGGAGCTCCCTTTGGCCCAATACACTTCACTGAATATCCACTCAACCCTGCGTATTTGGAGTTCACCCTAGAGGAAATCCTAATCTACGACCCAGAGGCCAAAACTAGAGAGACATAAACTATTTACAGAGAAAGGACCAAAGTCACCATAACTCCCCTGCTATTCCGCGACAAGTACAACTACTTGCCTGCCTACCTAATTCCAATGACACTGCATCTTAACCTGCATCCCAACCGCCCAAAGGAATCCATTGCAACCAATAAGTCTACCTCCACTCAGATATTTGGGGTGATGTACATTTTTCCTCATCAGCCTTATTGATTCAATGGTGTCTGCCAGCGGACCCTGGGCTCTCCTGGGCAAATTGTTATCTTATATTGCAAAGTTAGCTCCTATATTGTGGTGGGCCCTTCCCTCAGGACCTGCAGGCTGTCTTCCTGTATTTTCTCAGGAACCCCCCACAGGCTGGATCCCTGATATAAAAGGCAATAATAAATAGAGTGAGATTTGAACCCATCTTCTTATAAGACCACTACCCTAATATGGTGATGCAGACAGACTAAGCCATTTAAAAAAGCTCAAAGGGCCCAAGGTTTAATGATTTTATTTTTAAATAGTGAAGGTGTAGTAAGCATGTGTGATTTGAGTCTAGGATTGAAAGACATGTATAGATTTCACAACCAAAAAATCTTTTGAAATATATGTCTTTTCAAAAAGATGGCAGTAATATTTAAACTCAAAGCCCTCAGAAGTCAAGATGGAAGCCCCAAATAACTCATTCATGCCCCTTTTTAGAAAGACTCAGGCATATGTCCTATGGGCTAATTTTGACAGATTTTATGGGTTTAACCATTATATTGATAGTTATATTTAATAAAAATTAATTTTGATGACAAGGCAACCTACTGAAGATAATTGAAAAGAAAATGAGAGAAGAATATGTTTATCAAGATTTAGCTTTGGCTTTTAATCTAAAGATGTTGTGGCTTAATCCTGCTAAGGTAGAGGGATCAAGTATAAGTGGGGAAGATAGGCAGTGAATTTTTGTGTGAGTTAACTATCTTATCAGCAAAAGGGAGGATGAGGATGATTGAATGAAAGTTGGGTGATTTGAAATCCACTCTCTCAATACACTCCCTGCTTAAGGAGGTAGTCTGCTGTAACAGGGACATCAGGATGAGGTTTTGTTTTGACAACTGATGCCTGAAAATTCTGTATTTTACTGGCAGAAAGTTATATGATTATGAAATTATTGCTGTTGCTTGAGTGTAGGCATGCTCAGTCATATTTCTTGATGATTATCTCTTTGGCTCTGCAGAATTCCACAAGGTATTTATTGTGCTCTGGGAAGTTTTTGAAAATTATTCATGGTCCTCTGTGTACTGAGTCTAGTTTATTACAGCTTACATCAAGGACCCAGACTGGGGCATCAGAAGCAAGGGGTTCTCCTTAGATGTGAATTTTTAGACCATTTTTATGACTGCCAATATGGCTTTTATCCTGATCATTTTGAGTGCAGGATTCTGAGTTTCTGATAGAGATTTCTCATTAAAAATTGAACATCTGATTAATATTTACAGGTGATTATTTCTGTATTATAATCATATTTGAATTCAAATTATATTAACCAGCTCCTTAGTTGACCCTGACTATAAATCCTAGTGTTGCATGTTTGACATAATCTGGCCAGGTTTCTTCTTTTTCATTTATGATTTTTTGAGGTTCAAATGAAACTACCATTTGGTTTTTACTCTTTAATTTTCCTTTGGGCAATAGAGCAAGTTTGTGAAACATTTTATTGATTTCTTTAAAAGTTAGTGTTTGCTTTGCTTCCTGTTAGCTCTGCAGCTTTAACCAGAAATGGTGTGGTCTGGTGTACCATAGTCAGAGGCAATTGCTTTGTTTATGAGGCAATTGATTCCTTCTTCTTTATGGTCTTCGATTGCTCAGCACACTGGCTGATGTGTAGAAAAGTTAACAGATACTTTAAGAAGATTTTTTTGCGCTTTAGCTTCTGAGAAGGGTCATATTATATCCAAGTCCCAAACCTTAAATGGCTCTGGATCATGTAATAAGTTGGCTGAAGTTTTGCATGCTGTTTTGATGGTGTATTTTCAGATAAAGTACACTTATTTAACAAATTCATCATGTTTTCTTTAATTTCAGGCCACAGAATATTTATTTTGGTGTAAGATAATGGTTGTTAATTTTTGTATACCCCATTAGTCTATGATGCACTAGAATGTTACCAACCCTTGGGTTAGGGGGAGGTATATAATGTTTTTATTGTTTACAAAGTGATAAACATTTATATTTAATATAAAAAAGTGATTTTCATTTGCTATTACTGTATGATGAATATAGTGGTAGGTTCAGGGTTTTTACACTTGGTTTTAAATTCTGTTGCATAAAGATTAGAGCAGGCAGGGTCCAGGTGGTTTGGTATTTTTCTAAGCTGATAAAGCCTAAAGAGGGCATCATATATGACCAATAATTTATTCTTTTATATTAGATGTCCAATTCCAGCTATTCCAGAAGAGACATCCATTTGACTTGCCCCAGGCAGGTGCATAATATGCCTTGAAGTAAATGAGCGACTTGTGATCAATGTGTACTTTAATGTTATAGTGCTCTTATAGATTTCATCTTCACTTCTTATATACATGGCAAATTACAAGAAGTTACTTATACAGTAGTTTTCAAACATGTTGAGATAAATGTATATTAGTCAGTTTAGAACGCATGAGCTCAGTCTAAAAACAAAATAAAAATTAAGAAATTTATATTAAATTACAATAGTTTTGGATCCACTTTGATCTTGTTTTTAGACTGAGTTCATGTGTTCTAAACTGACATATATAAATTTATCTCAGCATGTTTGAAAACTACTGTAATAATTTTAGAATAACTGCTTAGTGTTAGTCAACATTCTAAGTTTTTAAATACTGACAGAAATTTCTTGCTTCCCTGTATGGGAGATGCACAAAGTTGTGACTACGACAGGGTCACTTGAATCTGAATCAAGCATGTAGCAACTCTGATTATTTGGATATTGAAATACTGGTGTCTCAACCAGGTGCTATAAGTTTTTATTCTATTCTTGGACACAAATAATTTTTTATAATTGCTTTTAATTATAACATTGATTTTTGTGGTGAGTTTGCTACAGTCTTTGATATAATTTCAAAGTTAAGCTACTGTATATTTAGAACCTGTTGGGAAAATGTGGGATTATCAAATCCAACTTACATGATTTGCAATCCAAAATGTAATTTGTATTTTCCTTAACTAATTTTTTTGTAGAAATTTATTTAAATAAAAAATTTGGGATCTATAGACACATTTAAATTTCCTAGTTTAACTGAATATTCCAGATGTACAAAATGAATTGATAGTAATCTAAAATGAAGTTTTAATCTACCAACTTTTTTACTAAGTTTAATATGTTTTTTAAAATTGCAGAATTTTCAAATCCAACAACCAAGTTTAAAGTTTTAAATGAAAGCTAATAGTTAATTAGAATTAATTGTGGTATCTGTAACATAAAATAAATTCAGAAAGAAAACTAGGAAAAATAAAAAAAATGAGAAGCTCCACTCTCACTAAAATCAATTAAAAAGTCAATTTGATAGCCATGTTTGGATATAAAGATTAAATAAATACTGTAATTTTCAAACCTTCCAAGAAAAACGTATAATATCCTGTTTATAACACATAGGTTCATTCACAAAACAAATTCCAACTGGGACATGTTTAAGGGCAATTTTTCAGCAACCTCAAGAATTAACTCATACAGCACAGAACATCCTCCATGTCAACAATCCTCATAAATATTTTTCTTATATTCAATATTAAAGGAGATTTTTTCTGAATTAAACAGTTGACACTGACAATAAAAAATGTATATTTAATATTTTATGCTTTTATTCAAATTATGAAAGATAAAGCAAAAATAATTTTTGGAATTGTTAACATGGAGGATGATTCATACTGTATGAGTTAATTCTGGAGGTTGCCTAATTTACTCAATAAAAGTTCCATGTATCTAGGTCCAGAAAGAAAAAGTCAATCACACAACAAAAACATAGTCAAATACTGAATCCCAGAAATGAAACAGCAAAAAAATTCTCCATATTCAAAACAAACACAAATCAGTCACTTCCTAAAGCATTTTACATCAATTGTGATAATGAGTGTGTAGCAAAAATGATACAAACAGAGAACATATGAAGTTCAGTCACAAAAGTGATGAGCTCAAACACAAAAGGACTCTTTTTTTATAGAAAATATTGATTTTTTTTGGGACTCAAAATGTAAATAGTAGATTTCAAGAGTGAATCCACCAAAATCTATTCAGGGAACCACAGCATTATATTCAATGTATGTGCTTTTAAATTTAGCTATTTATGTCTGAGAGAAAATCTTAAATAGGAGAACACAAATTAAATAAAATTAATACCATGAAAATATTTTTCTTTTCTGTTTTTAATAGAATTTTTATTGTTTTTTACAATGATTTATACAAGGGAAGATAACTTTGATAATGTCAAGGAGCAGTACCAGGAGCAACTCTAAGCCCACGCTACTGAAGAAGGGAGTGTAACTGCCATGGCCCCCGTGTAAACCTAACTAAACTTAAGTCATGAGGAAGCCAAGTTGTATGTGTCAACAGACCCAGTCATGGGTGGCTTTTCTGACAGCCAGCATGCTGACCCCAAGACCAGGACTAATCTGAGCCTGTGTTGCACTTTGGAGACTAGAAAACAGTGGCCCCATCCAACCTAATCTAATCATTTCTTAACAATTTGGACCAATCAAATCAAGTCCTGCCTAATATGGGTCCCAGTATGCCCAGTGGCCCCATAAACAACTACTAGTAACCAATAAAATAGTTGAGGAGATAATGAGCCTTAAACAAAGCAACATGGCATTTGGCAAAAAAACAATCTGCCTAAAATTTAATGAGGCAGCAATAGGACATGAATTATGTGCCCTCTTGAAGAGAGGCAGTAAAAAGCTGGCTAAGAAGCCAAAGAAGCAGGTTGAATCCCAGATCAAGGATGCCTATCCTATAATGCTTGCCCTATTTCAGCAGGACCCTTACCTCCAAACAACTGAGGTCTGTTGTCTACTTGGGCTCCATAGCATATTCATTGCCTTCCCCACTGCACAGCTCTGGATGCATGGGCTTTAAGTAAGTGTTCTGATTCTAACCAATTATCTGGGTGATGAATGAGATGATGACTCTGATTTGCCCTAAAAGCCCATGATTAGTGCTGCAATTACCTGCTGCCTGTCCAATATTTTGGACAATGTTACATTTATATCATATTATAAATTGGCATTAAATGTTCAAGATTATGGGACTTTGGAGAAAAAGAACAACCCCAAGGGTAAAAAGAAGAAAAAGAGGGCACAGTCATGAGTGCATTCCTGGAAGCTTCTTCAAAAGAGACAGTATTTTACCAAACCACTACCAGTTACACCAATGAATACTGATACAGAAAATTCCTATCAGACCTGATCAGTACTGGAGCACAGGAAATTTCAGATTCAGAATTTTCCTGAGCCATCAAATAAAATGCGCCAAAGTGGATGAAGAGAAGATCTAAGCAGGAAGCCAGAACATCTCAATTTTCCTGCTGGCCATGCCAATTTATACATGAAAGATGTGTTGTTCTTCAACATTGGGGGCACAATCAGAGAGCGTAACACCAAAACTCTCAACAAGGTGTTTAGTGCAGCCCATAACCACAATGTGCTTCCCCCCTCAGAAGGTCACTGGCATGTTCATCAAAATGGCCCTAACTGCCCATGGCAGCAGCCAATTGTCAAAGGATCCAAAGCTGCCCCCTTGCAAGTCTCTGGAATACAACCCAATCAATGTTCTCCCTGAGTGTGAGTATGATGTTATGCATCATCAATTTCTTCAAGCCAGTCAAGGCAACAAAACTCCCATAGTGCCTCCAACTGCCCCAGTCCCCAGCCAACCATCCCATTCAGCTAGAGCCCAACCCCTGTCAATCCAGTTCTCCCCCCCACAACCCAGTCTGCCAACTAGTTTTTCCCCTCCACTACTAAATTTTGCCAAATAAACTTTTTTCCATCAAAAAATTTAATCATACAATATATATTGGTTTAAATAGTATGTATTTTTATTGTAATAAAATATATTTTATATTTAACTACAGTGATGATTGATTTTAATAATGCCACAATTTAAATGTAGCTCATTTAATATTTATTAATTCTATTTATTAATTCTATTTATTAATTCTATTTATTAATTCTATTTATTAATTCTATTTATTAATATTATAAATTTAATGTTTTTGTGGCACTACAATCAAATTAATTTAGAATCCTACAAATGACATGGATCAGCCAATCATAATTGGCATTAGTGCTCTATTTTCTTTGATGCTTGGCTTCAACAAGACATGCCTCTGTTATTGTGCCCAGTTTAACATACAGTTAATTCAGAACCCAAAGGTAAAAATGTGGGATTGTCAAATATTTTTGCATGAACTCACCAATTTAATGGAGTAATTTTCATCCCAGAACAACTTGCTTTTTTATATAAAAGTTTGAAAAATATTCTAATAAGTTGGTGAGTTTACGCAAAAGAATTTGACAATCCCACATTTTTACCTTTAGGTTCTGAATCTACAGTAGTAAATTAAGTCTTTTAGAAAACCCCCTTTCTTTGTTTTTCAATTGGTATACCAACTTGTGGTCAATCTAGCAACAGAGAAGTCAGTGTTTGGGTGCTATATTGACCACAAGTCAGCATGCCAATTGGTAAACACAGACAGTTTTTTGCCAAAAGGCTTAATTTACTAAGTTAAACTGGGCACAATAACAGAGGCATGTCTTGTCTGAGCCAATCATCAAAGTTTAAGGCAAATTGATGAAAAAAATCTTATTGGCTTCTCTTTTCACTTGTAGTTTCTCATATTCACTTGATTGTAGTGTTGAGTATATACTTCTTAGAAGTAAAATAAAAGAGATAAAGGGGAAATTAAGAAGATGATGATACTTTATTAGATATGAGTTTAGAGTAAAATATAGTATCATGAGAAGTCACATGTTGTCCATGTACATCATGGCAGTCATGAGGCTTATCTAATCAGTGTTCCTCTTAGGGCTCAAAATGTTTGATCCCCGTAATAGATGGGCAACTGATAAGAGTGCCACCAACTTAATGATTAGTTGGGTAATTGCTTTTCTGAGGGAGAGTATTTGAAGATATTGTCACAGTAGCACTACAGAAAGATTAAACTTATATTAGAAATAAATATTAAATCAGCTGAATTAAACTTATGGTTTTATTAAAATCAATCATTACTATAACTAAAATGCAATATATTATCACAATAAAAAGTACCTAAAAGTTAAAACAATAGATATTGTATAATTAAGAAATTGTTTGAGGAACAAGTTTTAATTAGTAAAATGGGAGAATGGAGGGGGCAAACTAGTTGACAGATGGCTGGGTTGGGCTGTGAGAGGAGAATTGGATTGAAGGGAGGGGTTAGGCTTTGGCTGAATGAGAGGGTTGGCCGGGGACTTAGGCAGTTGGAGGTACTATGGGTGTGTTGTTGCCTTGGCTGGCTTGAAGAAATTGATGGTGCGTGACATCATACTCACACTCAGGGAGAACATTGATTGGCTTGTATGCCAGAGACTCACAAGGGGGCAGCTTTGGATCCTTTGACAATTGGCTGCTGCCATGGGCAGTTAGGGCCATTTTGATGAACATGTCAGTGACCTTATGAGGGGGGAAGCACATTGTGGTTGTGGGCTGCACTAAACACCTTTTTTGAGAGTTTTGGTGTTACGCTCTCTGATTGTGCCCCCAATGTTGAAGAACAACACATCTTTCATGTGTAAATTGGCATGGCCAGCAGGAAAAATTGAGATTTTCTGGCTGCCTGTTTGGATCTTCTCTTCATCCACTTTGGCGCATTTTATTTGATGGCTCAGGAAAATTCTGAATCTGAAATTTCCTGTGCTCCAGTACTGAGCAGGTCTGATATGAATTTTCTGTATCAGTATTCATTAGTGTAACTGGTAGTGGTTTGGTAAAATACTGCCTCTTTTGGAGAAGCTTCCAGGAATGCACTCATGACTGTGCCCTCTTTTTCTTCTTTTTACCCTTGGGGTTGTTCTTTTTCTCCAAAGTCTCATAATCTTGAACATTTAATGCCAATTTATAATATGATATAAATGTAACATTGTCCAAAATATTGGACAGGTAGCAGGTAATTGCAGCACTAATCATGGGCTTTTAGGGCAAATCAGAGTCATCATCTCATTCATCACCCAGATAATTGGTTAGAATCAGAACACTTACTTAAAGCCTATGCATCCAGAGCTGTGCAGTGGGGAAGGCAATGAATATGCTATGGAGCCCAAGTAGACAACAGACCTCAGTTGTTTGGAGGTAAGGGTCCTGCTGAAATAGGGCAAGCATTATAGGATAGGCATCCTTGATCTGGGATTCAACCTGCTTCTTTGGCTTCTTAGCCAGCTTTTTACTGCCTCTCTTCAAGAGGGCACATAATTCATGTCCTATTGCTGCCTCATTAAATTTTAGGCAGATGGTTTTTTTTGCCAAATGCCATGTTGCTTTGTTTAAGGCTCATTATCTCCTCAACTATTTTATTGGTTACTAGTAGTTGTTTATGGGGCCACTGGGCATACTGGGACCCAGATTAGGCAGGACTTGATTTTATTGGTCCAAATTGTTAAGAAATGATTAGATTGGGTTGGATGGGGCCACTGTTTTCTAGTCTCCAAAGTGCAACACAGGCTCAGATTAGTCCTGGTCTTGGGGTCAGCATGCTGGCTGTCAGAAAAGCCACCCATGACTGGGCCTGTTGACACATACAACTTGGCTTCCTCATGACTTAAGTTTAGTTAGATTTACACGGGGGCCATGGCAGTTACACTCCCTTCTTCAGTAGCGTGGGCTTAGAGTTGCTACTGGTACTGCTCCTTGACATTATCAAAGTTATCTTCCCTTGTATAAATCATTGTAAAAAACAATAAAAATTCTATTAAAAACAGAAAAGAAAAATATTTTCATGGTATTAATTTTATTTAATTTGTGTTCTCCTATTTAAGATTTTCTCTCGGACATAAATAGCCAAATTTAAAAGCACACACATTGAATATAATGCTGTGGTTCCCTGAATAGATTTTGGTGGATTCACTCTTGAAATCTACTATTTACATTTTGAGTCCCAAAAAAATCAATATTTTCTATAAAAAAAGAGTCCTTTTGTGTTTGAGCTCATCACTTTTGTGACTGAACCTCTTATGTTCTCTGTTTGTATCATTTTTGCTACACACTCATTATCATAATTGATTTAGAATGCTTCAGGAAGTGACTGGTTTGTGTTTGTTTTGAATATGGAGCACTCTTTTGCTGTCTCATTTCTGGGATTTAGTATTTGACTATGTTTTTGTTGTGTGCTTGACTATTTTTGTTTTCCAGACCTAGATAAATGTAAGTCTTATTGAGTAAATTGACATTCAATTGGTCCCAGTTGAAATTTGTTGTGTGACTGAGCCTATGTGTCCAAACTGAATCATATTTTTTATCTCAACAGGTTTGAAAACTACTGTATTTTAGCAAGCTTTTTCTCCTGAATTACTAAACATCTAAGTTCAGTTTGTAATATGGGAATTTGATGCAGAAATTTAAGTTTTTTTGTTGTTCACTTGAGTATGAATGCCTTTAACTGTGGCTTTAAATCTTATGGAAAGTGATGTGTTTGATGTGTCTCAATAAAAATAATAACAGATCTTTGCCTCCTAATGTTTCTAAAAAAATTGTGCCACTTATGTTTTGTTCATTGCACAACTTTTGGTTGCTCTGAGCCAACATTGGTCTAACTATTTAAACAGCTCTGAAGAGTACAGTAGTACTATAAGGCACTGGTAAGTTCTATAAATCTACAGGCTCTTTATAATAATTCAATTTATACCCTTTGTCTAAAAAATTAGTTTCACCTTGGGTGATAACTTTGACTTTGTCAAAACTGCAGACTTGACCCGCCAGCAAGGTTCCAACCAAGCAGGTTTGTGACCCGCAATCTGATATCCCAATCACTTGAAGCCAGACTAGGAAGTCAATTTGAATTACCAAATCCAACAACATGAACAGATGATGATCCCTTATGGTGGATACCTTGTTTTGGCACTTGACTCATTACCAGGATCAAACCACCCCCTTCTTCCATCCAGCTGTGTGATCACCAATCATGTTCCTGTTATCCTTGATTCACATGAACTATATAATCATTAACTCACAATAAAGATTATTATCTATCTTCTAAATATTTTTCCCTGTGTAACTCTGCTAAAAAAGCACAGTTACAACATTGGTAGCATAGGTAGGTTCTCCATTCTACCTTATCTTGAAAATTTCTGCCTGTTGCCCACACACGCTGCGGCCAACAAATCCTTGACAGAATTATGTCTGGCCTCCCGCCTGACTGGACTCCGTACACTCCTGGTACCGAGATACCTGATGGTTTTGTCCTATACTAAAACATGGCAATCCTGCTACCCGCCTTCAACGCCATGTCTGCACAAGGTTTCTTTCAGGCTCCCTCATCAATGCCGCAACCAGCTGACAAAACCATCATGCCTGCCTATATAGCTCAAAGACTATAAAGCGCCGCCTTGGAACCTTTTGCCAGGGCCAACAACAACAACGCCGCATGGATCCAGTCTGCCCAGAGCAAGCTAGCTCAGATGGAATGCCCACAGTGATTTTGGATCTCAGAAATTTCCATTTGCCTGACTCATGACGCTGGCACCTGGTGCAACAAGTGGCATGAGGAACACACTGACAAGAACTGGGATACCTTTAAGCAAGACTTCCTGGCAAGATTTGTGCTTAAGGATACAGCACTCATGATCATTTGCCAAGTGAAGAACCTGACCCAGACAGGCACTGTGAAGGAACTCACCCGTGCCTACAAGGAACTCCGTCTTTGTGCACCATTCAACATGGCCTTTGACACCCCAGCCACACACCTCATGTACTATGACGCTCTCAAGTTGCACGTGATGAGACATGTGAACCTGGATCAAGTGATCAACCTGCAAAGCCTTTACTGTGAAGCAGAAAAAGCGGAACAGACATCCAACGCTCTGCACAAGGCACAAAATGGGAAACAAGAAAGACCCAAGGATTCCCATCCAAACAGGTGCTCTGCTTGACCACCTCCCAGAGGCAACGGGAACAACACCAACCACAAATCCATAGGCTCTAATGGGCATGGAAATGGAAACAATGGCCAGTCAAACCGTACTCATTTCCGTGTCACTGCCACGCAAGGCAACCAAGATGAGGGAAAAGCCCAGGGAGAGCACTAAGCAAGCCAAGCTCTTCCCACGCAGCTCCTGACTTGCCCAACAATGAATACCAACCCAAGGACGTGGACCAATGCCCAATGATCCAGGTGCCCTTGGAGGACCCAGTACTGTATACCATTGCCAGAAATCCCAATAAATTGATGTCCTATCCTTTCTGCTTTTGCAGTTACACAGGCTCAGCACTCTTGGACTTGGGCGCAGACCAAACTTTAGTCAACAGTAGCTTTGTGGATAAGTTCAAGCTGGCCACTAATCCTTTGCGGATTAAAAATGTGGTCCTGGCTGATGAACACCACATTGCTGTGACAAAGGAAACTGCCCCCTTCTCCGTCATGCTTGAGAACCTTCACTCCACCATCCAAGGTCCCGTCATTGACTTTCCTAAGTTTGACATTGTACTGGGACTAGACTGATTACATAAGAACAGCCCTCATGTAGACTGGGCGACCTCAGTATTGACCATCAAGCGTGAAGGCGTCAACCACCAGATCTACCCTGACTCCGTGGACCAACTGCTACGCAACTACGTCTTTGTACATATCACAGAGACCCAGGACAAAAAGAAAGACCTGAAGTCAATTGACTGGGACTCCTGTCAGTACAAAATCATACACTTCAAAGACCACCAGGATACCTTCACGCCTCAGGACTGCAATATTGTGGCCCGCCATCCAGAAATCTTTAAGGAAGCGTTACCTGGGCTGCCTCCTGAGAAGCATATTCAGCACTCTATCCAACTCAAGGGGGCTGTACCCAAGGCACACCCCATCTACAGGATGACCCCAAATGAGGACAACACCTTACGCGCCTACCTCAAGGAGGCATTGGAAAAAGGAACTTATCCGCCCCTCACAGTCTCCCTTTGGGGCCGCCGTATTCTTTGTGGCCACAAAGGACGGTACCTTACGCCTGGTCACAGACTACCGCGCCCTAAAAAAAGTTATCATTAAGAATAGTTACCCACTGCCACTGATTGACAACCTCTTCAATTCCTTGGGAGGAGCCACAGTCTTCTCCAAGATTGATCTAACTGCAGGCTACAATCAGATTTGTATCAAGGAGGAAGACATTCCCAAAACGGCCTTCCACACTAAATATGGCTCCTACAAATGTGTGATACTCAACTTTGGCATGACCAATGCCTTGTCCACCTTTGTAACCTTCATGAGCAAAGTGTTTGCAACCCACATAGGCAAGCATGCCCTAGTGTACCTAGACAACAATATTGTCTACAGCCCCTTGGTGGAACAACACCACAAAGATCTAGAGGCAATCTTTGCAACCTTGGCATAACACAAACTGTTGACCAAGCCCTCCAAGTGCCAGTTCTTCCGTGAGCAACTACCCTTCTTGGGACACATAGTCTCAAAGGACGGCATCAAACCCAACAACCAAAAGATACAAGCCATCTGCAAGATGCCACCACCCAAGGATAAGTTGGAACTCCGCACCTTCTTGGGAATGGTGGCCTATGTACAATGTTTCATACCTGACTGTGGGGTCTTGACTGCCCCCTTATCTGCCATAACAGGTGCCAAGTCCAAGTTTGTGTGGATCCCCCAATGTGACCTCTGCTTTAGACACCTCAAGAAGAAGCTCACAACAGCTCCCATCCTGCAATACCCCAAACACAATGGGGAATACCAAATGGAAACCAACACCTCAGATGCATCCATTGGGGGAGTACTACAAATCAAAAATAGTGATGGTGACTTCCTGCCCTTAGCCTACAAATTGCAAAAATTGACAGATGGCAAGTGTCAATACCCTATCCACAACAAGGAACTGCTGGCTATCGTGCACTGCCTAGTTGAATGGTGTTGCTACCTAGAGCGCCAGGAAGAATTCACAGCATTAACTGATCACAAGCCACTCATCTATTTCAAGATTCAAGAAAATCTATTGCGCCACCAAGCGCAGTGGATGGAACTATTGGAGAGATTTAACATGCTCATCCAGTACAAGCCTGGGGCCAAGCTTGCCATGGCAGACACCCTGTCCCACCTGTATGTCTGTGCTTCAAGAGAAGAGAATGGGCTCAACCCAGACTGACCTCTCTTAGTGCTACAAAAAAAGGACAAAGGGTTCCCCCTGACACAACCAATATAACCAAAGAAACAGTCATCAAGAATGAACACCTCTTTGCTGACATATACGGGACTCTTCACAGAAAGATGACTGACGGTACAACCATTCCCTACACTCCCACACATCAGCAAGTTGAAACTATCATTTGCTATCACAGAGACCTTGGACATACCAAGAGCAGAAATCTATATGAGTTTCTAAAACATAAAGCCTGATGGCCAACCTTATACTGCGATGTCCAGCAAGTTCTAGACTAATGTGAGGTGTGCAAAAAGTTTGCCAAAAGCAAAACCCCTCCAAAGTCAGTACTCCCCATCTGCACACAACTACCTTTCAAAGTATGGGCTCTTGACATTGTTGGTCCCATGCCAGGAAAACACAATGACAAGAAATACATCATCCCCACCATTGACTTTGCAACAAGATGGCCAGTAGCCCAAGCAGTGAAGGCACACACCAGCAATGATGTTCAACAATTTATTGGCAAAGAAATAATCAGCAAGTTCAGAAAGCCAGAACTCCTGATAACCAATGGGTGCAAAGAGTTGACCTCTAAAAACACCAATGTATATCTCACCAAGAATGGGGTCAAACACACTGTGATAACACCATACCACCCACAGGCCAATGGACGCGTAGAGCGGCTCAATGGTAGCCTCATGCAAGCCTTAGCCAAACTCACCGCTGGGAGACCTGAAGACTGGTATAAGCAGCTACTGACTGCACTACTTGTGTGTTGAACCCAAGTGAACAGATCCACCGGAAAAATCCCGTTTGAACTGGTATACAGCACATAGCCAAATATCATTCAAGCATTGACAGGACCTAAACTGGAAATTCCAAGTGAAGTCCCTCTGCGCTCAGACCCTCGAGTAATAGAGGCTAACAGCAAGCAAACAGCCAAAGAGAATGAATGTCTACAAAAGACATTTGTCCCCATCCGCAATAGACATGAAGTTGGGGACAAAGTATGGGTCATGAATGTTGAAAAGAGCAAGCTACAACCTGAAAAAGTGGGGCCAGCAATCATTCTGAAGGTAAACAACAATAACACTTACCTTGTGTAAGGACTTGGCAAACGTGAGCAAGACAAGACCCTACACCATGATCGCCTACAACCCTTCAAAACAAGACAGAAACAACAAGAAACTGTCCTGCCCGCCACAGAAATGCAACTAGTTCAATACAGGGCCCAGGCTCCTGACAACCTGCCCCCAGAGGAGGCCGACCTTCAGTCGGGGGGGGGTGTCAAAACCGCAGACTTGACCCGCCAGCAAGGTTCCAACCAAGCAGGTTTGTAACCCACAATCCAATTATCTGGTCACTCAAAGCCAGACTAGGAAGTCAACTTAAATTACCAAATTCAACAACATGAACAGATGATGATCCCTTATGGTGGATACCTCGTTTTGGCGCTTGACTCATTACCAGGATCAAGCCACCCCCTTCTTCCATCCAGCCGTGTGATCACTAATCATGTTCCTGTTATCCTTGATTCACATGAACTATATAATCATTAACTCACAATAAATATTATTATCTATCTTCTAAATATTTTTCCCTGTGTAACTCTGCTAAAACAGCACAGTTACGACAGCTTCAATGTTGAGCAAGGTTGAGTTGAGAAGCTGGGAGTTTCTTGTCAGCCAATTCAAGTCTTTTCAGGGGCTGGCCCTGCAGTTTCAACATTTTAAAAAGTTCTAGAATTTTATGGTTTATAGAACTTTAATCATCTTTACAGATGAACCCAAAGATCAATGTTATGATTTTTAATAATTATTAAGTGTCGCATTAATTTTTTTCAGAGTTCATAATGTAAAAGCAGTTAATTATACTTATTTGAAGATTTTAAAGAATTCTCTACTAGCGTACTTGAATTTTATTGGCTTATCAGACGTCCCTAAAAATATTTACTGGTAACTATGAAAACATGGCTTTTTATTTTTTGTGAAATTTTTTTGTGAACCTTTTTGCTTATAAAGAAATTGGGTCAATACTTATCGTAATGCAACCGTCGGGATGTTCATTTGAGCCGTTTGTTGGAATACTTGCTACTGAGTGACCTCTATTTATCACATTTTTTCATGCTGCAAAGAGTATCAAAAATATTATTTTGCGTGGATTTTCAAACCTTTTGAAATTCTGACATGCCGAGACAACCGGTAGGACAATGGTTTTTAAGCTATAGCACTACTTGCACAGTCGTATTGAACATATTTAAAAAATGCTCATTCTGAATTTGATTATGTAACTTGGGAAATGAACTTTGTTTGAGAATAGATAAAACATAAGTTTAATTTGTTAAGTCATGATGCTGAATTAATAAAATTATGTTTGAGCGCAATAAACGTTTTTTCACAAGTTATTTTCTATCTAGCGACAGCAAGCGGAATAAATGCTAACTCTAGTTTCTAAATGGCGTTATTGTGAGATTTAGCATGTACACCATTTAAATAGCCTTACTGGGACAAGGGGGCTCAGGTTATAGAATGTAGTTGTTTTCAAGGAAGGTTTTGTGCTGAGAACGAGCGGCATTGGACCTCCGAGCATGAGGTTTATCTGGTTGGCCTATGGAAATACACTGGAAGTATTTTATCGAAAGCGCCTCCAGGATATTGGGAGGAATATACCGTGCTCCTTTAGAAGCTACAACGTATTTAATCAACGTGGCACACTCGCTTGAAGAGACATTGGACGGGAACTCTTTGACTATATTCTCCCAGTCAAAGCCGTTTGCTAAAAAAAGATCAAACAGCTTGTACAATCCTTCTCCTGAAAACTTTTCTGTGTACATTTTATGCTTAAAAAGTGAGGTCGAAAATCGGTAGAGCTGATGATATGTTCTCCCTGGGAAAAAGAGGAGTACTCCTGATATCTTCCCGAGGAAAAAAGAGAGCCGTGAAAATATAATTTTTTCATCAAGCGTAAAGTCTCCGTTTAGATTACCCTTGTTGAGCCCGGATGTGTACCGGTTGGGGACCCATCTCCCTGTACATCTGAAGCTTGACTGGCTCTTGACGAGCTTAGATATCTTCGTAAAGTTACTGGGGCCATGTGCTTCGACGCAGGTCTCCAACTTTTCCAAATCCAAGGTAGACCAAGGTATAATGCCACTAGTGATGGCTCGCCGGCGTGTCCTAAATTGCAAGATGGTACGCCCAGGAAGAGCTCTTTTTATAACAGATGATGGTACATCTTCAGGTAGTCCAAGGATAGCGAGATCTTCATCCAGAGTAAATGGGCGCCGCCTTGTGTCTTTTGAAGAAAAAACAGAGCTCCAGTGAGTAAAACACTGGCGGGAATTTCTAGTGGAAACACGTTTAGAGACCTCGCTCCAAAACCCCTGAGGCCGTCTTTTGAGGCAGGAATGGCTTTGGTCTAACTTGGTCACAGCTTCTTTGAGAGCCTCTGATTCTTTAAGAGACCAAGGCCCTTTTGAAAAATTATCTGAACTTCTGTTAATATGAAAAACTATGGCATGTAGCTGGTTGGATATGCGACTAGGGATAAAAAACCCCATGTGAACAATTTGAATATTGTGATAGTGTATTTTTTTAAACAAGGTTAATTCCTCAGCCCCGAATTTCCCTCTTTTGATCGGAAGCTGCAGATTTGAGAATTTCATGGGATGTGGGGAACGAATTTACACTCACCTCCGAAGCTTTTGCTCGCTCGATGAGACGTCTTGCGTCAGCCAAGGAAGAATGGGGAGAAATCGTAAGTGCGTCTATCCCTTCTAAATACCTGCTGACTTTCTTGAACAGCTGATGTTCAAGAGGTGAATAAGAGCTAGTTTTTACAGGAAGACCAAAAGATGTTACATTGGGCTTAGATTTCATTGTTGAAACTTCAGTCAAGAACCTTTCGTTGATTTCAGAAAAATCTAAAGAATTCCAGGGATTCTTGAGCGGAAACCAAGTGTGATTGAACTCTTCAATATTCAGGTTCCAGATAATAGAAAGAACTGAAACTTCACCATCAGACCAGATTCTGCGAGAAGGAAGCGTATATAGGGGTGTAATTTTGCTTAAATATGAGCTATGTAGCGTCTTCTCTAGAATTATAGTCTTATTTTTATTTCTATAGAGGCATTCTATAATTTTATATACTGAAGGAAGATGGCAAGTAGTGAAGCTTCGATGCCAGATCTGTTCTAGAGAGATATTTGGAGATGATAAACAGTGTTCATCGAAATCAACGCAAAGCTTAAGACAAGTATCTATGAGCTCAAGGGATTCATGAGATGGGTTTAAGTTCAAGGGTAAACCAGATACTGATGTTGTACCGACCTCACCATTTGGATATACAGCTTTCCATAATGAAACATCATTTTTAAGAGCATTCGTCAAACAAGAAGAAAAAGTGAGAGGAACTTCTAAAGAAAGTTTTGCTTTTGTACTATAATTAAATCCATTTTGTCGGAAAATAAATCGTGAGAACATAATTAATGAAGTTCATAGGGAATGCTTTCAGCCAAAATACTGGCCTTTAAAGACCCTCGGGCTATGGAAGCTTTGGCAGCCTCAAACTGCCACGCCTATTTTCTGGGCCACTCTCTTCAAATATTTCTTTTGAAACTTTCAAGATTAAGGGGATCCGTTCTGGAAGCAGCGGCCCAGAGCCGGAAGCTAGCCGATGCTGAGTGAAGCATCCCTACTTCGGACTCAATTTTGAAATCCCAATTGTCAAGGCTCAAGTCCAATCTTGGGATCAGAAGATATTCCTTCAATCATTTTTCCATCGACTGATTTTCAGTCAAATTTGATCTATCTATAATTTTCTTCATAAATAAATTTTTTAACTTTACAAAAAATCTAAAATTTAAATATAATATATTTAAAAATAAAAGCTATACTTCACACAAATAGCTATGTTTAATTTTATTTTTTTGCAATTAAGAGCCTTAATTTTAAGTCTACTTTTTTAAAAGCTAATTAAATTAAATTTTACTGCTAGAAAATAAAAAAGAGCATTAAAAATTTCAAAGAATAATTTTTATATGAAAGACTTTTATTTTGTACAGTAGCTTTAAAAGCTATGGTGACAACCAAAAATACCTCAGATTTAAATGAAATGATTTCAGATTTAAACAAAATACAACTATCAGGTTAAAATATACACTCTGTTAACAGGGATTTTTGGCGTTAATGTGCAAAATGGGTCAACACAGCAAAGAAGTGCTCATGCGCAAAGCAAAACTATTCAAAATACAATCCAAAATACATTGATTCACAAACGAAATGGTGTGAGTTGACTTTTGGTGTACATATGGGTCATTATTTTTCTTGTTATGCTTAGGTGCCAGATTGGTTATTTTATAAATTAATCACATTATTCACTTTCAAATTATTCAGAAAGCTTAAAATACTGTTGCAACTGAACCAATGAGGATTCAGTATTTGGAATTGGGGAAGACAACAGCCCAATAGAAAGGACAGAATAATAAGAATAAGGTGTTGTTTATTGTATAATATTGTGATTAATATACCATATGGGGAAGCCACAAGGGGGTGGTATAGTGGGAAGTTCCATGTAAGGTTCAAAGCCAAGGAATAACTTATGCTGGGATCAGCAAGTCAAATTGGTAGCGCTCCTAATTAGGATGAAGTTCCTGCCATTTGATATTGCCATCAGATTGGTCCATGTTGTTAGATACATCAAGGGGCAACTCATCAAGCGCCCCCTGTGTATTGTAAGATACATTAGCAGGCAAGTCTGGAAACTCAGTTGCAACACCCCCTGATTGCTGTCAGACACCAAGACCAGAGTCTGCAGAAGGTCTGGGAAGGTCCGCATGAACAGCCTTTGTGTGGGGATGGCGCAGCAGGGGCGCAAGCAATTGTGGTGAAGCTTCTTGGTATTCCCTTGGGCATCTTTGAGTTGATAGGTATGATTGTCATAGACAGCAGCTATCTTGAAGGGCCCTAGGTGGTTGGGTTCCAACTTGGCAGAATTGGGGTTGAGGGTGTTGTAAATTCACTGCCACCTCTGGCTTTGGATCAAACTGTTTTCTCCCACCGCACCAAAAAAAGGGCAAAAATTACAGCCAAGCCACTCAATTCTTTAGGAGATTTAGCTCATACTGTTGATGAGAGATTTGTTCTGGCCTACCCTGCAGACCCCCTGGCTTTGGCTGCCCCAGCCTGGGAAGAAATGCTGGTCAATTTGGACTATTTGTTAGCATGGTGTTGTCCCCTTTTAAAAACAATCAGGACTGCCCAATCAAATGATGCCTCATCTAGGACCAGAAATTCAAATGAACCTGAACTGGTTGAGGTGTCTTCCAGCCAATCAGATGAACCCACAGAAACTATCTGAAACTCTCCAGCAACCCTGGCTCTGGCCAGCAAATTTTATCACCCAGCCAATCACATGCAACACAAAATGGTCAGGTGATCATATCACAGCAACTCACTCCCTTTCAATCATGTCAGGGGACTTTTGGGTCCCCTGCTTGTCAATGGTCAATTTCATTAAAAGTTTGATATTTGTTTGCACTTGGTTTTTTATTTAAAGTACTTCAGTTGAGTGGAACCCTGCTTTTGATTCCTATCATCTAAAATTAAAGTGTTAGTGGTTTCTGTCTTGCTTACCTTTTACCCCCCAGTTTTGAACCCAGGAACTCCTCTGGACTCTTCCAAAGAGGCTCCAGTGTATAGTTGTTGTCTTCATTTGCTTTTGCTTTTGCTTTTGGAAACCAACTTCAAACTTCAAAATCTATTTAAATTTCATTATAATTTCTATTATTATTCTGATTTTTTTATTAAATTTACTGATTTTGAACCCGTTTTGCTTTTGCTTGTGACCCAAGACCCCCAAGATCACGCCCAAGCCATCCAGACCCGCTCTGCTGCTTCCTTTGGTCTTCTGCTTGTGGCTCCCCCTGTGGCCTATTTTTTATTTGTTTGTCATACCAAAACCTTACAAATCTTCCCCAAAATTCAAGGAGATCACAACCATGATACTTCCTGTGTTAAAATTTGTCATGTTTTTGTTGGCCCCGTTCCTGTTGCTCCTTTGGTCAACCTCGCTGGACTTGTGGTCAAAAATCACTTTTTCTGCCTGGCTTATGGGGAACCACTCCTCTAGCCTTCTGGATTTCCCTAGTGGTCTCCTCCTCTCTGGAGAGGCTGTGGTGAAAAGCTTGACGTGTGATGACTTAGATTTGAACGTTGTTGATTACATCTTGCCCTCCACTGAGGGAGAGAAGACATCTGTGCCTCCCCCTTTTAGCCCAAATGAGAGTGTGTTGGTCCCTCCAGAGGTTCTTGAGATTCCTCCTCCCGTTGTCTCTCATGCCCCTTGGGTGATCACTGGCCTTGTGTTGATGGGATTGAACTCCTACTTCCCTCAACTGTCCCCAGTGTCCTCCTTCTGGTCCCCCCTTAGAGCGGCCATCCTGGTTCTTCACTGGGTGGCATCCTGGTGGCTCCTTTCACCAGGATGGGAGCCAAACTTAGTTAGTTTAGCCCCCCTCTCTTACAGGTGTAGACGGGGTCACCTACAGCGTATCTGGCTTTGAGGTGCTTTGTCCCCCCTTCAATTCACTTGTGTTTGATTTCTCTGGGCTTTGGCACGCCATTGATCTAGGGATGGGGTTGTACTAGGGGAGGCTTTTCGGGAACTCTAGACCGTAGCTTTCCCTGTTTAACTCCTGTCAGACTGTCAGGTGTCCCAAAGGCCAGGGTGCTGGGGCTAAACACTGTGCCCCTGTTGATTCTTGCTTGTAGGATGAGTAGAGCGGTAGGCAGGTGTTCAGTCCATGTGGTGTTGGGGTGCTCTTGTGAGAGCTTGGCAATCAGTTGAACCAGTGAGCCATTTAAATGTTCTACGCGCCCATTGGCTTGCAGATGATAGGGGGTTGTGACTATATGTTGGAGTGTGTTCTTGGCGCAGTATGCCTTCAGGACATGTCCAACAAGCTTGGGGCTGCCATCTGTGATGAGATGTTTGTGAGGATTAGCTGGTCTTGATAGATGACATCCCTGTCAGGGATGTCCCCCTTGGGGATTGGCAGGAAAGTTTCTTGTTGGGGAGTAGCCATACAGCCCGTACTCTGTCCTTTCTTAGGGGGATTTTGTTTTAGGTAGGTTGTCAACCTACTGCTGCTACCACTGCTGCAACTGAACCAATGAGGATTCAGTATTTGGAATTGGGGAAGACAACAGTCCAATAGAAAGGACAGAATAATAAGAATTAGGTGTTGTTTATTGTAGAATATTGTGATTAATATACCATATGGGGAAGCCACAAGGGGGTGGCATAGTGGGAAGTTCCATGTAAGGTTTGAAGCCAAGGAATAACTCATGCTGGGATCAGCAAGTTGAATTGGTAGCACTCCTAATTAGGATGAAGTTCCTTCCATTTGATATTGCCATCAGATTGGTCCATGCCGTTAGATACGTCAAGGGGCAACTCATTGAGTGCCCCTTGTGTATTGTAAGATACGTTAGCTGGCAAGTCTGGAAACTTGGTTGCAAAAATACAATCAATCCCAAAACTTTAATTGATCTTGGGCTTAGATGATTTTTTTAAAAAATAAGTCATCAATTTTAGAATTGAAAATTGCAACTTATAGTATTACTGAAAATATCTTAAGTGCTACTATAAACTACAAACCAAAAATATTTATGATGAGTAGCATGGGAGAGTAATAGCAGCCCCAAAGCTATAAATGTTATTACCCTATCTTTGGCTCATCATAAATATTCTTAGTTTGTTTCAGAAAAAAGATTGTTGTTTTTGAAAGACTGATCACTCTATTTAAAATACACCCTCTAGTAAGTTGCCCTACTTCATGAACTTGCCCCAATACATCACTAAAACCTTCTGATATTTTTGTTTCTCTAGTATCATCACGTGATTTCAAATGATAAGTTATCTCAGAATATTCTGATAAACTTTCAAATGTTAGAGGTGAAGTATATAACTTCCCATCTTTCATCAAATAAGAAAGATTAATGCGCAGATTTTTAACTTCAAGCTCTCTTTTTATAGGCCTAACTTTTCTTTCATAAATATAAAAGAATGACTTTTGAGAAATATTTGAGCCTGATAGCACTGATTTATACAATTCTTTTCTTTTTTCTTCTTGCTCAAAAATATTTTTAAGATCAATAGTATTGTTAATATAAAGCTCATTTTCTTTTTCCTTTAACATTTTTGATATTACACCAAAGTGACCATCAACAATGCTTTTTCCATGCCATTCAACAAAACAATTATATTTTATAGAACCCTTAATATATTTAGGTGCCTCTTTAAATAAGTAATATAAAAATTCATATGATCTAAAATGATTTCCATTATCAGTCCACACTTTTATATTTTTTATTTTTTTAAATCTATCCAATCTAAGAAGAAAAATTAGACATTCACCTGAAAATAAAGAACCATGTGATAATATTTGAGACAAAAAATCATGATATTCATATTTAATTTTATTGTTTTCTTTAAAAACTAATGCAACCCCTAATAATGAGATAATTTTTTAATAAAAACAATTATTGGTCTCAATTGGACTACTTCCAACCTTTAAGTTTTCTTTATAATCTATAACTACAACACAAGACTTATCATCTAATTCATTAATATCTTTTTTATATTCCCTATTCAGATGAACATATAAGTCTTGGTGCTGCTTAATAGTATTTAAGTCATTGACTATAGATTCTGGTAATGGTAAGTTTTTACTTTCACATTCTTCCTTCTTTTTTTCTAGTGAATTTTTTAAATTACAAATTGCACATATCAGTTTGTTTTTACTTTTTATTATATTTTTAGGGATTAATTTATAGTAACTAGAAATTGAAATTGAAACTGAAATTTCATTTTTTATTTTCATATATTTCTTTTTTGTTTTTAAGAGAGAGTATTTTATTGCAGTTGAGTATTCACTCATTTCTTTTTCAATATCTTTATAAATTTTTTCAGGCACATTTTTTGCAAACTGGCTTGTTTCAAAAGAATTTTCCAGCAATTTTTTAAATTATTTTTTTAATCATTTCTTTTTTTAATGAATAGTTCTTATTTTTTTGCTTTTTTTGTTTAAGCTTACATTTTTATTTTTATTTATTTTTCTTGAGTATTCAAACTCACTTTTGGTTATATTAAGCCCCATATAATTAAGTTCTTTTAAAGAGTAGCCGGAAGTAAACAGAGATCACAAGGCTGGGAGATGCTTTTGGGGAGAAGATTTCAGGAGATCTTTTAAGTTTTCAATGAACTCATTGCTTTTTTGATTTTGAATAGTTGTCAGGAACTGAGCTTTCCCAAATTCAGTTTGAGTAAGGAAGTGCTTGATGAAATTATCAAGATCCTTACCAGCAATAAAGAGGAATGCCTTTTTTAACATTGCAATTCTTTCTCTTTTTGTTGAAGCTCCCAAGGAAAAAAGGGTAGCATGTCAGAATTAAATTTAACTGAAGACATGGTGGTATTTTGAATCTGTAATTAGGTCAAATCTCTTAAATGTGCCTTAATGATGGAGTAGTTCTGATCAGAGTGTGGCCTTTGAATGGGGTCTTTTAGATTAGAAGCTTTGTGGTGCTTTAGTTCTTATAGACCAAGCTAAATGACACCATTCTGAAAGAAATAATGTGATAGTTTTCACTATAGTTTGAACTTGAATTTATGTTTGTAGAATTAATTAAATACCCAGTTTTTATGCATAAGTAATTCATGTGAAGCAGCTAAGCATCATTATTACATCATATCCTCTTTGTAATCAATGCAAATCAATTAAAATGATGCAATTACTTAACTGTAACTCTTCCACATGTTTTTAAAATGATAAAATATTAAAGAATTACATTTAAATCATGCTTAACTTGAGGTTTAAAGCTCACTTGAACCTTAAAATTAATCTAAACAGTGATAAAACATTCTAAGTTCAAACTACCATAAAATCCCAAAGAATTGAGCTTTTTAAATAAAATAAAATGTGAAAATAAAGCTCTGAATCTTATATTTAATTTTGTTAAATAAAAAGTATATTTCAATTAATAAAAAAGTTAAATTTTTTAGCTTAAAGCAATCTATTTTATTTCATTATCAAAATAATATAATAAAATCTGACATATGCTCTTTTAAATTGCTTTTGCTTTAATATTCAATATAGTATATATATTAATATTTTAACATCAATAGAAATGTAAGATTATTAGCTTCATTTTGATAGCTTGCAGTATGAAAAATATTAAATATTTGTTGAGTTATTACTGTTTTAAATATAAACATTTGTAATTTGATTTTTTCAAAATTGAACTGTGTTATGCTGCAACTTGAGCAGCATGTGCATTAGAAAATGGCCTAATTACTAAAATAATGTCCCATATTAGGGCATGATGAGAAGGTCCCATCATCCAACCAGATATTGGCTGTCATCAATCTCTTAAGCTTCTCCTGGGTGGAATAGCAGATGGTTTTTTATGCTCATCAGGACCATCATCATGAAGGAGAAACTGTTCATCCTTGGAGGGGACTCTGAGCTCATTGGTGTCAGGGACCCACTTGACAGGGAACAAGTTCCCTAATTGGTGGGCCAAGGCCCCTAAGTTAAGCCCTTCTATTACTGAGCCAATTGGTACTGTGATCATGGCAAGATGTCCAAGATGACCCAAGTATGTGAATCTTCTGAACATAGAGCTAAACTAACCTAGCATATAATATCCCACCACATATGTTAAACGGTAGAAGGAGGCATAAGGTCTAACAAGAGAAGGTTTGGCAGGAGGCGGAATAAACAATCAACCATACTGGAATTTATGCTCCCAGTGGCCAGAGGGGTACTTAAACCATCCATGGGCTAGGGATTCTTTTTGATGAGTGTCATCTGGAGAGGAGTTGTACCAGTTGGTAGTGAGTGTGGGGTTTTCCAAGGTTAACACCACAGACAAGAAGGAAGCTAGAAACCAGAACAGGAATAGATTTCCTCTCATGGCTTCAAAAATAAGGTATCAGAAGGTAAGTGAGTGGCAGGTATAGAAATAAAGTATTTATTGTTGGAACAACTAAGTTGAAAAAGGTTTGCACACTTAAATAGTCTCCAAAATGGAGGCTGGGAAATTTAAGTGGATATTGGGGGGATCAGAGGGATTTGCCAATGCTTTTCATAAATATCATGGTCAAAATTAATACCTGGGCAATATGTGCATTGATGTGAGACTGGAGATGGAATATAATCTTATAGTTAAATGAGAGAGAACCAAAACAAGCCACAAGATCATGATAATTTAAGTGGTTCTTTTCTTGAATATCAAGAGAAGTGAAGTGTGGAGCCTCAGTTTCATAATCTAATAGTAGATCTGTGAGCAGCAAGATGCTACCCAGCAGCCAATCAAACGCCAAGCGGTAAGTGACGTTTTCACTTAAGTTAATAACCTTTTTGGATTTGAATTGAAGAGCAAAAGAAAAAATCAAATCAATTGAACGGATATAAATAGGTAAAGTAAGTTGAATAGCTGAATCTATACTAACAATAGATGTTTGATGAAGGTTCTAGGTTTGAATCCCAGTTAACTCAAAGATAGGAAACAAACTGGTGTCACATACTTGGTGGTTGTGTTGCTGTATATTTGGTTTACTTTCCATATCAATAAAATTAAGGGAGTCAGGGAAAGAATCCCTGACAATTGGGTATATCCAGTTCCAGGAGGGATGTGGCACTTCTGCCCACATTGTCAAACTTCCAGCAATTATCACTCACATACTTTTGAAGGGATCAAAAAGTACCAACAGCTATCTTTTGGAAACTGGTCAAGTGGTGAATAGCCCTAGTGACTATATCCTGAGAGGTAAGGCCCCTATTGAAAGGCTGCCTCTGGTGCAGGTACCACTTTATTAGGCAGTGATATACCCCAGTTGGCTCCAGGCAGGTGTGCTGATTATTCAGCTTCTTAAACTGGGCAAACCAAGTTGTAGTCAGGTGGGTGGGGCAGGCCTCTCACACTTGTAATGATGAAGCACCAAGTGCTTCTGATCATCATTACACTTAAACATAAAACCATCATGGTAGAACCCAGCATTTCCCTTGGAGGAAATTATTGGGAAGGAGATGGGCAGGATATCTGGCAGTCAGAACTCCTATTCATAGTTGCATATATTATGAACTTTAGGGATATACCAGGTCTCAAGGCCACCCTCAGTTGGTGTAGCATCTCCAGAGTTGTACAGGTCTTTATGTTCTTCTTCTGAGATGTGAGGGGGCGTCTACTCTTCATCTTCCTGACTGTGGACAAACTTGTGCCCAGTTGGGCTCTTGGAGGGGCTGGGGGTAGGTTCCTCTTCAGAAGGCTCCTCTTCTGGAGAGGGGGAGGGCTCAGGGGTCTTCTTGGTGATCTTCTTGGTGATCTTCTTGCTGGTCTTGGGACCAGGCTTATTGGATCTGGAATGGGTGGCCTTCTTTGGGTTGATGGAAATTGACTTAGGGGCCATCTAGATAGCTCAAAGATAGTATTTTTTGGTTAGTAAAAAAGAATATAAATTATTAATAAAAATATCATTTTTAAGGCAGAATCTGAAAGCCAGAGTACTGTTTACTATATTTTGTTATTTTTAATAAATATTTCAATTGAGGTGGTCAACTCTATAATGATTTTGAAAGGAGTAAAAAAGGGGTTTTGATCAGACAATTAGGGAGTTTTGATTTTGGCACTTCAATTTGACACTCCCTAAAAACATAAGGAAACATAGTAACATATTAAATTAATTTAAGGTTTTTTTCAAAACTGTCAAAATCAGCAGTTTTTACTAAACCTTTTAAAAATCTATTATAAACTAATCCAAAAGGCTTGAAACTCTACTATGTTTTAAAGCAAGTCTTTAACCTTTAAAACGCTAATATTAAGCTTTAAACTTACACTGGTTAAATTATTATGGGTTTTCAAAGTAGAGTGTTTGTTTGGCTTAAATGCACTTTCAATTATAGACACCTAGTAGAGCTTAGTTAATAAAATATTAAATTCTAATCATAATTTAAAATATATTGGTGAGCACTAAATCAGTGTGTTTTGAATTTCAATTTGAAGCATTTTCAATTTGCGCACTCTATTACTACACCCAGTAAATTACTAAGTGACCATATCAGATTTGTTTCATTAAGCACTCTATCTTTTACATAATAAAAATCACTGAAATTTTAATCTCTTGATTTACAGGTGATTGTAAAGCTTTATGATAGGTTTTAGCTTATTTGGTTGAGTATGATACATTTTTGAAGCTTTTCTGATAATTTACATAGTGATAGAATCAATATTAAGTGATATTTTAATTTTTTAATTTTGGGGCCTCAAATATTAAATTGAAGAGACTTTCAGACTTCAATTTTTGCACTTTCAGCTTTGTCCCCTATATTCAAAAGGATAAATAATATCTATTTTAAAAGCCAAATTAATTTAAGGTGTGTTTTAATTTGCATCAATTTAGGCACTTCAAACTTGGTTTTTCAATTTTAGCTACTAGTTAAAACATTTTAAAAAAGTCAAATTTAAGAAAAATATTAATTTTTGGGGGAAAACTTTTATTGAAAAAAGTGCAGAGATCAAAAAATCTATCAATTTGGAGATTTTGATCTCTGCATCTTGACTTTAGGCACTTGCCCCAAAGAAAGGAGTTAGTGCAACCCAATTTCCTACTCAGGAAGGAGATGGGAGAGGAGAGTTTGATGGTGACACTGCACTGACACAGCCAGTTCAAGGAGCACAAGCTGCTAGGGTGCAGAGCATCAACCCTTGGGTCCCCAAGCTGACCTGGAAGCCCACCAAGGTTACCATCACAAAAATGGTTAGAAACAAGGAGGTAGAACTTACTCTGTATGTGTTTGACGTTGTGTACCAGCAAGAGTCAGTCCTTTCAGCCATGCTGGAGAAGGTGAAGCCTGTACTTGTCACTAGCTATGAGCCCTACGTCAGTGATGGCAACCAGTAAGAGGACAAGAATCCTGAGTTCTACAGAACCACAGAGGGGCAGTTAGTGTTAAAGAAAGTTGCTGTGTTCTACACCAAGGTACCTATGCCTTGCAAGCCAGTCCCTGAGCAGGATCCCAATTCAACTACTACCGCTAAGCCCACCCAGAAACACATCCAAGATATCAAATGCATCATCCTGCCCAAGCTAATGTGTGCAACTGGTGATTAAAAGGCATCTGCGGCTCTTGTTGGGGTGGATCTCAAGTACGCCAGCAAGACCTTCCAAAAATTCATCAATACTGGTTGTGTCCTTGCCGCGGAGAAATCCTTGCGTGTTTCTACCATGCTCACCAAGGAGCACAAATGGGCAATCCACCAATGGATAACCTGGGAATGCCATCTTGAACTGGCAAATATACAGGCAATGGTTAAATCTACTTTTGGGGTTGAGGCCTCAATTTTCTTTTATTATCATTTGGTAAAGGGTCTGTGGTTTTCATGAAAAAAAACTCAGGGTATCCCCTTACAATTGAAATAGCCCAACCAACATTGGGACCCAAAAAAAATAAGCAGAGGCGTACACTGCCCTCAAAAACAAGGGGTCAGTCAAATTCTACTATGGTGACAAATTGACATTTGCCTTGTCTATGCACAATGCATATGGGTATGTCCCCAAAGGCTCAAATGACAGGGGTGGCTCAGTGTGCTGCAGTCCACGCCACAGCCTATTTAATGATGGCTCTCCTTGATCCAAAGGGGGTTGAGCTATATCAAATGATATTAGGTTCTCACAATAGCCATAATGTCAGGGATCCAGTCTTGGGTGGCCGGCCTATCATTTTCAGGGGTAACTCAGGACAGGTTTTTTGCGGGCAATGCCCACCACAAGAGGGGAGCAAACTTTAAAAGATAGGAGGCAGATTTTCCCACCCAGGACCACAGGCCGGCAACCGGGATTATAGTGTCAATTACCCCTGTGAGGGTGATGTACACAATCCCAAACAGCTTACCAGAATGGTTGGTTGGGAGGTTGGTTGAGGAAGTGGGCATAGGTTTTGGGGTCACGGGCAGTTCCATGGTCAGGTTGTAGCAGGGATATAGTTGAATTTCCCTCTGAACAACTTGGGTGTTGAAAATATCCACGGGCCTTATTGGTTGTATCTAACTGCAGATTATATGTGGGCCAAAGGGTCAAGTTTGAGTATCTTTTCTGGGGTGTAGTTCTTTTATTCAGATTTCAGAGGGTAGTTGGTAAAGTGGACAGGTCCAAAGGGTACATCAGGAGGACAGAAAACTGCAGGCAGTGGGGCAGGAGATCTTGAACTGAATTGGTAGATAGCTAATAAAAAATAAGGCAATAGCTGTGTGAGCCAAAATAACATAACCTTTATTCAAAAATGGTAATAAGGTTTGAGCGCAGAATCTATAGGCATATATAGCATCCCGCCTCCAAGATTAGTATTTCCCATAAGGGTTTCATCAAAATATTGGGGAAAATGCGGGCAGGTGGCCAGGAGGCCCAGGTGTAGGAGTGGCAAAATGGTACCTCAGCTGGATGTTCTCTCATTGGTCAGAATGTCCAAATTGGTCACTTGGTTTTCTTGATTTTTGCTGTGGTCACAAGGTTGGGCCCAAAGCCTGGGTTTCTCCTTGGCAGTTGAGTTTGATTGGTTACTCAAGAGGAATTCAAGCTCATGAAGTTCACAGGGCCACCTTCTCTGCCTCCATTAGGCAATTCAAGAAACTCCTCCTCAGGAACCATCATAATTGAGCCTGTACTGGTATTCTGACTTTAGGACTTAGCAGGGCCTTCAGCTCGCGGGGGCTTGATCTCAGAAAAACACAGACAGGCGGGCTCTCAGTCCATGGGGCCAGCGGCCCACAGAAATTTGGGTTCAGGGTTTGAATCTTGCCCTTGGGCCCGGGTTTTGAGGGGTAACAAATTGTCAATCCTGACACGTACCTTTCTATCATTCCTCCAATTGGTCCAGGAGCACCTGAGGCGCACAAGCCTGGGCTTCACCAACATCATTGTTCTGGACAATGTTGGTCTCCATAAGGTGGCTGATATCTTTGAGGAATTCTCAATGATTGACACTAGCATTGCAGTGGGCCCCTAGCAATTGGCCACAGCAAATATGCATCTTCTCTTCCTCCCTGCTTATTTGCCCTTCCTAAATCCCATTGAGGAAGTCTTTGGGTGGCTCAAGCAAGTTGTCAAGCAAGGGACCCCAACTGGGACCAAGGACCTCTTTGATTTGTTGTAGGCCAGGATCCACACCCTCACAGCTGAGACCGTGGCCAAATTCTATGGCCACACTGATTTGTTCATCCCCATGTGCCTTGCCAAACAGCCAATCAATTAAATGCTTGGCTTGTCTGACTTTTTTATATTCTCTAATTTACTATTTAAGATTTATTAATTATCATTTTATATTTAGAAGCTTCTAAGCCCACAATCACATTCAGCAGGACCATTAATGAAGGGTAGAAATTTATTTATTTATAATCATTTTTTATTGTGACATCTAAGGGTATCCCAAACGCTTGATACTGGATTACGCAAATATATTTATATCTCTTTTTTCAAATAAATATAAAAATCAAATTAAAAAAGTTAAATGTATAAGGTACAAAGTAGAAATGTATTTCATTAGCGTATATTATTATGCTTTTATGAAAACCTTCTCTGGGATTGATTTTGCAAAACTTGTTTGCTAAAATAATAATTATAAAAATTATTTATAATAAAAATAATCTAAAGTGTAAATATATTTATTGGAAAGGAGAGTTTTAAGGGTGCCTGTAATGGGTCTGGTGGTATTTACCCACCCCACAATGGAAGTGGTGCACAACCTCCACTGCCACACCATGAAGGGTGGATACACCCTTATTGAAATACTCCCACCTGCTGGTGAAAGGCAGTAGGGTCAGGTGGGAGTGAAGCAGCAGCTTTTCAGACGGGGCTGCAAACCCGTATAACCCAGCTAGGACTAGGACATCCTGGATCACATGGTCAACCAAGTCATATCTGGGGGACCTTTTTCTCATCCAGGGAGAGCCTGGCCTCGTCAATCCCTAGGAGGACCCTGTCAGGATCCTCTACTGACACGCTCATCCCAAAGTAAAAGAGATACCCCAGTTAAACCACCAGATGAAGCCTTTGCTGGGCAAAGGCTTCAGTAAACTCACACAACTTATTAAACACTGCTTTTTTTTCTCATGTTTTGTTTTAGCAAAGGTGAGATCCATTGCCAGGGGACCCCCATCTCATTGGCACTCCAGGCCAGCCCAAAGTCTGCCAGGAGGATCTTGGTCTTCTTTACAACTATTGCTTCTGCAACAGCCAATTTATCAACCATGTACCCAAACTTCTCCATCAGGTAAGACAGGAAATGCTCCACCGGGAAGCAGAAGCAAGCAGCCGCATGCGCCTGGCCTATATCTGGTATATTCTTGAATGGGAGCATTGCCAGGACGTCCCAAACAAGCTCAATGGAGTTTGCACAGTAAACTCCACTGAGGAATACCAGGTCCAGGAAGACTAGTTGGGAATCCTTGTAGGCAGTAACTGCCCACTCAGATGCCCCTCAGCATGTGTAAGCTCAGCCAATGCCTCCCTAGACATTGGGAAGGACCCGTTGATGCAGTCCTCCAGCTCCTGCAAGACAGGGGGAGACAGAAAAAGCTGCCTAGCCACAGGATTGGCGTAATTGGCAAAGAAGGTGGGGGGACAAAGGGGACCAGGAACTGGTGGAGTTCACTGTCTATGTTTTCTAAAAAAGGTAAGTATTTAGAAATTTTGATTAATTTATTTTTAGGGCCTTTTGCAGGTTTCCTTCTTGCCTGTAGCTTTGGAAGTCTTTGCCACTTGGTGCAAGCAATTGCGCTGGCAATTGGGTGGCCTTGCTTCTTGCGCGCTTTGCAGGTTTCAGGTGGGCATACATTTCAGGGTTGCCGGCCCAGACAGACAACACAGAGAGGGCAAAGGACTTGAATTGAAGGCCCTCAACCACCGTCTTCTGAATGTTTAGTAAGCGCTTGATTGTCTTCTCAGGGGTGTCTGGTATTTTGGTCATAAGGGCCTGTGCTGACACCTTTTTGAGTTTTTCCCCTGTAAGGACGGCGGCCTTCACTTTTATCCTTGACCTAGTGGTCAATATCTTTAATTTTGGTAATTGCCAAGTTGAGGTCTTTGAGTAGGTTTTCAAGGTCTTTTAATATTATTTTTTACTAACCTTTCCATATGTTTTTATAGCCTTCACCCCAATAAAATCTGTTTTATTCTGATATTTTGCCTCTTTGTTTATCCTTGTTTGTTTCCCATTTACTACAATATCCCATCTTTTACCTGTTGTGTATATGTTTTACGCTTAACTCAATCTGTGTTGTTTGCTTTGTGTTGGCATTGTTTCCTTAATTGCCATATTAATTTTGGCACTTTGCACAGCCCTTTGTGATAATATTAACAACAATTTGGTGGTCAGCAAAATTTGAATTAGAAAATTATAGTGTTAATTGTGTTTAGGCAAAGTTGTTACTGATCCAAATTCAAAACCTTAATGATAACTTTAGGCCAATCAGGAGCCAAGTGATAAAGTGATTGTTGTGCCATAAAGGGACATTCAATAATACTTTGGTGCGTGTGCACTAATTAATATGATTGGCTGGCTGTTTTGCCATTGTGCGTCATAGCTGCTGTGGCAAGTTATTGGTGGACTAGTGCTAACCCAGCAGCTGATTGGGCACTAGTCCACCAACAACTTGCCACAGCAGCAATGGCGTACAATGGCAAAAGATCCAGCCAATCATATTAATTAGCACACATGCATCAAAGAATTATTGAATGACCCTTTATGTCACAACAATCACTTTATCACTTGGCTCCTGATTGGCTTAAAGTTTATCATTAAGGTTTTGAATTCAGATTATTAACAACTTTATTTAAAAACAGTTAACTATAATTTTCTAATTCAAATTTAGCTTATCACCAAATTGTTGTTAATATTTTCACAAGGGGCTATGTTTAAATGCTAAAAATAACCATGTTCTGGATCTAGATACATGGCATAGTAAATATATGTTTTTATAGAAATAAGCTGAACATAAAGAATATAGCCAACTATAAATAAAGAGAACATGAACAATAGAAATTCAAAATAAAGATAATATAAATAGAAAATGTTTGGCAACAGGGGGTTTATTGGGGCGGGGAAGAGTAATCCCTAGTAGGCAGAATAGCGCAGAAGGAAGACATAGAGGAAGTGCTGGCCTGGGGGGTCTGGGATTGAGTGGGTGGGGCTGGAAGGTGGGGGTGGTGGTGGCAGGGGTAGAGGTAGGAGGATTTTGCGTTATGGCCTCCATATACCACTCACCATATTCCTTGTCTGTCATTGGCTTGATTGGCTGGTAGGTGACTGTGGCACAGGGTGGGAAGCGCTTATCCTTACATGATTAATTGCCCATGTTCACATGAAAAACCATTTGCGAAGATAAGTCAGACACCATTTGGTGACTAAAGAGAGAATTGTGGTCAAGGATCCCAAGATAGAGGTTGTTGAAAGCCTGAGGGCGGCACTCCTGTACTGTGTCTCTGATGTTGAAGAAGACAGCACCACCCAGATGGATTTCTGCGTGGCTGGCAGGGTAGACTGAGGCCTGGTGCCTGCATCCCTGGATGACCTAGAGGATGGTGGAGCTACTCTTCCATCTGGTGGCTCAAGAAATCCTTGTGCTTGGAATTTGAGTCATCCCAGGAGTTGAGTAATCCACCAAGGATGTGGCTGTACTTGTAACCATCAGTGAAATCTGGGTTTGTCCAATAATAGACAGAAACCTTGGCTGAAACAGCCATAATTGCACCAATAAAAGTCCTCTCTTGACCTTCTTCCTTCCTTTTTGAGTGGCAGCCCTTCCTTGCTTGCCAAAATCATCAAAAGCTATCAATAGCTTATAGTCAGAGATAAACATGACATCATCAGACAAACTTGTCAGGCATTTGACTAGAATGGATTTGATGGTAGGATCATATGGGGAATCCTCAGTGCCATCTCATTGGTTGCTGGCAACATTAGTCAGCACACAGACTGACACCACCTTCCCATACATTCAGAGCTGCACCATGCGCTCAGACACCCAAATGCCATGATGCGCAAGTTGCTTCCAGACCTGGGTCAAGGGAAGCTTGGGGTCCTGCTGAAGGAGGTCAAGCATGATTGGGTATGCTTTGATTTAGGGCTTGGGGGCCTTCTTGGGCTTCTTGGCTGTCCCAATCAGATTCCCCTTGTTCATTAGGTTGTTGAACTCCTGCATTATGGTGGCTTGGATAATTTTTAATTGGTCAGCAATCTGATCCCAAGACAGACCCAGCAGGTTCAGGGCCACATTTTCCTGGAGAATTTGGGCAGTAATGATTCTGTATTTGGGGAGCTGGGCTGTGGAAGCTGAAGTCTGATTGGCTGTAGGGGGGCAGGTTGTCTGGTGGCAGGAAGTTGTTTCAAATCAAGGTTGCCATCCTGATTGGTTGGTTGACAGGAAGCTTGTGTGGAGATGGGTACAGGAGCAGGGGCAGAGCTAGACACTAGGAAACTGTTGAACAAGTCAAATTCTTAGGGGTTGGGGCTCAGGTACAGGTACAGGTCAGCTTCCTTCTTACCCACCTCAAAGGCTTGGGTGTAAACAGGTACATTCACGTTCTGAGCCTTGGCTCCATTGAATCTGGCTTGGCTGCTGCTGTCTTGGTTGCTGGCACTGTTGAAAATGTTATTGCTATTGAAAACCATCTTAAAATAAAACCTAGGATAAACTCACTAAAAGTAGAAATTTTAAATTTTATGATTTATTTTTATTGTAATCATCATTCAATATTTGAAAGGTTCTCAAAACCATTCCATACAAATCTGGAGCCATGAAAATAAACAAGATGCCTCTGTTGTAAATCAAATAGCTGTTGATTGGCTATTGAATTGATAGTTTTCTATTTTAGGCTGCTCATACTACACATCTTGTGTGGGTTCATTTTGTTTTGTGCTTGTGGAATCTTGCTTCTAGATTGATCAAATTTTGTTTCATTTTAGTCCTTCTGTTGGTGCCTCATATGAATCCTGATTGAAAATTATATACTCCAGAATAGCACCCATCCAACTCACTTGTTGTGTTAGTTCATTTTGTTTGTGGGTTGAACTACGCTGTTTGATGTTTGATATAATTTTGTATGATGGGCTAGAGAAATTTTGTTTTTTGTTTGAAAGTTCATTTATTAACTGAATTTTTTTTTAAATTAATTGAATCCTGAATCTTGCACAACTTGGATTTCATTCAAATCTGAAATCATATTGGTTAAATCTGAGGTATTTTTGGTTGTTGCCATAGCTATCAGGGATCAAGTCTTGGGCAACTGGCTTGCTGTTCTTGGGGGTAACTTGGGCCAGGGTTTTTGTGGGCAGAGCCTACCACAAGAGAGGAGCTAACTTTAGAAGGTAGGAAGCAGACTTCCCCATCCAAGACCACGGGCTGGCAGCTGGTATGATGGTATCCACCACCCCCGTAAGGTGATGTACACTATACCAAAAAGCTTGCTGGTATGGTTGGTTGGAAGGTCAGGTGAAGAGGCTGGCATTTGTTTGGGTGTTACCTGCAGTTCCATGTAGAAATTGTAGGCCGGGAGATAATTGAATTTTCCTCTAAATAGTTTTGATGTAGAGAATATCCACAGGCCTTGGCAGTTGTATCTAATAGCAGATTAGATGCGGGCTAGCGGTTCAAGTTTGAGGATTTTCTCTGGTGTATAATCCTTGTACTTGGGCTTCAAGGGATAATCAGTGAAGTGAACGGGCCCAAAGGGTGCACCAGGTGGGCGGAAAACTGAAGGCAGTGAGGCAGGAGGGCCAGGAGATCTCAAACTGAATTGATAGACGGCAAATAAAAAATATGGCAATAGTTTTATAAGCTAAAGTAACATAACCTTTATTCAAAAATGGCAATAAGTTTGGAGCACAGGGTCCTTTGGTCTATATAGCACTCCACCTCTAAACTTAACATTTTCCATGGGGGTTCATCAGGGCATTGGGAAAGGCAGGGCTGGGGGGATCAGGTATTTGGGTCTAAAGGCAGCAAAATGGCACTTGGCCTGGGAGTTCTTTCATTGGTCAAGAATCTCAATTTGGCTACCTGATTATCTTGCTCTAGTGTTGTGGTCATGGGGCCAGGTTACAGGCCTGTGCCTCTTTCCTGGGTTGGCTCCTGATTGGTTGCTGGTGTAGACTTCAAACTCATGAAGCTAATAGTTGTTGCTTTGGTACCTCCATTAGGTGCTGTGATTGGCATTCCACTTGGTGCAATAATTTCCTTGGCTTGGTCTGTTTCACTGCATGGGCCATCATCTTTGGCGTCAGCTTGCGGGGGCTTTATCCCAGAAAAATGTGGGCAGGCAGTCCTGCAGTCCATAGTCCTGGCCGCCCAGGGGGATCCAGGTTCAGGGTTTGTTTCCTGCTCTTGGGCCTGGGGTTCCAGAGGGGGAGAATTGTCAATCCTGACATCATCCCCTTCTTCCCCCAAGCTCCCTCCCTTCCAATTCTTCTTGTTCAGGTAGAGTTGGACGGCTTCTTGGGCATTGATCAGGCTGCTCAGTGGTTTCCAAGTACTTTCTTCTAGTGGTTATTATCTCCACTTGACGTAATACTGGGGTTTTTGGTAGTGAGTTTGGTCGCCGTGTATGTATTCAACTTCATATTCCTCACCGCAGTTTGTTTGGATGGGTGGGGGGCTGTCTTAATCTGTTGGTGGGGAAGCAAATTCCCATCTTTTTTGAACAACAGGGAGCAATGGAACACGTCATGAATCTTCCAGGAGGGGGGTAGGTCTAGCTTGAAGGCAACTTCACCAACTAGTTTGGTGATTTTGTGGGGGCCGCTTCTTCTGTGAGCTTATTTCCTGCAGGGCACGTGCAGGGGTACGTTCCAGGAGTCTAGGTATACCTTGTCTCCAACTTGTAAGGATTGACCTGGGGGTTGTTTGCAGTCAGCAAAGGCTTTGTATGTCTGCACAGCACAATTCAGGTTGGTCAAGCATGTTTTTTGTGTGTTGTGAATCTGTTCAATCCAGGAGCGCACAGTGGTGTTTGATTCCTTTTTGCCAATCTGGGGGTCCCAGGTGGGGTCAAACCCATAGTTGGCTTTGAATGGGGACATACCTGTGGAGGCGTGGTCCTTACTGTTGTATGCAAACTGGGCCATGGGAAGCATTTTGCCCAGTTGATCTGATCAGTGTTGGCATAGCATTGAAGGTATTGTTCAAGGATCTAGTTAACTTGCTCAGTTTGGCCGTCTGTCTGTGGGTGGTAGGAGGTAGATACACATTGCTTGATTCTTAAGTCTTTCATCACCTGCGTTCAGTAGTTTGACGTGAATTGGGGTCCTCTGTCTGTGATGATTTCCTCAGGTGTTCTGTGTTGTGTGAGGATGCAGTTGTGGAAATGTTGGGCTGTTTCTGCTGCCGTGCAATTGGTGGTGGTTGGTACAAAGTATCCATTATGATGAAGCGGTCTACCATGACCAGGATTGTATTGTACAAGAGGGATGGTGGCAGCTCCACTATATAGTCCATGGAGACAGATCTCCAAGGTCTATGGGGTATATTCAAGGGTCTTAGAAGTCCTTCAGGTTTGTTTCTGCAAGTTTTGGTCCTCCCACGGGTCTCACACCCCTTCAGGTATGCGCTTACGTCTTGATCCATTTTTGGCCAGGCAAAGTTCCTTCTGATGCTCCAGAGGGTCTTGAGCCTACCTGGGTGTCCAGCCATCTCAGAGTTGTGGTAGTCCCTCAAAACTTTGATTCTGATGTCCCCTTCTGGTACAAAGATCCGGTTGTGGAGCATTAGTGTGGTTCCCTTCAATGAGTAGCCCTTTTGGTGGTGGTTGCTATCCAAGGACTTGGAGAGGTCTGCAATCAAGGTCTTGGTGAACTTGTCTAATGCTTGGGCTCTTAGTACTTCTTGCTTACTGGCTCTGATTTTCATCAATCCTAGGTGGATGCCTAGGCTTGCTATGTCCAAGAGGACTTGGGTGTTGTGGTTGCGGGTTTCTAGGTAGGTAGGCACCAGATCAGTTCTTCTACTTAGGGTGTTGGGTACCACGTTCACCTTTCCTGGCTTGTAGTCTATGGTCAGGGTGTAGTCAGCCAGTTCTAGGGCACATCTTGCTTGTTGTTGGTTAAGCTGGTGTGGTTTGAAGAAATAGACTAAGTTCTTGTGGTCTGTCAGGACTTTTACTGGGTGTTCAGCGCCACATAGGTATCAGCGCCAATGTTTCAGGGTCTTCATTATGGCTAGCATCTCCTTGTCATATATTGGGTAGTTTCCTTCTGCAGGTAGCATTTTCTTAGAGTAATATGCTACAGGATTTAGCATACTATCCCCTCCTTCCTGAAGAAGGACCCCGCCCACTGCAAAGCCAGACACGTCAGTTTCCAGAACAAAAGGTTTGGAGGGATCTGGCATGGCCAGGACAAGGGCAGAGGTGAAGGAAAGTTTAAAGGTCTCAAAGGCGGTGGTACACTCTGGAGTCCAGGCAAAGGTGACCTTGTCTGAGAAAAGGCGGGTCAGGGGGAGAGTAATGTGAGAAATTTTTTGATAAAATCTCTGCAATAGTTTTCCAGGCCCAAGAAACTTCTCACATCCTTTCTGCTTTTGGGCACCGGCCAAGACGTTATTGCTTCTACTTTATCTTGTGCCATAGCAAAGCCGCCAGTCTTCACTACGTATCCTAGGAATTCAACCTTGGACTGAAAGAATTCACACTTCTTGAGCTTAGCGTATAAATTAGCTTGGGAGAGCTTCTCCAGTATAAGGTCCAAGTGGCGCAGGTGTTGCTCATGAGACTTGCTGTAGATGAGGATGACATCCAGATATGCCACACAGAAGCAGTCAAGTTATTCCCCTAGGACAGTGTTGATCATCCTTTGGAAGGTGCTGGGGGCATTGCAGAGGCCAAAGGGCATCACAAGGTACTTGTACAGCCCATATTGGGTTTTGAAGGCAGTCTTGTACTTGTCCCCTTCCTTGATTTGGATTTGGTTGAACACATCTTGGAGGTCAATTTTTGAGTACACCTGGGCTCCAGTCAGTACATCACAGAGGTTGTTGGCATTGGGGATGAGGTAGTGGTTCTTCACTGTGATGCCGTTCAGTTTTTGATAATTCACGCATGGATGCATCACATCATCTTTTTTTCCTACAAACAGCATGGGCAACAAGCAGGGGGCTTTTGACACCCAGATGAACCCTTTGTTTGTCATAACTTCAAGGTATGCTTTTAAGGCCACTTGTTTGCAGTGGTTACAGCTGTAGATGGGGCTGTGGTGCAGTTGAGTCCCTGACAGCAGGTCTATGGCGTGGTTGTAGATTGAATGACTGGATAGTTTGGTGGCTGCCTCCTCACTAAATACATGGTTCCATCTCTGTAGGGGGTAGGCAGTATTCTAAAACAAGGTTCTATCTTCATATCCAAGAGTTTGTTGGTAGGGGATTGGTCCTGGCTCATGCAAAAAAGAACAGTGTCACAGGATTTTGGTCAGCCCAACATGGTGGTTTGCTTGTGGTAGTTCAGGATTAGGCCATGTTTGTCAGACCAGGAGTCACCCAGTATAAGGGGATGGGGTAGTCCTGTCAAGAGGATCAGGAACAACAGGTATACATTGTGTCCAATGGTCAACAGGAGTTCCTGTTCACACTCATAGCCGGTGTTCAAGGAGCTGTTTCCCATGATTACTTGAAGACTACGCTCTGAGGCCGTCAAGCCTAATTCCTCTGCTAGGCTGGCGTCAATAAAACTTTCATCTGCCCCTGTATCAATAAAGGCTTCAATATTGCGCTTGTTACCTGCTACTTCTACGGTCACTTGGATGAATTTGTAAGACTGGGAAGAAGTGTTTATTTGTGCCAGGGAGGTTGGGGCAGTGTTCTTCTTAGGGCAAGCTCTGGTTAAGCAACCCGCCTTGTGACAGTAGAAGCAGAGTCCTTTGCGGTAGTGTTGTTGGAGCTTGTTGGGGGTCATCCCTGTTTTGTTGGGGGTTGGTGTTTGTAGTTGTTGGGTCTGGGAGGAGCCAGCGTCCTCTTGGCTCATGTTAAGCCCCTTGCACAGGGGAATGAACTCGTCTAGGCTGAGGGTAGGCGGATGGTGCTTCAACAGGTCCTTCATTGCTGGGTTGACGCCCTTTCAGAAGATAATAGCTGTTAGTTTATCCTCAAGTTGTATACAGGTCTTCAGTTTGAGGAATTCATCAATGTACGCTTAGATGGATCAAGGACCTTGTTGAATTTCTAGCAGGGAGTTCAGGGCGTAGTATCTAGTGTTACAGTTTTCACTGGTGGCCATTAATTCAGCCTCAAACTTGGCGTAATCTAAGCAGAATTCCATGTCCTTGGCCGTGGCCTTGCAAAACCAGTCCAAGGCGTCCCCTGATAGCATGAAAGCAACCCCAAGGATCTTCTCAGTGTCACTGGCATAAGAGGGGGTGTTGGTAAGGAAATGCAGGCAGAGGACCAGCATGGCACATCTATCTTCCTCAATTTGTGAGCTTCCCCATCTGAGGCATCTCCACCTTGGTGAGGGACTGGTTCATAATCACGTTTTGCACTTGGGAGGAGGGGGCCTTGTTGGTATCAGTAGCGGCAGTGTTGGTTCTTTTCAGGTCAATCAGGTTTGTACTCTTCCACATGGAAGAGATCAGGTTTGTGGTCATCTTATAGGTGCAATAAGTGATTATCAATAGCAAAAGCATACAAGATGCCCCAAGAAATAACAATATCTTGGGGCTCAGGGTACCAGGTTTTATAAAGATTGCCATAATGTCAAGGATCCAGTCTTGGGCGGCTGGCCCGCTGTTCTTGGGGGTAACTTGGCCCAGGGTTTTTGTGGGCAGAGCCCACCACAAGAGAGGAGCTAACTTTAGAAGGTAGGAAGCAGACTTCCCCACCCAATACCACGGGCTGGCGGACGGTATGATGGTATCCACCACCCCCGTGAGGGTGATGTACACTATACCAAAAAGCTTGCTGGTATGGTTGGTTGGAAGGTTGGGTGAAGAGGCTGACATCAGTTTGAGTGTTACAGGAGGTTCCATGTAGATATTGTAGGCCGGGAGATAATTTAATTTTACTTTAAATAGTTTTGATGTAGAGAATATCCACAGGCCTTGGCAGTTGTATCAAATAGCGGATTGGGTGCGGGCTAGCGGGTCAAGTTTGAGGATTTTCTCTGGTGTATAATCCTTGTACTTGGGCTTCAAGGGATAATCAGTGAAGTGAATGGGCCCAAAGGGTGCACCAGGTGGGCGGAAAACTGAAGGCAGTGGGGAAGGAGGGCCAGGAGATCTCAAACTGAATTGATAGATGGCAAATACAAACTATGGCAATAGTTGTATAAGCCAAAGTAATATAACCTTTATTCAAAAATGGCAATAAGTTTGGAGCGCGGGGTCCTTTGGTCTATATAGCACTCCACCTCCAAGCTTAACATTTTCCATGGGGGGTTCATCAGGGCATTGGGAAAGGCAGGGCCGGGGGGAGCAGGTACTTGGGTCTAAAGGCAGCAAAATGGCACTTGGCCTGGGAGTTCTTTCATTGGTCAAGAATCTCAATTTGGCTACCTGATTATCTTGCTCTAGCGTTGTGGTCATGGGTCGGGTTGCAGGCCTGTGCCTCTTTCCTGGGTTGGCTCCTGATTGGTTGCTGGTGTAGACTTCAAACTCATGAAGCTAATAGTTGTTGCTTTGGTACCTCCATTAGGTGCTGTGATTGGCATTTCACTTGGTGCAATAATTTCCTTGGCTTGGTCTGTTTCACTGCATGGGCCATCATCTTTGGCGTCAGCTCTTGGGGGCTCAATCCCAGAAAAATGCGGGCAGGCGGTCCTGTGGTCCATAGGCCTGGCGTCCCAGGGGAATCCAGGTTCAGGGTTTGTTTCCCGCTCTTGGGCCTGGGGTTCCAGAGGGGGAGAATTATCAATCCTGACAATAGCTTTCCAAACTACTGTATTTTTGACTTTTTATCATTGCTGTAAATTCAATGTCCCCTTTGGCCTTGGATAGGACAGTCTTTCCCCGTTGTACTAAGAAATCCTCTCAAAAACCAGCTAAACCACTCAATTCTCTTGAAGATTTAGCCCACACAGTTGATGAGAGATTTGTGGTTGCATACCCTGTGGAGTCTCCACCCTCTACTGCCCCCTCCATGGAAGAAACCCTGATTAATTCAGATTGTTTATTAGCCTGGTGTTGAATGTTTTTGAAAAGCATTAGGATCACCCAATCAAAGTGCTTCACATCAGTTTCACTAAAAGCAATTGATCAATAAGATTCTGAAGGCAATTCTAGCCAATCAGAGAGTTTTTCAGAAATTAATTCAAAACCCTCCAACTCCCCTGACTTAGGTCAGCAAATAATCTCCCCTGGTCAATCAGACCCCATTCTCCTGGTCATGTGATAGTCCAGTGATATTACACCCCTTTTAACATAGCCAGGGGACTGGAAGTCCCCTGCTTGTTGATTCTACATTTACAATTAAAAAGTACCACACCCAAGCTCCCCCTTTGAGTTCAAGTCTGCTCTAGACTAGTTTCTTTATTTGTGGTGTTATTCTACCCATTTTTAATAATCCAAAGCCCAAAAATTATATGGTTGCGCTCCAAATTTTCAGGAGAATTCAATTATGATACTCCCAATTCTTAAATTTGCAGTGTTTTCCTTGGCCCCCTTTTTGCTGCTCCTCTGTTCTACTTCCCCTAACTTGTGGAGTTGGCTTTTTCCTCTGTTTGTCTTGTGAGAGATGACCCTTCTAGAATTTCGCGCTTCTCACCTGGTCTTTTTGTCTCAGGAGAGGCCCTAGTCAAAAGTCTGACTTGTGATGATTTGGATTTGCACTCTGCCAATCCTGTATTATCCACCCCTGCTGTAGATGGGGACACTTTCCCCTCTCTTTCTCCACAGGAGAGTGTCAATCCAGTTCCTGTGTGGGTGCCTAAGGGACCTACCCCAGTTTTCTCACAGGCACCTTGGTTGCTCACCAGACTTGTGTTGATGGGACTCAATGCCTACTTCCCCCAACTGTCTCTGGTGTCCTCCTTCTGGTCCCCCCTTAGAGCAGCTGTCCCAGTGCTTCACTGGGCGGCATCCTGGTGGTTCATCTTGCTGGGGTGGGAGCCAAAATTAGTTGGTTTAGCCCCCTCTCTCACAATTGCAAAGTAAAAAAATTACATACGAAGAAAATTATAGATAGATCAAATTTGACTGAAAATCAGTCAATGGAAAATAATTGAAGGAATATCTTCCTGATCCCAAGATTGGCTTCTGAATCTACAAAACTCCTTTTCCTTTAAAGTTTCATTAAAATTTTCACTAAATCAACTAGTTTATCTAATTCCCATGTTGAGCATCACTGAAGTGAATTTCATCAAATTCTCAAAAGAAAAGCTACACTGGTATATCAAAATATTGCAGTATTTGATAAACTTTCCCTCTAAATTTATAGAAAATAACAGCACCAAATAAATCCTTATTCTATCATGGAAGAAGCTACCAATAAACAATATGTGTAAGCTAAATGGCAATTTCTGCAGTTTCTAAAAGAGTAAGTAGTAGAGCCTGTGCTGGGATTGTTGACCAGGCATGCGTGGCAATTATGATAGAGCCCAAAAAATCAATTGCTCATGTTGACTTTTAGGAATTGGCACTATAATGAAACATCAAAGTGAAACCAATTAGTGGTTTAAAGCATCTTTATGGCATAGTTATTATTTTAAATGTGCCATCACATCACCCATCTTATTTATTAGGTGCCAACTCAAGTTAACAATAGGCGCTATAGCAGCACCTAGAGCAAAATTTGGATCTTTTGTTTGGCATCAAGGGCAAATAGTTGACTGGTGTAACATTCTCACAAATATATATCAAGAATGAGTGATTAAAAATGATTATTACATGATCACTCTACCAAGGGTCACCTGTGGCAGGTGAGTAATAGAAAAAATATCAGATATTGTAATATAGGTGCCAAACTTGGAATACCAACAGCCCAAAGTAGGGGGTGTTAGAATTCCCTAGAAAATATTGCTAGCTGCTTAGGTACAAAATGAAAAAAGGGTATAATACAAAAAATTAAGAGGGGTTTGAATTATTCTTGACCACAGAGAAAAGTGCTTTAATGCAATTAGAGACCAATAATTAAGTTATTTACACTCTTTATTTAAATTCCTTGTGTGTGATACTAACTGCATCCTCAGATACATTAGTACAGACAACAGGTGTCCTGTGCCCCAATATAATTAAGAGATTGGTCACCCCAATATACCAGATTCAAGAAATGGTGCTTGCTACAGGAGCACCATATACTCACCAACTCAAAAGGAATATATTTCTGAACAACTTTAACCCACTGCTTCTCTTCTTTCAGGATTCCACAAATTCTACACTGGGTCCCATGGAGACCATTGATGTTGAAAGCAATCAGTAATTTTTTCAAGAGGAGAAACTCATTGAAATAAAATATCTGTCTCTTATCTCTGACATAAGATGTGTTGAACTCCATATATCTTTGCTCCAACACTTATGTGAATCCTTATATTCAGGTGTTATTAATTTTACCTTTGATGGGATCACATTTCAAGTGCAAAACCTTCATTTCCCTTTCTCAACTCATAATGGGTTTCACTCTAAATTTGGTGAAGGACTCATTTACATACTGAATGGTGACATGAGTAATCCTTGGCCCACTTACTAGAGTGTCCAGTAATCTAACTGCCCACATACTGTTTTGTGGTAAACAGCTGCCATATAAAAATCAATTAGATTCATCCAATAAAAATGTGTTATTTTTACACTTTCTTTTTGTGTTTATTCTTGTACTTCAGTGCCATCTCCCTAGTCTTGTCTAGAAGAGATTTCTGATAATTATCATTCCCAGGTCCTTAAGTTATATTCCTTATTCATCCCTGAAAACTAACCTCTGGCTTAGTACAAACCCAATCCTACTGTTAGGATTTCCTGTTGTGTCTGTAATGACATGCCTCCCCCTTGGGCCTCTACTTTAATCCTCACCAAATGCTTGGGGATCTCTGCCAACTTACACCTGGATATTTTACAAAGATTTACTGAAAAAAACCCAAGAAAGGTCCTCACACTATTAATTGCAGAACTAGTTTGAAAATACCCCGCCTAACACACCCAAGAGACACCTCTTGTTGTGTTTGGCTCCTGAGGACAACATCCAGGAGGACATGGCGGGAAATCTTTATAATGAAAGATTTGAGGTTCAAAGCTAGCCTTGGGTTAGCCTTCAGGTAAAAATTAAGGGCATGTACCTTAATTTCCTGGGATATAAGATGTGAAATTCCTTTTGGAAAAAAGGAAAGGAAAAAGCTTGAAGAATATAAGCCAACACAAACGTGGATAAACTTGTCTTTATTAGGAGAAATGATTTTACTTAAATAGTAGACAAAGGTTGATGATCACTCATTAGGTAGACAGAGTAGCAGAAGGGGTCATGTTGTGATGAGGTCATACCAGGATCAGTCATGGACAGGTACAATAATCTGGAATGGGTGGATATTGAACCAGACCTATTTGCAGAAGGCAAGGAATCTCCAAAATTGAAAGCAAAACCAATTAAATCTTCACACATATCAATATTCAAAGGCCATATCAAAATGGTATTAATGGCACAATTTACAACACCTCTGGTTAAATATCATGTGCAAAAGCGGCCCAGAGCAGTAGTAATTACATTCAAGACAGGTTCCTTAATTTTTAATTGAGTCAGTTTTCCCTTTGATTTTGTTCATTTGGATTTCCAGATTTTCCTCCCTCAAGTGATTCATCCATATTCCCTCATATCATTGGTCAATCAGTTTTAGACATTTAACTTCCCATTTAAATTACATCTCCTCCCTTTAAATGAATGTAAGAGTTGTGAAAGACCTTGCTTCATCATTCTCTACTATAATAAAGCTTGAAATTTGTTAGTCTAATATGGCCATTTGGTTTTTCTGTTGCTTCTGGTGTTCAGTTGATTCCTTTCCCCCTTTGGCCTCCCAGGAATTGTTGGCAATAACCTTTTAATTGCTGCTGAAACCGCAAATTTTATTGTAGTTGAGAGCTTGGTTTTATTTCCTAATAACCTGCTCCCCAATTCTCACAGTGTCCCTTGGCCGCTCTCAAGTATACAAAAAAACACCCAGTGGATATTGATAGGGTCATTATTATTGATGTGGCCTCCAACCTCATTACTAAGTACAGTTATCTGATGAACCTGACAGTATAAAATTCTCCCATTTTCATCAAAATCCACACACCCAGAAACTGCCACAGTAGTTTACATAATGCCAGGAATTATCAGTCCCAACAAAAAGGCTAATCAATCTGGAAAGCAGTTAACAAAGTTGACAGAGTTGAAAGCTTTAAATCAAACCATTGACCAAAAATGAGTTACTGTTGCTCTGGTTTTTCAGCAAAATTCAATTATCCAGAGCAAATTGTCACTGATAAATAGATTTAATCTGGGAGTTACCCAATATAACCTCATTTATCAGAACAATCATCAAAAATTAATCATACAAGGGTTTTTTTGCATGGTATACAAGCTACTCTTTGTTATAATGAGACATAATAGGATCCATGGATTCAGGTGGTATTGCTGAGTCAATAATTTTGATATGTATTGAAAATTTTCCCATTGTTCAACTCTTAAGAGTATGAGTTCTCCCTAAATACTCAATAAAATTAAATTATCTCCTGGTTTTACAATCTTTTAAATGAATCCTGTAGCAGGTATGCTCTGCTATATTCACTACTTTAAATTCAGAACCTAAAGGTAAAAATGCAGGATTTTCATATTCTTTTGCGTGAACTCATCAACTTAAAGGAGTAATTTTCATCCCATAACAACTTACTTTTTTATATAAAAGGATAAAAAATATTCCAGTAAGTTGGTGAGTTCACGCAAAAGAATTTGAAAATCCTGCATTTTTACCTTTAGGTTCTGAATCTACAGTACATCTTGATTTTAAATCAAATTGTAACGGGAAGATAGGGTCCTGAACTAGGTTCTACATTGTCTATGCCTCTCAATGTTACTCCCATTCCTGCTTCTTGGAGTCTTTTTTACTGAGTCCAAAACTGAGACTATTACTACTTCTCAATGTCCTGAGTTCTATTAAGAGAATTCTTTAATATTGTTGCAGGTTATATATCTAGGGCTACTTTAGTTGGGTTTAATTACCTTATTAAATCCTAGTGTATCTTTTGGAGATTTTACTAAGCTGTATTTTAAGCTTTGGTGGTGGTTAATCATCAACCCCTTATGGATTTGGGTGTTTATTTCCCACCACTTTAAGACATCTTCATACTACCCAGTAATTTCTGTCACAGCAACTACTTGCCTCCTTTTAGAGCTTCATCAATGAGGAAACTAGCAACCTAGAACATTTTCATAATGTAAAGTTTCCTAGTGATTGAGTGTAGCACTTCATCTGTACCACCATCCATAACTTTTTGGAAGAATAAGCCCACCACCACACCAAATATGAGATCTAGTAGCTTACTCTGAGCACTAGAAATAGTATCAGGCTGTCACAACAACATATTGATTCTCATTATGAAGCAAGGCCAGGGACAGGAATTGAACCCGGTACCCTACATCCTGTGGCCAGCCAGCCTGTGTTTTTTGAATCAAATCTGAAAGTGATTCAAATGTAACCCCATTAGAGCAAGAATCCTTGCCAAATCTACAGGAAATCAAAGGCAAAAAAGACTCACTGAATGTCAGTAAAACCTCAGAAGTAGCTACTTAAAGAACTGTCAGATTGGATGTTGTATCATGCAATCTCACCAATGAGAGACATCCAAAGTTTTTCCAGGGACAGAAAATGATGTGTGTCTTGTGCCTCTGTCTGTCTTTTACAACCAGACTGGTGAACAGAAGGATTTGGTTGTCTATTCCCAGCACCTTACAATAACAGCAACCTGTTGCTGATGCTACATTATCATCCCAGAATCCCAATTCCAACCCATCCAAGTTTTGAAAACCTGACCTAATGATGAGGCCTGGAAAAGTGGTATTTATACCTTCCAGGTTAGGCCAACCCATATTGCCATCCTGAATGATAAAGTAGTGATAAACCTTTGGTTCAACAATGTCTTACCTTATATTATACTTGTTCTCTATTACCCCAAACCAAATTCACAGGCCTTGCTGCTCATGCCATCACACCCACAAATCCTGGGGGCCACACCTACATTATTAAGTCCCTCTGATGCTCTCTTCAGACCAATCCATTTGATCAAATACCCAGAAAATCTAGCCTTTTCTGATTTCACTTTAGAAAACATCCTCCTGGCTATCATTTTGCAAGATCTACAAACCTAAGACCTTTGGCTTAGGAGACTCATGGCACACTGTACAACCCTGCCTCTTTAAGGACAAATAGAAATACCTGTATATGTATTTAGTCCCTATGACTCCTCCCATCACCCCCTGGCCCAACTGCCTGTGGAATATGTGAATCACAAACAAGTAAATTTCCAATTAGCTATTTGGTATAATTTAAATTAAGTTACCAGGTTTGGTGAACTCTTTGGCCCCATCTAGTTGACCATGATCTTTGCTGGGCTGATCCCTCTCCTGCTTCATTAAGTTAGTGCCAATACTGTGTGGACACTTCCCACTAGTCTGTCAGTTCCTCTGCTTTATCTGAAGCTTTACCACTTCACACCTATCTCCCTGACAAATCTGGTTAACACTAGAGGTAGTAAAGAGACCAAATATCCAAATATTTCTTCACTGTTTTTCTGATGGGACACTGGTAAGAAAGAATTAGATCAATGCTTTCTAAGTAACACTTATGCATCTTCTGTATATTAATGCAACCATGCTAACTTATCTACCTTCATTGGTTATTTTAAAACTCAGTGGGTTGAATTTTTACTATTAAAAATGACACACTGCTCTTTATATTAGTTTAACCCAGGCCTTGCCATCATTCAAAATCAAGCACTTCCAGGTGCAAATTTATGATTAAAGCAAATAAAAAGGCTCTTGGGCTCAACCCCAATTTATAAGACCCCCAATTGGCCCACCCAAGACCCTAAAACTTATTCTGATACATTGGGTAGCGCTTGTGAGAGGCCTCAGACCACCCCAATCCAGTAAAAATTCAATACCACTCTGAGCTCTCAAAAGTGGCAATCCTACCCAATAAGAAAATCTAACATCCAGCACAATCATGCAATCCATAACAGCTACATTCAAAATAAAATAATATCAATGAAGCCCTAAACTGTGTTGAATAACTCTTGAAGGCCCAAGAAGGCAATTTAATTAAGACACAACCTGACCCAAGAGCTGAGAAACTAATGACATATGAAACTGAAGTCCAAGATAAGTCACACACAAACCAAACACTTGTTAATTACAACTTAAATAGAGCTTGCAAGCAAGTTAACCAAATAACCAAGAGCCAAGGGGACAAATATGAATCCCAGATGACATCAGAAGCATGACCTTGGGATCAAAAGCTTGGAATCTCTTAGTATATAAACCTCAACTCCCAAGGGATATGAGTGTTGTCAACCTTTAAAATAATATCTTCCATGAAATTTTGGCTCACTGACTTACTTTTTATTCTTTCCTAGCTCTTTTTCATTATAAGTTGCCAAGTACCCAGCCCATTTATCAGGAGATATTTATTTCACTAATTTCACATACCATACTACCAAGGATTACTAAACTCCCCCTGTTGCACCCCTGGGACATGTCTAATTCCCTGAGTACCCCCAAATCTAAACCACAAGCAGTGGGCCCTTTAATGCCTACTATGTTATATTAGTCCAGAAGCTTCAGAAAATCCATAAAAATTGATCAGAGACAAACAGGCTATCACTATCAACCCTCTTGTTTATAAAGGAAAGTATAACAACCCAGAAACTTAAATGGATCTAATATATTTTCTCTCAAACTACAAACAAGCTGGTACCCACCTACCTAAACCCAACCCCTGAACATAGTAGTTGATTCCTTGAAGTGCTATGATTAGAGCTCAAAGGATTGATTGAATCTGCTTTGCCAACCACCAGACTTGGTTAATTGTATGAAATACTGTATATTCTTTAGTCAAAATAGTTCTCATCATCAGGTGAACCATTATTGGACTTGTTACATCTCCTATTTCACCTAACAGTCCTATTATGACAGAAATTGCGGGATAGTATGAAGCTGTTTCTAAGTGATGGGGAATTACCATCCAAATCCACATAGAATTAATAATTAACCACCAACGTGGTTTCAGATATCTTTTTTGTGAAATTTTCAATTGTAATACCAGGATTAAGCAGAATAATTAATCCTAACCAAAGTAGCCCAAGATAAATGGCATGAGACAACATCAACAAATCTTCAGAGTAAAATTCTGGACATTGGGAGGCACCACAATTTTCAGTTTCAAGAATGGGGGGAGGAGCTGCAAAATTGGTTGGCGCAAAATTAACGTTGGGCGGCACCGGCAACAAAGTTCCAACTGCAGGACCTCATCTTCCAGAAATGATTCTGTTGAGAATCAGATTGTACAGAATATATTGTAACAACCCAACCACAGGATTCATTTTGAAAAGTAAATTAGAACTTGGGATAAATGATTTTTAATGATGTCAAGTTTATACTTCTGGGAAGTATAATAAACAAAATAAAGGGGAAGATTAAGAAGAGAATGATACTTTATTGAATATGAATATAGGTTAATATATAGTATCATGATAAGCCACATGTTGTCCATGTACGTCATGGAGGTCATGGGGCTTATCTGAGTAATGTTCCTCTTGAGTCACGAGGCTTAATCAAGTTGTGTTCCATTTAGGACCTGGATTGAGAGATCCCTGTCATAGATGGTTAACTGATAATGGTGCCACCAGTTTATTGACTGGGCAGTGAACCATTTGGTGAGCTGCTCAGTGATTTACTTGGGGCGTTAATTCCCCAAGAGGGCGTAATCAAAGATGTTGCAACATCTCCCTGTGAGAGAGGGGGGCTAAACTAACTAAGTTTGACTCCCATATGGGAAAAACAAACCACCAGGATGCCGCCCAGTGGAGAACTGGGACAGCTGCTCAAAGGGGGTACCACAAGGAGGACACAGATGACATCTGGGGCAACTATGCATTCAGTGCCATCAGCGCCATGCCTGTGAGCAACCAGGGTATACGGGTAGGGGCAGGAGGAGGTATCATGGGGGTGTGCAGAGGATCCAAGGTGCCCTTCTCCAGGTCAGGGAAGGAGGGCATAGACCCCTCTTCACCCACTGGACCAACAGATGCATAGACAACATCACCCAAATCCAGATCATCACAAGTCAAGCTCTTCACCATAGCCTCCCCGGAGTGGAAAAGGTTGCTGGGAAGACTCAACAGGCTAGGAGGGTCTTTGCTCATGAGTTGTGCCAAGGAGGAGATTCTGGACCACAGGTCAGGAGAAGATGACCACAGGAGAAGAAAAAAGGGGCACAAAGAAAATACTACAAATTTGACCACTGGGAGTATCATGGTTGCGTTCTCCAGGCAATTCTGAGAAGGATGGTATATTTTTTGTGATAAAATTTGTAAAAATTAGGCTCCAGTAGGGGTGGTCACAAGCTGGTAGTAAAAGCAATAGCAGGACAGATCCAGGGGCCTTGGGAGTGGCTGTGTATACCAGGAATGCAAGCGTGAGAAGGAAGCGGGTTCAAAACATGAAAAACAAGGTAAAAACCAAAGTTATAATAGATTTTAAATTGATTTTTAAAAGAAAATCTAAGTTCAAATCATGTTTTCTCAAAACAATAACAAAAACAGAAGAGCTATACACTTGAGCTTCTTTGGGATGATCCAGAGAAGAGGACAGGTTTGAACCAGGCTACCTGAAGGTAAGCTTAACAGCCAATACCAACAAGTTTTAAAATTTTAACTAGGAAGACTCCAAACTGAGACTCCTCTGAAGAAAATTTTAAAATTTGACCAAAACCAAACTTTAATCTAATTGCAAAATAGACAAGCAGGGGACTGAAAGTCCCCTTGCTTGGTTAAAAGGAATGGATTGCCATAAACTGGTCACATGACAATTGGAGCTGAACCTGATTGGCTAGATAAAAAACTTTGCTGGATAGGCTCAGGGGGGCTGGAGAGTTTTACTCCAATTTCTGTGATCTGATATGATTGGCTGGAAGGGGTGCCAGACATTTGGGACTCAACTGAGTTGTCAAGCGTCAATGTGGCAACGCCTGATTGGGTGGCTCTGATAGTTTTTAAAAACAGACAACACCAGGCTAGTAAGTAGTCTAAATTGACCAATTTTTCTTCCCAGGGGGGGCAACCAAGGGCAGGGAGTCTGCGGGGGTAGGCTAGCACAAACCTCTCATCAACTGTGTGTGCTAAATCCCCTAAATAATGGAGGGGTTTGGCTGGCATTTTTGGGCCTTTCTTGGTGTGGTGGGGGAAGATTTTATGATCTAATGCCAGGGGTGGCAGTGAATTTACACTCCCCCTGGGGTGCTGGAAGGCAGAGCCTTGGGAATCTTTTTGAGGGTGTCTGGTATACAAGCTTGGTACTGATCCAGTTTGGCGTTAGGCACAGGGAGTCTTGAATTTTGTTGGGCTGCTCTTGCTTTACACAAACAAAGTCAATCATGATACATACATCTTAGTTTGGTTTGGGCCCCAATCCCTTTGATGAGGTAGGTGTTATTGGGCTTCACTTCCATGACAATGCCTGGTCCACATAACCCTGGGTCTAATTTGTATTGGTTGTGGTTGACAACCCAGATCTTGTCTCTGACTTGGAACCTTTCTTGTTATAATTGGATTGCTTCTTGCTGAACCCTTTGTTGTTCCATTGTCTATTGGTCCTTTCTGGCTTGTAGTACTTTTGGGTCATTTCTGTCTGGTATCTTCTTTGGAAGTGGCAGTTGTGGCCCCGTGGTTGTACTGACAAGTGAAGGTTTTTGATCATAGACAAGTTCATAAGGGCTTTTGCCTGTATTGCGGTTGACTCGTGTTCTGCAGACCATAAGGGCGGTTGGTAGCATATCAACCCAGGCTTTTGGATTGTTGGCAGACAACTTACTGAGGGCTTCCACTAGAGAGCTGTTTAGTTGTTCTAAGCGTCCATTTGCTTGTGGATGATATGGGCTGGCTGTGACGTGCTTTATCCCATTTTTGGCAAGATAGATATTGGTGTCAATATCTTTAAGTTCAGTGCCTTCATCTGTGATTAAGAGGTCAGGCTTTCCAAACTTAGCTATGATTTCTTTGCCAATGAATTGTCTCACGTCATTGCCGTTGTGCTCTTTTGTGGCTTGTGCCACAGGCCACCTGGTTGCATATTCAATGGCTGTGATGATGTACTTCTTGTCTTTGCTTTCACCAGGCATAGGTCCCACAATATCTAACAACCATACCTTGAAGGGCCGTGTGATGGATACGGGTACTACTGACTTGGGTAGAGCTTTGGTTTGGGCGTACTTTTCACAGACCTCACATTGTTCCAGTACTTTTCTGATATCATCTAGCATATTGGGCCACCAGTAGCGGGTCTTGAGATATTCATTCAAGTTTCTGCTACAGGTGTGTCCCAAGTCTCTGTGATAACGGAGGATTGTGTCAATCTTTTGTGTTGACAGAACGTAGGGTACAGTGTCACCATTTGGAAGGATTTGGTAAAGGGTAACATACACGTTTTTGAACAGATGTTTGTTCTTGAGGACTTTCTCTTGGATGTTCATTGGTGTGCCAGGTGGGAACCCTTCCTGGAGATTCCCCATGATTAACATGGGCCAGTTGGGGTTGCCATCAGTGCAAAAGATGTGTTTATTGTATAGCCTTGATAGGGCATCTGCAGTAAGCATCTCCTTGCCTGGCTTGTATTCAATTTGCATAGGGTATCTCTGTATGAGACTCATCTATTCAGCTTGTCTTCTTGACAGGTGTTGTTGTATTTTAAAGAATACTAACAACTTGTGGTTGATGAGTACTTTGAACGTCTGGGCTCCTTCTAGATAACATTGCCATTTCATGAGGCAGTGTATGATGGCAACCAGCTCCTTGTTGTGTATAGGGTATCTTTGTTTGCATCTGATAGCTTCCTGAATTCATATGCCACGGGGAGGAAGTCTTTCTGGGCCGTTTGGATACAGAGGACTCCTCCTATGGCATAATCAGAGGCGTCAGTTTCCAGCTCATAGATTCCCTTGTAGTTTGGGTATTGTAAGATGGGGGCAGTGACCATGTGTTCCTTCAGTTGGTAGAAATGTTGATCTTGTAAAGGTGTCCAGACAAACTTGGTTGTTTTCCCAGTGATGGCTGATAGGGGAGCTGTTAGGGCGCCCCAGTCAGGGATGAACCTGCATACATAGGCTACCATTCCAAGGAAAGTGTGGAGTTTGCTCTTGTTCCTTGGGGCTGGCATTTCTGTTATGGCACATATCTTGCCTGGATTGGGCTTGATGCCGTCTTTGCTAATGATATGACCAAGGAAGGGGAGTTCAGTTGAGAAGAACTCACATTTGGACGGTTTGGCAATTATTTGGTTTTCCTGCAGGGTACAGAGGACTGCGCAAACGTCTTCCCAGTGTTGCTATAGGTTGGGACTGTAAATGATGATGTTGTCCGGGTAGATGATTGCTCTTTTCCCAATGTGTTCCTTGAATACTTTGTTCATGAAGGTTACAAAGGTGCTGGGAGCGTTTGTCATGCCAAAATTGAGGACAACACATTCAAAGGACCTGTATTTAGTTCAAAACGCGGTCTTTGGAATGTCTTCAGGTTTCACGCAAATTCGGTGATATCCTGCTAAATCAATTTTTGTGAAGATTTGAGACCCCCCCCAGGGCATCAAAAAGGTCATCAATTAGGGTCAGGGGATACCTGTTCTTTATTGTGACCTTGTTGAGGGCCCTGTAGTCTGTGACCAGGCGGATGCCTCCATCTTTCTTTGCTACAAAGAAAACAGTGGCACTAAAGGGTGACTTTGAAGGTCTGATGAGGCCTTTCTCAAGTGCTTTGTCAAGGTAAGCTTTCAGGGCATTATCTTCTTGTGGTTTGAGGCAGTAGATGGGTCATGCTTTGGGAACGCTACCTTTCAGGTCAATCTCATATTGTATACCCCAGTCAGGGGGCAGCCTGGGTAGTGACTCTTGGAATACAGAGGGAAATTCATTGACCAGCTGGTCCCTAATTGGGTTCTGTTTGTGTTGGATTTCTGTGTTTTTGAAGTGAATGACTTCATATGTACATTTGCTTCAATCAATTTTGCTGATGTCAGTTCCTTTCTCTGTTTCCATGATCTTTACAAATATGTGGTCCCTCATAAGGGTGTCAAGATGTGTCAGGTAAACGTGATAGTGGACTTCTCCTCTCTGGATAGTGAGGATGGCACTGTCCCAGTCTATGTGAGGCTTTGTCTTTTGCATCCAATCTAATCCAAGTATGACATTGTATTTGGGGATTGGGATGATGGGACCACTAATTGTTGTTTGGACGTCTCCAATTTGGGCCTGGAAAGGTCTGGTCTTGTGGGTAACTGGTGTGCTGCAGTTGTCCGCCATGATGACCCTTTTGATGTTACTTTGAATGGTAAGTAACTTCATGAGGTCTTCAAAACTCTTGTTTATAAGCAATTGGTCTGCTCCAGTGTCAAATAGTGCTATGCCCTGGTATCTGCAAAAATGGAAAGGATAGGTAAGGGTTTTATTTCCAGATTGGGCAGCAAACAGTAGAGGATTGCTGGAGGGAACCTGGATCATAGTGATTCAGTCCACATCCTGTTCTCTGTACAAGTCTTGTGAAGAGGGGGAGGGCGGCTCCCCTAAGTACTCCCCTGAGCTTTTCCCTCCTTGTTGGTATCTTTGGTGCTGGCCTGGTTGGCTTGTGCAGTTTGATTCCCGTGTTGAGGTTAGATACTGGTGGCTCAGTTGTTTTTTTTTATTGGGGCAAGGCTCTCTCTCTTAATGGTGGGGTTTTCCTTGCGTTTGTTGGAGGCATGTAGATTGTCAGACTTCTGAGCTGCACGTTTTCTCTCTAAGAATACATCCTTGAGGTTCTTGCAGCGGGGCATGTCAAACTGGCGTCTAATATGGGTAGGGAGGGCATTGTAGAAGTCCAGGCGTGGCCCAGGTCCATCAAAGTTGATGGTGTTGGGTGCACAATCATGTAGTCCTTTGTATGCAGTGATGTATTCCTCAACGGTTCCTATCATTTTGAAGGTTTGGAGTTTGGTCATAATCACCACGTCTGAATCCTTCATGGAGAATTTCTTGAGGAATGTGGCTTTGAACATTTCCCAGTTTTTCTTCTGGTCAGGATGTTGAGCCAGTCATTTGGTAACAAAACACGAGGCATTCTCTGTGACGCAGAGGGCAATTTTGGTAACCCAAAGTCTTTGGGGGTACTCCACTTGTCTGAACTTGCTATCAGTGCTGTTGGTCCAAAGCGAGGCGTTCTCACGGTGTAGTCCTGCAAAGGCGCCAATATCAGCAGTATGTAAACGCTGAAACACTATATTGGGTATCTCAGGTTGCATAGGTGCTGTTGTGGCTGGCATGGTAGGGAACAGTTTGCGGGTTTTAAGAGTGTTGTACTGGTTAATGGGTACAAGGAAATTATTGTAGATGACAAGGCCTTGAGGACGTCTTGTCCTACTTTGTAATCTCTCCAACTGTTAGGGAGTGATATTGCTTGGGTTCTTTTCTTGGGAGGAATTTTTCCTTAGAGTTGGGTAGGTATGGATAACCTACCTGTGCTACCACTGTTGAGTTTATACTTCTGGGAAGTATAATAAATGAAATAAAGGGGAAGATTAAGAAGAGAATGATACTTTATTGAATATGAATATAGGTTAATATATAGTATCATGATAAGCCACATGTTGTCCATGTACGTCATGGAGGTCATGGGGCTTATCTGAGTAATGTTCCTCTTGAGTCACGAGGCTTAATCAAGTTGTGTTCCATTTAGGACCTGGATTGAGAGATCCCTGTCATAGATGGTTAACTGATAATGGTGCCACCAAATTATTGACTGTGCAGTGAACTGTTTGGTGAGCCGCTTGGTGATTTACTTGGGGCGTTAATTCCCCAAGAGGGCGTAACCAAAGATGTTGCAACATTGAGTAAAATTTTGGGAGGACTCAACTCTTAGAGTTGAAATAGTGAAAATTATTCAATATATATCAGAAAAATTGACTAAGCAATACCACCTTAGTCTTGACCTTCTATTCCTTCCATATTGTCAAGTAAGTATCTGGTCCAGGTTGCAAAGAACCCTTGTGTGACTAGTTTCTGACAACCATGCTGATTGACAAGCTCATATTGGGTGACCCTAAAATTATGCCAATTTATCAATGTCAATTTGAAAAGAGGAACTGGTTTCAGCTGACAGACTAGAGCAGCTGTAACCCATTTCCAATTGAAAGTTTGATTTAAATCTGTTAACTTGGTCAATTTTGATAAAGGTTTTCTGGCTTTTCAAGCCTTCTTGCTTGGGCGGATAATACCCAGCATGATGGAACCTATCGTGACACCTATGTAGGAAGCTTGGTTCCTGGAAGTTAAAAGGATCTTACTCTACAAGAAAATTTGGTGAGTATATTATATGTAACTGGTTCAAGAAGTTCAAAGACAGGTTAATAAAGACTACCTCTTATCTTGGATGGTGGCACAGTCAGTTTTCTACTAGGGTTGGGGTTACAGATTCAAATTCAACAAGATCATAAACCATTGGATGGCTCAGAAGGCCATCTTTTCCCACCTTTTAAAGGCTGGAATGAATCATGAGGACCATGTAACAAGAAAAAACTATGATCAAGTGTTGGAGAATCTGTGCTGCAATCCATACCTACTATCTCAAGCAAAGAAATTTTGAGCTTCTACAAACTGTCTCTGTGGCTATTTATGTCTATGTTTGATCCCCTTTGATAATATAGTATTCTTACTTTGCTTTTTATTTTGGTTTTTAATGGGGTTTAGTTATTTTATATGTGTTGTAAAGTATAATATACAAATGGTTTAGCTGGATAGGACTTGGTTTTGGTTTTCTGACTTCAGAGCTTTGTTTGCTTTTTTGCTGCTAATTATCCCGTTTTTATTGCATATTTTATTTTGATGGTTTTTTTAGTCATTTGATGACATACCTTTTTAATATTATTTTATTATTTTTTACCATTGAAAGAAAACATCTTTGGAGATTGTTTTAATATTTTCAACAATGTAAATCACAATATAGTATCTACTGCTACTTTTGAGTTAGCATGGTTTGAGATACCTTGATTTGAGATTTTTTACTTCAAGATGACAATTTCAAATTGGGGTAGACTACCTCATATTCCTTGCAGTTGTACTTCAATGCAATCCAGTCTTTTAAATCTCCCAATAAATTACAGAAATTTCACAGAGCAATTAAATCTACCTTTGGATCAACTCTGTTATTTGTTTGGTTTGGCTATAACAAAGAAAATTCTGTACTTGTCATTAAGAAGCCAAACTAAATTTCCCTAAAGCTCCATGCATTATTAATTGCTTTAATTTTCTGAAAGCCAAAAATTTAAATTTCTGTTCATTTCACTCTTAAAAACAAACTCATTTATTATCCAAACTAAAAATATACAGTAGTTTTAAAAGCTATGGCGACAACCAAAAATACCTCAGATTTAAACAAAATGATTTCAGATTTGAACAAAATCCAAGTTGCGCAAGATTCAGGATTCAATTAATTTATAAAATTTCAGTTAATAAATGAACTGTCAAACAAAAAAACAAAATTTAACTAACCCATTATACAAAATTATATCAAACATCAAGTAGTGTAGTTCAAACCACAAACAAAATGAAATGACGCAACAAGTGAAATGGATAGATGCTGTTCTGGAGTATATTATAATCCAATCAGGATTCATATGAGGCACCAACAGAAGGACTAAAGTCAAACAAAACTTGAGCAATCTAGAAGCAATATTCCACAAGCACAAAACAAAATGAACACACACAAGATGTTTAGTATGAGAAGCCTAAAATAGAACAAAATAACAGTTTAACAGCCAATCAACAGCTATCCAATTTAGGAACAGAGGCATTTTATCCATTTTCATGGCTCCAGATTTGTATGGAATGGTTTTGAGAACCTTCCAAATATAGACTTGACATTACAATAAAAATAAATCATTAAATTTTAAAATTTCTACTTTTAGTGATTTTATCCTAGGTTTTTTACAATGGTTTTTACAAGCAATATCTTTGACAGCACCAGCAGCCAAGCCAGCAGCAGCCAAGCCAGCTTTAATGGAGGCAAGGCTCAGAACGTGGAGGCACCTGTTTACACCCAAGCCTTTGAGGCGGGTAACAAGAAAGCTGACCTGTACCTGACCACTGACCCCTATGGCTTTGACTTGTTCAGTAGTCAATAGTGTCTAGCTCTGCCCCTGCTCCCATACCCCCCCACAATCTGCCCATCAATCAACCAATCAGGATGTCAACCTTGATTTGGAACAACTTTCTGCTACCAGCCAACCTGCTCCCCCTACAGCCAATCAGGCTTCAGCTCCCCTGGCCCAGCGCCCCAAGCAACAAATCATCACTGACCAAACTCTTCAGGAAACTGTGGCACTGAATCTACAGGGTCTGTCCTGGGAACAGATTGCCATCCAGTTGCAATTTACCCAAGCTACTGCCATGCGGGAATTCAACAACCTGATGAATAAAGGGAATCTGATTGGGACAGCCAAGAAGCCCAAGAAGGCCCCCAAGTCCCAAATCAATGAGGCGTGCCCTATTATGGTTGACCTCCTCCAGAGGCATCCCAAGCTTCCCTTGACCCAAGTCTGGAAGCAACTTGCGCACCATAACATATGGGTTTCTGAGCGCATGGTGCAGCTCTGGATGTATGGGAAGGTGGCTTCCATACAGGTTCTCACCAATTTTGCCAGCAACTAATGGGATGGCGCTGAGGATTCCCTGTATGACACTGCCATCGAATCAACCCTGGTCCAATTCCTGACTAGTCTAACTGATGATGTCATGTTCATCTCCTATTAAAAGCTATCAATAGCTTTTGATGATTTTGGTAAGCAAGGAAAAACTGCTGCCAAGAATAGAAGGAAGAAGGTCAAGAAGAGGACTTTCATTGGTGTGTTTCTGGCTGTTTCAGCCAAGGTTTCTGTCTATTATTAGAAATCCTATATTTCACTGATGGTTACAAGTACAGCCACATCCTTGGTGGATTACTCAACTCCTGGGATAGCTCAAATTCCAAGTACCGGGTTTTCTTGAGTCACCAGATGGAGGGTAGCTCCACCACCCTTGAGGCCATCCAGCAACGTGGGCATCAGGCCTCTGTGTACCCTGCTGGCCATGCAGACATCCATCTGGCTGATGTTGTCTTCTTCAACATGGGATCCACACTACAGGAGCGCCGCCCTCAGGCTTTTAACAACCTCTATCTTGGGGTCCTTGACCACAATTTTCTCTTTGGCCGCCAAATGGTGGCTGACTTATTTACGCAAATGGTATTCCATGTGAACATGGACAACCAATCACGTAAGGATAAGCACCTTCCACCTCGGGCCACTGCCACCTACCAGCCCATCCAGCCAATGACTGATGAGGAATATAACAAGTGTTATATGGCAGCCATCACGCAAAATCCTCCTGCCTCCACCCCCGCCACCAACACCCCTCACCTGCAAGCCCAACCCACCCCATCCCATACCCCCCAGGCCAGCACTGCCTCTACATCTTCCTTCCTGCGTTATTCTGCCTCCTAGGCATCACTCTTCCCCGCCCCAATAAACCCCCTGTTGCCAAACATTTTCTATTTATATTATCTTTATTTTGAAAATCAATTGTTCATGTTCTCTTTGTTTATAGTTGGTTTTATTCTTTATGTTCAGCCTATTTCTATAAAACAATATATTTATTATGCCATGTATCTAGATCCAGAACACAGTTATTTTCAGTCCTCAAACACAGCCCCTTGTGAAAATATTAACAATATTTTGGTGATCAGCTAAATTTAAATTAGAAAATTATAGTGTTAAGTGTTTTTAGATAAAGTTATTACTGATCCAAATTCAAAACCTTAATGATAAACTTTAAGCCAATCAGGAACCAAGTGATAAAGTGATTGTTGTGACATAAAGGGACATTCAATAATTCTTTGGTGTATGTGCGCTAATTAATATGATTGGCTGGATGTTTTGCCATTGTATGCTATTGCCGCTGGGGCAAGTTGTTGATGGACTAGTGCTAACCCAGCAGCTGATTGGGCACTAGTCCTCCAATATTTTGCCACAACAGTAATGACGCACAATGGCAAAACAACCAGCCAATCATATTAATTAGCGCACATGCACCAAAGAATTATTGAATGGCCCTTTATGTCACAGCAATCACTTTATCACTTGGCTCCTGATTGGCTTAAATTTTATCATTAGGGTTTTGAATTTGGATCAGTAACAACTTTACCTAAACACAATTAACACTATATTTTTACAATTCAAATTTTGCTGACCACCAAATTTTTGTTAATATTTTCACAAGGGGCTATGTCAAGCGCTAAAAATAATATGGTAATCAAGGAAAAAATGCCAACACAAAGCAAACAACACATATTGAGATGAGCGTAAAACATATACAAAAAGGGTAAAAAGATGAGATAATGTAGTAGATGGGAAAACAAAAAGGAATAAACAAAGAGGCAACAGTATCAAAATAATACAGTATTTATTGGGGAAAAAGCTATAAAAACATATGAAAAGGTTAGTAAAAAATCAAATGAGAGAACTTGAAAAACTACTCAAAGACCTCAACTTGGCAATTGCCAAAATCAAGGACATTGACTGCAAGGTAAAAGCCAAAGTTTGGTCTGCTGTCCTCACTGGGGACAAAATTGACAAGGTGTCCACAAAGGCACTAATGTCAAAAATGCCAGACACCCCAGAGAAGACCATCAAGCCTCTTCTCAACATCCAGAAGACGGTGATTGAGGGCCTCCAGTTTAAGGTGTACAATCTTTCTGTGCCATCTGTTTGGGTTGACAACCCAGAGATGTATGAACATCTCAAACCCGCCAAGCGTGCCAGGGCAGAGGATAATGAATTGTCAGCGCAATTGCTTGCGCCAAGAATGGCCAAGCCAGCCAAGGCTGCGGGCAAGGAAGAAACACAAGAAGGTAGCCTAAAAAACAAAATTAATTGATTTTCAAAATACTTACCTTTTTTCTTAGAAAATGTAGACAGCAAACTCCGCCAAGTCTTGGTCCCCTTTGTCCTGGCCACCTTTTATGCAAATTATGCCACTCATGTGGCCAAGAAGTTGTATCTGTCCCCCCCCTGTTGTGCAGGAGCTGGAGGACTGCATCCACGGGTCCTTTCCTATGTCCAGGGAGGCATTGGCTGGGCTGACGCATGGTGTCATGCCCTGCCCCAAAGGGCAGGCTGCTTAAAGATGATTAAGTTATTTTTCATTATTTACTTAATCTTTTGGGTTATTTATTAATTTCAAAAGTTAGGTCAAATTGTTAATAATTTATTATTTTAAAGTATTCCTACCTTTGTTTTACGCAATTTGTGTTCAAATAGTTGCTTGTGTTGTTGCTTTGACCGCCTGATTCTTAATTTACATATATTTCTACTTTAAGTTAGAATATTTTCATCCATATTACCTTCAAAACTCCTGCTTGCGTTGTTGCCGCTTCCCCAGTTTTACCAGCAGATCTGCTAGAGTACTGGCTTCTGTTTCTCCTTTTTCTTGCCTCTGGTTCTCCAAACTTCCCCAGTTGCAACTCTTCTTGGCTGCTTCCTCCCTGGTGATCATTGTCAACAGAAAAGGCTTTCTTACTATAAATAAAGAGCTTTTGAAGAGTAGGCTTTAAGCCAAAATTCTAAGTGATTTCTTCCCCTTCAACTTTACAATTTTTAAAAACTTCAATTTTGTCATTTTTAGAATTTTGTTTTCTTTAAATTCATTTTCTTAGCTTAGCTTTTCCCTTAATCCAAATGGAACTTGTAAAACAACAAGCCTTAGGCTTGTTGTATCCATTTTTTCCCTTAAGGAATCTTTCAATAGTTATATGTATCAATTTGCAGATGAAGAATACCCTAATATCAATACTCCTTTAGTTACAAATTGTTCACTATTGAACACTTTATTATATCTTCTTTGCTTAGGGTTTTTAAACTTTATTACTCCATTTGTTACGCAATATAGGTTTTTAGCAGGTTTTTGTAAGATCATCTTACAGACAGTACCTACATTCTTATATCTTCTAAATTTGAATCCCAACGCTTTGCATGCTTTAGTTTATAACCTTGCACCATTATGGGCAAGACCTTACACATGAAGAGGGGGCATCTGAGTGGGCAGTTACTGCCTACAAGGATGCCCAACTGGTCCGCCTGGACCCAGTTAACCTCAGTGGAGTTTACTGTGTAAACTCCATTGAGCTTGTTTGGGACGTCCTGGCAACGCTCTCATTCAAGAATGTACCAGAGATGGGCCAGGCTCATGCAGCTGTTTGCTTCTGCTTCCCAAAGCACACCCTATCTTACCTTCTGGACAACTTCAGGCATGCAGTGGAGAAATTGGCTATTGCAGACGCAACAGCCATCAAGAAAACTAAGATCCTCCTTGCAGACTTTGGGCTAGACTGGAGTGCAGATGAGACAGGGCTCCCCTTGGCAATGGATCTTACCTTTGCAAAGACCAGGCACAATAAGAAGATCAGTGCAGTCTATAATAAATTATGTGAGTTCACAGAAGCCTTTGCTGGGCAAAGGCTTCACTTGGTTGTTTACCTTGGCTATCTTTTCTTCTTGGGGATGAGCGCCAGCGTAGAGGATCTAGACAGGGTCCTTCTGGGAATTGACAAGGCCTGACTTGCACTTTACAGGAAGAAGGTCCGCCCAGATATGACTTGGTAGACCACGTAATACAAGACGCCCTGGTCCTGGCAGGGATTTACAGGTTTGCAGCCCCGCCTGAAAAGCTGCTCCTCAGTTTGCACCTAACCCTACTCCCCTTCACCAGCAGGAGGGGTTTTTTTAATAAGGGTGTATCCACCAACCACGGTGTGGCAGTGGAGGTTGTGTGCCACCTCCATTGCGGGGTGGGTACATACCAAAGAACTCACTACAGGTGTTTGCAATAAATTTTCTCTTCTAATAAATTTCATTACAATTCATATTATTTTTATTATAATGAAATTTTCTAATTCTTATTTCAGCAAACCAGCTTTGCAAAATATATTGCGGAAACAGGTTTCATAAAAGCATAAAATAAATTCCAACTTGTACATTTTGGGTTTAATTTTTATAAGACTATTTTATATTTATTTGACAAAAGTGGTATAAGTCTATTTGTGTAATCCAATATTGAGGGTTTGGGATTACCTCAGATGGCATAATAAAATAATACATAATAAAATAAATAAATTACTTACATCTATTGATGCTCTTTCTGAATGTGAATGCGGGTGTGGAAGCATCTAAATATAAAATGATAATTAATAAATCTTGAATAGTAAATTAGAGAATATAAAAAAAGTTGGACACGCTAAGCCTTTAATTGATTGGCTGTTTGGCTAGGCATGCGGGGATGAACAAATCAGCGTGGCCATAGAATTTGGCCACGGTCTCAACTGAGAGGGTGTGGATCCTGGCCTGCAGCAAATTAAAGAGGTCCTTGGTCCCAGTTGGGGTTCCTTGCTTGAGGACTTGCTTGAGCCACCCAAAGACTTCCTCAATGGGATTTAGGAAGGGCAAATAGGCTGGGAGGAAGAGAAAGTGCAAATTTGCCATGGCCAATTTCTGGGGGCCCACAGCAATGCTGGTGTCAATTGATGGAAATTCTTCAAGAATATCAGCCACCTTGCAGAGACCAACATTGTCCAACACAATGACATTGGTGAAGCCAGAGTTTGTATGCCTCAGGTGCTCCTGGACCAATCAGAGAAATGATAGAAAGGTCCTGCTATTATGCAAACCCAATATCATTTGGTAGAGCTTGACTCCCTTTGAACCAAGGAGAGCCACCATCAATTAGGCTTTGGCATGGACTGCAGCTTGCCAAGCCATCCCGTCATTGAAGCCTTTGGAGACATAGCCATATGCATTGCGCATAGACAAGGCAAATGACAATTTGTCAATATAATAAAATTTGACTGTTCTCTTGGCTTTGAGGACAGTGTACGCCTCTGCGTAGATTTTCCAGACGTCAATGTTGGCTGAGCTGTTTCTGTTGTAGGGAGATACCCCAAGATTTTTCCAATAAAATTCCATTCCCTTCACCAGATGGTAGTAAAAGGAAATCAAGGCCTCAATCCCAAAAGTAGATTTGACCATGGCCTATATATTTGCCAGTTCAATATGGCAATCCCAGGTTATCCACTGGCGGACTGCCCATCTGTGCTCCTTGGTGAGCATGGTAAAAACGCGCAAGGATTTCTCCGCGGCAAGGAAACAACCAGTGTTGATGAACTTGTGGAAGGTCTTGCTGGTGTACTAAAGATCCACCCCAACAAGAGCCGTGGCTGCCTTGTAGTCACCAGATTCACGCATTAGCTTGAGCAGGATGATGTGTTTGATATCTGGGATGCGCTTCTGAGCAGGCTTAGTAGGCTCAGATGAACTGAGATCCTGATAGGTGACAGGCTTGCAAAGCATAGGCACCTTGTTGTAGAACGCAGCAACTTTCTTGAGCACCAACTGTCTCTCATCAGTTTGATAGAACTCGGGCTCCTTGTCATCCTCCTGATTGCCATCACTGACGTAGGGCTTATAGCTAGTATCAAGTACAGGCTTCACCTTCTCCAGCATGGCTGATGGGACCAACTCTTGCCAGTACACAACGTCAAACACATACAAAGTAAGTTCTACCTCCTTGTTTCCGACTTTCTTTGTAGTGTTGACCTTGGTTGGCTTCTGGGTCAGCTCAGGGACCCAAAGGTTTATGCTCTGCACCCTAGCAGCTTGTGCTCTTGAACCAGCTGTGTCAGTGCAGCATCACTATGGAACTCTCCTCTCCTGTCTTCTCCTTGAGTAGGCACTTGGGTTGCACTAACTCTATTCTTTGAACCGTGGGGGGCAACTGCAACCGCGGCGCAAAAGGGGTGTATTGGTACTCTGGTGTTGTGTTCCTTCCATTTTAAAATTTAATAAAATATTAAATAAATTTCAATTAAGTTACTCCCTAATTTTAATTTTTGCTTTTATCTGAATATGGATATTTAATTAATATTTTCCCCACCTGATATCCCAATTATAGATTTTTATATCTTAATTAGTTGTTTTTGGTTTTACAACGCTCATTTTAGAATACTCAAAAAAAATCCACCCATTTTCCTAGATTTTACTGCCAAATTCAAACACCTAACACAATACGTTTAAAATTTATGTTTCAGATCTTGTGTCTTATTTTAAATACCTTGGTATCATTCATGATTACAATCCATTGCACACATTGTGTAAGTGATTTTGTTTATGTAGTGAGTTGCTATTATGTTTTGTTTTTGGCTTGAGTTTTGACTCACCTTGCTTGGGTGTATTTTGTCATCAATTCACATAGTAAGCATATGTACACCAAAAGTAAACTCACCCCATTTTGTTTGTGAATCAATGTATTTTGGATTGTATTTTGAATGGTTTTGCTTTGCGTGTGAGCCCTTTGTTGCTGTGTTGACTCATTTTGCCCATTAACGCCAATAAAGCCTGTTAACAGAGTGTATATTTTAACCTGAGAGTTGGATTTTGTTTAAATCTGAAATCATTTTGTTTAAATCTGAGGTATTTTTTTTGTCACCATAGCTTTTAAAACTACTGTACCACAGTGTAAATTTCTAATATACATTATAGAGGTTACAATTGGCAATCCTAATGACAAACACAATAGCCAAAAATCAAAACAATCATAGCAAAGGCTATATTACCACTGGTTTATTTTGGGGCAGTAATATATTCTGTCAATTATTATTCTGTTAACTGAATTTCTGTCAAACTTGATACAAACTGTAATTTTCTTCATATGTAAAATTTTTAACTTTACAATAAAAAATACCCTCTACTTGCTAATAAAAGCTATGCTTACACATATAAGTATTTTTAATTTCATTTTTTTGTATTTAAGAGGCTTAATTTTAAATCCTTATATTTTTAAAGCTAATTAAATTAAATTTTACTGCCAGTGTCAAGGAGCTGGATGTACGGGTATTCTGGCCACCACCAACACACTTAACATCCAGTCATTGCCTGGTTTGGTGCCAATCTAATATTTTTTCTACATACCAAGAAAGGCAACAAACCAATATCACATAACTTGTCCAAATATCCAGTGACTTGAACCCATCCTGCACATGACCTCCCTATCTTTGATCCAACTATATCCCTGCCACAGCGCAAGCTATATAAGTCTAAAGTATTATCCAATAAAATCTACTTCTCTTCTTCTTAATTCCATATTTGAAGCTTCCCCAAAAGTTGCACCTCATCACCAGAAAATAAAATTATAAATGTTAAAGGTTTTAAAGAATAATTTTTATAGAACAGTGTTGCAACATCTACAATTACTCCCTCTTGGGAAACTAATTCCTTGAATGACTTGCCAAATGATTCCCCAAATAATCATTAAGTTGGTGGCACTGTTCTCATTTGATCATCTATTATAGGGATCAAATATTCTGAGTCCTAAGAGGAACACTACTTGGACAAACCTCATGACATAAGAGGAACAATTACTTGGATAAGCCCCATGACTACCAGGAGGTACATGGACAGTATGTGGCTTCCCATGATACTATATAATACTCTAAACTCATATCAAATCAAGTATCATTCTCTTCCTATTTTCCCCTTTATCTTGTTTTATATACTTCTAAAAGTATATACTCAACAATATGTAAATTTTTTACTTTGCAGCAATAAAAAAATAAAAAGTACAAAATAAAGAAAACATTCCCTATAAAAGTTATTCTTTAAAAATTTAATGTTATTACTTTATTTTATGGCAGTAAAATTTAATTTAATCTGCTTTTCAAAAAGTAAAGTTATAAATTAAGAGTCTTAAATACAAAAAATGCAATTAAAAATAATTAGTTATGTGAAGCATAGCTTTTATTAGTAAATAGATTGTATATAAATTTTTGATTTATTGTAAAGTTAAACATTTTACATATGAAGAAAAGTACAGTTGTATCAAATCTGACTCAAAATTAGTTAACGGGAAAAAATTGATGGGATATCTTCCTGCCCCAAAAAATCCAAATATCTATAGCAAAGGCTTTATTAAAATTGGTTTATTTTGGGGTATATTGAAATATCTTCCAATTCAGATGAATCATCCTATTAAGGTCACTTGATTTTATTTGCATCGATTCATTAATACGTTTAGTTTAGCATTTTTTGATTTGGTAAGGGTAATTAGTCTAAATGTTGATGACAGATTATTTACATTGCATTTTTAGAGGCTTAAGGTGCCTTCAGATATTTTCTGAGGCCGACCTTGATCCAAGGCGTTGACTGGACTTGTGATACAGTGTTATAACGTGGCATGTACACGACCCTTTGTGATCCTAATAGAAGATATGTTATTCCAGCAATCTTTACCTGTCAGCTACGCAAGTTTGTCTCGTTTGGGTGTTTTGATGGGGGCTTTGATGAATTCGGATGTCCAGAAAATAGTATTTGATAATATCCAGTCGGTGATCTTAAAGGTGAAAGAGACTTTTGGTTTTAGGCTGAGAATTTTATGCCCAAGATAAGTTATTCCAGAGACGGTTAGTCCCCACCTCGCTTTGGGCCCGAATTCATGTACCGTTTTTAAAACACTTATGTAATGAGATTTATTTATATTCATTTAAGTTCAATGTCATTTTTAAACTAAGGGGTTTAAATTTAATTCTTTCACGGTGGATCATCAATTTAAAAGCTATAATAAATTTGGTGCTTTATATAAAAAATTAAAAATGGTTAGGATATAATTATATAAATCAATCCCTTCATGAAGATACAAATAAATTTTTAAATGACGTTAAGAAGATCTAACTGTGGACATTAATTAATAATGTGTCTAAAATAGGGTTCATGATACAAGTGGGTGCTATATTATTGGCTAGAGATTTTGTATAAAAGGAAAAGGGTTAGCATCGAGATGCAGTTTTATTTGAAGGTAAGTTGATAATAAAGAAATGTTAAAAACTAAAACCACTTTGATAAATTTGGGTGAGTGGCAAGGAAATGGTTATTTATTTGAAGGTAAGTTGAGAATAAATAATTATTAAAAACCAAAACTACTTTGATAAATTTGGTTAAGTGGCAAGGAATAGGTTATGAAAAGGAAGGGATAAGTTAGATGGTGCCATCCAGAGAAATATATAGCAAAGTATTGGTAAAAGAATTATCAGCCATCTTATATTTCAAAAGAGACGTTCAGATACAAGGAAAGAGTATGATTAACTTAAGAATATCTTTGGCTTTACTTGGATGCAGTCTGTACAGTGCTGCTTGGCATAGAGATAAAGGACAGGTATGTTTCTTAGCTGGGTTTCTAAAATTTAGTTGTTTATCAAATATAGAAATTTATGGAAGAGCATCAGTACTGGTTTTTTGAAGCAGGAAATAATGCTGAAAACGCACCACTGATTTTGTGGTTTAATGGGGTGCCTGACCAGATGCCCATCTTTGGCACAAGCGCTGGGATGTCACCCTACAAGATAACAAGGAATGGATCTTTGGAAAGAAATGTATTTTCTTGGAATAAGAATGCCAATGTGTTATTCTTTGATATGGTAATTGATAAAAATGATAACTAATATTTAGTACTCTATGACTTCCTGAGAAGAAATTCATGGGAAGTATCACTTCATACTTGACTTTATCTATTTTTAGCTAAACAGCACCCACAGATTATGAAAAATGGGATGCATATATTTGGCCAATCATATGATTCTACTGTTGCTTCAGTAGTAGGAAATATTATTGTCAAGCATAACACTATCAGCAAAGAAAAAATCCATCTGCTTTCTATTGTCATAGGAAGCCCTATCATTGATATGCGTACTCAAATGCAAGGATACCATGAAATGATCACCGCCATTAGTGAATATAATATTATGCATGATGTAATGAAGAGAGATCTACAGATGCTCAAAATTGCAGCTAAAATATATACGGGTCCCAAATCTCATAAAAAGTGTCTAAGATATACCAAATCTTTATTAAGGGTTACATTTGAGCCTTATCTTTCAAAATACTCTTCTTTAATTGATTATAAATCCTCCTCCTACACACATATCAATAGGAAGATTAAGAGATCTCTGAAATACTTACACAAAGACAAGGCCATGATAGAAGTATTTCCAACTCATTTAAAGAGCAGCTCTTTACTCTCCAATGACAAACTCAGAGGCTTCAAAGGAAAAATGTAAGCAAGAAACCTCCCCTCTAACCCTTAGATTTGAATCTTACTGTGAATAAATATCTACTTTAATCTTATCCAACATCCCTGTGCTCATCTTCTCGGGTGAAAATGACTATATTGCCAATACCTTTGGGCTACAATCACTACTTGATGAGAATCAATGCTTTAACAAAAAAAAGAGTTAAAAGAAGCTCCATCAAAATCAAGGACCACCCTATCCGCCAGAGTCCAGTTATCATTACCCACATCACTGGCAACCTCACCTATGCTGTTATTAAGAATGCTGGTCATCTGGTACTTGCTTTCTATCCTTACCTCCCTCTAACTTTTAGACCCAAGTAGACCAACCAGAAACCATGTTGACCCTGGTTGATGAATGGATCCTCCAAAATAAGCTTTTACAATAGCTCAATTAAAGTTGGATATATGGAGATATCCTATAAGTTTCAGCCCTGGCACCTATTTTCCATAAAGGTAGAAATATATTGCTTCTTATAATTTCAAAGCCAAATATAGTTCTCTCGCTATAATTACTCTTAATTTCTTTTAAAGAACAAAAAATAACAATCATAGCATCAAATCATGCTTTAAACCCATTAATAGTATCTAGTTTTTAACTGGTCTAAATTTCCAGATTAAGATTGTTGAAGCTAATTTTTGCTGCCAAAAATAAAATATATAAGTTGAGCCTTTAAGATCCTAAGCTTTAAATATCTTTATGACCTTATTGCTTTATTACTTGAAAGTAAAAATTAAAAGGCTTCAATACAGGATTCATTTCCAAATTAAAGGATTATAGAGGTTGAGTATGCTTTTAGGTGTACATCACAAAACTAGCTGGAGTGGCAGAACCATTGAAGTTGTTCCCTACTCCTAGATCTTCTACCCTATTCTGGGGACCCAAAAAGAACCATGGATTCCTATTCATCCAAATATTATAGGTCTCTCCATACCATCCCCTTAAAATACTTGTGCATTATCTCCCAAACCTGTTGGGATGAAAGGGATTAAATTAGCCTAAAGAACCTCTCAACTCAGAACAAAATCAAGCCATCTGGTAGCTTTGGTAAGCTTGACTTTATGAATAAAAAATTGGAGTTTATTTGTGGCCAAGCTGACACTTCTTAAAGTTTTAGGCTGCCTTCCCAGTATAAATTAGCTTACCCATTTTGGGTCTTTTTGTTAAAAGCTCATATATACTACAAACATAATTATGTGAGGTATATATTACAATAAAGGGGGAGAATTTAGAAGAAATTGATATCTTTATTGAGATAAGAAGTTGTTTTAAAGCTAAAGATATGACACTATGACCATTTAGATCCGGTGCTCTGTAAAGGGGGATCCCTCTGAAAGGTTGGTGCACATCTTGTTTCTGAAACCTTTGAAATATCTACTTTGACATCATAATTCCAGAATTTGGTTCCTAGAAACAAAGATAAATTCTATTTGAAAATACCTAAATTGATGCCATAAGGTCAAAAGTAAGGCCCTAAAAGCAAAGGTGCTGGAATCAAGGTGGTTAACAGAAAATTAATTGGCATATCCTAGGGCAACTGTCAGACTTAAACTGTCAGCATACAACGTCCTCCATGTTGACAACCCCAGAAACTGTTGTCTTTATTTTTTATAATTTTACTTAAAAATTTAAAATTAAAACCAAGTTTATCTTTTAGCATTAAGAACAACTATTTAAGTCAAAAAAGTAATCACCATATAATAAAAATACAAACATTTTTTGGGGATTTTCAACATGGAGGATGTTACATTCTGACAGTTTAAATTTTAACAGCTTTGTTATAACTGTGCTTTTTTAGCAGAGTTACAAATGAAAAATGGTTAAAAACTAGATAATAATCTTTCTTATGATATAAGAATTATATAATTGAGGTAAATCATTATAGGAGGAACAAGATTGTGAAGATCACTTGATTGGGTTGGACAGGGGGTGGCATGGTCCTTCTAATGAGTGAAGTGCTAAATTAAGCTGTCCATTATACTAGGATTGACACTGGGTCTTTTTTCTGGGTTTGGTAATTTGAGTTGACTTCTGCATTTGTCTTTGGGTCATGGGGAAGTTGGGTTGCAGGTCCCAGAACTGTTTGGGAGGAACCTTACCAGGGGGTCAACCCTGTTGTTTCAACAGCTTCCTATCCTAGTAGGACATCTGGATTAAGACTTGGACTAACTTTTACTCATGAGCCTGGATCATTTCTTGGGCAAACAATTACCCCAGACAGTTTAATTAAATTTTTTGCAACACTGGAATTTTTGGGAATAAAATGATTTTTTCCCGTACCTCAAGGCTTTTCCATATAAAGGCATATAGAGTTTACCAAAAATGGTTATAAACCTAGATTAGCATAATAATCATAAAATTATATCTTAAGACTCATAAAATTTTATTTGAATATATCTTCAAAGCAATAGGTTTTATAATCACCAAATATGATAAAAGGTAAAATAGGACTTAAGTTACTATTAGAAAGCTAAGCAACTTAAACAACTTCATTTATCATATTTATTATTTATTACATTTACTAAGCCATATAAGAAGTACAAAACAATTATATGCAAACTATTTCAATAAATATAAACATCAAATAAAATTAAAGTATAAATAGGATCATATTGTATATTTTCTTGTCAATGAAGATTATCTTATAGAAAAACGTGCTAAACATGGTATTTGAGAAACAAAGTTTCTTACAGTAGTTTTAAACGCTATAGTAACAAGCAAAAATACTTCAGATTTAAACAAAAAAAACTCAGATTTAAGTGAAAATAACTCAGATGTAAACTAAATTTAAATTGACCCAAATCTATTGTAAATTAATATAATTTTCTTTCTCTTTAATTTTGTTTACATCTGAGTTGAGTTAATTTAAATCTGAAGTATTTTTTCTTGTTGCCATAGCTTTTAAAACTACTGTAAATTAATTCACTTATCACACAGTTAGAGGCAGCAATAACAATTAGTCAAGTTTAAAATCTCATTTTTATGACTCTGCCTTGGAATCTGATATCTGAAAGAGATATTGTAGAGTAAAAAGATATTGAAAGAGAAAATCAGCTTGTGAAAATATTTTGTGATCACAAAAAAGAGGCAGTGCTAACCTACAGTGGAATATACCATCTAGAAAGACACCGTCTAGAAAAGTGTTAAAAACACCACCTAGAAGCATCCTATCTAGAACCCCTATCTCAAGTTTTCAGCTAAACTGCGCCTGATAACTTTAAACATAAATCAAAGCCCAACTCCATTTTTAAAAATATAAATAAACTCATGGGTAGACCCAAAATCAACCAATAATTACCAAATCTGTAATGAAAAGGGGGGTTATCTAGTGTCAACTATAGTAAACAAAGCTCCAAAGCCAACACTTTAAAAAATTGTAACCTTTTAATATTAAAAATAAACTCTGTATTAAACATCTATATACTAAAACTAAAGTAAAACTGAATATTTGAAAGTAAAAAGTATTTATTGGAAAAAAGTTATCAGGCTTTGGCTCCAAGAGCCTTGACAATGCTTTTAAGACAAGCAAGGCGGCTTTCTTTGGAATAATAAGCCAAAACATTGTTGGTGACATTTACAAACTGGACCTGGTAGTCAGCATGCTTTGATACAACAGCCTTTTTTATGGCTTTGTGGTAAACTAGTCCTCATGGGCATGCTGGATCTTCTGCTTGCTGATAATGATATTAAGCTTGAGCTTCTTTACCTTAACCAGGCGGAAACATTAGTTGTGCCAACCTTCAAGTGAAGAGGTGGCATTTGTTACACCTGCCTTAACCTGTTTGTAGAGGTTACAGTTGATGGGGCCCTCACCCTTGAGTATGTGGTGCTGACCCTGAAACACTCCTACCCACTGATGGTCAATTTTTTGGATAAAAAGGACAAAAGCTTCCAGATTGGCATCTATGAACTTATTCTTAAGAAGCTTGTCATAAAAGGAGTCCAGTTCTTTTTTTCTGACCATGACTAAGACACAAAAGCAATTGAAGATGTTATTGACCTTCTTTTTACCATCTTTGAACACCAGCTTTCTGAGGGCTGGGGTATTCATCAGTTTTTTTGTAGAGCCTGGCAATAATAGAAGAAGAAATTGTGGGGGCTGCTCTTAAAGACTTTTATAAAGGTGTTAGCGTAAGCTGCCTCAAAATCAACCATCAAAGTGGTATTATATGAAAGAGACTATGGGGCTTTTTTGGATGAAGCCTGTTGCTCCTGGGAGGCCTCTGAATTGGCCTTCTTCTTTTGCAGCCCCTCTTTTCAGTTGGCTCATCATCAAGCGTGTGCAAGATGAAATCAAGCTTTTTCTTGAGGATAGTAAGGGTGTGGATATAAGTCTCCTTTTTTTCTTGATAGGAAGAAGAAGAAAAAGGGATCAGTATGGGCATCAACCTGGCTATTAATAGTCCAAATATGGTAAAACTGCTTTGGGAAGGATGATAAAATCTCATCTGCAAACCTGGTGTCACATTTGAGGAGGGGTGTGAGATCCTATTGGGTTGCAAAGCATATAATGTGGTTTGCTGCTCCTTGTTCATAATCATGTAATAGAAAGGGCTTCTCAAGCATGGTTATAATTTGGTAATCAGTAAGCACAGTCTCATCTTTTTTTCTGATGCCCACACCAATATTAGTCTCTCTTTTGATTGTTGGTTAGTAGTATAACGTTGGAGTTTGGTCTTCTCTCCAAATTCCTCTCTCTGATTTTCATTCAGATGTAGGAGAGCATGAGTAAAAAACTCAAATGAAGTCATTTCCTTGTTGAGGAGAATTTATTGGCACAGATAATAGAACATGAGATAGTATATAATCATATCAGAGCCCAAACAGTCATGCTCAATGGTGAGCTCCTTGAATTGAGTAAAGTACATGGTGGTTAAGCTTGTGGGCATCCAGGACTATCACACTGGTAGTAATGATGTGCCATATTTTTCTTCTGATCATTGCATTTGAACAGAAAGCCATCTTTTACAAAGCCAGCACCCCCTTCTTTTTCATTATAGTAAAAAAGTCAGGGAAGACATCTGGGAAGTCTGGGAAATTGAACTGACCATTGACATTACAGATATTAGAGACTTCCTGCAAGTCCTACTCTAAGATGGACTCTTCCTATGAGGCAGCCAATTAATGCCCATCAGAGTTTTGTTAAGAGTCTATTATATGTTTTTTGGATAATTTGAATTAAAATGCTTTTCCTGTTTATCAGATGATGAGTGAACAAAGGGAGAGTGGGTAGGGGTAGGGCTTTCAGTCTCGGGTTCAGGGAATGATGTGGGAGCTTTTGCATATGTTTTCTCTTTATAAGGCTGCTTAAATAGGGTAGCCTTGGCCTTTGTGACCTTTTTAATAGTGGACTTGTCCTTAGGGATCTTGGTGCTGGCTTTTTTGATATACTTGGGAGGCATCTAAGGGTGAGTTAGTATCAAAAAGGCTCAAATTTGGGGGCAACTTTCAAAGCAAAAAATAAGAGTGATTATATTATCAAAATATTAAATTTTTACATTGTCTTATAAAAACCTTAAAATATATAATATCAAAAGAAGGTAAAACTTTTTGATCTAAGTATATTTTTTATCATTGGCAAAAGTACTCAAGACTTTAGGTTTTTTGGCTGCAAATATAATTCTGAATGCCACATTTGAGATGATGTCTTTTTAGATGCTGTTTTTAATATGAATATTACACCTAACCTACAAGGGTGGGTATTAAAAAAGGTAATTTTCTTAACATAATCAAATATTCCTGAATAATATTAAATACTATAAGCAGTCCTTGAATTTAACTTTAATATCAGGTGGCCAAGCAACAAAAAGAAAAGATTATTATCCCCAACATCTTCATCTGAATTTTAGCCATGGTTACTGAAAAATAAAAACAATGAATCTATATGAATTTAAATATGAAAATTAATAATTAAATAGATTTAAAATAAAAAAGGTATGTGTAAATAACAAATAACTGATTTCACGCCTAAAATTAAAATTTTAAATTTATTAACAAGGAACTCACTCATATACAACACTTTGAAATGTCTAGTGTGGAGCTATGGATGATTGGCTATTAATGATGATCAGTCATATTAATATTGGATCAGTGTTATCCCTATAATTCAATGGCTGCATATTACTAGAACAAAATTGAGTTGATATGATGCTTCTGGAGATTTATTTCTGGCTAATTTTTTTATCTTTATTTTTGATCAGCAAATTCCTTGGTACCCAGTTACCAATAATAAATCTCTCTGCTTACCATTTACAACTGATAAATCCAGCCAAAGTTGATTTCTGCTGCAAATTCTGTCTCTCCAAGGCATAGCCAGCACAGGATCTCTGCCATAGTGAACACAAAAACTATCTTTCATCACTTTGAGCATATTTTGGAAGACTTACTGTTGGAAAATCCCTTCATCTGAAACCAATTCAAACCAATTTACAACCAAAACAAGGATTATCTTCTGGAAAATTGACCTTTTTGCTGCTGGAAAATCTCTATAAATCCTGACAATAAATTCTGGCTTGTGCAGCCCTATTATGTCAAGTGACTTAGGCCAAGCATCAAAACTACTTCACAGCATACATAATCTTCCTTTATAAAAGGTTCTCACTACAAAAGGGAAAATGGTTTCTACATATGGCACAATAACCAGTTGCCAATTACATGTCTCTATGAAAAGCCAACCTATGCACACCAGGAGTCATCTTCACAGGAAGAGGCATGATGCTTCCTCTTTTCAAAAATTACACCCCTTTTGCAGCCAATCAGTGTCTTGAAGATCAGTTTATTAGGATTGCAGAAAGGACTAAAGGCCATTGATTAGACATAGGGCAACTGTCATTCACCCAGGTTAAAATTTACAGTACCACCTGAAGTCTTCATGCAGGACTTCCTTAGTTCCCTACATTTCTTATTAGAACTCTTGAAGCCAAACAGTCCAGAGAGTTTGAAATAAAGATAATTATAGCTAAATCATCATATTATCATCTAAATGTGTTTATCTACAGGAAAATTATCAATTCTTTTCATCATGCACAGGCTAGCAATACAGAGTACATTCATTAACCAGAAGATGAAAGATCAGTTAACTTTGTAAACAGTACAGTCACACCCAGCAAAGACTTCTGAGCATAATTAAAGGCATTGCAGTTAAGCCTAACTAAGCCCATTATGACAGGAACATATGTATTAGTACACATGCTTGAGAATATATGGGCTGTATAGGAACACACCCCATTATTGAATACTCTAAATTTACTGACATAGCCAAGGGAGCCAGAGGAGAGAAGATAAGTAATTTTAATCATTTTTGGGAATTTTGACCAAGCAATGATGCCAATTATGACAGAGCCCACAGATTGGGACTGTTACAACCAAATCTATAAATTAGTAGTACAAAATACAATGATACTAATTATGACAGAGCTCGCAGATATGAATTGCAGCTACCAAATTACATAAATTGGTAGTATAAACTATATGCATATTGAATCAGCAGTAGTCTGCTGACCCAAGCCTTAAACTAGCCAATGATAAGTGCTGCTGCAGCAATTAAATGATACATAATTTGCTGATGCTGCACTTTAAAAATACACAAGCGCCGCAGCGCTGCCTAGCAACTGAATTAGGCGCCAAACTATTTTATGTCAAGCGCCAACTAAAAATTATTACAAGCGCCGCCTGGCAAATATTACAGGCGCTGAGGCGCTGGGTTTGATTCCCCATAATCTCAAATTCCCATATTTATCACATTAATAAGCATTAAGCTTTCAGTATGCCAGAGAAGTAGGAAGTGATCCTGAAGTACTAAATTATTCCATGCCAGCAAGGATCACCTGTGCTGGGTGAAGATGAAAATATTCTATTGGTTGACATGCAATAAGCACCAAACCTAGATTGATAATTACCCAAATTAGGGGCGTGTTAGAATGTCCTAGAAGGCATTGCTAGCAGCCCAGAGATTACCCTTGCAGAAGGTATAAGAAGAATTAATCATTTACAATAAAATCATATTTGAACCATCTTTATTTTATCCTTAATTTGGTTGACTTTAATCCTAATTCTTAAGTGCTTCTGCGCAATCAGAAGCCATGGCTGGGCAATAATCATGGTTTCATTCAATCCTGGCTCTTCTGATACAGTACTACTCATATCCTCACATATGCCTGTATTATGGCAAATGTCCTTTGCCCTATAATCTCAAATAATTGTGGCTCTGTAATGCAAAAAGCGCAACAATCATAAACACCTTATTATATCTATAGTTTTACATCGTTTTAATGCTGAGGTTTTTAAGTGGTCTCATACAGATCAAAACTAAGACAGGAACGGGCACAGCAATTGTGTAAATACAGAGTCACAACCTTACTCCTTGGATGTTTTTAATTGAGTCACAAAGCAATCTGGATATATTTGTGCTGCGTCTTTTGGAGTAGGACACAGATTATGCCTTACTCCATTGTGTAGGTCACAAAATATAAAAGAAAGGTGGTTTCCAAGGGCAAAATAGATGATTTCATTTTTTGCAAGGCACAGGATGTAAATTTAGTGCATGTTCAGTTTTTGGACTTTATTTTTAGCTACAATTATTAAAAGCTTTACCTACTGTTATCTCACAATTATAGTTTTGATTGCACCACAGTTTGCTCTAGATAACTATAGTGAAATATCAATTAAATAAATGAAGAAATGTTTATTTCAATTGACAGGGATCATTACCATACCTATGATTGGAACAACACAAAACAAGATAAAATTATGCTTAACCATGTCACAATTCATGCAGATTTGTTTTGTGGTTTTAGGAGCAGGGCACAAAATGTGGCAGTTGCAATTTTGGCCTGCTCCCAAGGTCACAAAACAAGCCAGCATAAATCCTGATGAGACTTGAAGGTCACAAAACAATTTTTGACCAGCTTCTTAAGTCATCAAACATATTTCAGCAGGCAAAGCTTGGTCACAACACAAATCGTGTTGATTTTGGTGCATGTCCTACTCTAATCACAACAATTATATGGTCCCTTCTATAGTTTAATTATACTGCTAATATATAGTTTTTTTAGAGAAATCAATGAATTAGTAGGATTATAATAGCACACTACACTACAGCTGGAAAATGATTTAAGGAGATAGATGTCCAGCAAGGGTGCTCAAAATGAAGCTTTGAAGAATATGGATATTGTTTAGTATATACTTCTGGAAAGTATAATAAACAAGAGAAAGAAAAAAATTAAAAATAGAATGATACTTTACTGGATATGAATATAGGATAATAAATAGTATCATGATAAGCCACATACTTTCCATATATGTCATGGGAGTCATGGGGCTTATCCAAGTAATTTTTCTCTTATGTCACAAGTCTTGTTCAAGTTGTGTTCTGCTTAGGATCCTGAATGTTTTATTCCTGTGATAGATGACAGAATGATAGTAGTGCCACTGACTTAATGATTAGTTGGGGAATCATTCAGCAAGTCACTTGGGAAATTAATTTCCCAAAAGGGAGTAATTGAAGATGTTGCAATAATATGGTATAAAAATTGTTACCTCAATATTTAATGCTTTAGATTCAAAAAGTTGATCCCATCCAATGGTTTTTATTTATGGGCCCATTGGTCTCTGTACAATCCATGGATCTATATTAAAACTGGCTTAAACAATGCAAGATCCCAGTTACAAAAGGACGTTATTTTTACTTTATCTTGGACTTTATTGGCTGCCTTTCAGAATCAATAAGTAGTGTTAAAGTAGCAAATAATATAGTGTCCTGTTTAGTTTTCCTTTTTGAAGCATAAACAGCAGAAAAACATGGGATATCTTGTAGCTTTGACAATAAGCTTTCATTTATGCTATATATCAATGGGAACAGTTAGCATTCAAACTGTGTGCATTTTGATTGTCTACATGTCAATTATCAAAATTAATTTTATACAGTAGTTTTAAAAGCTATGGCAACAACCAAAAATACCTCAGATTTAAACAAAATTATTTCAGATTTGAACAAAATCCAACTATCAGGTTAAAATATACACTCTGTTAACAGGGATTTTTGGCGTTAATGGGCAAAATGGGTCAACACAGCAAAGAAGTGCTCACACACAAAGTAAAACTACTCAAAATACAATCTGAAATATATTGATTCACAGACCAAATGGTGTGAGTTAAATTTTGGTGTACATATGTTTACTATGTGAATTGGTGATAAAATACACCCAAGCAAGGTAGTCAAACCTCAATCAAAAAACAAAACACAATAACAACTCACTATGTAAACAAAATCACACAAATGTTGTGTGCAATGAGCTGTACTCAAGAATGATACCAAGGTATCTAAAATAGGACACACAATCCAAGACATAAATTTTAAAATAATTGTGTTGGGTGCTTAATTTGGCATAAAATCTGGGGAAATTAGAGGATTTTTTTGAATATTCTAAAATGGGCGTTGTAAAACCAAAAACAACTCATTAAGAAATAAAAAACTATAATTGGGATATTGGGTGGGGAAATATTAATTAAATATCCATATTCAGATATAAGCAAAGATCAAAATTAGGAGTAGCTTAATTGAAATTTATTTAATATTTTATTAAATTCTCAAAATGAAAGGAACACAACAACAGAGTACCAATGCACCTGTTGTGTGCCGCAGTTGCAGTTGCCCCCGCAGGTCAAAGAACAGAGTTAGTGCAACCCAAATGCCTACTCAGGAAGGAGACAGGAGAGGAGAGTTCAATAGTGACACTGCACTGACACAGCCAGTTCAAGAAGCACAAGCTGCTAGGGTGCAGAGCATCAACTCTTGGTTCCCCAAGCTGACCCGGAAGCCCACCAAGGTTACCTTCACCAAGAAAGTTAGAAACAAGGAGGTAGAACTTACTTTGTATGTGTTTGACGTTATGTACCAGCAAGAGTTGGTCCCGTCAGCCATTATGGAGAAGGTGAAGCCTGTACTTGTCACTAGCTATGAGCCCTACGTCAGTGATGGCAACCAGTAAGAGGACAAGAATCCTGAGTTCTACAGAACCACAGAGGGGCAGTTAGTGTTAAAGAAAGTTGCTGCGTTCTACACCAAGGTGCCTATGCCTTGCAAGCCAGTCCCTGAGCAGGATCCCAATTCAACTACTACCGCTAAGCCCACCCAGAAACACATCCCAGATATCAAATGCATCATCCTGCCCAAGCTAATGTGTGCAACTGGTGATTAAAAGGCATCTGCGGCTCTTGTTGGGGTGGATCTCAAGTACGCCTCAAAGATCTTCAACAATTTCATTGATACTGGCCAAGTCCTTGCCGCAGAGAAATCCTTGCATGTGTCAACCATGCTCACCAAGGAGCACAAATGGGCGATCTGCCAGTAGATAACCCAGAACTGTCATCTTGAACTGACAAATATACAGGTCATGGTCAAATCTACTTTTGGGGTTGAGGCCTCAATTTCATTTTACTACCATCTGGTAAAGAGAATCTGCTTTCCTGGAAAAATCTCAGGGTATCCCCCTACAATTGTAATAGCCCAGCCAACATTGACGTCCAGAAAAAATACACAGAGGCATACACTGCCCTCAAAGCCAAGGGGGCTGTCGAATTCTATTACATTGAAGAACCAGCATTTGCCTTGTCTATGCAGAATTAATAAGGTATGTCCCAAAAGGCTCAAATGATGTGGTAGCTTGATGTGTGGCAGTCCGCGCCACAGCCTACTCAATGGTGGCTCTCCTTGGTCCAAAGGGGGTTGAGCTGTACAAAATGATTTTGGGATCTCACAATAGCAGGATCTTCTTATCTTTTCTTCAATTGGTCCAGGAGCACCTGAGGCGCACAGGCCCAGGCTTCACCAACGTCATTGTGCTGGGCAATTTTGGTCTCCATAAGGTGGTAGATATTCTTGAGGAATTTCCATCAATTGACACTAGCATTGCAGTGGGCCCCCAGCAATTGGCCACAGCAAATTTGCGCTTTCTCTTCCTCCCCTCTTATTACCCTTCCTAAATCCCATCAAAGAAGTTTTTGGGTGGCTCAAGCAAGTCGTAAAGTGTGGGACCCCAACTGGGACTGAGGACCTATTTGATTTACTGAAGGCTGGGATTCACACCCTCCCAGCTGAGACTGTGGCCAAATTCTATGGCCAAACTGATTTTTTCATCCCCGCCTGCCTTGCCAAACAGCCAATCAATTAAAGGCTTATTGTGTCCAATTTTTTTAGATTCTCTTATTTACTATTTAATATTTATTAATTATCATTTTATATTTAGAAGCTTCTAAGCCCACAATCACATTCAGCAGGAACATCAATGAAGGTTCATAATTTATTTATTTTATATTAATTTCTTTCTACTATGGCATCTGAGGTTATCCCAAACACTTGATACTGGATTATGTGAATATATTTATATCACTTTTGTCAAATAAATATAAAAATCAAATTAAAAAAAGTTAAATGTAAAGTGTACACAATAGAAGTAAATTTTATTAAATTAAATATATTTATGCTTATATGATGACCTTCTCTGGGATTGATTTTGCAAAACTTGTTTGCTAAAATAATAATTATAAAAATTTATTATAATAAAAATAATATAAATTTTAATGAAATTTATTGGAAGATAGGATTTATTAAGAGCGCCTGTAGTGGGTTTGGTGGTATGTACCCATCCCAAAGTGGAGGTAGCGCACAACTTCCACTGCCACACTGTGTACAGTGGATACACCCTGCTGGAAATATTCTTGGCGGCTAGTAAAAGGGAGGATAGTGAGGTGGGAATGGAGCAGCAGCTTTTCTGGCAGGGCTACAAACTCGTAGATGCCAGCCAGGACCAGGGCGTCCTGGATAACATGGTCAACTGAGTTGTAACCTGGGAGGACCTTCTTCCCATCCAGGGAGAGTCTGGTCTTGTCAATCCCTAGGAGGACCCCATCAAGATCCTCTACGGACGTGCTCATCCTGAAGTAAAATAGATACCCCAGGTGTTGAGCAACCTGGGATTATTTCTGGTATGTTCAAAGCTACAGATAGATGTTATCCTTTCCAATTTACTCTACCTAATCCTATGCAAGAGCACTACAGACTACATTGGAATAGAACTTTGAAGATAATTATGTTTATTGAAACTGGAGTACAATCTAGCCAGCAGCTGCAATCTATCCAGATTTAACTAAGAACTTGTTGTTAACCTTTCAGGCGTCTGTATCAATATATAATGCAACAACCCTTGTTCTTGTCCTTCCAGACAGTTCTCAGTGGCTACCTTTGAAATAGGTCATTCTTTCCTATATGTGCCTATCTTGATTGGCTGTCCTTGGCATGTGTGCTGCTACTGGTCTTGACAGGCATACATGGCACTTCAGCTACAGCCTCTGCTCTTCTTGAGCTAGCCTACTGTCATTTATTGATTGGCTGTATCTTACACGCATACTATTGCACTGGGGAACTACGCCATATTTATTTGACGCTTATAAATGGTCCCTAATCTGTCCTCCAACATTGGAAGGTAGAATTCTGGTTTTTCATTTACAGGGCTTAATCAGTGATCCTTTTCTGGCTGGCAAGCCTTCTGCTTATCAATGCAACGGGTTGGATTAGAATTATATGCTGTATAATAGTGGACTTGATCCAATATTGACTTGTAGATTATCTGCTTTGTAATGCTGACCCAAACCAATAAGGAACCCAATTATACGCCATGTGATGCTGATCCAAACCCGGTATTTCTTAGTCATGTGTGCATCACTTATTTGATATACTCATATATGTTCATCAGGTTGGGTGGGACTGAGTTAATACAACGTCCAGTAGGATAAGATGAGTGATATACAATTGATGATTTCAAGATTACACTCCATTTAATAAATGATAAACACTATATTGGCTAACGTTTATATGGTGTATAATGCTAATATCAATTATAATAAGCTAGTAATATACAGTGTATAATCACTACATATTGGAATGATGATCTGTGATAATACGGCGTATAACTTTCTCATCTATTATAATAAACTAACAATTACATGTCATGTAACTGATGTATCATTTATAATAAATTGCTAATTATACAGTGTATGATTATCACACTTAATAGAATATTGACCTAGTGATAATATGGTGTGTAACTGATAAAGATCTGCATGCGGCAATTAGCCTGATTATTTGTGGTCAATCAGCCTAATCTCACACCAGGTAAACCACCAGATGAAGCCTTTTCCCAGCAAAGGCTTCAGTAAACTTGCACAATTTATTAAACACAGCATTAATCTTCTTCTTGTGCTTCTTCTTGGCAAATGTGAGCTTCATTGCTGGAGAGACCTATGTCTTGTTGGCACTCCAGGCCAGTCCAAAGTCTTCCAGGTGGATCTTGGTCTTCTTTACAGCTGTTGCATCTGCAACAGCCAAATTACCAACCGCGCGCCCAAAGTTCTCCAACAGGTAAGACAGGTGCGCTCCACTGGGAAGCATAAGCAAGCAGCCGCGTGGGCATAGCCCATCTCCAGTATATTCTTAAATTAGAGTGTTGCCAGGACGTCCCAAACAAGCTCAATGGAGTTTGTACAGTAAAATTCACTGAGGGATACCGGGTCCAGGCGGACCAGTTAGGCATCCTTGTAGGCAGTAACTGCTCACTCAGATGCCCCTCAGCATGTGTAAGCTCAGCTAATGCCTCCCTAGACATTGGGAAGGACCCGTAGATGCAGTCCTCCAGCTCCTGCAAGACAGGGGGAGACAGAAACAGCTGCATAGCCATATGATTGATGTAATTGGCCTAGAAGGTGGGGGACAAAGGGGACCAGGAACCGGCAGAGTTCACGTCTACATTTTCTAAAAAAAAGGTAAGTATTTAGAAATTTTGATTAATTTATTTTTTAGGTTACTTTTGCAAGTTTCCTCCTTGCCTGCAGCTTTGGCAGGATTTGCCATTCTTGGCGCAAGCAATTGTGCTGGCAATTTTGTGCCCTTGGTTCTTGCGCGTTTTGCAGGGTTGAGGTGGGCATACATCTCAGGGTTGTTGACTCAGACAGACAGCGCAAAGAGGGCAAAGAACTTGAATTTGAGGCCTTCCACCACGGTTTTCTGGACATTTAATATGTGTTTGATGGTTATTTTAGATGTGTTTGGAATCTTGACCATGAGTGCCTTGGCATACACCTTTTTGATTTGTCCCCTGTAAGGACGGCGGCCTTCACTTTTGCCTTGACCTTGCGGTCAACTTCTTTAATTTTGGCAATTGCCAAGTCAAAGTCTTTGAGTAGTTTTGCAAGTTCTCTCATTTGATTTTTTTACTACTCTTTCAATATGTTTTTATAGCTTTCACCCCAATAAAATCTTTGTTATTCTGATATTTTTGCCTCTTTGTTTATCCTTGTTTGTTTCCCATTTACTACAATATTCCATCTTTTACCCATTGTATATATGTTTTACGCTTAAATTTATGAATTGTTTGCTTTGTATTGTCATTGTTTCCTTAATTGCCATATTATTTTTAGCACTTTGCACAGCCCCTTGTGAAAATATTAACAACAATTTGGTGATCAACTAAATTTTAATTAGAAAATTATAGGTTAATTGTGTTTAGGTAAAGTTGTTAATGATCTGAATACAAACCTTAATGATAAACTTTAAGGCAATCAGGAGCCAAGTGATAAAGTGATTGTTGTGACATAAAGGGTCACCCAATAATTCTTTGGTGCATGTGCGCTAATTAATCTGATTGACTGGTTGTTTTGCCATTGTACGCCATTGTTGCTATGGCAAGTTATTGGTGGACTAGTGCTAACCCAGCAGCTGATTGGGCACTAGTCCACCAACAACTTGCCACAGCAACAATGGCGTACAATAGCAAAAGATCCAGCCAATCATATTAATTAGCACATATGCATCAAAGAATTATTGGGTGACCCTTTATGTCACAACAATCACTTTATCACTTGGCTCCTGATTGCCTTAAAGTTTATCATTAGGTTTTGAATTCAGATAAGTAACAACTTTATCTAAACACAATTAACCTATAATTTTCAAATTCAAATTTTGACAACCACCAAATTGTTTTTAATATTATCATAAGGGGCTGTGTAAAGAGCTAAAGATAACTGTGTTCTGGATCTAGATATATGGCATAGTAAATATATGATTTTATAGAAATAGCTGAACATAAAGAATAAAACCAACTATAAACAAAGAGAACATGAACAATTGAAATTCAAAATAAAGATAATATAAATAGAAAATGTTTGGTAGCAGGGAGTTTATTGGGACAGGGAAGAGTGGTGCCTAGTAGGCAGAATAGCACAGGAAGGAAGATGTAGAGGTGGTGCTGGCCTGGGGGGTCTGGGGTTAGGTGGGTGGGTGGGGCTGGAAGGTGGGGGTGGGGGTGGCGGGGGTAAGGGTAGGGGTAGGAGGATTTTGTGTGATGGTTGCCATATACTGCTCCTCATATTCCTCATCTGTCATTACCTTTATTGGCTGATAGGTGGCTGTGGCACAGGGTGGGGGCACTTATCCTTACGTGATTGGCTGCCCATGTTCACATGGAAAACCATTTGCGCTAACAAGTCAGCCACCATTTGGTGATCAAAGAGAGAATTGTGGTCAAGGACCAAAATATAGAGGTTGTTGAAAGCCTGAGGGCAGCACTCCCAGAGTGTATCTCCAATGTTAAAGAAAACAACATCACCCAGATGGATGTCTTCATGGCTAGCTGGGTAGACTGAGGCCTGGTGCCCGCGTCTCTAGATGGCCTGGAGGGAAGTGGAGCTACCCTCCATCTGATGGCTCAAGAAAACCTGGAGCTTGGAATTTGAGCCATCCCAAGATTCAAGTAATCCACCAAGGATGTGGCTGTACTTGTAGCCATTGGTGAAACCTGGGTTTGTCTAATAATAGACAGAACCCTTGGCTGAAACATCCAGAAATGCACCAATAAAAGTCCCCTTCTTGACCTCCTTCCTTCCTTTTTGAGTGGCGGCTCTTACTTGCTCACTAAAATCATCAAAAACTATTGATAGCTTGTAGTAGGAGATGAAGATGGTGTCATCTGTTAGACTAGTCAATCATTGGACCAGGGTGGATTCAATGGTGGGATCATATGGGGAATCCTCAGCACCATCTCATTGATTGCCAGCTACATTGGTCAGCACATGGACTGAGGCCACCTTCACATACATCCAGAGCTGCACCATGCGCTCAGACACCCAAATGCCATGATGCGCAAGTTGCTTCCAGACCTGGGTCAAGGGAAGCTTGGGGTCCCTTTACAATAGATCAAGTATGATTGGGTATGCTTCATTGATTTGGGACTTGTGGGCCTTCTTGGGCTTCTTGGCTATCCCAATCATATTCCCCTTGTTCATTAGGTTGTTGAACTCCCGCATTATGGTGGCTTGGATAAATTTCCATTGGTCAGCAATCTGATCCCAGGACAGACCCTGCAGAGTCAGTGCCATAATTTCCTGGAGAATTTGGGTGGTGATGATTCATTGCTTGGGATGCTGGGCTGCAGGAGCTGAAGCCTGATTGGCTGTAGGGGGCAGGTTAAGTGGTGGCAGCAATGTGTTCTGGATTGAGGTTGCCATCCTGATTGATTGGTTGGCAGGCAGTTTGTGCAATGGTGGGTCCAGGAGCAGGGGCATAGCTAGACACTACGTGACTACTGAACAAGTCAAAGCCATAGGGGTTGGGGGTCAGGTATAGGTTGGCTTCCTTGTTACCTGCCTCAAAGGCTTGGGTATAAACGGGTGCCTCCACACCCTGAGCCTTGCCTCCATTGAAGCTGGCTTGGCTGCTGGTGCTGTCAAAAATGGTGTTGCTGTTAAAAACCATTGTAAAAAACCTAGGATAAAATCACTAAAAGTAGAAATTTAAAATCTTATGATTTATTTTCATTGTAATCTTAAGTCCATATTTGGAAGGTTCTCAAAACCATTTTACACAAATCAGGATCCATAAAAATGAATAAAATGCCTCTGTCCCTAAATTGGATGGCTGTTGATTGGCTGTTAAACTGTTATACTTCTATTTTAGGCTGCTCATACTACACATCTTGTGTGACTTCATTTCTTTTGTGCCTGTGGAATCTTGCTTCTAGTTTGCTCACATTTTGTTTCATTTTAGTCCTTCTGTTGATGCCTCATATGAATCCTGATTGGATTATAATATACTCCCAAACAGCATCTATCCATTTCACTTGTTGTGTCAGTTCATTTTGTTTGTGGTTTAAACAACGCTGCTTGCTATTTGCTATAATTATGTATAATGGGCTAGTGAAATTTTGTTTTTGGTTTGACAGTTCATTTATTAATCAAAAATATTTAAATTAATTGAATCCTGAATCTTGTGCAACTTGGATTTTGTTCAAATCTGAAATCATTTTGTTTAAATCTGAGGTATTTTTGATTGTTACCCTAGCTTTTAAAACTATTGTACCCAGGTTGACACATTAGAAAAGTCTAGATAAAGTTTTCTATCATGTAGCCTACTGGAAGTTGACACTTTTTTAATAAGCAGAAACCTTTTTCCTGAACATTTTACTTAATAAAAATTAAGCTCCATAATACTATTTAGGGTAATATGATCATGTAGAATCCAAAAAATAAAAAATAATGCAAAGCTATCTAAAAATATACTAAAAATCCACTTCAAAAATAATTTATTATGAAATTAACTGTTTTTACTATAAAATAATTATATTTACCATATAAAAAGTTTATCAATTATATTTCAAAAAAAAGCTTGATAAAAATAAATATATTAAATAAAGAAACTAAAGATAAACTCTTATTTTATGAATATTTGATATAGTAGCAACCCAAGATTAAATATACTGTAAATTCAGAACCTAGACGTGAAAATACGGGATTGTCAAATCCTTGGTCCAAATTTTGAATCACTTTTGCGGGCAACTCAGCTGAGTGAAAATTAAAATATTTAATAAAATCAACCATACAATTTGACTTTTTTGATTTATTTAAATTGGCAAATTTTGAATCCCTTGAGCAGATAACTCAACTAACAAAAGACAAAACACAGCAAACAAATGTGAGATACATGAATCAGAAATGCGGGATTCTAATGTACAATTTGAGATTTACTGTATGTCAAACAAATAATAGACATCATGTAAAAATTAATGAATCTGAAATTGCGGGATTGTCAAATCCAAGAACCAAATTTCAAATCAAAAATGAGGTAGATTCAAAATAAATATAATTTATGGGTGTCTCAAAAAGGATGCTAAAGGATCTAGAGTGGATTTGTGCTAATTCTTTTAGGGATCATAGGCATTCTCAAAAATCACCCTATTCCATTTTAGGGTGGCTAAAATTTAGATGCTTGATTACAGTATATTTTAAAAAATGCTAAAATTAAAATAGAATTATATATTACAATCTATCTTATCATGTTGTCTTTTTCTTGATGTGTTGATAGTTCATTTGCTGTTGATAATGTGCTTGCGTTTAATTGGATAGTTTCACCTCCAGTTGCCTTGGCAATAGGAAATGACACTATCCAATTAAACGCAAGCACATTATCAACAGCAAATGAACTATCAACACATCAAGAAAAAGACAACATGATAAGATAGATTGTAATATATAATTCTATTTTAAATTTACCATTTTTAAAAATATACTGTAATCAAGTATCCTTAATAGCAATAAATGAATTCATAGTGTAGTAATTTGATGGTTTATCTTCCCCCTCCTTTCTTCCTTGAGACAAAGTTTTATGGCCCCTGGCTACGCCGGGGGCCATAAAACTTTTAAAAAAATTCTGTGTCATCAGGAGGATAGCTCATATATCATTATATGGTTTTGTGGTTGCTATATTTGTGATTTAGAGTGCAGAGTATTACATCATTTCCAGCTTAGAAAATTGACATTTCACTTAATTTCATGTCTAAACATGGAAGTTGAGATTGGATTATTCATTTGATTTTATCCAGAGTGCAGCTTCTTGATTTGGGTTGATTTGTCCTAGTTTCTTACTGTGCATCTAATTTGGATTCCAGTTCCCGCAATTAATATCTGAGTTTACTAGTGGCATTCAAAAGTGATTTGAAATTCAGTTTGTAGATTTGACAATCCCACAATCCCAAAAAACATAGTGAACTTAATGAAAATGGTTGATGGATTTGAACACTCCAAATCTGATTCCAGTTAATTCATTGCGTCCATTGGAATATGCAGCTTGCTTTGAACTTTGCAAAGTGTCTATGAGTTCCCGCATTTTTAAAAATCCAAATAAAAATACAAAGAATTCAATCTAATTAAAAAAGGCTATCCCCCAGAATTGATTCAAAATCTGGACCAAGGATTTGACAATCCTGCATTTCTACGTCCAGGTTCTGAATTTAAAGTACTTTAGTACTAAAACAACTATTTGAGCTAGATAACTTAGGCTCTGGCATAAAAATATTTTATAAAAACTATTAATTCTTTCTGCTGTTTAAATTAAATTATCCTGTTAAATAATATGGTTGGCTTTTTAGATCAAAATTATATAATAAAATATCAGAAAGAGCCAAGAATGCTTATCATAAACTAAGTCAGAGATATGTTGCAAGGGGGTACAGTGGCAATCTTGCTTATCTGCTCCCCAAGCTCAGATAGCTTGTACTTATTCTTGACAGCTGGCTTGATCTGCTCTTTGTAAATGCCAGCCTTGCACTGTTTTCTCTTCTTTGGAGCCCTTACTTCCATATCCCAAAGGGTGGAGACAGTCTTCCCCTGTTCAGCCTTAAGATGCTCAAAAAGGGTGCTGTATCTGGGATTCACACCAAAGGAAGACTTAAGACGTTTATGCCCATTTTCCAGGCCCAATGTTGCCTTCATTTGATCCTTGAGAACAGCTTGATAGCAATTTCAGCTTGCCTTTGCTGTTGGCTTGCCCCTGCGGCTGACCACCTTGCGCCCCACCCATTGTGGCTCATAGTAGTCAAAGAAGGGTTGGAACTCAGCTTCATGGCTCAAGGCATAAGGACCATTACAGAGAAGCTCAAATCCTTGGCCAAAATGCTCAGGCTTAATCAATCCAGAGCAACAAACTTCTGGATCAGAAACTTGCATTTACCAGCTGTATCTTGTTGTGTGAGAGAGCTGAGGAGGGTCTTGTCCCTAAGGCATCTATCAATAGCCTGCCAGTAATGAAGGAAACACCCTTGTACCTTGCCATTGAAGGTTTTTCCAAAGGCGCTGTATTAAGCTGTCTCATAATCCATGATACTTATTTTGGGGCCAAGGGCTCTATTGCCTTCCTTCTCTTCAGCAACAAGAGGACTTCATCTTTATCCGCATCATCTGGATCAACCCTTGTTGACGGACCAGGATCCTTTCCTGTCTCAGTGGGAACAGCGTTAAGGCCCTCTTGTAGAACCTTGAATGCTCTTGGGTAAATCTTCTCTGTGGCTCCCAGAGGAAGAAGGTATGCAAAGGGGAGGGCTTTATCATCCAGCTGAGCATGCACCACCCACCGCTGATAGGATAACTTTGGGCATGTTGCAAATGTCCCATCACAGAGCCAAGTCTCAGTGGCTTGCAGTTGCTCTAGATTCTTATAGGTGGCATAGCATATGATCCTTTCTTTTGCACCAGGTCCATCATTGTTAAGAGGGAACTGTTCATTGTCTTGGGTCATCTGCAACTCTGGAGTAGAGACCAGGTCTTTTAGTTGGGGGGCACTATTTCCAATTGGGGTTAGCTCTTGGCGTCTATTGCAGATATACTTGACAAGTTATTACCAATCAGGGACAACTTTAAGGTTCTTTTTGCCCATGTGCTTAGTGGCCTTTACTGCCAGGTGAGCAGCTTGGGTGTCCTTTGATACTAGGATTGTTTGGAATAGGTACCGTCTGAGCAGCTTCTCAATCAAAGTGGTGGGAGGCATGCAGGTATGTCCCCCTTTTCCAAGGTAACTTTGTCCCGGTCTTGGGTGTTTAGGCGTGCTGGGCAGCTTTTGTCTTCCCATGTGTAATGTTTGCTCTTGCTTCCTGGCTTCTGATTATTACCGTTAAACACATGGCCATCACTGGCCATGCTTGGGCCACCGTTGACTGGCATCAACAGAAAGGATTTTGGGGATCTCATTGGGATCCTGAAGGAGCCCTTAACGTTGCAGATATTGGGGGCTTTTAGTGCATCCCATGGCCCAGGAGGGGCAGGTAGAAAACCCAGGAAGTGCTCATATTGCTCATCATCCTCATGTTTTCCAGGAGAGGGTTCAGGGGAGGGCTTGTGGGGGACTTGAAGCTTGCCTTTCTTTCCTTCTTGTTGATGGGATCTTTATCTTCCTCAGACCCATACCAGCTATGGGAGATGAAACCATCATCAGAGTCCTTCTCAGAAGCTGAAGGTGTGGGGGTTTGTTTTCTGTTCATCTTTTTAAGCCTTTTCTTAAGCACTTTTTTGTAGAAGAAGAAGCCTTAGGCTGAACAGTGTCCTGGGCAGTTTTCTATTGGGCTTTTTCTTATTAGGCTGGGGTAGCTTTGATTGATCCCATAAAGAAAGCCAGGTTAGATAAATAGCAGTCAGTAAAGTATAAAAAGATGAGAGTTAAAGCTGAAAATATATCAAGTTGTGGATGGTTATTATGTAGACTATGCAAAAAGAACTTTCAATGCTATTGATATATGCAGTACTGAGGCTTTTTATTAAGGAAACATTGGACAGAACTACACTTAAATGTTTAGTGTCAACATTTTAAGTGTCAACATGTATTAAAATTTTGGTTCTAGACAGTTGGCCTAAAATATTGTCTTAATTCTGACAGTTGACTTGAAGACAGTCAGCATTATTAGGGTAAAGCACTATTTAAAAAACATATAAATCTTAATTAAATTAAGATTGGGTTCAAAATCTGAGCTGAAATTATGCTATTTGGTGTTTGGTCTATAATAAAGTTATATTCATATAACTTTTATAAACTAAGTACTGCATGGTGTAAAAAGTAGTTTTATTGTCATTAGGTAGATTTTTGGGGCTCTAAGCTTACCATTCTATAAGTTGAAGTTATTAAGCTGTGTCTTTTGCTTATTAGATTAATGAAGGTGACAACTTTGCCAGAGTCAGCCTTCTTTTATAGTGGAGCTGCTACTAAATCTTGCTTAAATTGTATCATTGTGTTTGCTTAACTTATTCACTCTGACCCACTTTTGCTTTTTTGTTGGATTTCCTCTGTGTTGACTTAAACTGACACTATATAAATCCTAGTTTTAGCCTATACAATCTGGCTTAATCCAATGTTTAAGGGTTAATCAGAAAACATCCAGTGGTTTCAAAGGTATAGTAAACCACTAATATAATATACAACAAAGCTTGATATTTTTATCCACTATATCTAAAAGAACTATAAAAAAGGGCCAAATATAAATATAAATAACTTATTATAAGTGAAGATATCCCAGATTACATGTATTCTTATTAAGAAATATTATAAACTGTTATTTTATGTTGACATTGTGGAGATTCATTGTTGAAGCTGGGCTTAAATTTAAAGTATGATAATTTGGCACTTTTAATAGTGATTTCCTTCTTATTTCTAATAATAATTGAGCCTATTCTTAGTGGATGTCGGCATTAGCTTTGTTTTCTCATTGATTATCAATTCCAACTATGAAATGCATTATAAAAAATTAGTTTATTTAGAACACGGCTAGTAGGCTTTAGCCTAAGTGCCAAATTGAAGTTGACTTTCTGCATGCAGACGGTTTGAATGCTGACTGTTCTCTCTGGTTTGCAGGTGAGCGGTGGTGGGATTAAATCAGCACCTTGGGAGGCATGGGTCTCAGGATCTAAGCGGCTACTTGTGATGTTGGGGCAGTTTGCTGGTCCTCTGGGGTATCTCCTAAGGTATCCCCTGAGGCTAGTGGTAAATTGACCACCTTCCCGCTCTGGTCAAGTGTGGGGTGCTTCACTGGTTACAAAGATCTAAATTGTGGATGGCATGCAGGTTAATTCCTGGTTGTTTTTGTGTTCAGGTTTGGGTACAACTGATCTATCCTGTGCATGGTACCTTGATCCTGGGTTGGTGTTCTGGGGTGCTGAGATACCTTCTGAGATCCTGGTTCTGGTGGGCCTGTATCTGGTGAGTTTTACTTTTTTTGTAGGGTGGGTATTGATGATCTTGGTTCCTTTGGTTTTTGTGAAGTGGGGCCTCAGGATCAGGTTATTTTCTGGAGGTTTGTTTTTGATTTGGGAAGCTGTGATTAAAGTTGAATGAGTGGTGATCCAAGTTGTCAGTTGAAAGGTGGGTGGAGTATTATATAATGTCCATGTACGGCATGGGGTGGGGTCAAAGTGCCATTGACTAAACAGTAGTCAGGTGGATTCTCAGGGAGCTGGTTTTTTGAGAGGAGCAATTTTAGATGTTGCAACAATCGACACCTACAGTAGTTTTAAAAGCTATGGCGATAAGCGAAAACAATCCAGATTTAAACAAAATTAAAAATAAATGAATTTATATTGATTTACAATAGATTTGGGTTCATTTCAATTTCGCTTAAATCTGAATTCATTTCATTTAAATCTGAGTTCATTTCGTTTGTCGCCATTGATTTTAAAACTACTGTAAAGTGTCAACGTAATGCGACAGAATTTATATCCAAACTGGATTCCAAAGATTGATCTGATGGGTTTAAATATAAGATTGCAGATATTGGATCTGATCACTTGAAATTATGCCGAGCAGGGTGGAGTTTCGAAGTATGGGATAGCTTAAACAGTATTAATGTGCAATTATGATTGATCCCAAAAGATCTGATTGGTATGTGAAGGTTGATAGTTTACATGAATGTTTATTTGTATAAGTTAAAATGGTATGCCTAGCTATAATGATGGCTTTTTGTATAAGTGATGGACTGCTTCCTCTATTTGGAAATGACAAGGACTGGTGGAGATGGATATTTCCATGGCAGAGTGTGGGGTATGTCTATTTGTAGAATTGGTGGATCCAGTGGTTGATGAGGATGTGGACAGATTGGGGCTGGTCGACCTGTGACTTGGAGGTGAGACGATAATATTGCGCTTACCAAGTGGCCAGCATTGGTGATGACGGCATGGGTCAGGTTGCCAAAGCCCCAGTTGACAAAGATAGGGGATAGGTTCTTTGGATGGACGTGGATCCTTATTGGACTGCGCAGAGGCTGGATCCACTCCAGCAGGGCGTAGATACCATGTGAGTTGGCAATGTAGTCATGTTCTCCGCTGAAGACAAGGATGGGGATGTTGCATTTCAGCAGGTTGGTTATTTCTTCAGTGTATGATTCAAACCTGTGTATTTAGCGATGCTTCCTGCTGGTTACCTTATTTGATTGGTTAGCATTACGTTTGCCTCGGAAGGAAGGGTGGGCTTTAAGTCGAAGCTATGGCTTAGGTTCAAACTGTTGGCGAAGTATTCGTTGGATGTCTGGATGGTTTTATGGTCAGAGGCAGTGTAGTCGAGTAGCGAGGGAAAGAGATGCAAGTATCGTTTAAAGGCCACGCTTGACAACAGATCCAGCTGAGCTTCACAGCTTGTATACTTACTGATGTCAGTACAATGCTTGCTGGTTAAGGCTAAAGCTTCAAGATCCCTCTTCATCCTAGAAACCAAGGATTTGTCATTCTGGATTTTATACATCATCTCGGGATATCCCTGCATCTGGATGCGTAAATCAATCACTGGACTGCCAAGCCCTATGGAGAGCAATTGGATGTGGTTGCAATGCTTTACAACCATGTTTCCAACAACTGCCGCCGCACTTGCATCGATGGACTGACCAAAGATGTGCAATCCGTGCTGGACATACGTTGGATACTTCTCAGCAAATGTCCGAATGAAATCAAACAAGAGCTGGTACTTTCCTGATATCCCCTCAATCCTGGGGACATGCCTGTACTGCTTTTTAGTGCATGTTAATCAAAGTTACCATATCAAAGAACACGACATGGGCATTCTGGTTCCAAGCAAACACGTTGCGGGTCGCCGTCCCGTTCTCTATTCTACAGGGGGACATGCCAGCACTCGTGCCAAAGATGGGGGGCTGGTTGGGGACTCCGTTGATCCACAGAATCAGCGGGGCATGTTGAGTGTTGTTGCGAGCCTCAAACAACCAGCCTCGATGCTCCATCAAGGAGCTCCTGAAAGTAACAAGATACTTTTACTTAGTCTCCCCACACTGCACCATACCTGCTTGTCGCCCCCACACACATGCAATGACTCCAGACTACAGCTGACACCCGCCATCAATAAGCGCCAAATAAACCCCATGCTCTCTGTTTCGCACATGCAATCCATTTATACTTCCCTTGTTGACGCCATGCCTACAAAATCCTAAAATCAAGAACCTCCCAATGTTTTGCATCTCGCTCCAGTCGCCATCTTCCGAACCCGCCTTAAACCATGCTTGTTATTCAAAATTAAACTTCCCCAGAACAAATTCCCCCAAGAACAACTTACGCTCTCTCAATTGAACCACCACCACTGCCGACCCATACTTTTATCTCCCAGTACCTGCCAATCAAATTAGCCTACCATCGTAACCAATCAACTAAAACTACCATATTTTATAACTCCAAGTAAATCCAAATAGATCATAGCTTTTAACGTCCCAAACCCCATAAATTAACCATTCCCCACTTGACCCATCAGCCTTGCTATAACCCCAGCTACTGCAAGCCAACCCAGCTCCGACTCGAGCATTACCTTGGATCCCCTGTATAAAAGCATCCCTCTCGCTGACGTAACTTCTTGATCAACCCCTTAAAAAGATCCCTAGACGGTGCTGCTCCTCGAGCATCCCTCAACCTTCATAAAAAACATCTATACTTCAGCCCATCGATCCCTTCCTTCAATTACATCGCCCAGCTACTCATCAACCATGTCTAGTTTCCCAACATCCCCTGACCAGCTTGGCTCGATACTCCAAACTACTTGAGCCTAGGGGATCGGCCTTGAAGTCCTCACGGGTTGTCGTGACTGTAGTATATTGTGGTTGTATCTCGCTTTACTCAGATCACGACTAATTTACTTATCAACGACTAAGTTGAGTATTCCCTAACCTAGTGCGAACAATAACGTGCCATAAATGTAATAAGTGATCCTTTATTGAACGACAAGTATAAAAGTTATATAGCGGTGGGATATACGATTATCGCCACAACCACCAGGATCCTCTTGTGCCGTAATCAGATCCCGCTGCAACCTTGGCCCAATATCAACTTCTGGTCCGCTGATCATAAGCCATTTCGGCTAATCTTACAACTATGGACAATCAACCATCTTACCCTTCATCCAGAGCAAGAGCGCTAGCCAAATCATCCCTCACCAAGCCTAATGGCTCAATGTCGTTTTACAGTTAGGAACAGTTTATCCAATCAACATACACCAACAAGTATGCCAAGCTTTGAGGTTTGAATGATAATTTGCAGCCAAAATGGTGTATCCAATATGGTATAATTGAGAGACCATAGCTCAAAAACATAAGTAATCTTCATGCTTTTATTTTCAAGTAAGAAATCCATAGTAGAGCTACTACGGCTGGGCTAAAGATTATCTCTTTAAATTTTAAAAACTGGCCTATACCGCCAAGGCTAAAAGGTACCCCGATGTTTAGGGAAAGATCAAAAAATACATGTATGCAAAGTTCCATCAGTTTTCCTACATTATTTAAGTGGGGTTTAACATCAAGTTTTACTTTTGAAAGGCTGCACCCAAGTTTCCCTCCTTGCCTGCCAACATATGTTACGGTACACAAGGGGCCCTCAATAAGCTGCCCCTTGACGTATCTAACAACAGGGACCAATCTGGTGGTAATATCAAACTGTGGGCACTTTCTCCTAATTAGGAGCACTGACAATTTGACTTGCTGATCCCCCATTAGTTACTCCTTGGCCTTGAATCTTACATGGAACCCGCCACTATACCACCCCCTGTGGCCTGGTGGCTTTTCTCATAAAGTATATCAATCACAATATTCTACAATAATCAATACCTTTCCTATTCATTATTGTCCTTTCTATTAAACTGTTTTCTTCTCCAGTTCAAATACTGAACTCTCATTGGTTCAGTTGCAACCGTGGTAGCAGCAGTAGGTTGACAACCTACCTAAGAGAAAAATTCCCCCAAGAAAGGGCAGAGTACGGGCTGTATGGCTACTCCCCACCAAGAAACCTTCCTTCAAACCCTTGCTGCCGCCCCAGAAGCTGTCACCAATGGGAATGCCATGCTCCTCACTTTAATAGTCAATGGGCTCAAACCCCATATCTGCAAGTGGGTTCTTGTGGGCCGGTGTACCTTCATTGACAACTGCTACAAGGCCATGGTGGAGGCCAATAACCAAGCTGCAATGGGCTTTGGCAGATCCAATAATGTGCCACCTCAGTCTTGTCTTGCGCCTGGCAGTGCCCACAATCAGGTGAGCCGCCGCCAGTCCTGCCAACAGGAGAATGGGACTAAGTGCTCTGACAAGGGGGAGCTCCAGTTAGAGCAGATTGAGGGCCTGGGGAAAGCCGGGGGGTTTATAGGTACAAGAGGTTCTGCACCCCATCCTGATCCCCAGTCTTGATCTCTCCTGACAAAGAACCCCAGCAATTACACCTGGCACAGTGGGGAGACCTGTGATGTATTCTAGGTCTATACCAACACCCTGTCCTCCAAGCAAGCCATCTTTCAAATGAAGTTCCCCCCTTGGCCCACCCCTTCTGTTTCCGGGGGACCACCCACAAACTTTTGGTAGGCACTGGGGCCAGCCACACCATGATCAGCCAAGGGTTTGCAGATTCTCAACAGCTGGACCAAGTGCCTAGTTGATTCAAGGCAGTACGGGTAGCTGACTCTTGCAGAGTGATAATTACCCATGAGACAGTACCCTTCCCTGTGGGAATGGGGAACATCCAGGTCAAGCTCTCTGGGCTGATCATGGCAGGGCTCAGCCATGATGTCATTGCTGATCTCAGCTGGCTCTGGCACAACTGCCCCTATATCTCCTGAGATATGTCTGTAGTCACCCTCAACAGGAATGGGGTGGGGTACCAGATTCACCCTATCAAAATGGGCAGGTTACTCCATGACCCCATATTTGTCAGACTCACAGAAACGGGTATGTACGGCTTCAAGGGGGAAGCACGGCTTCAATCAATGCTCAGCCAAAGTCATCCCTGCTGAACTACCTATGGCCCCTCCCTTGACCACCTCACCTCCACCTGCACTTGCCGCCCAACTCAAGGGATACACAGACGGCTTCAGTGAAACACAGAACCAACTGCCCCCTCCCCAAGAGATACAGCATGCTATCCAATCGCAAGGGTGGTTGCCCAAGGCACGTCCCCTTTACCATCTGACACCCAAGGAAGACAAGACTCTCTGTCAACACCTTGTGGACCTGCTTGATAAGGGCTTCATCTGCCCCTCTCCCTTGCCATATGGGGCTGCAGTCATCTTTGTAGCCAAGAAAGACGGGTCCCTTTGGTTGATAACCAACTACCGCTCTCTAAACAGGGTGGCTGTCAAGAACAAGCACCCCTTACGGCTAATTGACTGTCTGTTTGGCACACTCATGGATGCAAAGGTCTTCAGTAAGATTAATCTCACCCTAGGGTACACCCAGGTCTGCATTGCCCCAGGGGATGAGGCAAAGACTGTGACGGAAATTGCGGGATAATATGAAGCTGTTTCTAAGTGATGGGGAATTACCACCCAAATCCACATAGAATTAATGATTAACCACCAGCGTGGCTTCAAATATCTTTTTTTAAAATTTCCAATTGTAATACCAGGATTAAGAAGAACAATTAATTCTAACCAAAGTAGCCCAAGATAAATGGCCTGAGACAACATCAACAAATCTTCAGAGTAAAATTCTGGACATTGGGAGGCACCACAATTTTCAGTTTCAAGAATGGGGGGAGGAGCTGCAAAATTGGTTGGCGCAAAATTAACATTGGGCGGCACTGACGACAAAGTTCTGACTGCAGGACCCCATCTTCCAGAAATGATTCTGTTGCAAATCAGATTGTACAGAATATATTGTAACAACCCAACCACAGGATGCATTTTTTAAAAAGTAAATTAGAACTTGGGATAAATGATTTTTATTGAGTAAAATTTTGGGAGGACTCAACTCTTAGAGTTGAAACAGTGAAAATTATTCAATATATATCAGAAAAATTGACTAATCAATACCACCTGAGTCTTGACCTCCTATTCCTTCCACATTGTCAAGTAAGTATCTGGTCCAGGTTGCAAAGAACCCTTGTGTGACTAGTTTCTGACAACCATGCTGATTGACAAGCTCATATCAGGTGACCCTTAAATTACGCCAATTTATCAATGTCAATTTGGAAAGGGGAACCAGTTTCAGCTGACAGATTGGAGCAGTCATAACCCATTTCCAATTGACTGTTTGATTTAAATCTGTTAACTTGGTCAATTTTGATAAAGATATCCTGGCTTTTTGAGCCTTCTTGCTTTGGCGGATAATACCCGGCATGATGGAACCTACTGTGACAAAGACTGCCTTCTGCACACGCTACAGGTGATTTGAGTGTTGGGTCATGAACTTTGGAATGACCCAGGCTCCCTCCACCTTTTCCATGTTGATGTACAAAGCCTTTGAGGATCTGATTGGAAGATTTATTGTTGTGTACCTTGACAGCATTATTGTCTTTGGTCAAGATCAAACCATGCATCTTCAATGCCTCCCTGCTGTCCTTGATACCCTGTGTAAAAACCAGCTGAAGGCTGCACCTTCCAAATGCAAATCCCTCAGGCCAGTGCTCCTATTCCTCAGGCGCATCATCTCTTCCCAGGGGATAAAGCCTGACCCTGCCAAGATCAAGGCAATCCCCAGCATGCCACCCCGCTGATGTGGGCCAGGTGTGTACATTCTTGGGCATGGTTGCCTGTGTCCATAAGCTCATCCCCAACTGTGGAAAGCTTTTTGCACCCCTCACCAAGTTGCTAAACACCAAGCAACGCTTTCACTTGAAGCCTGCTAGGGATCAGTCCTTTGAAAAGTTGAAGCAAAGACTTACAACTGCATCCGTGTTGCAGTTTCCCTATCAGAACCGCTGATATGAACTGGAGACTGATGCCTCTGGCAGAGCCATAGGGGGTGTGCTAAGGGTGGAAACTGACAAAGATGCCTTCCTCCCCATGGCCTACAAATCCAGGAAGCTCATCAACTCAGATAAACGCTCCCCCATACATGACAAGGAGTTAGTGGCTATTGTGCACTGGGTCAAGAAATGATGCTGTTACCTGGAAGGGGCCACCTTTCCTCTCTGCGTCCTGACAGACCACAAGTTACTCCAGTGCTTCAATACACCATCTCACTTGACGCAACACCAGGCAGGCTGGGTCAAACATCTGTCCCCCTACCAATGGCACATCAAATACAAACCTGGGAAGTAACTCATCACAGCTGATGCCCTCTCTAGACTATATGTAGTGTCCACCACGGGAGACAACAGGTTAGACCCAGACTGTCCAATGCTCTACTTACGTCCTGAGGCTACCTGTTACAAAGATCTTAATTCTGTGACTGTTGCCAAGATGAAGGACAATAAGAGTCAGTTCACCACTGATGCTGGTAATGTCTGCCACCAGGCAGAGACAGGTGAGAAGACGCCTTATATTCCCACTGCACAGCAAGGCGGCACAATACTACATTACCACTGCACCTTGGGTCACATCAGAGGACGCAACCTCTTCAAAATCATGAAGCGTAAGGTTGGGTGGCCCCATATGCGCCAAGACATCTTGGGCCTCCTTGAGACATGTGTGTTGTGTGAAAAGAACATGTCCAAACCTGCCCTCTCAAGTCTGTTCTGCCCATCAAAGCCATGGAACCCTTTGAGCAGTGGGCCCTCAACACTTTTGGACCCTTTCCCAAAGACAGACTAGGCAAGAGTTACATCATTATGGACATCAACTACTTCACCTGTTGGCCAGTAGCGTGGGCAACCACTAACCATACCCCCACCACCACCTGCTTCATTGGCAAAGAAATTGTGGCCCACTTTGGGCAACCCAAATGCCTCATCACAGATGGTAGTCCCAAGCTTTTAGGGCACGTCATGAAGGTGTACTGGGCCAAGAATGCCCTTCAAAGAATATTCACAGCTCCCTACTATCTCTAATCCAATGGGTGTGTGAAGTGCCTCAATGATTTGCTAGTCCAACTGATTTCCAAGCTCTCACCGGAGCACCCCAATATTGCGTGGACTGAACACCTGCCCACCCCCCTCCTTATCTTACGGGCAAGAATTAACAGAGGCACCGGGTTCAGCCCCAGCGCCTTAGCCTTTGGAACTCCTGGTAGCTTGATGGGAGTGAAACAAGGAAAATTACAATCCACAGTTCCTGGGAAGCCCCACTTGTTGACTACTCCCCCCCTGAGCCAGTGGTGTACCAAAGCCCAAGACATTAAACACAAGCAAATTGAGGGGGGCACAAAACACCTTGAGGCCAGATACGCCATAGGTGACCCCATCTATGCCCTCAACCCCAATTTGGCTAAATTAGAACCCAATCACCTAGGACCCTTCAAAATAGCTGCAGTCTATGAAACCCACACCTATCAACCTGAAGATGCCCAAGGAACCACCAAAAAGCTTCACCACAATTGCTTATGCCCCTGCTGCGCCATCCCCACACAAAAGTTGTTTGTGTGAACCTTCCCAGATATCCTAAAAACTCTGATCCTGGTGTCTGATAACAAGCAGGGGTCAAGGGGGTGTTGCAACCAATTTTCCCTCCTTGCCTGCCAATGTATTGATAAGGAGGCCCATTTTGGGGAAGCTTTGAATATAGAATTAGAAAGAGAAGAAGTATATTTTATTGGATAATACTTTAGACTTATATAGCTTTAGCTGTGGCGGGGATTTTAGTTGGATCAAACCCAGGGGCTGGTCATGTGCTGGATGGGTTCAAGTTGCTGGATACCTGGACAGTCATGTGATATTGATTTGCTGCCATTTCTGGTATATCAAATGGTATATTGGAAAGGCACCAAATTTGGCAATGACTGGATGTTAGGTGTGATGGCAACCGTTGGAATACTTGTACATCCAGACCCTCAACAGTATCTTACAATACATAGGGGGCGCTCAATGAGTTGCCCCTTGACGTATCTAACAACATGGACTAATCTGATGGCAATATCAAACTGCAGGCACTTTCTCCTACTTAGGAGTGCTGCCAATTCAACTTGCTGATCCCCCTACCAGTTACTCCTTGGCCTTGAACCTTACATGGAACCCACCACTATGCCACCCCCTGTAGCCTGGTGGCTTTCCCCATACAGTATATCAATCACAATATTCTACAATAAACAACACCTGATCCTATTCATTCTTGTCCTTTCTATTGGACTATTGTCTTCCCCAGTTCAAATACTGAGCTCTCATTGATTCAGTTGCAACAGAAAAGTGAAAGACTAAATCCATATTGAGGAATTGATATAGTTTATTGTGGCATCATAGATGATTTCCTCTTATTTTCCCCTATCTATTGTGCGCATCAGATCAATTGGGTGCTATGAAACCCAGTGGTATTTGAAAAACTAAATTGCAACTATGTAATTACCAACTTACATATCAAATTCACTTATAAAATACTTTATTGACAATAACCACTTCAGTGTATTCCTGTATAAATAAGGTATAAATTACATATAGAAAAAGTGCTTTGTTTTAATCAGCAATGATGATCAATAGTAGGGCTGCTTTAGTGGTATTGTTTTAGGTTATTTTTGTTAGTGTCTTAGATTAATACTAAGATAAAGTATTATGATAGTATATGAAAGGCTTTGTTTTAGTAAAGATATGAGCTTATCTAGTATATGATAAATGATATGAATTTTGAAATGGCATAAACATACCCCACACTACGGAGTTTCATGTGCAAATAGAGTTAGTAGGATAAGATTAAATTGGTTCAACTCAAAATGGCAAAATCAATATGCTGTATTTTTGAGATGCAGTAATATAAATTTACAATTTGATTTTAGATATTTTATTATTGTTTTTTTTGTGACTCAAAAGTGCTAACACAAAAAACACCATCTCAAAATAAAATCAATATCATGTAACTGGAGATTGTGCTTTCAAGATGGTGTAGTTGGCAGCAGTGGCAAAATTGACTGTAGGGATGTAAAAGTTAGAATTCAAAAGTGAGAATCTAAAAGTGGCCAAGTCAAAAATTTTAAAATTTCAAAATTAAATTAAAACAACTCATCTGAAATTAAATTTTATTATGGCTATATAAAATACCTTTTATTCATTCTCTCAACTAAAAAAGTCAAGAAAAAGTAGTTACTTTATTATAAAAAGCCATTTTGAAAATTTAATTAGTGTCAACTTAGCCACTTTTGGATTCTCACTTTGAATTCTCACTTTTACATCCCTACAGTCAATTTTGCCACTGTTGCCATGTATTCAAACTGTTTTATGTATACTAATGCTAGTGTGAGCTTCTGATTTATATCCATGAGACATTTTCTCAGGCTTAAGAGTGTGATGTGTCTCTGAATTCTGAACCCAGACACTGGCAGATGTATATTCATGTGGTTTCAATTTTATTTTCCAATAACTTCCTCCTAAAAGTTTATGTCAGGGACCCATCTGCTTGGAAACATACCACCAAGCAGGTGTATGGCCGTGGATGGATTCAACCCTGTAACCAGGGAACAAATGAGGACAGAGATCATTCCCATATGGAATAGTTCTCCAAGCAAACAATATCAACCAAGGATTGGATTGAATCTTCCCAGAAGGAAGTAGGCTCCTAGGCAACTTAGTAGTAAGGCCAAATCCAAGGGATGGAATAAGGAGGGCAAAGCAGGCTGACTGGTGCCCATAACATGTGGTTTCTCTGTAATAGGAGGTTATGGTACAAGGGTGTGGCAGTATACCATACGCCTGGTATCACTTGGCGCCACAACTTATTGAGGTAGTGAGGAGGGGACACCCCAAAATTGGCTCTTGTTCTGAGTAATACGCTCACTGTAAAGGCCTGTACAAGGAGCAACCAAACCAATCATTTATACCCAAATAGCTCCCATTGGGAGGACATGGGTAATCTCATGGTGTTAGGTTTCAAGATTAAGGAAACAAGAAAAATAAAATCAACTAGTGGTTTAGGGAATTGACTTTATTAACTGAACAAGAATAAAGGCTGGCTCTATCAGGCTTATATAGCATCTGATGAGTAGAATTGCAGTTTGAATAAGAGGGGGAAGTTTGAGGAGTTTGGAGTAACCAAGAGAGAAACAACAGTTATTTTTAAAATACTTAATTGATTTATGGGGGGCCCTATATTCCCCAGCCTGCTGTTCTTAAACAGCTGAGGAATTATCCCCACTGACCCCTCCTATTCTGGGGCCAGGGATGGGGCCCCCCACAGGAGCCAACAGCAACAGATTTACAGCAATTGGCCCAGCTTTAACAGCGTTGTTAGTCTGTTTATTTGAATTTGAATTCAAAACAGAATTTTCAGGATCTGATTGACTATTAATAGGAGGAAAAAGCAGGTGATTCAAATCAATTGTTTTGTTAATTGTTCCTAGCACCACAATGTTGTCAGGCAAGGTCTGGGGTTCAATTCTTGTCCCTGCCAAGGGAGCTTGACGTTGTTGAGCCAATTCAACATTACAAGGTAATTCTGAACAGTTATTACTAACTAATATTTCCTTTTTTGGGTTTATATTAATTTCAGCAGTGGAAGAGGGAGCCAAAGGAAAGGAGTTCACTAAAGAGTTGGCAGGAATAATGAAATTAGTGTTCCTGACAGTTTATTACTCTTATCAATTACTTAGCTGCGGTATCTGGGAGTTTCCTTAGTTTTTGTTTCAATGAAGTTTTACATTTTCCCTTGGGTATATATCTGAACTTTTCTCTGACTTTATTATTGGATCTTTTTATTTTTGCAATAGCATTTGTATTTCTGTATGGATTGGGATATATTTGATTTTATTATTGCTTTTATATTCCCTTTTCTTTTTCCTTTTTGTTTTTTAAATAATTTCCATATGCCCTTTTTATTTATCTTTACTGTGTTATATATTGTGATAAAATATATATTCAGCTCTTTATTTGCTAGCTCTTGTACCTCTTGTCTATTTTCTTATTATCTTCTGATATATAAATCACTTTATAGCTTATAATGACCATTTTTAACATGTTTTAACTCCATAAATTTTTCTAAAATTATTTTTGCTTGATTTTATATACTATTAACATTTAAAAAACCTAAAGAAAGTTTAATTTATGGAACATAAGCTGCTTAAAACTTGACTATACTACAAAAAGAAACAAATTTAATCATAAATAATATAAATATGCAGAAAAAAACTAATAATTTTTAAAAAATCAATGTATATTATTCTTCTTGTAATTGGATATTGGGTTTTTTTAAGAAAGCTTTTATGGGGCCAGAGGATGTTTCTTCAATTATTATTCTGTCAACCAATTTTTCAACAAACAACATTACACACACTTTTTTCAAGAATTATAATTAAATAGATATAAGCAACCCAAGTTTCAGAAAGAATCAAATACAGTGTTGCAACTGAACCAATTATGGTTCAGTATTTGAAGGGGGAAGACAACTGTCTATAGGGCTGTGTCAGTCCAAAAAAGGAGCAATTATGGCATTTGCTGTAATTGTCCCATCCTCCCTTCCCCAAATATGTCTTTTGGATTCTCCTACATTGAGGGAATCCAAAAATTTCCAAAAAAAAAAAAAAAAAAAAAAAAAGGCTCAGAAAGCTTTCTGTTTTCTGGACAAGCTGGATTTGTATATATATAAAATAATAAAATCTAATTTTAACACTTATTTCTTTTAGTTTTTAAAATAGAAAAAAATATAGTATAATTATATTTTAAAAAAACTGTAAAAAAACTCTTCTGGGGTTATGTATGGAGACAATTCCAGAAAAAATGTACCCTAGACAAATTTCTGGAATTGTCTTCAGATTTCTGACAGGTGGCTTCTTTTTAGAAAAAAAGCCACAGACTGTAAGGGGTGATATTAGTGCTATGACCAAAATATGGTTTGGGTTTCAAATAATTTGTTGAAGGTGTTTGGCTGGAATCAGTTTTACTCTTTACTGTAAATTCAGACCCTAAACGTAAAAATGTGGGATTGTCAAATCCTTGGTCCAAATTTTGAATCACTTTTGTGAGATGGCCCTTTTTTAATTAAATTGATTTTTTTGTATTTTAATTTGAATTTTTAAAGATGCGGGAACTCATAGACACTTTGCAAAGTTCAAGTTGAACTGCATATTTCCAATGGACAAAATAAATAGACTGAAATCAGATTTGAAGCGTTCAAAATCCATCAACCATTTTCATTGAGTTTAATATGTTTTTTGAAATTGCAGATTGTCAAATCCATGAACCAAATTTCAAACATCTTTTGAATGCCACTAGTAAACTCAAATAATAATTGTGGGAACTGGAATCCAAATTTAATATACAGTAAGCACACTAGGAAACACCAACCCAAATCAAGAAGCTCCATCATGACTAAAATCAAACTAAAAACTCAATCAGAATAACCATGTTTAGACATAAAAAGTGATTGAACTTTAAAATTATCCAAACCCAGGTTGTAAAGTTCCGTGGGCTGCCATTAGCCCTGAATTGGGATGTTTTTCCCAGACCGTCAAAAAAGGTGTCCTGCATGCAGGCAAAACCCCTCTAAAGCCTGGAGGACCTGGCCCACACAGTAGATGAGCGCTTTGTGTTGGCCTTTGCAGTTGAAACCCCAATCCCTTCTCTGGAGTCCCCTCCAACTGTGGAGGAGACCCTAATCCGGCTAGATTGTCTGCTTTCCTGGTGTTGTCCTGTTTTGAGACAACTGGCAGGCCAACGGAAAAACATGGGCCACAGGGCACTGGGTGTGCCTAACCTGCGGCCTGGGGAAATTGGGTATAAAATCCCACAGTCAGCAGAATCCCAGGCAAGCAATTCCTCTGGTACAGAAGTCCCTTGGGCCAAAATGATTGAGTTTGGGAGCCCTTCAGTTGAGACTTCAGAGGAAGGCATTAGGGGTAATATGCACCCTGAGTCCCCAGAAGGCTCCTAGCCAATCAGTTAACTGTACCCTACACCCAGGCCTGCTGCCCCTATTTTCTTGGGCCCAGTCCATGGGAAGATTAGGCAGCAATTTTCAACTGGCTCTCCTTTAGATTGCTCTCCAATAACCCCTTTTGAAAAAACCCTGGCCTTATCATCCCCTCATTGCATATAATGGAAGCATGAGCTGTCAGGTCCCTTGCTTACCAATTCCAATTATTGAATAAAACTCCTGACTTTTCAAATCCCTTTTTGTGTTTTGAAGTTTTATTCTTTAAAAAATAAAGGTTATTGTCCCAACTCCCGTTGCTGTTCTCCCTCCTGCTTCTGTCTGGTTTGTCTGCCTGGTTGCCTGCCCGCCCTACTGCCCGTGGTTTTCTGTTGAGAATTGATCCAAGAGGATCCAAACTTGGCCCAAGTTCTTGATATTCCCCCAGTACTCACAGACTGTCCGCCCAGAAGTTTTGGTAGAAACCCCCCTCTGGTGCCATGTTGTCTCCTTTATATAAGGGAGTCATGATGGTATTGGTGCCCCTCTTCTTATTTTTTTGATCCACCAGCCCTGGTATTTGGGACAAACTTAATCTGATTGCCCAATTGCCTGGTTCTACTCCTGGTCTTCTTTCTAATGCCTTCTGTCACTTCACCCAGGCTCCCACCATCCTAGCTACCATTGCCCAGTTGCCTTGGTTGGTTCCTTATCCTGAGGGGTTTTTACCTTCTGCCAAATTGGGGACTAACAAACCCCCATTCTCTGATTTGACAAACCCTCTCCCCGCAGTAGTCTCAGCTCCCTCCCTACCCTCCTTGCACTAAATCCCTGTGTTGGATTCAGATACCCCTCTCACCTGGGATTACTCTCTGTGGTTGCTTACTGGAGCCCTGGTTATGGCCCTAGATGCCTACTTCCCCCCCCCCTTTTCTCATCTGGTCTCCTTTTGGAGGCTCCTTCAAGCAGCTATCCCAGTCTTTCACTGGATGGCATCCTGGTGGTTAGTCCCCCCAGGATGGGAGCCAGACTTTGTTAGTCTAGCTCCCCTCTCTTACACAGGTAGTATACAATATTATACACTTCAGATCATGGATATATAAATTCTGTTACTATTCAAGGATAAATCAAGAGAAAAAAACTACCCATAGCTAAACCTAAAATCTAAATAAATATATATTTAACCTAAAATATACTTTTTATTTATTTTTATGGACCAATAATTGCACTCCCAACCAGCTCCTGCAAAGCCTGCAGGGCAGCCTGTCCATGAGGGTGTCCCAGAGGGTTGAATAATAGACCCATAACCCAACTTGAGGGGAGTCATGCTGATCCACAGGCCTCCCAAGGTGTCAGCGCCAGCCAACCACCTCCCGCATCCCAAGCCCAATCAACCAGCCTGAATCCCAGACAGAAGCCACTCTCAAGGCCTGCCACAAAAGTCTCCTACACCAGGGTCACTGGAAACACTGAGGTTACTTACACCTCCACTGTATACCCAGTTGTCACCTGGCCCTGCACTCTTGACCCAAGAGTTGCTACTTCCTGCCCCCGCGTTTTTGATACCTCCTATCAGCCATTGGCCACAACTGTTAAGCCATCTGTGCCTATTGTGTATTCAACCATTGACAGCGCCACTGCAAGCAAGCGTGATCCCACCTTCTACATGAAGGTCCCCATCCCCTGTGTTGAGCCTTCTAGCCAGGATGCTGTGGTACCTGCCAAGGGCCGGCGTTGGTTGACGGATAGTGAGCGTGAAGCTATCCTCAACTGCTTGAACGGGGGGATGATGGTTTGGGAAATTGCGTCCTGATTTGGTGTCACAGCCAGATATATTGATGACCTCAACACCAAATATGGCAACACCAGACGTATTGCAAAATCTGCCAAGGCTAAGCGGCAGCGCAAACTCCTTCAGCCCATTCATTTCAAGGCAATCAAGCAGTGGGTAGCCAAGGATTGCCACCTGAACACGCTTGCTATCCAATCAATATTGGCCACAGAGTTTGGGCTTTTGGTTTCAAAAACCCTTGTTTACAAGACCATGGTTGATTTGGGCTTCTCCTGGAAATTACTGGGAGTTTTGCCGTATAACAGGAACAGCAACAAAACAATTGAGGATTGACACATTTATGCCAAGATCTATGTGGCTCTCAAGAAGACCGGAAATGTCCAATTCTTTTATATCAACAAATTGTTGTTTTCCTCCTCACTCAGGTCTAGGCATGTGTGGGTTGAGAAGGGGCCCAAGGATGATGTAGCACATCATGAAGCCTTTTTGTTCCCAGACATTTTCAATGGTAGCGCTTCTTGGTCCTTGCAGTTTGGATCAATTCCAGATGATCAAGGGTTTTCACAATAGAGAGACATTCCTTAATTTTCTCTGAACTGTCAAGGAGTATCTCTGGATCAATTATTGCAGTACAGCCAACATTGTTGTGCTTGACAATGTTGGGCTCCACAAAGTGGATCTGGTTGAATCTGAGTTCCCATCCATTGACAATAATAGACATTCCTCTAACCACTGCCTTGCTGATTGTCCAATGAGACTCTTCTTCCTCCCCCCATATTCTCCATTCCTTAACCCAATTGAGGAGGTTTTTGGGTGGATCAAGAATAAGGTGAAGAAAGGCCTCCCTCAGGACACCAAAGATCTCTTTAACATTCTTGAGGTCAGTCAATTTGAGATGCCACCTGATGTGGTGGCAGCTTTTTACAAGCACTCCAAATCCTTCCTCCCTAAAGCCCTTACATCTGAGCCAATCAGATAAATGGGCGCTTCAGATATCATTTTTTTTTCAGTTTTATTTATTTTGTTATTATTAGGAGGCAAAAATTATTATTTATATATATAATGATGTGACATTGGATTATACTATAGACATAAGAATTAGTACAAAAGATAATTAAAACTAATTGTTCTAGATATAGAGATAGGTATTTTTTATTATAATCTACCAAATATGTCAGGATCACTCCTGACATAAGCTCTTAATAAGGATCAAAGCAAAAAATAAGCACAGTCTAGTGCAAAAGGGGAAGAATTGCAAAATGCCTGATTGAGATGCCATTGCTTCATTAAGCATGATGTTGTAGTTGCATAGATGACGTAATTCATGCAATCATATCTCAGCACTTAATTAACGGATGCCAATGCCCAAACCCACATTCAAGAGCTCTTAACAGCGCCTACAATTTTTATTAATAAATTAAGCCAGGTCAAAAAAGGCTAATCGAGAGCTAAATTGAGCAAAAGCAATCCCCCCTGCATGAACTCCTGTTGCATAAAATGATGTCATTCATGCAAGTGTATCTCAGCAAATAGAAAATTAAAATGAATGATCAACCACTCATTTTGAAGCTCTTTGTATGTTGAGCATCATTTAATAATAAATAAGTACCCGTTAAGAGACCATCTTGCGCGTAAAACCAATTGAAACGCCAAACCTTGAGAGGAACCAATCAGATAAGTCCCAGAATTAGGGGATAAAAATAGAAGCAGGCCATGCAGTCCTTGAACAATTCAGGAACAAAATCCAAACCCTGGCCATTAATCCTGGAACCAACCAATGGGGATCTGGGGCCCAGATCACATGGCTTGGTTCAGACTCTTGCCAAACCTTACTACCCAGTCTAAAATTAGACCTTGAGGAAGACTTAGGCCCATTTCCCCTCATGATAGTAAGCCATTGGCTACAACCAAGAATTGACCATCCAGACCCAGAAAGTAGAAGAACAAAGGTTTGACTATATTCCAAATGCCTGATTTCAATCTTCATCACACAGACTTTTGAGATTCTCCATTCCCTGTTTGCACTGCCACTTGCAAAACTTTGCACAGTGGGAGATACTATAAATAAACACCCTATGAATATCCAATAGATAAGCTATCATTTAAGTTCAACCCAATCTCTTGCTATCTTTATTTCTCTTTAATTATAGAAAGTAAGTTCTACTGTGTCTTTACAGCTGGGCTTTACAAATAGTGTATTGACTGTAGAGTTAAAAAATAAAAAAAGATAGAAATAGATTAATTTTATTTAAATAATTGTGAACCCTTTTTAGTACTATTGACTTTTATTATAAAAGCCACATATTTGACCTTATGAGTCATCACTTGATTCTTATCAATCCAGTGCCACCAGAGCCACCTGGTATGAAAACCAATGATTTTCATGTATATCAAACTAATTAGTATGCATGCTGCGGATTAAGCATAGCAAATCTATTCATCAAATCATATTACAAGGGAAAAGTAATTCAAGTTCTAAACAATCACTTGTTTAAAACATAAGTGGAGCAGGAAGCTCAATGCAGATAAATATAGCTTGTGTTGTTTAACTACATAATATATGAACCTGTACTCACCAAGCAACTAACTAAACAAATTTTTAAATCTTATTTTTTATTTCACAAGTTTTCTTACTATACTACTGTATTATAATATATTTAGATATATTACTAATATAATTTTAAATATTTAAATTTTAATATTTTAATTCTAATATTTAAATTTTAAATATTAAACTTAAATATAAAATTTAAATAAAAATAAAATATAAGTTGCAAAGGAAGATGATTTATTAGGGGGATGCAAATTGCAAAGGGGAATGCAATTATTCCAGGGAATTATACCCCAAAATTAAATTTTCTGATAATGCTTCTAAATGGTACCATGTACTCTTCTGTATGTGGTGGACAACTCTGGATGCAATTGCTAGAGGGGTGGCGTTCAGAACCCCAGTGGTTGCTGAGCACTTAATAAAAGGCAATCAGGTAAGAAAATTGATTAATAGGTTCTTTTTGGGTGCGCATAATACCCAAAAAGCAATGCCAGTACAAAGGAGTCATACAAGATGTGCTTGATTGTCCTATACTCCCATGGTGTCTTCTGTTGCTCTAGTGCTAATTGGCATATGTCTATTTGAATTGGTATGTCCTCCAACTTTTTAACATTTGTTTTTAATATACAATGTAATAGGATTCCTAGGTATGTTGTGATGTAAATCCTTTGAGAGGTATATTTTTCTGAAAACATGCATATTTTTATATATTTGAATTAATCTGTTGATATAGAATGTTTTACTGAACGTCAAGATGGTTCTGGGGGTGCCTGGCTTGTATCTGCCCCCCCCCCACATGCCTTGGTAAACAAAATTAATAAAGGCTTGAAATTATTCACAAGGACTGTGTCCCTGACTTTAATTGATACTGCTTTGAACACTTTGTTGAAAATTTTAGTTTTGAGATATTCTGGCCCTATTTGAAAGTCTGTTTTTATTAGATTTTTGTCATATTCATTTATGCTTGAAAACGGAAATCTTTGAATAGTTTCATAAATATATTCATCAAAATTCAACATGATATCCCCTCAAATTTCATTCATCTCTTTGAAATTAATATTTGCTCCTATTTCATATGCTTCCCTAATCCACAGCAAGCACCCTGTGGGTGGTAAATATTCCTTGTTTTTTGCTTCCCTATTTCCATATTGATTCATGCTCATTTGAATTATTTTATTTATTTCATTTTTATTAATTTGCTTTACAGGGGCTACCAGTGATTGGTAACCCCTGTAAAACCAACTTGGCGTGAACGCCACCACTTCAGCAACCTTGTCCCCATTCCTATTTATAACTAAAGTAAATATAAGTAAAACATAAAAAACTTACTGATTGTTTCCCCTGCGGCCCCCTCAGCCACAGGCGCCTCTTCAGCAAACTTCATGAGTGTTGGCTGCTCTTGATTTGATTTCCTGGGCTTGATCTTCCTTATTTTCTGTGCTACTTGTGCTTCCTCTTGATTTTCATTTGATAAATTTTCTGTATTTCATGAAGCGCTCCTGCTTCTTGCTTGTGTTTCTTTTTTGTCTGTTTCCATTTGATTATTTTACTCTTCATTGGTGTTAATTTCCTTTGAAACTTCATTTCCTTTGATTAGTTTGATCTTCTTCTTATTTTCTTTGGCCCCCTGCCAGAACTCTCACAAATTGTAGGCCGCATTGTTGAACTTCAGACTTGATATAATTGTTTCCTGGAGATTTAGTAATGCTTCTTTATTCTTTTTGTCTATAATATTTCCTAGCTTGTTCATAGCATCTTCTTTTGGCTGGATTAGTGGCTGGCCCTTGTTACCCAGCTTTCTTGTCACTACTTCCCTGATATTTTTTTCTATTTCAACAACCTTTTGCAGGTGTACTTCTAATTTGTTTATCAAGTTATAGATAGTTGTCATTTTGTTTGAATTCCATCAAAAAACTGGTTTTTATAGTACTATCTTCAACGCATACATATTTTTCATCATTAATAATAAAGTAAAGACAATAAACGTAAATATTGGATTAGAATATTGCAGTTAGACGTCAACTCTTGATATTTTGATATTATGTGCATAACATAATGAATTTGGTTTAATAAAATGCATTGAGTTATGCACTTAATATCAAAATATCAAGAGTTGATGTCTAACTGCAATATTTTAATGCAATATTTATGTTTATTTTCTTTACTTTATTATTAATAATTATGAAAATTATGTATGCTCATAATTTTAAGCTATTTGTAAAATGTACAACATTGTATTAATTATGGGAAATGTTGATAATGTAAAAAGAAAATATTATTAATTATTAATTATGAATTTAAAGAGAGATATTGACTTCAATAAGTTGTCACAAAGAAAAGTTTTATTTTACTCATCAAAGGACAAGTAGGGGAGGGAATGGGCGGAATGAACATTGCCTTCATCTGCGCCTATGAAAGGGACAGCATCAGAGATAGTGGTGAGGGAATGGATGGTGGTTTGGGAGTCAGGGTTGGAAGGCAGGTGGCTTGATGGGGGGTTGGGGAGGCAGGGTTTGTTGACTGGGAAGGGGCAGCAAGAGCTAATTGCTTCAATTGCTCAAATTCTTCTTCTGTCACATATACTGGCTTGACAAAATGGATGGACTGGCGTGAGAGGAGGTGGGGGTCTTTTCTGGACTTATCACTATCACTTGCATAGAAGATGATGAGATCAATTAATTCCTGGACAGACGCTGAAGGGAAAAGCTCATACTCTTTATCAATTTGGGTACTTAGTTCATTGTAGGTGGCAGGCTTTAAGCGCCTGAGAGCAGAACCAAAATTATAGAGACATACATCTGCAAGATGCATGTTGGCATAGTTGATGGGGTAGGACAAGCAGGTATGCCCCGCAGCCCTGATTTCTTGGGTTGCCCATTCCTGCTGCTCCATCTCTGCACTCAGTACAACTGTGTGCACGGCGTTTTGTGTGGCCCACTCCTTCAGCATGGCCTTGAGCTCCGTCTGGTAGGCATACCCATCTGCAGTGTTTGATATTGCCAAGTAATAATTGACACCCAATGGGGAAACTGCTAATAAAACCCAACAAAACAATACAAGATTGGGCCACGCTTATATACGTCAGACTGGATACGCTTTTCTCCATAGCCTTGGATACTTGCAGATATCTTAGCATATGATAGGAAGATTACGTCATTACGGGCCCTCATTGCCCTTCCTTTGATAAAAATAATAATAGTTGAATTACAGGGGTCAGTATCCACCAAAATGCAGCCACTGATAACTTGATTAGACAATATTCTAGCAGCAACCACAACTTTGTGCATCCACAAATTCACCGTTCTTTTGTTGGTGAAGATGCTGTGGAGTCCCAACTGGAGATGTACCTGGACCAGGGGCATCTGCGGGTCACGTTCCATAATGGCCATCATAAGGGGATGGGCTGTGTCACCTTTGGTTGGAGTACAGGCACCAGTTGGGGTCTTCTTGGTAGGGGGCATAGTTGGCATGGGCTTGCAGGGTTTCAGCCACAGTGGACTTTACAAACCACATTGTGGTTGCAATTTCCCCAAGGGACATAAGCTTCCCTTGCTTTTCAACAATTTTGAGAACAATCTCCAGAGTGATTAATTTTCTTCTGCATCTTGCAGGCTGATTGACTGGGGGAGGGATGTGTCTATCTTGGGAACTGGTCAATGCCATCTGATTGGCTGTTTTGGGGTTCTGGGCTCTCTGGGTGACCCCATGGCTCAAATGGCTGGTTTCAGATGCCATTGTTGATACAGGATTTGGGTTGGTAGCTGCCTGTGCGTGATGGGCAAACAGGACCATGCTGGAAGTTGCAGGAGAAAGAACACACTCCTGGGTAGTGCTTGCGGAGAGGCCTGTGGGTTGGGAGTGACCATAGACAGAGGCTTCACTATTGAAAGACCAAGTGTAGCCCTTCATAATTTCATCAAGGACAGGGAACAGCTCGGTTATTTGATTGTTATTAAAAGAAGGCATAATAAATTTTTATTAAAAAATTAAACTCAAAAAGAGAAGTGTATATTTTAGTCAATTTTATTGTTAAGTGTGTTAAGTTGGTGAATATTACAATCTTAATTTTGCCGTCCTAAAATGGAATAGGGTGACTTTTGGGAATGCTTGTGATTCCTAGAAAGAATTAGCACAAATCCACTCTAGATCCTTTGACATCCTTTTTGAGACACCCATAAATTATATTTATTTTAATTTCACCTCATTTTTGATATGAAATTTGGTTCTTGGATTTGACAATCCCGCAATTTCAGATTTGTTAAGTTATACATGATGTCTATGATTTGTTTGAAATACATGAAATCTCAAATTGTACATTAGAATCCTGCATTTCTTATTCATGCATCCCACATTTGTTTGCTGAGTTTTGTCTTTTGTTAGTTGAGTTATCTGCTTGAGAGATTCAAAATTTGCCAATTTAAATAAATCAAAAAAAGTCAAGTTAAATGTTTGATTTTATTAAATGTTTTAATTTTCACTCAGCTGAGTTGCCCACAAAAGTGTTTCAAAATTTAGACCAAGGATTTGACAATCCTGCATTTTTATGTTTAGGTTCTGAATTTACAGTATTAGGAAGTAGTATCCTGTATTTTGACATTCAAGCAGGAGGTACAATGTCTTTATATATAGTATGGGGCAACTCATTGAGTATCCCCTGCATCTTGTAAGATAAATGGTTGGGCAAGAAATCAAACCCAGGTGTAATAATGTAGATTTCTTTTTATATCAAGTAAACATTATAAGGAAATACAAATATTGCTTTATATCAAATAGCTTGTAATGCAATAAAACAAAAATGACAGGGTGGAGTTAGAACTAAATGTTAACTACCATTGTAATCAACTCGGTTATATTTTATTGGTAAGATATTTTTAGAACCAATTTTGGATAAATTAGAGTTGTTAATTATCATACAAATTGATTCATAATACAATGATTTGTCATGTAATTTAAACAGGCTTGAATGGAAATAATATATTATAGCATATTTACCAAATATAAATTTGTTGTAGTTCATCAAAATCTAGGCAAATTATCCAGCAGTAGGAATATTTGTTCTTAATTGTATTGATTCATAAAAGTGGGGTTAAATTAGCATATATATCTGATGCAATAAAACATAGAGACCATTTATTACTCACATTAAATTATCTGGTTATCCAAAAGGTAAATTTTTATAATTTTCTAGATTATAAAAATTTATCATACTAAGAGCTTATTTATCCAGAGGGACTAAGTGAGTATTGATAGGGAAAATATATAACAATTTAAATAAATAAGATGGACATATCATGTTGCCTAGTAACCAAAGCCTAAAATATTGTGTGGATTTAATTAAAAAATATGTGGATACAATATTAGGCTCAACCATGGCCGCGTTCCTTTAAACTATAATAAAAATAGTTCCCTTTAAAATCTGGGCTTAACCAGCTCAACGAATTTTAAAATGGTTCAAGTCTACAAAAACTAAAAGGTGCCCCCTGCCAGGTTCGAACTGGCGACCTTCAGATTATGAGACTGACGCGCTGCCGGCTGCGCCAAAGAGGCTCTTAGACCCTTTCTTTAAAAAACAGCCAAATTTTTTTTTTATTAACAATACTGAGATATTATACATCTTCTTGTCTCAAATAATTTGTACAGTATAAACAAAAGTAGTTTTTTTGAAAAAGTTACTTATTATTTTATTACTGATTTTAAAAATTTCCCATAATATTATGTTGCAACCAAGTTTTCCTCCTTGCCTGCTAACATATCTTACAATACACAGGGGGCGCTCAATGAGTCGCCCCTTGACGTATCTAATGACATGGGTCATTATGATAGCAATATAAAATTGCAGGCACTTCCTACTAATTAGGAGTGCTGCCAATTAAACCTGCTGATCCCTGCACAAGTTATTTCACAGCTTCAAATCTTACATGAAACCCACCACTATGCCACCCCCTTGTGGTCTTGTGACTTTCCCCATATAGTATATTAGTCACAATATTCTACAATAAACAATACCTTATTCTATTTATTTCTGTCCTTTCTATTGGACTTTTGTCTTCCCTAATCAAATACTGAACTCTAATTGGTTCATTTGCAACAATTAAGTAATTACAGAATATACAGTTCTTTTCTGTCAGGAATTCACTCATCTGGGAACTTTTCCCCAAGTGGATGGAGAAGAGCCCAAGTTAAACTTTACCAGATTAGATCTTAATGGGATCCATATCATCAACATATAGAGAAGGTGCCCTATTAGTCTGAATCACCCCAATAGGGGAGTAAAATGACTTAAGAGTTAATAGACACTGGTGTATCCCAACACATACCAGGGGGCATAAGGATGTACAATTGTAAAGAATTGGGAGTTTTCAGCATACAGAGTATAGTGACATGATAAATCTGTATCAAATTAAGCCCTCAGAGTTTTCAGTAGGGGTAGGCTCAGATGAATCAAAATTTATGTTGGCTTGGCAGAATAAAAGGAACAAGTGTCAGGGATTTATCCTGTGGTAGGTTCCTGAGAACTTGCAGGCAGACGGCCCACAGGCCCAGAAGAAAGGGCCCACCACAGGATGAGAGCTAACTTTACAATGTAGGATAGTGATTTCCTAAGGATGGCCCTGGGTCTACTGGTGGGCACCATAGAATTGATTAAGCCAGTGAGGGTGATGTACATGACTCCAAATATCTGGGTGGAGGTGGACTCACTAATAGCAACAGATTCTTGCGGGCAGTCAGGCCGCAGGGTCAAGGGAGGAGTTATTGGTACCAAATATCCGGGAAGATAATTATATTTGTTGTAAAATAGCAAAGTTTTACAGTGATCCAAGTTTCTTCATGTCCAATAGGCTCTGTTTCTCTGGTACAGGCTTCTGGGCTGTAAATTAGGATCCCCTCTAAGGTAAACTCCAAATAATCTGGGTTTGGAGGATACTCTGTAAAATGAACCAGGCTGTAGGGAGCTCCTGGAGGATGGAATAACTTGGGCAGTTGGTCCACATTTTTATGGGCTTAGTGGGAAGCAGGGACAGGCCTGGGGAGATTAAATTGAAAATGGTAAAGTGCTAAAAGGATGTAGGGTAAGATCTGCGTGAACTAAAGGTTCATAACACTTTATTGTAAGAATGGCAATGATCATCTTCCCATCATCTCCTGGGTATAAGTATGCTCAACAAAACTGTGAAAACTTTTGAAAATTCTTGGGGACAGTGGGTGGCATTTATCAGGGTTTGAAATCCTTGATGTCATCTAACATATACAATTCATCATTGGCTGGGCTAGGACAGAGAATCTTGATTTCCTTCTTTGAGACATGGGATTTGTCATCATTTGGTGGCCCTTGTTCTTGGAGAAATTTCTGTAGTACTCCATTAGCAGTGGCCCAAATTATTACAGGTATATTTCTTGGGTTGGCACTCCTATTGGCTAGGCTAAGAGGATTCTCCAGACTACAGGGGTTGGTCATAAAAGGTGCTACACTGGTGGGTTTTAGAGGTTTCTCTGAAGTTGAATCTATTTCTGATTCAAGCCCAAAAAAATGCAGACTGGCGTCTCACAGGGTCCTGGGGTTCAAATATTGTAATTGGGGGGCTTCATTGCTAATTGATAGTGATAAGAAGCGCCTTTTGGGGAAGCTTCAGATATGGAATTAAGAAAGAAGAGAAGGGTATTTTATTAGATAATGCTTTAGACTTATATAGCTTTAGCTGTGGCAGAGACGGGTTCTGTGGTATTTCTTGACAACAGGGGTTTTGGCACCTTGGAATTTCACTAGATAGGTGTTTCTGTATGGTCTGTACTTGATGATTCTTCCTGGTCCTCTGTGTACTGAGTCTAGTTTCTTTCTTTTTCCAGCTAGGACCCAGACGGGGGAGTTGATGGGAAGTGGTTCCTCTATAGAGGTTACCTTTTGTGTTTTGAGCCTTTTTATTTCTGCTATTTTTGCTTTAAGGCGTATGTGGTGTAGATTTGGTACTTGTTCTACTGTGGGGGGTTTCCCTGGGGGGATCTTTACGTATGGTTGATTGTTGCGGGTAGCTATCTCTGGTTTGTATCTGTATGTTAATTCAAACAGTGAGTAGCCTGTCCCTTGATTGGTACGGACCCGGGATACTAGTAATGCATGTTTCACGTATAGTGGCCATGTGTCTTTGGCTTTGCCATCCATTATTTTCTCTAGAGTTCTGAAAAGCTGCTGTTTAGGCGTTCAATTATTCTGTTGGCCTGTGGCCTGTAGGGCAAGGTTGTGAAATGTTTAATGTTTTTGGATTTTAAGTTGTTGTTTACTACATGACCTGATAACTCAGTTGATTCATCAGTTATGATATAGTCTGGGGTGCCGTAGTTGGCTATGATTGCTTTATTAATGAATCAGTTTATGGTTTCTGCTTTGTGGTCCTTTGTTGCCCAGCAGATGGACCAGCATGTAGCAAATGTTGATAGCTACAATCAGGAAAAGTTGGTTTGTCTTAGTTTCTGGGAAGGGGCCCACTACGTCCAGTCCCCAAGCCTTGAATGGTTCAGGGTCAGGTACTGGGTTGATTGTTGACTGGGGGCCTTTGTGCTGGTGTATTTCTCTCACACTGTGCACTTTTTCAAAACATCAATTATATCTTGTTTGAGATTGGGACACCATACTATCTCTTTTAATGTGAGGTATAGTTTGTTAGCCTTTGTATGTCCTAGTAGGCGGTGATGTCTTAATATGGTATCAACTCTTTGTGCAAGTGTGATGTAGGAGACATGTTTGTTGTTAATGATTTGGTATACAGTGCCATTTGATACATGTAAATAATTTTCATTTCTTACTATTGTATCATGGGGTAGTTGGTGTTTTGAGGGGTCTTTCCCTTTGGTTTTATACTCAGTATTATATTATATATAACCGCTCAAGTAGTAGGAGAAATTATTTACATATGTTTTAATTGGAAGAACTTACCTATTTTTAAGTCCAATAGTGGCTGATGACAAATACAAAGTGCTTAAATTTCAGTTTGGTTTGCTGGATAATGCTGCAGCTCAAAGGGGTTGTTAGACACTTTGAAGTGTATCATGGCATCCCTACCTGTGGCAGTGTTAATAAAAGAAAAAATATATAAAAGGACTTAATTTAGTCCTGTTTGCCTAAAAGGTAAGAGATTCAAAAATGATATAAAACTTTACTAATAATGATTGGAGCTTAGAATGCTTTCATCAACTATTATTGGTCAATCTCATCTATTTCTCCGCCAAACAGATAAGATTAGATTTACTAATCCAAGGTAAGCCTTCACTAAACACAATATAAACTTTTTCACTTTAATTTCTATAAATTCACTTTAAATCAAAGATAAGATTTGAAATATACATACAATACTAACTGTTTTAAGCATAGTGGATCAAGGATATTAAAGGTAAGCTTAGTTTTAAAAGTTTCAAAGCTAACTTTGCTTTTCAAAGGTAATAATTCTAAAAAAACTAATTCAATTCAAAATTCAAGTTGATTCTGCATTTCAGTAGGCTTTACATTAAGTTTACTAACCTTCTTCAAATCCTTTTAGACGAGCTTGGTCCATAGCAGATCTTGGGGTGGGTAATTCATTTTTAGCAAATCAATTTTACTAACCTAGATTTTAGAACCAGATTTTTGCCCTGAAGTAGATTAAGGCTTGGTAAGTAATGTTTTGTTTCTCAAATATTTTTAAATTAAAGCTGAATATCATCAGTTAACCATTTCCTAATTAACTACTAACCTTCAATCCTTTTAGATAGACTTAGTCTACAGTAGATCTTAGGGTGGTAAGTTTTTTTCACTAAATTACCAGCCTAGATTAAAAAAACCAGACTTTTGCCCACAAGCAGATCTTGATTTAGGTAAGCCATTTTTTTCTAAATTTACAAAACTTGATTAGGGACTCCTAGATTTTTATCCCAAAGACAATCTTGGGCCAGGTAAGCTTTTTGATAAATTACTAACCTTTTTTTAAAAAACCCACACACTTTCCCCATGTAGCAGATCTTAGGGTTGGTAAGTCATTTTTCACTAATTTTTACTAACCTTTTTTTCAAGCCCCAGATTTCTGCCTACAGCAGATCCAGGGTTGGGTAAGTTTTTTTAGAGTAAACAGATATTTTAACAAAAAACTGTTTCTCCAATTTAGTTTTTTGATCCAACTAGCTCTTTTTTACCCAAATTCAAATCTTTACTATTAAGGTAATCTCTTTGGCTTCCTTTAAACTTTTCTTATCTATATCATTGAATACCAAGTTATGTCTTATTTTATATGATCAATAAATATTAAAAAGTATATTTTAAAGTTACTTAGTTTTAAGTTCTCAACCAAGCAATTATAATTTGCTTATTAAACTTTTAATTAATCTTCATATTTTAATGATTATAGTCAAGTTTTGGCTAACTGTGAAAAAAAGTCCTGTTTCTCCTTAAAATCTTTTTCACCCAAATAGAACGTTTATAATAATTTTACTTACCCTCATCTGCAAAACTCCAGCACCACATAAACTAATTAATATGTTATATATAATAGCTACTATAGACCATTTAACTTTCTTCTGCTCATAAAATTAGAGGGTTCCTCTTTTAAAAACCACTATAAATAATTAATTTTCTGAGATAACAAAAATCTATTAGAAATTCATAAATAATCAAGTTTAGACCATATTATAGTAGTCTCATTTTATGATTTTACTAAAATCAAAAGCAGTATAACTTACCAGAGGGTACTGAGCCCACATAAATAAAACAAAATGCAATCAAATCAAATGTTATGAAGCTGAAATAACATCATATTAGATAACTAAAAAGATCTACAAAATCAGACACTATCTTATCAAAAATAGGAAATAATGATATCAAAAATCAGAGTACCACATAGAATTTAACTTATATTTAAAAAGTAAATTAAGATCAATATGTTATCAATAGAATATGCAGTCACCAACAAATAAATACTAAATCTTAGTAAAAAAGTGTGCTGCAAAAAGAATATATTAAGCCTATAAACTACAAAATAAAGTTCAGGAACCAAAGAGATTTTTATAACATGTACTTGATCTTTATTAATTTAGGGAATTATAATTTCCATTGGAGCTCAAAATATATACTGAAAATAAAGAATTTAAAAGGGCTGCAGTTTCATTATGTGGATAAAAATTCAGTACTTTTCAGAGCTGTTGAGATAGATAACCAAAACCAAGTGCTGAACACACAGAAGTTATGCACGAAAAAAATCTTGAGTGGACTAATTTTATTGTTAACATGTATAAATTGTTGATTTTTATGTGAGAAAACTTGGTGTTATATGTTTGGGTTTGTCTGTGTATCTCAACATCTCTTAAAAGTACTTTAATTAATCTCCATTCTCTTAAATGTCAAAAAATAAGCATAATAAAAGTTATAGACCTCTAATAAAGCCTTGATAATAGTATAATAGAGATTTACAAAGCATACACCCATACTTCTCTAATTAAAAGTAGCAATCATAATAAAGCTATCATTTTTATATTAAAAAATTGCTTTAGATATCATTAAATCATCTTTTAACAACCAGAATAGTAAATAAATTTAAAAAAGACATACTGAACTACCAAAAAGGTATTTCTGCTAGAGAAAAAGAAAAGAATAACAGTGTGAAGCTGTGAATAATAAAACTGAGTTAGCATAGCTTTTTTCTTTTGGTAGCCTGCTCACTGCTCAACTTTATACACTCATTAGGTTTCTGATATTTTTCATTAACAAATCTATATAATTTTTACCAACAAACCATAAGTAGGATGCATCTTTTAACAGCTTTTTACTAGGTATGAGACCAGGAACACATACTAGCAGGCTTCCATCACCCCTGGGGTTTCACCAAAAAGATTTATGATAAAGATCATTAAAAAGCCAAAAAATTTGAACTCTAAAAAATATAACTTCAAACCCCTCTTTGATCATAGTTTTTACCAGCTATAACTGGAAACACATACCAGTGGGCTGCTGTAAAAGAGTGAAGCTGAGCGTAGCACAGCTTTGCTCTTTTGGTAGCCTGTCTGAACATCTTTTCTTTTATCAGCTATAGACTAGAAACACATACCAGCAGGCTGCTGTAAAAGAGTGAAGCTGGGCGTAGCTCAGCTTTTCTCTTTTGGCAGCCTGCCTGACTATCTTTTCTTTTACCAGCTATAGACTAGAAAGGAATACCAGAAGGTAGCTATAATCAAACACTTTTTAACAGCTACAGACTAGAAATGCATACCAGCAGGCTGCATTAAAAGAGTGAAGCTGAGCGTAGCACAGCTTTGCTCTTTTGGCAGCCAGACTGCACATATTTCCCTTTACCAGCTATAGACTAGAAATACATACCATCAGGCTGCCATTGTTAAATGCTTTTTATCAGCTATAACTGGAAACGCAGATCAGCAGGCTGCTGTAAAAGAGTGAAGCTGAGTGTAGCACAGCTTTGCTCTTTTGGCAGCAAGCCTACACATCTTTCCTTTTATTAGATATAACTGGGAACATGTTCCAGCAGGCTGCCATAAAAGAGTGAAGCTGAACATAGTGCAGCTTTTCTCTTTTGGTAGCCTGCCTGCACATCTTTCCTTTTATCAGCTATAGGCTAGAAATACATACCAGCAGGCTGCCAGACACATCTTTCCTTTTACCAAATAGAGTTTAAGAAAATAGTTTAAAAAGGCCACTTATTTAAATAAACAAAAAATGTGACTCAATTAAGATACCTGGACACATACCTAGGAAGGATGCCATAAAAGGACAAAGCTGACGTAGCTCAGCTTTGTTCTTTTGGAATCTGCCCGCTACACCAAGCTTGTAGGTTTAGCCAGTCAGGGTCCAGGTGGTCAGGACTATCCTCTCTTGGCTGGCATAGCCTAGAGAGAGCGTCAGCCGTGACCAGCTTTGCCCCCTTTTTGTATTGGATGTCCAAATTGAGCTTCTCTAGAAGGGACATCCATTTGGCTTGTTGCTGTGCAAGTGCGTTCCAAGTTTTAAAGTAGATTAAGGATTTATGGTCGGTTAGTACTCAGACGTTTAAATGTCCTTCTAGGTAACATCTCCATTTCTTGCATGTGTGGTATATTGCTAGTAATTCCTTGTTGTGTATTGGGTACCTCTGCTCAGTGTTAGTTATTTTTCTACTTTTGTAACATACTAGCAGGAAGTCTTGCTGCCCTGGCTGGCAGATGCGTAGGACTGCACCAATGGCGGTGTCACTGGCATCTGACTCAAGCTTGTAGCACCTGTTGTTGTTAGGGTATTGCAAGATTGGTGCTTCAGTCAAAGCTTATTTTCTTAGTTAAAAATTCTTGTCACATTCTGGTGTCCAGATGAATTTCTTTTTGGTATTACCCTTGGTTAGGTCATTGATTGGTGCAGTTAGTTTGCCGCAGTCTTTGATGTATTTCCTTAGGTAAGCTACCATTCCAAGAAAGAATCTAACTTGCTTAACAGAGGTGGGGCATTGAATGTTATTTATGGCTTTAATTTTGTCTAGGTATGCTTTGATGCCACTGTCAGAGACAATGTGGCCCAAGAACAGGAGTTCCTTTTCCATAAATTGGCACTTACTTGGCTTGACGTAGAGTTTGTGCTTTGCAAGTCAATTGAGTGTCTTGCAGACATGTGTGAGGTGTTCCTATTTTGTTTTTGAGAATATAATGATATTGTTGAGGTAGCATTTTGTATTTGAGAGGCCATTTAGCGCTTGGTTTATCATGGTGACAAATCTTGCGGGAGTGTTAGTCATCCCAAAGTTCATTTATTCAAGTTGCACAGACATTTCTGACTGGTACAACGGGCCCATAGGGCCATAAAGGAATGATCAAAAGTCTCGTATACACTAATAAAAAAAGAAAAAGGAATAGAGGCCAAGGAAACCTGCAGGGCAGGAGAAAAACCTTTGGTGAAGGAGGAAGGTGTGAAGGGAAGAGTGCTTAGAGCTATATATCCCATACTGGGGGTAATATAACTTTTAGGATTTTGGATGGTGGGTGCCGCCAGTCCAGATTGAATTGTTAATGATCCCAGAAAACCGGGCCAGATAAAATTTGGGCCTTTGGCCTGCGTTTTTTGTTGCTTAATTCCATCTGTTGTATGGCCAGTGGTAGGCGTGTGGTTTGGGAGGGGCAAGATTTTGGGTTAGAACCCCTTTTTGGGCCCTAATGATAAAAACCGTGAGTTGAAACTGGGAGGAAAGTCCAATTGAAATGTGCTGATATGGAATAATCTGGGCAAAAATTCCCTTGGGCTGGCTGCATGCGTTTTTGTTGAACAGGCTGATACACATTTTGTGTGGCTAAATCTGTGTACGGCTATGATTTGAGAGCTGATGCCTAGGGTTAGCACCCCAAAAGGATGGGATGTAATCTCTAGGGTTTGGTGCGTTGTGGAGTAGTAGATCAAAGGGCTAGTAACCAATCCAAATTAATCCAGGCCATTAGCCCTTGGGCCATCTGCCCGGATTTTTTTTGTTGGAGGGTCTGAGCCTGTTACAGGATGGTCCATTATGTTTGTGGCTGAATTGGGGTGAAGAATTTCAAGGCTGTGCCCTCAGTGCAACTGGTAGATCACACGTGAGTACCAATCTACAGAAAATGTGGCTTTCACATTTTGTGTTAATTGCTGGGCCACATTTTTTAAGATTGCTGGCCCTCCTTAGATTGTGTGGCGTTGTGGTAAAGATATAAAAAGGTCTGATGTTGGAATGTGTTGTTCCATAGGAGCAAATAAGGGGCATTTTTGCAGGCCGTGTTTATCCAGAAACTGTGGTCCTTTGGCCCAGGTTTTTTTTGTTACCCAATACTTCCATGCTTGGCTGCTGCTATGGTGAACTCTATTAATCCAGATACAGCTCCTTATGGTCCATTATTATCTGGGAAAGTTAAGGCCATAAATTGGCCTTTATCAAAGCAGATATTGGCACATCTGGGCCAATAGGTACTGCTTTGAGGTTGCAGGAAAATCCTATTAATGCCTGGGACTAGGGCCAGAAATCCTACAGAAGAGTTTGTCCCGTTGGTGGGTTCCATCAGCCACTATACATTAGTGACCCCACCAGAAGTAGGGCCTATGCTGTCATTGGCTGCTGCATCTTTGGCTTTTTTGGGTGCCCTGGACTGTTTGGGATCCCCTGTTGTGTAAAAGGATAGCTTAGTTACTGCAGCAAGTTTGGTTTGAACCTTGCATCTTGGTCTTCCATTATCCTGTGCAGAAGGGACCTGCTCCTGATTGGCTGTATCCTGAGTTTGGGCCTGCAGCAAATTCTCTTGGGCCACTGCATTGTGGTGACTGTCCAATAAAACTTGGGCCAGGTTGGCCATTAATTCCTGCACTGCCAGTTCTGTAATTTCCATTGGTTCATCAACCACATTGTTATGATCTTCCTGGGTCTCATGTGCAGGCGTTTTTATGGGTTGAGGTGCCTCTTCTTGGGCACATTCTGTCTCCTTGATTGTGTTGTAACCAAGCTTCCAGGCTCGCCTGCTAACGTATCTTACAATACACAGGAGGCGCTTGATGAGTCGCCCCTTGATGTATCTAACGACATGAATTAATCTTATGGCAATATCAAATGGCAGGTACTTCATCCTAATTAGGAGCGCTACCAATTTGACTTGCTGATCCCCGCACAAGTTATTCCTTGGCTTCAAACCTTACATGGAACTTCCCACTATGCCACCCCCTTGTGGCTTTCCCCATATAGTATATTAATCACAATATTCTACAATAAACAATACCTTATTCTTATTATTCTGTCCTTTCTATTGGACTGTTGTCTTCCCCAATTCCAAGTACTGAATCCTCATTGGTTCAGTTGCAACAGTGGTAGCAGCAGTAGGTTTACGGCCTACCTAAAACAAATTCCCCCCAAGAAAGGACGGAGTACAGGCTGTATGGCTACTCCCCAGCAAGAGACTTTCCTGCCAATCCCCAAGGGGGACATCCCTGATGGGTACGTCATCTATCAAGACCAGCTAGTTCTCACCAGCGTATACAATTGGCTCTGCCTCAGGCAGTGTGACGCCAGCGTCACCCTGCCCCAGTCAGACCTGTCCCAACGCATGCTCAACCTTCAGCTAGAATCCTTCACTGGTGGCGTCAAAGAGGCCAACATTGTCAGTTGGCTCCAATCTACTGAAACCTGCCTTCACATCTGTCAGGTCCCTGAGCCCATGTGGGTTGCTACTACGTCTGGTTGCCTCACGGGGCCCGCCGCTGTGTGGTTCACCAACTGGGCCAGCCAGGAACCCAACGTTACCTGGGCGGCATTCCAAGACACCGCCAAGTCCTGCTACAGCAAAACCTTCTCCCCCATTGTTGTGGGAACTCCTCTTCTAGCAATCAAACAAACTGGTTCCGTTTCTAAGTACCTTGCTGCCTGGTAACAAGCTCTTGCTGCTGCCCCCAAAGCCGTGACCAACAGAAATGCAATGCTACTCACTCTCATCATCAATGGGTAAAAACCTCATTCTGTAAGTGGGTCCCTGTAGGCTGCTGCACCTCCATTGACAACTGCTATAAGGCCATTGTGGAGGCTAATAATCAGGCCTCAATGGGCTTCCGCCGTACCAGTGACGCTCCATCCCAACCACGTACCACACCTGGCAGTAGCCACAATCAAGTAGGCTGCCGCCAGCCCCGTCAGCAGGATAATGGGACTAAACGCCCCCACAAGGGGGAGCTTCAGCTAGCGCAGATCAAGGATCAGGGAAAAGCCTGGGGGTTGTAGCAACAAGAGGCCTTGCAACCCCACCTGACCCATCCTCTCAATCCCTGCTAGCAAAAAATCCCTGCAACTAAAAAAATTCACAAAGTTGGAACCCTGGACGTCTTTCAATTCCACAGTGACAACCCTGTATTGCAAGCAAGCCACTCCTCAAATAAAGTAACACAATTGTCCTATCCCTTCCATTTCTGTGGGAACACCCACAAATTACTGGTAGATACTGGGGCCAACCACACTATGGTGGACCAGGTGTTTGCCAACTCTCAGCAATTAGACCAAGTGCCCAGCAGGTTCAAAGCAGTACAAGTAGCTGAATCCTGCAGAGTTGCCATCACCCACAAGACAGTACCCTTCTCTGTGAGAATGGGGAATGTCCAGGTTAAGCTCTCTGGGCCAATCATGGCAGGGCTCAGCCACAACATAATTGCTGGTCTCACCTGGCTTTGTCACAAATGTCCCTACATCAATTGGGATACCTCTGTCATCAACCTCAACAGAAATGGGATGGGGTTCCAGATTTACCCTGTGGAAATGAGCAGGTTACTCCATGATACTGTGTTTATTAGGATAACAGAAACAGGCTTGTACAATTTCAAGGGGGGGAAACTAGAATTTAGCCAATGTTCAGTCAAAGTTATCCGTGCTGAACCATCTGCGGTCCCTCTCTTGACCTCCTCACCATCACCAGCGCTTGCTGCACTCCTTGAGGAGTACAAGGATGTATTCAGTGAGACACTTGAACAACTACCTCCTCCCCAGGAGATCCAGCACGCTGTACAACTTCAAGGATTGTTACCTAAAGCACAACCATTATACCTTCTCACACCAAAGGAAGATGAAACCCTCTGCCAGCACCTTGTGGACGCTCTCAATAAGGGCTTTATTTGCCCCTTGCTCTCTCCATACGGGTGGCTGTCTTCTTTATAGCTAAGAAGGACAGGTCCCTTTGCCTGGTCACAGACTACCACACCCTAAATGAGATGACAGTTAAGAATAAGTACCCCCTGCGCTGATTGACAGCCTGTTTGATACGCTCGCAGGTGAGAAGGTCTTTAGCAAGATTGATCTCACTGAAGGGTACAATCAGGTCCGCATTGCACCAGAGGATGAGGCAAAAACTGCCTTCTGCACGTGCTACGGGTTGTTTGAGTGTTGTGTCATGAACTTTGGAATGACCAACGCTCCCTCCACCTTTGCCATGTTGATGAACAAAGCATTTGAGGAACTGATTGGAAAATGTGTGGTTGTGTACCTTGACAACATTATTGTCTTCAGTCAAGATCAAATCATTCACCTCCAACACCTCTGTGCTATCCTCAACACCCTTTGGAAAGACCAGCTAAAAGCTAAAACCTCCAAATGCAAGTTTCTCAAGTCAGAGCTGTTATTCCTTGGGCACACCATCTCTGCCCAAGGGATAAAGCCCAACCCTGCCAAAATCAAGGCAATCACCAGCATGCCTCCCCCACTGATGTGGGCCAGGTGCAGACATTCTTAGGCATAGTTGCCTACATACGCAAGTTAATTCCCAATTGCAGGGAACTAATTGCATCTCTCACTGAGCTCCTCAATACCAAACAGCGCTTTCATTGGACGCCCGTCAGAGATTGAGCCTTTGAGACGTTGAAGTAAAGGCTCACAACAGCACCAGTACTGCAGTTCCCTAATCAAAACCAACAGTACAAACTCAAGACTGATGCCTCTGAAAGGGCCATAGGGGGCATGCTAAGGGTAGAAACTGACAATGGCGTCTTCCTCCCCATGGCATATGAGTCCAGGAAACTTACTGACTCAGAACAATGCTACCCCATCCATGATAAAGAATTGGCGGCCATTGTACACTGTGTTGAGAAGTGGCGCTGTTACCTGGAAGGAGCTACCTTCCCACCCAGCGTTCTGACAGACCACAAGTTGCTCCAGTACTTCAACACGCAGTCCCACTTGACATGCTGCCAAGAAGGATGGGTTGAGCGTCTATTCCCCTACCAGTTGCACATCAAGTACAAGCCTGGAAAGGAACTTTTTACAGCTGATACTCTTTTGCAACTCTACATAGCGTCCATCACTGGGGACAATGGCTTGGACCCAGATTGACCCATGCTCTACCTCCTCCCTGAGGCAACTTGCTACAAGGGCCTTAACTTGGTCACCATCTCCAAATTTAAGGACAACAAAAGTCAGTTCACCACCAATGCTGGTAACGTCTGCCACCAGGCAGAGACAGGTGAGAAGACACCTTACATTCCCATCACGCAATAAGGTGACACAATATTGTACTACCACCAAACCCTGGGTCACATCAGAGGGCGTAACCTCTTTGAGATCATGAAATGGAAGGTTTGGTGGCCACGCATGCATTAAGACATCTTAGACCTCCTTGAAACATGCATGTTGTGCAAAAAGAACACGTCCAAACCTGCACTCCCCAGGTCTGTCCTGCCCATCAAGGCCATGGAACCCTTCAAGCAGTGGGCCCTTGAAATTGTGGGGCCACTCCCTAAAGACAGACTGGGAAAGAAGTACATTATCACTGCCATTGACTACTTCACTTGCTGGCCAGTGGCCTGGGCAACAACAAACCACCACAATTACCCGCTTTGTTGGCAAGGAAATTGTGGCCTGCTTTGGGCAACCCAAACGCCTCATCACAGATGGTGGCCCCAAACTTGTTGGGCATGTAATAAAGGCATACTGTGCCAAGAACGCGCTCTAATATATAGTTACGACCCCCTACCATCCTCAAACCAATGAATGCGTGGAACATTTAAATGGATCACTGGTTCAATTGATTGCCAAGCTCTCACAAGAGCACCCTAACACTGCATGGACTGAACCCCTGCCCACCGCTCTACTTATCCTGCAAGCAAGAATCAACAGGGGCACAGGGTTCAGTCCCAGTACCCTGGCCTTTGGAACACCTGACAGTCTGACAGGGGTTGAACAGGGAAAGCTACAGTCCAAGGTTTCCGACAAGCCTCCCCTAGTAACAACTCCATCCCTAGACCAATGGCGTGCCAAAGCCCGGGAAATCAAACACAAGTAGATTGCAGGAGGGACAAAGCACCTCAAAGCTAGATACACGTGGGTGATCCTGTCTACACCCTCAATCTCAATTCTGCCAAGTTGGAACCCAACCACCTAGGGCCCTTCAAGATAGCTGCAGTCTATGAAAATCACACTTATCAACTTGAAGATGCCCAAGGAAACACCAAGAAGCTTCACCATGATTGCTTGCGCACCTGCCACGCCATCCCCACACAAAAGCTGTTTGTGCAGACCTTCCCAGACCTCCTGCAGACTCTGGTCTTGGTGTCTGACAACAAGCAGAGGGCAAGGGGGTGTGTTGCAACCAAGCTTCCAGGCTTGCCTGCTAACGTATCTTATGATACACAGGGGGCGCTCAATGAGTCGCCCCTTGATGTATCTAACGACATGAATTAATCTTATGGCAATATCAAATGGCGGGTACTTCATCCTAATTAGGAGCGCTACCAATTTGACTTGCTGATCCCCGCACAAGTTATTCCTTGGCTTCAAACCTTACATGGAACTTCCCACTATGCCACCCCCTTGTGGCTTTCCCCATATAGTATATTAATCACAATATTCTACAATAAACAATACCTTATTCTTATTATTCTGTCCTTTCTATTGGACTGTTGTCTTCCCCAATTCCAAGTACTGAATCCTCATTGGTTCAGTTACAACAATTGGTTGAGGCTGAGACAAATTTTGAGCCTTAGCATGAGCCTTTTTCTGGCAGGATGTGATTGGTTTTACAACTGCATACTCAGCCATAGTGCCACAGGCCAAGACTACAAGAGCATTGGATTGGGACCCAGTTGGTTCACTATTATGGTGCTCCTTGGGGGTTTCTTGTTCTGGGGTCTGGACTCCTGCTATGGTTGTAGGGCAAAGGGCCTCTCTGTGGCCAAGGGCTGAGCACAGCGCACAGATGGGCGGAGTTTGCTCAGGGAATACCTTGAACTTGCTACTAAGGGTGCCATCCTTCTTGAGAATGGTTGCACAATGGGGAATGGATGCCAAGCTGTCATCTGCAAGGGGTTTGATCATGGCCATGGCTTTTGGTGTGGTCAGGTGGCCCATGTAAGGATTCTTGAGCAGTTCAAACTGCACTATTTCTTCATACTTGGCCAGCCCTTCCTTGAGCTGGGATTCAACCTCCCCTCTGGGCATGTCTAATGGCAAGGCCTCAAAGGACATAAAGAGGGTGGTATCTTGATTGAACTGGGTGTAGGTAATTGGTAGGACTTTCTGGGTTTTCTTACCCTTGGGGTCAGTGATCTCAAGAGTGAAGATTTCCTCAGCTGCCTGATCAGCATCCACTTTACAGATGAAGCCAAGATCAAAGAAGTCCTTCATTGGGCTTTGGTGAAGTGACACAGCTTTGAGATATGCTGTGGCAACTGCTTTTGCTTCCTCCTGGAATTGAGTAGGGTCACCTCCAAAGTTGACTCTAATCCCATGGGGTACAGGGGACTTGGGGAGGGCTCTGGTAATGTCTTGAAACCAGCATTCAGAGGTCACAAACTTCATCTATCCTTCTGATGGAGCAAATGGTCCCTTATTGATGGTTCTTGTAGGGCTCATCAGTTGGCCCTTGACAGAGCGTTTCTGGCCCTGGACCACCTTGGTCCAGGATCTAGTGTTGTCGTTGGTCATATCTTTCTTCTTAATAAAAGCCTTGTTTAAACTCAGATTATTATGCACTTATCACTTGCTTTTAAATTCTCAATTCCAAAAAGTGGTATTGAGCTGATCAAGAAAGGTGTCATCCCAAAGTTCATTACTCTACATTCAAAGGATCCAAATTGTGTACGGAACGCTGTTTTTGGTATGTCCTGTTCTTTTACTTCAACTTGGTTATAACCAGAGGTGATGTCAATTTTGGAGAAAAATTTGGCTCCTGAGAGTCTTGAAAACAGGTCCTCTATAATTAGGAGAGGATATTTATTCTTCACTGTGCTTGCATTTAGTGTGCTGTAGTCAGTTACTAGACAAAGAGTGCCTTTCTTTTTCTTTATTAAGAACACTGCTGCCCCCACGGGGATTCAGACGGGCAAATGAATCCTTTGATTAGGTTACCTCAATATGAGTCTTGAGGGTTTGGGTCTCCATTGGGGAGAGTCTGTAGAGGGGTTCAGGTTTAGGCATGGCTTTATATATATCAATGTTGTGTTTGACTTCTTGTTCAGGTGGTAACTCTGTGAGTTCTTCCTTGAATACATGGATGTATTTTTTTAGGAGTGCTGCAAGTTCTGGGCATTAAATATTGGTTGTTTGCATATTATTGAATTTGGTGTATCTCATTATGTGGAGGGTACTGTCTTTGGTTAGACATTCAGAGTTGTCTTGGTTTATGACCTGGACAAATACTGTGTCTCTTATAATGAGATTGTTGGGTTCTTTGAGGATATTAAAATTGACTCTGTTGCGTTTGATGGTCATGGTTTTTGTTTTCCAACATACACTGGGGTTTACTCAGGTGAACCAGTCCATGCCTGCTACAATGTTGTAGTTTATGTTGTTCATGACAAGTCCTTTGATGGACGTTTGTATGCCTTGGAGGTCAATTCTGAAGGGAGTTGTTTTGCCTTTGAGTAGAACTTTTGATTTATCTGCCATTCTGGCTATTTGAAGTTGGATTTGACAACTGGTATTTTGTATTTGGTTACAAATGGTTTGCTAACCATAGTGTGTTGTGCACCCAAGTCAAATACAATTTTATGTGTATGTGATTTATAAGTGCATGGGTAGACAAGAAGTTGTGAGTAATCTTTAATTTTTAAGTTCATAAAAATGGAGGATTGCGGGACACGTGGGATGCGAGCAGCAAAGTTTGTGCCTTGGTACAGTTTCTTGTCAAGTTGGGGGGAGACAGGGGCACTTAAGCCTGTTTCCCCTCTTCTTTTCCCTGTTCCTCTATTTTAAGACCTTCAAGGTCAGAGAATTTGGGGTCAGATTCATAGAGCATTGCTTTTTCAGCATTGTTTACTTTGGCAGTGTCCTCTTTCTTGGGACAGGAGTGGTTTGCGCTTTGGCTGCAATTGCCATTGTTGCGGTTGGAGTTGCCGTTGCTATGATTAGTGTTTTGGCGTTTGTTGCCATTGGAGTTTTCTCTGCCATTGTCGTTTGAGGAGCAGTTGCTGTTGCGTGCAGCATATTCCATGTTGGCGCGTTTTTCAGCATGCTTGGCTTCTGCAATGAGCGCAGGCATGGAGGTATTAGCCTCTGGGCAGATGAGGGCAGCAACAAAGGGTTTCATTCTGTTGATGAATGAGGCTCTGGTGTGTACGTTGTCATCTTGCACTGGGTTTTGGATTTTGTGGTGTATTTCCTCAAACTTGTTGGCGTAGGATGTGATAGTGGTTTTCTGAGGAAGATCACTGAGCTGGATTGCAATGTCTTGGAGGGATTCAGTGAAACAGAAATTGTGCGTGATGTCTGCTTTGAACTTTTCCCAGTTGTCAAGCTGGTTGTCAGTTTGTGAGCCAACCCAGGTGGCAAACCAGTTAACTGCAGCCTCATACAGGCGCTTGCTGGCTTCCTGGACCCATTTTCTGTGGGGGGTGCGGCTGGCACGGAGTTTAGCAGCTGAGTGGTCTAGCCAGTTGATGACATTTTCTTTGTTTTTACCAAAGAACTTGTTGATAACAATGTACTTGGTGTTGGTAACTTCACCTGTGATAGGTGGTTGTGCATTTTTTTGTGGTTGAAGAGAGCAACTGTATTGATTTATCTTGGCGCATGCTTTGGGCATGACCAGTCCTTTAAATATGGTGCATCCACTAGGTATATCTTTGTCAATGTTGTGGGCGCAGAAGTACATCTTCTAGGTCTTCTGGGATGTGGCCTGGTTGAGTACGTGAGAAAAGGTGGGCAGGTTTTGGTCAGTCATTTTCTCTTTCATGGGCGTGGTAAAAAAACTGTAGCTGATACCAGTGATAAGGGGCGCCTTTTGGGAAAGCTTCAGATATGGAATTAAGAAAGAAGAGAAGTGTATTTTATTGAATAATACTTTAGACTTATATAGCTTTAGCTGTTGCAGAGATTTAGTTGGATTGAACCTAGGGGTTGGTCATGTATGGGATGGGTTTGAGCCACTGGATACTTGGACTGTCATGTGATATTGCTTGGTTGCCATTCCTGGTATGTCAAATGATATATTGGAAGGGCACCAAATTGGGCAATGTCTGGATGTTAAGTAGGGTGGCGGTAGCCAGAATGCTTGTACATCCAGACCCTTGACAATAGCAGGAATTCTTCACTTGTGACAACAAGCAAGAGACCCATACAAAGATGGCTGGCTTCATTATGAAGGGGAGTATACAATTTTTGGCTACTAATATGTTATTTAGAAAACATAGAATTTATTGTGAATTAAAGAGAAAGAAATATTATTGGAACACTTTGCTCTTAAGGGGGTAAATATCAGCTTAAATACTGATGGGAATTTGGGGAGAAAGTGAAAGGTTTTTTCATGAATGTCATTTCTCCCAAAAGGAATGGTGAATTCAATCTAGGGGAATCAAACCTTTCCCTGATGATTCTGCAGATCCTGTGGACCCCTGGGCCTGCCACCTGTGTTTTTTACAGCTAGTCAATGAGCAAGCAGGAATAAACAGCAATTAATAGCTGATTAATCAGGGAAATTTGCAAGCTCATCATACTAAGAATGTGCAGAATGCAGAAAAGCATCATAGGCTGGTGATTAATCCAGACCAATCTAGATTTTTGGACACATTAAACCAACATACTGTCATTCTTGTCATAATTGATGGGCTGTCTGAAAGTGTAATTGCTGCTCAGCACAAAGGCTCAAATTTGGAAGTATACATAGATGATTGACTTGAATTTTGGGCCACCCAATAATGTGATCCACAGCCACCCATCAACCAGAAAGTTACTTCAGGGATTTTGAAACTCATGGGGCTAAAGTTGACCTGGCTTGATGATTCTGAAGGACCAATAATCCAGAATGATATGAACGTTAGCAGGAATGATGAAGCTATTGAGAAGTTATTAATAGACTGTCAGGTTAAGGTCATATTAGTAGAGGAATTGATGGGCTAGGAGGCACCTGATGGGCCCAAAACTCTCAGGACAAAAGAAACCAAGCAACTCAGCTATCAGATGATGGCTTAAGAGGAACTTAGTATTTTGAATGATATTTAAACTCTGTGAAGTCTTGTTAAAATGGCATTGCCATTATGAAATAAATAAGATTATGAGACCTTGGTTCTATCAATTTATTCCATATTTAGCCTAGGTTATTTTCCACTTTACTACTTTTCAAACAGAAAATCTCAGCCTGATAGTCCATGTTCCTGAGGAAGTTCCAGAAACCCAGCCCACATTTTACCATCCACCAGGAGCTTCATTTGGCCCACTTTATTTCTCTTATTAAACACTCAAGCCAGAATACAAGGGGTTTACCTTGAATAAAATCCTCTGCTTTGACTTTCTGGCCCAACAGAGAGCCCCAAGAATAGTTTATCATAGTAGAGCCTGGTACAAACACCCAGTCACCATATTATGTGAGAAGTATAACTATTTTCCTGCATATCAAATAGATATGGAAGCTCCTCCAACACCCAATCCTGACTGCTTGCCCCCAGCCCTGGACCATCTCTTTCTACTACCAACTAGTATGCAGGCATATCATACATCATCTTGGCTGGACTATTTGACACCATAGTTCCCTCCACTGGGCCATGGGTCTTGATAGGCCGCTCAGTATCTTATCTCATCAAGTTAGCACCCCTTCTATGGTGGGCCCTTCCCTCCTCCCAGCAAAGTAAGTTAGCAGCTAAGGCTAACAGTACCCCGCCTGGGATGCGGTATCCTGACAGGGTTACCCATAGATTCTGTACATTTATGTGATGGTGCAATAATTCTTTACAGGTATGCTGCAATCTGCAATCTGCAGCCTGTAAAGTTAAAAGAAGAGGAAATTTGATTAATGAGTAGATTGGGTACTTCTTTGCTAGGGTTGGCTGGTGTAAATGGCTGGCTTAGATGTAGATTATTTCTATGGCTTTATTGGTGCCCTGATTATGATTGGATCTTTGGAGCACAATATGATCTTTCTGTATCTGTTGTGCATTTATTAATTCTGTAATGACTAGTTTTTGATATGTGGTATTGTTTTTGGGTCTGCTGGTAATTAAATATAATTTAAGTTCATTAATTGAATCTAAAGTAGTTACAATTAGAGCAGCCTGGTCTTTTAAAGTAGAATTTATATGATTCATCTTGGTTTTGGTCTTGCTCTGGATTTTGCTCTTGGTTTTGAATTTTGTTTTTAAAATTTTAATGTGGATTTTTTAAATTTCAGTTAATTGAGTTATTTGATGAAATTAACAGCTGTATCACTGTATTTAAAACTGTGGTTTTAATCTCAGTTTGTGTGTGTTAATCTTGCTTATCAATTGGAGTCATATTTCCCATTGAATTATCTGAATTGCTGTAGAGGGAATAAATGTGATTCCTTAAATTTTCAGAGCTGTTGAGATAGACAAAAACCAAGTTACAGTGCACAAAAGATGAGCATAAAACAAATATTTATTTATTTACTTCTATTTTTAATTAATATGTTTTTTGTGTAACTTTTATGTGAGGTGAACTTGGGTTTGTGTCATAACTGTGCTTTTTTAGCAGAGTTACAAGGGGAAAAATAATTAGAAACTAGATAATATTCTTTAGAGAGATAACTATTATATAGTTTTTATGAATTGTGGATATCAGGAAAATGATTGTGCTGATCACTTGGTTGGATGGTTAGGGGGTGATTTGATCCTGATAATGAGTCAAGTGCTAAATTGAGACATCCATCATATGAGTATTATTGTTTGATTATTTTGCTGTTTCTGGGAATTTGATTTGACTTCCGCATTTGGTTAAATGTCACCAGGAAGTCAGATTGCAGGTCACAAACCCGCTTGGTTAGAACCTTTACAGGGGGTTGACCCTATTGTTTTGACACCACCCTAGTTGAGAGTTGGCCTCCTCTAGTGGGAGGTCTGCTGGGATGTTGTCAAGAGCGCAGGTGCCATACTGTACCAAATGTTGCTTGGTTGCGGGGAGAACTGTCTCATGCTGTTCCTAGCGGGCCTTGCAGGGTTGCAGCTGGTTATGGTGTAGGACCTTATCCTGTTTGTGCTTTCTGAGACCTTGTATCAGGTAAGCATTGTTTTTGTTTACCTTTAATATGATGGCAGGGCCTTTTTTTGGGCTGTAGCTTGCTTTTTTCTATGTTCATTACCCAGACCTTGTCCTCAACTTTGTGTCTAGCTTGGATAGGAACAAATGTGTCTTGGATACATCTTTCTTTCTTCTCTAGTTTATTACTATTGACTTATAGTGCTTGGGGTGCTGAACAAGGAGGAACTTTGTTGGGTACTTCCAACTTTGATCCTATAAGGGCTTGGATAATGTTTGGTTGTGTACAATATACAAGCTTGAAGGGACTCTTCTCAGTGGATCTGTTCATCTTCATGTAACACACAAGAAGTGCAGTTACCAAATATTTGTGCCACTCCTCAGGTCCCCAGTGATGAGCTTGGCAAGGGCCTGTACAAGGCTCTCATTCAGCCACTTAAATCTGCCATTGGCCTGAAGGTGGTATGGTGTATTCACTGTGTGTTTGACCCCATTCTTGGTGAGGTAAAAGTTGGTATTATTCAAGGTCAACTCCTTGCCTCTGTCAGTGATCAGCAGTTCTGGCTTTCCAAACTTACGGATGATTTATCTGTCAATGAATTGGTATAAATCATTGCCGGTGTATGTCTTAACAGCTTGGGCCACTGGCCAGCAGGTGAAAAAATTGATGGCACTAATGATGTATTTCTTGTTAATATGTTTCCCTGGCATGGGGTCTACAATGTCAAGGGCCCAAACTTTAAAGGGTAATTGAGTTTTGATTGGAAATATTGACTTTGGGGGAGTGTCACTTTTTGCAAATTTTTGTATACTTTGCATTGTTCAAGGACTTCCTGCACGTTTCTATACAGAGTCAGCTACCAGGCCTTGTGTTTCAAGAACTTTTAGAGGCTTCAACTTTTTGTATGCCCTAGGTCTTGGTGGTAGCGCAAGATGGTGTTGACTCTCTGGTATGTGGGGACGTATGAAATAGTTACCCCATCTGTAATTTTGCAGTACAATGTTCTATAGACGTCTGTGAACAAGTGTTTGTTCTTGACAACCATATCTCTGGCAATGTTTGTGATATCCAGAGGAAAAGCTTCATCTTTTGTTCAAAGCACCATGAGAGGCCAGTCTGGGTCAAGGCTATTTTTGCCTCTGGATGCCCTCACATATAGGCGCAAGAGGGCATCCACCATGACCAGCTCTGGTCCAGGTTTATATTAGATGTTCATGTTAAATTTTTCTAGGAACACTATCCATCAAGCTTGGCATCTGGAAAAGTTGGTTTGAGTCTTTAAATATATGAGGGGCTTATGATCAGTTAGGGCAGTGAATGCTTCTTATTGCTCCAGGTAACAACACCACTTGACTAGAAAATGAACAATCACCAACAGCACCTTGTTGTAGACTGGGTACCAGCACTTTCTATCTGTAAGCTTAAACAACTCACAAGCCACTGGCAGGTAGTTTCCTGTGTCTGTTTTTATGTGTATTACACCTCCAATAGAGGTGTCTGAGGCGTCTGTCTCCATTTGGTAGTCACCATCCTTTCTTGGGTATTGCAGGATGGGAGAAGACATCAGTTTGTTATTTAAGCAACAAAAACAAAGGCTTTGTTGGGGGGTCCATATAAATTTTGATTTGGCGCCTGTGATGGTAGATAGTGGCGCAGTTAGGACGCCACAGTTTGGAATGAAGCTTCAGACATAGGCTATCATATCAAGGAAGATGAAAAGCTCACTATTGTTCTTGGGAGGCAGAATTTTACATATGGCTTATATTTTCTGGGCATCAGGCTTGATGCCCTCTTTTGACACCACATGCCCAAGGAAGGGGAGCTGTTCTTGTTAGAATTGGCATTTAGAGGGCTTCACAAGTAATTTGTGTTGTACCAGGGTTACAAATACTGCCTCTACGTCCCTGTGGTGTTGTTCAACCAAGGGACTATACACAATTATATCATCCAGATACACTAGCACATATTTGCCAATATGGGGTGCAAAAACCTCATTCATAAAGGTAACAAAGGTTGAAGGTGAATTCATCATTCCAAAGTTAAGTACAACACACTTGTATGAGCTGTACTTGATTATGAAGGCGGTCTTGGGAATGTCTTCTTCCTTGATACAAATTTGGCTATACCCAACTGTTAGATTGATATTTGAGAAGACAGTTGCTCCTTCCCAAGGCGTCAAAAAGATAATTGATAAGTAGGAGAGGGTATCAATTATTAATGGTGACTTTGTTCAATGATTGGTAGCCAGTAACTAGTCTGAGCAACCCGTCTTTCTTTGCTACAAAGAACAAAGAGGCCCATAAGGGTGATTGGAGGGTCAGATGAGCCATTTCTCCAAAGCCTACTTAAGGTAAGCACAGAGTGTGTCATCCTTGTTAGGGGTGAGTTGGTATACAAGTTGTTCCTTGGGTACTGCTCCCTTGAGTTGTATTGAGTGTTGTATGATTTTCTCAGGAGGTAGCCCTGGCAGTGCCTCTTCAAAAATCTCTGGGTGTTGTGCTACAATTTCCCAATCCTGGGAGGTAGCAGTGTCTTAGTGGTCCTTGAAGTTTATGATATCTTGCTGACAGGAGTCCCAATCAATTGCCTTGAGGTTGTCTTTTTCCTCTTGGGTCTCTGTAATGAGTACAAAGACATGGTCCCAAAGAAGTTGGTCAAATGTGTCAGGGTAAATTTGATGGTTGACTCCTTCTCTTTTTGATAGTTAATACTGAGGTGGCCCAGTCCACGTGAGGGTTGTTTTTCCTCAACCAGTCCAGGCCAAGTAACACATCAAATATTGGAGAATCAATAACAGGTTCTTGGATGGTTGAGTGGAGGCTCTCCAGTGTGATAGAAAAGGGGGAAGTTTCCTGGATCACAGTAATGTGATGTTCATCAGCTAAAACCATGTTATTAATCCGCAAAAAATTAGTAGCTAGATTGAACTTGTTCAAAAAGCTGCTATTGTCAAGGGTAAAATGTGCACATGAGTCCAAGAGAGATGAACCTGTGTAACTTTAAAAGCAGAAAGGATAGGGCATCAGTTTATTGGGATGTCTGGTAATGGTGTAGAGTACTGGATCTCCTGAGGGAGCCTGTATCATAGGGCACTGATCCATGTCCTCTGGGCAATATTTATTGTTTGAAAAGACAGAAGTTTGGTGGGGAGAGCTTGGCTTGCTTAATTCTCTCCCTGGGCCTTTCCCTTGTCCTGGTTATCCTGAGTGCTGATAACTCTGAAGTGAGTGAAATTGGACTGGTATTGTTCCTGTTGCTATGGCTATTGGAGATCAAAGGCTTGTGGGTTGTGTGGTTACCATTGTTAGGCAGAGGACAGTTGGAGAGTCCTGAGGAGTGGGAGTGTTGTGTTCTGAGGCGCGGCACAGACACACAACGGGGAATCCTAACCTTAGGATTGGATTTGTACTAAGTATTGGTTAGAATGGCAGGGAAGGCTATGCAATTACCTTGTGGCCCTGAATGAATAATCTATACTAGTGTGGCTAGAGAGAGGCTCCAAAGTACTTGGAGACACAAAGACAAAAATTTGAATAGAACTTAATTTTTATTGGTGAAAGTGAAATGGAATATATACTGTGTAGCTTTACCACAAGACAGTACATGGACCGTAGGATCACTTGCCACAAGAATGAGTGGGGTGAGTGAATTGCAAAGAATCAGGAAACCAAACAACTTTATTTCTCAGTTTAATTACAAACTAATTTTGAGAGGCAAAAGCAAAATAGAGAGATTTTTCCTCAAAATAATCCATCAAAAGTGAAATTAAAACATGGTGAATGGCAGCATTCACAACATTGCCCCCCTCTAGATTGGCCTTAGCGGGGTAGTACTTGCAGAGGAACTTGGCATGCACTTTAGAAAACAGACAACAAATAGAGAGAAGTTTCACAGTGTACCCTGACCCTTGTTTGAAGGTCACTTCAGGAGGCCCAACCCATAACATATCTAGCTTGTGAGCCTGTCCTCCTACTCTATATTGATAATAGAGAACATAGTCCCCAATGTTGAACTCAGTTAAAGGGGAATGGCCAGCATTGTCAGGAGAGAGCTCAAGAATCTTGGTATTATATGCAGAAGTATAAGCTGTGGGCTGTATATCAATTATGCAGTTGACTTGATCTTTGATATGGTCATCAGGGTTCTTAGCCTTATTAGAGGAGAGCAGGGGGCCCCAGGAGTGACAGAGTGGTGGCCTCATGCCCATACAGCATAGCAAAGGGGAAATACATGGTGACACAATGTTTGCTAAGGCAATAAGCAAAGAGAGCAGCAGGTAAGTATAGATCCCAGTTTGCAGCATTAGAGTAAGTGAGTTTCCTCATGATAGAAACCAAGATCAAATTTACACGCTCAACTGCCCCATTGGTAGAAGGGTTATAGGAGGCAGAGAAAAACTGGTGAGATCCCAAGGCATCAACAACAGAAGTTACCAACTTGGCATTGAAGTTAGTCCCATTGTCAGACAACAACACTTGAGGGCAGCCATGGCAGTAGAATACATTTTGCAACAGAAAGGCGGCAGTTGTCTTGGCAGTGATGTTTTTAGTAGGGCAAGCTTCTACCTACTTGCTGAAATTATCATTAGCAATTAGGATAAAGCGGCAACCAGAGCGGGAACAGGGAAGAGGTCCTACAGCGTCAATGCAGACCGTGTGAAATGCGTGTTGAGGGGGGAATAGCTTGAACTTGTGTGAGGCAGCTTGAGGTTGTTGGAGCTAGAAGTTGTGGCAACTAGCAATGGCATCTGGAATCAGCAGGCAAAGGTTTTACCAGAAATAGTTTTTCTGGAGCCAGGCATAAGTTTTGGCAATGCCTCCATGTCCTGTCTCCTTATGAGCTTGGAGCACCAACAAAAGGCAAAGACTAGGCCATACATAAGGTAGGTATTGGTCTCACACTTTTTTGAAAAGCTGGTTGTTGCAAATGAGCGTGTCCTTGGATAGCTTGGACAGGGAAATTCAAACTTCTTTTGTCTTTCTCTCCCAAGAGAAAGGATATCCAATTAGTTCATACAGTCAATCAGCCTCAGTAGGGTGTAGAGCAAGGATGGGCATTCTGGACAATCCATCCATGTTCTGATGTTGAATCCTGGGGACGGTGTAGTAATGTGAAGTTTTAGCCAAGAAGGCAGAGAGCCCATCTAGCTAGTTGTCCTTATGGTTCCTTAAGCTGTTGTAACCACTTAAGCAAAGCGTGGTCAGTGATCATAGTGAAAGGGTTGTCATACACATAATGGAAGAACTGTTTGACAGCATGCAACACAGCAAGGCACTCTTTCTCTGTGACACTGTAATTCTTCTCATGCTTGTTGAGGACATGAGAAGTATAAGCTACAGAGTGCTTCATACCCTCATCATCTAGTTGAGCCAAGATGGCTCCAATGGCTAGGTCACTAGCATCAGTGTAAAGCATGAGTTCCTTATTGTAGTCAGGATACACTAGGATGGGAGGCTCTTTGAGTTTTGTTTAAGGGTCTCAAAGGCTTGTTGCTGACTAGCAGTCCTTCTAAAGGGACATTACGTAAAAGTTGGACCAAAGGTTTGCTAGTATTAGCAAAGTCAGGGATGAACTGTCTGTAGTAACCCATCATGCCAAGAAAGACTTGTAATTCTTGCAGGTTGGTGGATGGAAGCATTTTTTCAATGGCCTCAACTTTCTTGGTCATTGGGCAAATCCCCTTCTGGGTTACCTCATGGCCCAAGAATTCAAGGCGTTTCTTGAAGAAAGCACACTTAGATGGTTTTATTTTAAGGCCAGAATCTCAAGTTTTTATGAACACTTCTTTGAGGTGAGCCAGGTGATCTGTAAAGGTAGCACTGAAGACTGTAATATCATCTAGGTACACTAAGACACATGAAAGCTTCAAGTCACAGAGGATGAAGTCCATGGCTTGTTGGAAGATAGCCAGGGCATTGCAGAGTCCTTGCAGCATACAGGTAGGCTCAAACAGCCCTTTAGATGTAATGAGCGCAGCTTTTTGTTGATCCTCAGGTAAAAGGTCAACTTGCCAGTATCCAGATGCCAGGTCCATTGCGGAGAAGAACTTAGAGCCTCCAAGACAGCAGAGAGAATCATCAATACACAACAAGGGATAGGAATTCTTTTTGGTTAAGGAGTTCAATTGTTAATAGTCCATCACAATGCAATGACCTCCATCTGTCTTCTTCAGTATGAGAAAAGGGGAGGCCCATGTACTTTGGGAAGGAGCCAGTGGACCAGCGTCTAACAGTTGTTTGAGCTCTTTAGACACCTGAGCGTCCTCCATGCAACTGCAGCAATATGGTTTAGCACAGAAGGGGGGAGCATCACCAGTATCAATCTGGTGGATAAAACCTTTGGATAGACCATAATCAGTGCTGTCTTTAGCAAAAATGTCTGAAAATTGGTTTAGCAAATCAAACACCTCCTTCTGTTGGACTGGGGGTATTTGCAGGAAATTTTGCGCAGTAAACAAGGATAGGACTTGGGGCTTGTCTTCAGGTAAGTTAAAGTCCTGGAACGTACCAAAGGAATGTAGTGATAGGACGTCAGGGGCATTTAACAACCTGCCATAGCCAACAACCTGCCCTCTAGACACATGTATGGGGAGAGCAGTCAAGCTGGCTACCAGCAATTGAACAGGGTCTTTATGAGAGACATTCAAGATTCCTGGGCAGAGGTAGGGTTTGTTGCAGTCTAGCAAGGGAGGAGAGAACAACTCCAGGAATGTGCACTCAGGTAACTCATATGATATTTGAGAGTCTAAAATAGCTTGGGACCCCAAGGAAATGGTCACAGCAGAGGTGGCCAGGAGAGGAGTCCCCTCAGAAGCAGGGCAAGACATAAGAGGGCACTTCATGTTGGATGAGTGGGTACGGTATTTTGGAGTGAAAACACCAGTGAGATATTCTAAGGCACACATCTTGAGGCGCTTTCCAGGAACTTAAAAGGCTCCTCAAAGATTAAAGGGACTTAATATCCTAAGATAGAGAGATATTCATCCTTTAAGTTGATGATCCCATTTTATTCCCTAAGGAACTGAGTACCAACTAGGAGATTGTAACTCTCATTCTCTAAGACTATAGCAGGCACGGCTAAGAGTAGCTTGCCAAACTGCATGGGAAGAGCAGAATAGGCCCCTATAGTGCAAGTCATGGATAGCCCAGCTGTACCATACAACTGGTGATAGTTAAGGTTGGGGGCAAGTTTGAGCTTCTTGACAAGCTTTGAGGAGACAACATTAACAGGAGATCCAGTATCTAAGACAGCAGTAGGACACATCATTTCAAAAATGACATCTCAATTTACGCTATCTCAAAACACGCTATCTCAAATTTTTGCTATCTTGAATTCATAGTAAAAACGCCATTTTGATTTACAGCATTGCGGCTAAGAAAAACCAATTTTAAAAATTTAGTTTTTTTAGCTCCAAAAAAACTAGGAAAAATCCAAAAAAAAAACTTATTTCTAGGCTTATAAAAGCCTTAGAATTTTAAATCTGCAATAAAAATGGGGTCAGTTAGTAGCAACAAGGCTGTGTAAAGCCTAAAAGTCAAAATATACACAAAAACAACCATTTTTATCTATTATAACTGTGATCTATACTTTAAAATAAGCAGATATTTGTAAAAAATACTAAATAAAATTAAAAGAATGATAAAACTAAAAGAGAAATAGTATAAGAATTGGAAGAGTTTATTGCAAAAAGACTAATACATTAGTTGAAAGAGCAACAGAGATAGCTTGGAGATGCTCAAGCTTTCTATCCTTAGGATAGTATACAAGAACAATCTTGCTGATCTCTGTGTACTTTTTAACTGACTTAGTCTGCTTGGGGGGGGTTGCTCTTAGTCTTTGTTGGGAATTTTGATCAAGCAATGATGCCAATTATGATAAAACCCACGGATTGAGACTGTTACAACTAAATCCATAAATTAGTAGTATAAAATACAATGATACTAATTATGATGGAGCTTGCAGATATGAATTGCAGCTACCAAACTACATAAATTGATAGTATAAACTATATGAATATTGGATCAGCAGTAGTCTGCTGACCTGTGCCTTAAACTAGTCAATGACAAGCACTGCCACAGCAATTAAATGATACATGATTTGCCGCTGTGGCACTTTAAAAATACACAAGCACCGCAGCACTGCCTAGCAATTGGATTAGGCGCCAAAGCACCAAACTACTTTTACGTCAAGCGCTGTTGTGCCAACTAAAAATTATTGCAAGCGCTGCCTGGCAAATATTGCAGGTGCCAAGGCGCTGGGTTCAATTCCTCATAATCTCAAATTCCCATATTTATCACATTAATAAGCATTAAGCTTGCAGTATGCCAGAGAAGTAGGAAGTGATCCTGAAGTACTAAATTATTCCATGCCAGCAAGGATCACCTGTGCTGGGTGAAGATGAAAATATTCTATTGGTTGACATGCAATAAGCACCAAACCTAGATTGATAATTACCCAAGTTAGGGGCGTGTTAGAATGTCCTAGAAGACATTGCTGGCAGCCCAGAGATTACCCTTGCAGAAGGTATAAGAAGAACTAATCAATTACAAAAAATCATCTTTGAACCATCTTTATTTTATCCTTAAGTTGGTTGACTTTAATCCTAATTCTTAAGTGCTTCTGCGCAATCAGAAGCCATTGCTGGGCAATAATTGTGGTTCTGTTCCATCCTGGCTCTTTTGATACAGTACTACTCATATCCTCACATATGACTATATTCTGGCAAATGTCCTGTGCCCTATAATCTCAATAATTGTGGCACTGTAAAGCAAAAAGTGCAACAATGGTTCTCACTACAGGGGGCACACATTTTCCTGTAGAAGAGGGAGTCAACTGGAAAACCACTGATAACTGCAGGCAGCACATTTGAGCGCAATGGAGACCAGGATCATAGGAAGCAACACATAACAACAATAGGAAGGCGTCAGTTTAGGTTTTGAGTTCACGCCGTGGTACAAGTATAAAAGGATGCACAACTAGAGTACAAGAATACATTTGATGTCCTTGCAAAAATGCTTGAAAGCGCTACTAAGCAGCAGGTTGTTACACCAACCCTGCTGAATGGGCGCGTTTAAGGCACACATTGTTTCATTGAAGCACTACCAAGCAACAGGTTGTTACACTAACCCTGTTCTATGGGCGCTTTTAAGGCACACATCACTGATTGAAGCGCTATCAAGCAGCAGGTTGTTACAACAACCCTGTTGTATGGGTGCACTAAGATCTACATTGGTCCATGGAAGTGCTTTGAGCAGTAAGTTGTTATAATTACCTTACTGCATGATCACACTCAAAGCACATTAATATTACAGAAGCAAAAAAGATTGTTCACAGGTTTGAACTGTACCAGCCACCTTTGCTGGATTAAGAGCCTAAGAAGTCAAAGGACTCAAAGGATACCCCACTCTTGCAAAGACTTGAGCAGAGCTGGCCACCTCTACATTGGCAACAAACAAGCAGTAGCTTACTCTGACGCCAACCAAATTCTCACCAAGACAACGTGCCATGCAGGATTTTTCTAGGTGCAACTAATAGTACTGCTACTTTACGTAAGCCTCCTCTAGGAAGAGGAGCAATATGCTGCTTCAGAAGAATAACTCTAAGTCAAATTCCAGGGGGCCAGGTCTGCAAAGTTACTGGTAAGACCTAAACAGGCACACAGCTATAAACAAAAAGACTGGGCACTCAGTTGACTGAATAAGTGCCATATCTCTGAGAAAGATTCAAAAGAAGAGAATTAAAAATAAGAAATTAAAAAATATACAAGAAGATAAAAAAATTAAAGAATGAGCAAAAAAGATAAAATTAAAAAGATAATAAAAAATAATGAAGAGCCAAGCAAGTTTATTGCAAAGGGAAGTTCACGGGGGCGGTCTCTGGGAGCGGAGGCGCCTCTGCGCGGCTGGGAGAAGGATGCTGCAGGGGGAGTGGTTTGGCAGTTGGCACGTTGGGGATGCTTTGCAGGGCGTTAGATGGTGACTATAGGGCGCTGTGGGCAGGGAAGAGGTACCAATCATCATTGAGGCGTTGACGCACATGCGCCAAGATCACCAGCATCTGAGCCCAGGCCAACTTGGAGTTCCGTGACATGGAGGTCCAGTTGCAGAGCGGGATGCGGAGCTGGCTCACGGGCACAAGGCAACCCCAACCACCACAAGCAGAGAACACAGCCCCAATTGACAGGCAGTCCATCAGGGCGTCCTCCATGTAGGAGTAGGCTAGCGGCAACGGAACCTGGAGCTGATAAGCCAGAGCACAATAGTGCTCCAGGCAACAACCAACGTACCCTGGCTGGCCAGGCTGGCAGCTATCAGGGGCGTACCACATGAAGTGGCACACAGCGGAAGCCAAGGGAAGATATAGACTGGTGTTGCCAGTGCTCACTGCCAAGAGGAACACCTTAAAGGTAGCCAAGAAGCGCCAACTGGAGTTGTCCTGGATAGGAAGGTCCAGGGTCTGATGGAATGCCAGGTCAGCGGCAAGATCAAGGGCCCAAATCCAAGCCACCTCATCTATAAAGTTGTTACAGATGGCAATGATGTGGGCGTGCTGGGCAGAGATCTGACCAGGCGCCAAGGAAGCGGACTGCAGGCCAAGGCGCACCTCAGCAGCCAAACAAGAGGCATCATACCAGCCGTGGTAGAGCTCACTGGCACAGATAGGAGACATGGCATCCTCATTGGAGTGCATGGCTTTCACAAAGATGAACATAGTCTCCTTGTGGTGATAAACACCAAACTTGCTCAACAGATCAGGGTAGTCCATGGGGACCTTGTCCAAGTTGCGCCAAGCACAAAGCATCAACAATGAGGTGGCAGGAGGCTCACCAGAGGAAGGCAAGCACTGCAAGAAGGGGCAAAAAGCACCAGAAGGACCACAGACAGGAGGCGTACTGGGGACAGGAGGAGGCTCATCAAATAAGGAATCCTCTTCAAAAAGGTCACCAGCATTAGAGCTGGGAGCGGAATTAGGGACGGAGCCAGCCACGGTGATGGCACAGCCTTGCTTGCGGAATTGGTCCTTGCTGGAGCAAAGACAGTTGAGGAAGGCAATCCTCACAGAGCGGGGCATTTTACAGAAGGCATTACGCTCTGCCTCCCCCATGGTGGCCATCATAGCGTCGTATGCTTGGCGCATGCTTTGGCGGTTGTTGGTATTGTTGGTTGAGTTCATCAGAGAAAGAAAGGAAGTAGTTCTTGGTCAAGTGGGGGGATATGTTGGGAATTTTGACCAAGCAATGATGCCAATTATGACAGAGCCCACAGATTGAGACTGTTACAACCAAATCCATAAATTAGTAGTATAAAATACAATGATACTAATTATGACGGAGCTTGTGGATATGAATTGTAGCTACCAAACTACATAAATTGGTAGTATAATTTATATGCATATTGGATCAGCAGTAGTCTGCTGACCTGAGCCTTAAACTAGCCAATGATAAGCGCTGCTGTAGCAATTAAATGATACATGATTTGCTGCTGTGGCACTTTAAAAATACACAAGCGCCGCGGCACCGCCTAGCAATTAGATTAGGCACCAAAGAATCAAACTAATTTTACGTCAAGCGCCAACTGAAAATTATTTCAAGCGCTGCCTGGCAAATATTGCAGGTGCCAAGGCGCTGGGTTCAATTCCTCATAATCTCAAATTCCCATATTTATCACATTAATAAGCATTAAGCTTTCAGTATGCCAGAGAAGTAGGAAGTGATCCTGAAGTACTAAATTATTCCATGCCAGCAAGGATCACCTGTGCTGGGTGAAGATGAAAATATTCTATTGGTTGACATGCAATAAGCACCAAACCTAGATTGATAATTACCCAAATTAGGGGTGTGTTAGAATGTCCTAGAAGACATTGCTGGCAGCCCAGAGATTACCCTTGCAGAAGGTATAAGAAGAACTAATCATTTACAATAAAATCATCTTTGAACCATCTTTATTTTATCCTTAAGTTGGTTGACTTTAATCCTAATTCTTAAGTGCTTCTGCGCAATCAGAAGCCATTGCCGGGCAATAATTGTGGTTCTGTTCTATCCTGGCTCTTTTGATACAGTACTACTCATATCCTCACATATGACTATATTCTGGCAAATGTCCTGTGCCCTATAATCTCAACAATTGTGGCGCTGTAAATCAAAAAGTGTGACAGTCTTCATGCCAGTCTTGAAGAGGCAGGCAGAGATGGCCTGCTGGGTTTTAAGATTCACCATTATCTTGTTGAATTTGGGCTTCTGAACCCTGACTCTTGTAGCAAACTGGCTATGCCACCCTTCAAGGAAAGAGGTGGTTCTGATGAGACCATCTTTGACCTTACTATATCAGTTCCACTGGATTGAGTCACTGCCTTTTCTGATGCAGCGTGCTCCCTGAAAGATACCAACCCATTGAGTTTTGAAATACTCAATAAAAGGCGCAAATGCTGCCTGGTTGGCTATGATATATGGGTGGTGGAGGAGGGCGTTGTAGAAGGCATTTGTCTCCTCCTTTCTGACCAGAGCAAGGGCAGCAAAGCAATTGAATATATCCTTGGCCTCTTTTAAGCCTTCTGCATTGACAAGCTCATGCAAGTCTGAGTATTTTTGAAGGCAGCAACAGAGTGCCTGCCAAAAGTGAAAGCTGCATCCCTGGGGGGAGCTCTTGAAGACTTTTATGAAGGCGTTTGCCTGAGCTTGTTCAAAATCCACCAACAGATATTCATGGTAGGGAAGGCTTTCTGCATGCTTTTTGGTTGGGGTGACTTCCTCTTCCTGTGACTGGGCCTTCTTCTTGTGCCCTCTAGTTTCCTTTGGCTCCTCTTTGATGGTTGGGAGGATCTCATATAACTTGGCCTTCAAAATTGAAAGAGCACAGACATAAGTTTCCTGCTTCTTATTTGGGAGGAAAAATAAGACCAGGGGAAGAACTAGATTTCTAACCTGCCCATGGATGTTCCAAAGCTGGCTAAATAGCTTTGGGCAGGTGGAGAAAGTTCTATCTGCAAGCCAGGTCTTGCAGTTGAGAAGGTTGTAAAGATCCTGGGAGGTAGCAAAGCAAGTAATTTGCTCATGTGCATGCTGGCTGCCATTGTGGAGGAGGAATATCTCTTTATGGTGTGAAAGTTTCTTCTCCTTGGTTAGGATCAACTGGTCAATTGACGTAGCACTGACACCTTCAGTGCTCAGAGCATACCTTTTATCAGTGAGATATCTCTGCAATTTAGTGGCACCACCAAAAGTGGCAAGTTGGGTGTTGTTTAAATTGAGGAGGGCATCATTGACCACCTCAGTGACGGTTTGGTCTTTGGTGGTTGGGATGACCTGGCAAAGAAACCAGCGGATCAGTTGATACAAGGGGTCAAAGGGCTTGGCGCAGTCATGGTATGACAGTCCACATGTTTGGTGGTTTGCAGGCAGGGCTAATGTTGGCCAAGTAAAAGTTTGGTTGTTTGTTGTAGGTAGAGGCTTAGTAGGGAATGATGGCTACTAGGGAAGATAAGGCCTAGCTAGTAGGTGTAAAGACCACAAGAGGCAGATGGTGTCCCCACTTGGCAGGAGATATTGGCTGCTGTGGGATAGAGGTCTTTACCCAGAAGGGAACTGTGGCTTCTAGGGGTGAGGAATGAGATAGCTCAGCAGGGAACTTTAGCTGCTTGGGGTGAGGAGTGATCCAGCCTGATGGGTAGCATGTGCTACTCAGGCTGGAAGATATTTAGACCCTGGCGGGTAACACAGGTTGTCAGGATAGAAGAATGTGCCAGCATGTTAGGCCACTTGGCTACCAGGGCTGTAAGTTTTGGACCCCTGGAAGGTAGCGCGGGCTGCCAGGGAGGGGAAGAGCTCTGAGGGCTCTACATACCCTGATACGCTTACAGGAGGTCTGTGAGCAAGCATTCTACCTAACGGACTGATAGGGTGTCCTTGTTTATGCCCCTATGGGAGCTTTGAGGAGAACCCAAAGTGAGCATTGGAGAGCATATATTTGCTCAGAAGTGTCACCAAGGAGGATTGATTGGGGAATCACCTGCAGAACTTGGTGTGATCAGGCCTCTGGGAAGTAAAGCTGATTACTTTGCAACTGAAAGCCCAGACTTAATCACCTGGGTGAGTTAAGATAACTGTATAGACTTGAATGATCTATGGTTGGACAGCCTAAGTGGATTTCCACTTGCAAGGGCCCAGTTAAACACCAGTTCAATATAGACTCATGCCTGGGTCTACAGGTTCTGGTAACAGGGACTGAGATAAAGAACCAAGGTGGTTCATAGTATGGGATCAGCAGTGAAGACTAGTAAGAAGGACTGTATGATCACAGTGAAGACTAGTTGAGGGACTGTTGGTTCATGTTGAAGTTTAGAACTAAGGTGATTCAAATTGAGGATAAGCTAAAGGACTTGAAGACCATGATGCAGAATTAAATTATCATGATAAAGGAGCTGGCTGAAGGACCAGAAGATGATGGTGAAGAGCTATGTGGTCCGGATAAATGAGCCAAGATTTTGCCAAATTGATTTGACAAAGTGGGGAGATGTGGAATGTTTTGCCTTGGTTTAGTATTAAAATCAGGAAGGAATGTGGATAGAAGTGTGGGTAAGAGATTGATTTATTAAGCTCCTAGGATAGATGAAGGTATGTTGATATAAGAGCTGAATATAAAGTTGTTTTGGTGGGACATTTTCCTTGGATTTTAAAATAATTTGTAAATATATGGGGAAACATTGAAGAGGTCCAAAAAGAACAATTTAAATAGTATTCTACTATTTAAATTTTTTTTAGGTTGAATGCAGGGAAGACTGGTGCTGAAATAGTGAACCAATTAACGCTTTGGTGTGCAAAGAGTTGTTGCTTTGAGCGGTTTGAGCAGTGGAAATTGACTTCATAGTTGGATCTTGGTGGAACTTCAGAAATGGTCCAGTTTTGCGCTCTGCATTCATTGGTTGAGTTCTGGAAGGTTTCCTGATGAATATGATTGGTTGGAAGCCAAAAGCTTAAAGTATAAGCAAGGAAATAGTGAATTAATACTTTAAGCTTTTGAGAAAGTAAGTATGTAAGCTTAAGTTATCATAGGAAAAAGTGAGCAGCAATGGTTTAAGCTTTTGAAGAAAGCCATTTTGAAGGCGGAACCGTTGGGAAAAGGACACTATAAGAAGGAAGCTAGCTGGAAAGTTACAGGGTCTTTTCCAGGTCTGTTGTAGTTTATTACCAAAAGGTTTTTGGAAGCCTTTTAATTGCCAGCAGGAGCTTGGTGGGACTGGTACAAGTGTAATACTAAGTCCACTGGAGCTATACAGAGAGCTGAGGCCAAAGACAAAGGAGCAGGAGCCCAAGTTTAAAGAGCTGGAGCTTGAGATAAGGAGCTGGATACTAAGCACAGCACAGGAGTCAAAGTTTAAGGAGAAGAAGTCCAAGACTAAGGTGCAGGAGTCCAAGATCAAGTACAATGAGTCCAAGATATTGTTGGAGGAATCCAAGTATTGGCAACCCCATATTGTTTCCCTGACCCCCTGGGCCATATAAAGAAGGTTTCTAAGGGGATATTCCTTCTGAGAGTGAATAAAAGCCCATTTTGACCCCTATATATTTCTGAGATACATTTTTCCTTACTAGAGAATGATAACCCCTTTCAGCTGGTCCCTGGATACAATCCAGGACACACTTTGGGGACTGGTGGACAGGAACCCCACACATAGCCTACAGTTAATGCCTTGAATCTTGTAAACCCATAGGTAGTTAGCTTTGCTGGGCACCCAACATGATCACATTTATAGTGATGCTGGCAAATTGCTTTCTAATTGTTGTTACAGCTGAAGCTGTACTCTTTATATACAAAGCCAGCACCCCCCTTCTTGGTCATAATTGGGTAGCTGGCAGGGTATGTGATGGGCATAGCAAAGGTGCCATTTCAATTGCAGATATTGTGCACAGTGTTAAGATCCCAGAGCTAAATTGGCTCATAAACAGGAGCACCAGTGTCAGGATTGACAATTCTTTACCCCTGGAAACCTGGTCCCAAGGGCAGGATTCAAACCCTGAATCTGAATTCCTGCAGGCCGCCAGCCACATAGACTGAGGGCCTGCCCATCCGCATTTTTCTGAGATCAAGCCTCTGCAAGATAAAGCCCCTGCTAAGTCCCAAAGCCAGAATGCCAGCACAGGTTCAATTAGGATGGTGCCCAAGGAGGAGCTTCTCAAATTGCCTAATGGAGGCAGAGAAAGTTCCTCTGTGAACTTCATGAATCTGAAGTCCTCTTAGATGAGCAATCAAATTCCCCTGCCAAGGGAAATCATGGGCTTTAGGCCCAACCCCGTGACCACAGCCAAAAATCAAGAAAATCAAGTGACCAATGAGAGAACACCCAGCCAAGGTGTCATTTTGCCACTCCCACACCTGGGCCTCCTGACCACCTGCCCATATTTCCCCCAATATTTTGGTGAAATCATCATTAGAAATACTAAGTTTGGAGACGGGATGCTATATATGCCTATAGATTTTGCGTTCAAACCTTATTGCCGTTTTTAAATAAAGGCTATGTTATTTTGGCACACACAGCTATTAACTTATTTTGTATTTGCATTTACCAATTCAGTACAAGATCTCCTGGTCCTTCTGCCACACTGCCCACAGTTTTCTGTCCTCCTGGTGTATCCTTTGGGCCCGTCCATTTCACCGACTACTCTTTAAAACCCAAATACAAGAACTACACCCCAGAAAAGATACTCAAACCTGATCCTTTGGCCCACATACAATCTGCAGTTAGATACAACTGTCAAGGCCTGTAGATATTCTCAACACCCAATTTGTTAAGAGGGAAATTCAACTATCTCCCTGCTTACAAACTCCCCATGAAACCACCTGTGACTCCCAAACCTATGCCTGCTTTTTCACCCAACCTTCCAACCAACCACACTGGTAAGCTGTTTGGAATTGTGTACATCATCCTCATAGGGGTGATTGACATTATAATCCCAGCTGCTGGCCTGTGGTCCTGGATAGGCAAATCTGTCTCCTACCTTTTTAATTTAGCTCCTCTCTTGTGGTGGGCACTGCCTGCAAAAAACCTGGCCTGAGTTACCCCTGAAAATGATGGGCCATCCGCCCAAGACTGGATCCCTGACAACCAGGCTCAGGATCAGGCTCCTGATCCTCTTCCTCTTCAGGCTCTGAGGTAGGATCAGAGTGGCGGTTGAAGTTGAATAACTTCTCTTGGGGATCTGAAGGGGAGTAAATAAATGGAGAGTGAGGAGGGGTAGGACTGTTTCCCTCTGGTTCAGGTGATAGAGTTGGAGTCTTGGGGAGAGCTTTGGCCTTAGAAGGCTGCTTCTTTGGGGTAGTCTTGGACTTTTTGGCCTTGGGAGGAGTAACCTTGGACTTAGAGGCCTTGGTGGCTTTAAACGCAGCTTTATTGATTGACTTGGGAGGCATCTAAAAGTGAATTAGTATCAAAATATGAGCAATTTGGGGGTTGTTTTTAAAGAGAAAAATGAAAATGTTTTTAATTAAAAGTAGTCAATATTTTTACATATTCTTATAGAAAAAGTTTTAAAATATATACTATCAAATTTTCAATGTTTTTTGTTTTGTAAAATAATTTTTTTTAGTATTACAAGTAGGCAAAACTTTGAGTTATGACTGAAAACTTGCTCTCAAAATGGCGTTTTTGAAGTGATGTAATTGAGGTGCTGTAGCTCAAAAACATAGTGTTTTTTACCATTTTTTATATTAAATTAACAAATTTCTGGTGGAGCTACCTCAACTGGGCCAAAGAGTAAAACTTGAATTTCACAAAAACTAACTTATACAACTGAGGTTAAAAAAGTACCCAGTTGTTTAGAGGAGGTCAAAAAATATATATTTGTAAATTTTCATATATTTTCTTACATTTTTTGCTTAATTGATTTTAGACGTGAAATAGTACTTTTGAAAAGTGGAAAACAAGAATTGCGGTGAGGGAATTGATATAGTGTAGCCTAGCGTCATATGTAATTTCCCCTTATTTTCCACTATCCATTGTGAGCATCAACTCAATTGGGTGATATGAAACCCAGTGGAATTCAAAGTGACATAAATCAAAATGGCGTAATCACCCCCTTCCATATTAAAATCACTATTAAAATATTTTATTAAGGAAACCCTTATCAACATATCCATGTACAGATAAGTTATAAATTACATATAGCAAAACTGGTTTTTTTACCCAGCAATGATAATCACTAGTAGGACTATCATAGTGGCGTTATTTTAGGTTGTTCTTAGTATAAGTGTCTTGGATTAATACTATATGAACATCTTCTGGCACTATACAACAAGCTTTATTTTAGTTCAGTAATAAGCTTATTTTAGTTAAAGATAAATAGCGTGATTCAAAATGAGGTAAAGTCAAGATGGCGTAAACACGCCCCACACTAAGTGATTTCATATATAAATAAAGTTAGCAAAATAAGATTTAATTAATCTGACTTGAAGTGAAAAAATTGAGATGATGTAAATTCAAGATGCTACATTATAAAAAATATTTAAAATTCAAATATTTTATTAATTATTTTATTTTTTTTGTGATTCAAAATCACTAACGTAAAAAACACCATCTCAAATTAAATTTGAGATGGCGTAAATCAAAGTGCCTTTTTCAAAATGGTGTGCCTATCAGACAGCCTTGATTTTCACCTTTTGAATAGGTATTTCCACACAAGTGGTAGTACAATCAAAGGGAAGGAGGATGGCCATGATGTCCTGGGCTTCTGCTAGCTCTTTGTCTCACTGTTCAATCATGCATCTCAAGCCTGGGAACTCCTTATATACAGTCTGGAGAGGAAGTAAGACTAAAAAATTATTGAATACAGCGTCAGCAACTTCAGCAGCTTCTTCAGATGACTCTATAAGCACAGGAGACCTCTTAGCTTGGGTGAGGTATGGTCAAGAGACAACCTCTTTGGCTTCATACAAAGGCTTGGCAGTTGTTGTAGTTTTCACAGAGCGTAACTTACAAGGGACCACAATGGTTTTGGGGACAGCAAGAACTGAATACCCATAGGTTTCAGGGTCATCAACGTCTGAATCATTCATTTCAGAGTCATCAGAGATATGTTGGGATAGCAGCAGAATGGGAGGAGCCTCAGTATAAGTAGGCTCAGAGTTGGCTATGGAGGGGGGAATTGAAAGAGACAGGGAAGAATTGTCAACTAATAGTGTCTCTGCCTCTAGGTTGACTGTTCTTTTCCCGCCTGCTCCTTGGGATCACTCCTTCAACCCAAGGATTGGTGCAGACTCAAAAATGGTGACCTATCTGTCCACAGTTATGGTAACCTTGGCATCTAGGAGGATTCTGGGAGTTCATAGTGAGGATAAAATGGCCACAGGAAGACAAACCAGAATTAGAGGCAGCTCAATTCTCCTGCATAACCGCTCCAGAATGGGTAAAATGCATATCTTGCAACAGCTTCTTTATGCTCTTCATAGAAGAAAGAATGGCCTTGTGAGACTTGAAGTAGAGACACAGAAGTTGATTAACCTTGAGGGCTTGAGCGCAGGCCATGTAAGCTTCATGCGCTGTCAGCTGTCTGCTAGTTATCAATTGCTGCCCTTTCATGTAGAATCTATCTGAAAATTCAGCCAGAGTCTCCTTAGGTTTGAAAGCAATGTGCACAAAGGCGTCCTTCTTCACTTCCAGACTAAGATTGCCACCAAAATTATTGATCAGAAGCTGTTTCATTTCTTCCCAAGTCTCAATGGTGGGCAACTCTGGTACTACCACTTCTTGACAGGTCAGGTGCAGGAAGGTTAGAATGTGTTCCTTCTTAACCTCATCAGAGGCTCTTTTCATGGCAGTTTTGTAGATAGTTAGGAAAACTGCAATGATAGATGTCTTGGGGTCAAAGACTTGTTTAAAGATAGGTTTGAAATGTGCTTTGGGAGTTGGACCACCATTGTTGCTATTGAGTACATTTATGCACAGGGAGAATTCTGCTTCAGATTTGAAGAGGGGCTGTCTGGCCCACAGCTGACAAACACTCTATTCAAGAGTAGTCAAGGTCTCAGCAGTGCAGGCACCCATATTATTAGCTAAGGTGGTCTGTTGCTCAGTAACGTCTAGGAGTTAGCCCTGTGTTGTTACTACTGTAGAAAGCTCAGCAAGTTGGGAGATCAGGGAAGGACTAACTGAGAGGCAAGAGATGAACCTATCATTTACCAAATTGATTAATTCATTCATTTCTTGTAAATCTTTGTCAAGGTCAGAGTGGTCTCATTTCAAGTGGTCCACCTCATTGGCTAGAGCAATCAACTCTCTAGCACATTGGATTTGGGGGGCTCCTGGCTGGCCAAGGCAGCAGTCATCTTTTTCAATAACCCCAGTTGGAGTATCAGCAGTCACCACCATTTTGCGTAGGGCAGTAACCTCCTGCTATAGCTCAGCAACTTGAGTTGTCAAAGCAAGCACCCAAGGGTCTGGATGAGGTGCTTTGGTAGGGCAATCTTGACTGCAGGTAGACGCTTGAAGCTCTCAAATGACATCCCATAGTTTCTGTTCTCTATCCATCAGATTGTCAAATGGGGGAGAAGGAGGAACATCTGGCTTGGGCGTGGACAACTCATCTACTTGAGTTTGAAGTTTGACAATGATAGCAGCAGTGGCTACCCTTTCTTGATCAAACTCTTCACTGAGCTTGCAAAAGCCTCTAGCAACAAGGTCTGCCACTTATTTTAGTTGATAAAAGGAGTAAGCACTGAACACATTGAGCTGCTGCACAAGTTGTTCAAAATTGGTAAGATAGGCGTTCAAGGTAGAATCTACTTGGACTTGCCAGGGCTGTTTCAACTGGTGGAACTCATGTAGACGCTCCCTGACATATTCAGGGATGGCATGTCACATTTGCTTAATGAAATTAACCAATTGGATTTGAGAGGTGACATAGTTGCACTGATTGTCTGATACCAAGGAAAACAGGGAGTGGATCCACTGTTGATACACAGCAAACTGATCCCAGTGATTTGTGACAGCTGCTTATAGGGTCAAAATCTCCTGAATGCGGAGCCCTAACACCATTTAATAGTGGGCTAAGGCAGGTTGTACAAAGGGTGACAATAGGTGCTCAGCAGAGCCAGCTGCTGAGAGGAGATGCTGTGGAAATTGCAGAGCCACAATAAATTTATAGTATTATGCTTGACTGAACTGTATTGGAGGCAAGGGATAAATCCTTCACAAGCTATCCCAAGGGCTACCACTATGACCTGTTCTAAGTTGGGAGTACTCAAAGAGTAGGCCACTAAGTGGAGACCATTCCCAAGGTTCAGTACAGTAGGGACAATAGGAGGACTGGTGATTTCAGGTGAAGCTGGCTCTTGTATAGGAGGAGGAAAAAGACCCAAAAACATGGTTGAAAAAGGGATAACTAAGGGGCTTACAGCCCCTGCAGTGAGCACCATTTTTGTCCTGTTTTGAGGCGTGGCACAGACACACAACAGGGAATCCTAACCTTAGGATTGGATTTGTACTAAGTCTTGGTTAGAATGGCAGGGAAGGCTATGCAATTACCTTGTGGCCCTGAATGAATAATCTATACTAGTGTGGCTAGAGAGAGGCTCCAAAGTACTCGGAGACACAAAGACAAAAATATGAATAGTTCTTAATTTTTATTGGTGAAATTGAAATAGATTATATACTGTATAGCTTTACCACAAAACAGTACATGGACGGTAGGATCACTTGCCACCAGTATTAGTGGGGTAAGCAAGCTGCAAAGAATCAGGAAACCAAACAATTGTATTCCCCAGTTTGGATACAAACTAATTTTAAGAGGAAAAAGCAAAAGAGAGAGATTTCCCTCAAAATAACCCATCAAAGGCAAAATTGAAATATGGTGAATGGTGACATTCACAACAGGGAGTCTTTAGGTCTCTCCCTTTTTCTGTTTTGTGCCTTGTGCAGTGCATTAAATGTTTGTTCTGATTTCTCTGCTTCAAAGTACATGCTATGAAGATTAGTTAATTTTTTCAGGCTCATGTGTCTCATTAAATTGGTTTAAGGGCATCATAGTACATGAGGTGTGTGGCTGGGTTGTCAAAAATCATATCTGAGGGAGCTTGTAGATAGAGCTCCTCATAGGCTCAAGTAAGCTCCTTTACTGTGCCAGTTTGGGATAAGTTCTTTACTTGGTATATGATCATGAGGACTGTGTCTTTTGGCAACAGTGCCCATGTCAATATTAAAAATGTCAACACTATAGTAAAGTGACAACCCAGGTTTACTTAATGTTGTCTCCTGGATGTTGACACTTTTTAATTAATGAAACACTTTACCCTGATCATTTTTAATATATAAAAAAATTTAAAATACTTTATTATACTAAAATGACCCCAGAGAGTTCTAAGCTGCAATAAAAAATTACTATAAGTAATAAGAATAAGGAGATATAAGTAACTATTTTTCAGTTTACTATGTAAATTACACTCTTTATTATGAAATTATTTTTTATTCCCATAAAAATTAAAGTTCCAATGAACCAAAAATAAAGATATTTAATATATCATAATAACTACAAAATATAAGAGAATTCTAACTTTAAATTTATTGTACTTCATATAAGCATAACTGAAAATATCTCATACCTTAAATATAAATTAACAAAATATAAGATATTTTGTACTAAATCACATTGAAACTGTATCTGAAACTTACCATTTATACATAAAAGGATTAGTACACTATAAATAAGTAAAAAATTAAAAGTTTATAAGTAAAAAATATACAGGCAAAGCAAGGTTTATTAAGTTAATTAAAGCCACCAGCAAGAGCAGTGGTAACATCCTCAAGGTACTTCTTAATCTCTGCCACCTTATACTTTTTCTTTACCACCTTCTGAACGTCCTCCTGGTAGTCCTGCTCCTTGGACTTTTGCTTCTTGGGGGCCACCTGGTTGGCCAGGTCGCAAAACTTGGAGACAGTCCAGGCCTGCTCCTCCTCCAGCTTCTGGAAGAACTTGTTATATTTGGGGTTGGACCCAAACTTCACCTTCAGGTGCTTGTGCTAAACCTCAAGGCTAGAGGTGGTCTTCATCTCCCCCTTGAGGCAGGCGCCCTGGCAATTTCAAGGGGCAGTGGCCACACTCTTACCTCTCTGGGCAGTCACCTTCTTGCCCACCCATTGGCGCTCAAAGTAATCCAAGTAACCTTTGAAGATGGTGGAGTGGTTATTGATGTAAGCGTTCTCCAGGAGGGCCTCAAAGCCAATCCCAGTATGCTCTGGGCGCACAAAAGCCAAGGCAGAAAACTGAGTCAAGGTAAAGCAGCACTTCCCCTTACCATTGTTAAGATACTTCTTGAAAAGGTCCTTCTCACTCTTGAGATTCTTGACAAGAGCCTGCCTAAAATGGAAGAAGCAGCCCTGGACTTCTCCATCAAAGGTGGCCTCAAAGGCTCTGAACTGAGCCTGCTCAAAGTTCATTATGATAACCTTCAGCCCAAGTGAGCGTGCATGAGCTAGCTGCTCAGTGGCTAGGGTCAACTCATCCTTCTCAGCAGAGGAGGAATTTGCCCTTGTGGCGTGAGTGGGAGGGGGGAGCTGGTTGGTGGGAAGGAAGCTCAAATCATCCTGGACAATCTTGAAGGCTCTGATGTAGACTTCAGTCTTGGCACCAGGAAGGAGAAAGAAGACAAGGGGGATAACCTGGTTATTGAACTGCCTATGCAAGACCCAAAGCTTCTTGAAGAGAGAGGGGAAAGTAACAAATGTGCCGTCACACAGCCAGGTGGTAGCAGTGTTCAGCTGCTCTAAGTTTTGGGTTGTGGCGTAGGCTATAATCCTATCCTCCACTTCCTGCTCATTTTCATGGAGCAGGAACATCTCACCATCCTCTGTCTTCTTGAGGGCATTTTTGAGGACCAGGTCTTCAATTTTAGTGGTGCTCTTGGCCAGGGGGCTTGAGGCTTGGCGCCTATCACTTACAAACTTGACCAACTGATTGTGGGTTGGCACCATCTTTAAGTTAGTTGGGGAGAGGTACTTGCAAGCAAGCACAGTCAGCTGGGTGGCAGAAAGATCTTTGGAGGTGGGCATCACCTGGACAAGATACCACTTGAGGAGATGGGCAATGGTGATATTTGGCATGATGCAGGTATACTTGCCCTTGATGGTTTGGACCAAGTCTCAGCGCTCAGTGTTGAGCCACACTGGGCAGGAGTGGTCCTTGCAGGTGTAATGGCGGCTCTTAAAGCCCCAGTTGGCATTGTTGTAAGAGAAAATATACCCATTGGCCACCATGGCCAGCCCAATCTTTAAACTCATGATTGGGAAGTATTTGGGCAAGGAAGAGGGAACCTTAAATTTGCCGTCAACATTGCAGATGTTGTGGGCTAACAGAGGGTCCCAGGGGCCAGCAGGAGCATGGCAGAAGCCAGGGAAGTAATTGGGGCAGGGCTTTGAATCATCCCCAGATGAGCTTGAAGGGGGGAGTTTGGTGGTGGGGGGAAGCAGAAGGGGGCTTATTGTGGTGCTCCTCATGTGCAGGAGACTTATCTTTGGGTGGGGACTTTTGGGTTGAGCGCTTCTTCTTGGTTGGCTCCTTGTCAGAAGCCAAGTTGCAAAAACTATTCTCTGTATGGGAGCCATCAGATTCCTCTCCCCCAGTGGAGTGAGCAGGGATCTTCTCAGGAGAGGGCTCAGGGGAGGGCTTTGGTGAGGGCTTTGAGGATGGTTTTGGAGTGGCCTTCTTTGATGAGACAGGCTTCTTTTTGATGGGGTTGGTTGGCTTTGAAGGACACTTGGTTCCTTTGGGCTGTTTAGAAGTGTTTTTGTCTTAAAATAATAAGTAAAAGGGTTTAAAAAAGCAATGTATGTAAAAAACAAAAAAAACAACTTAAAAAGCATAATATATAAAAAGTAAACTTTATATGGCTTTTAGTGAAATTTAAATATAAAAAATACTTGTATAGTTTTTATTTTATTAAAGTTATAAATAAAAAATTAAAAGTTAAGAGAAATATGCAAAAGTATTATATTTAGATATAGATTTTATTTTAAAAAATTAGAAAATATTAAAGAGAAAAGTCAAAAATACAACATATCAAAAAATGAGAAGTTTTTATTATGTAGAACATAAAGTTTTATATGTGAGAACTGAAAAGCGTCAACATTATGAGTGACAATTAGTAAAAAAAGCTGAATTATCACTGTCAATTACAAAAATTGTAGACATTATTTTTGACAACATTGTCACTATCAACATTTTTTTAAAAATTTACTATGTTTTTTCATAGTACGCTTAATTAAATTTACGTGGGCTAGCAAAAATTAACTGTTTTCTGTGTATTTTTGTTCACATATAAAAATTAAAAAAACATATGAAAATAAGTAAAAAAAGTATCAAGGTTATTTATTTCTTTATTAAAAATAATATTTGGGTAGTGGTAATATGATATTTTACCATTGTGTATATGCAAAGTTGTTAAAATGTTGGCTAAGATATTGAAAAGGGTCAAGTGTCAACAATGTCACTTACGGCATTCTTTATATGAGGTGACATATTAATCTAGGCTTAATTGCGCCACTCTAATTTGCTTAACTCCACCCTGGGGGATGATCACAAGCAAATAAACGACATTTACAAGTGTTGATATTATTTTTAATAATAAATTCTATAGTAACTTACATAGTAACTCACACTTAAATTATTGGATTGCTGTTAGCCACCAATCCACTTAATATATTAAAGCTGTAATAAGTGCCACATATATATTTATAACATGAACATTCCAACAATCAGCTATATGTGCACTGTCTTTTTCAATATAATAATTCAATAAAAAAATATTTTTAAATGCACACTTATTTTTTTACTGTAGATGTTTCAGTTTTGTTATTAAAAATAAGTTTGGCTTAAAAAGTGTTGACATTGACACTTTTATGTCGTGAAAACAAATAAAAAATAAACTAATTTTTATTAGTAAAAGTAAAGGAAAAATATGGTTAAATCAAGCTTTTTATTAAGCTTAATATTAAATTGTGTTGAGATGGATACAATTTTATTGTGTTTTCTGGGTTTGCACCCCTGAACGCTTTAAAAAAAGAATTAAGCTAGCGCAACTAGCAAAAAACATAGGAGATTTAGAGTTTCACGTGGACAGTGACCATGTTGACAAAGTGTCAACATGGGCGCTGTTGCCTGTCTTTCATCATAAATCTCACCAGGAAGTCTTGCTTGAATGTGTCCCAGTCCTTTTTGGTGTAGTCTTTGTGCCACTTGTTGCGCCAGGTACCAGTGTTGTGGGTCAGACAAATGGATATCTCTGCAATCCAAAAGTGTGTGGGGAATTAAATTTGTGTCAGTTTGCTTTAAGCAGATTGGATCCATGAAGTGGTGTTGTTGTCATTTGCTCCTTCAAATGATTCCAAGGCAGCACTTCACAGATGTTGGGCTAAGTGGGTGGGCATGATACTTTTGTCAACAACTTGGGCTGTGGAGGTAGGGTTTTTAAAAAAACCCTGAGCTGATAAGGCATTAAAGGTGGGGACTGGAATCACCTTATACTGGTACAGTATGTACAATTCTGGTATCTTGGTCCCTGGTGCCTAGGGTGCTCAGTCCACAGGGAGCCTGGACATAATTTTTTTGTATATTTGTTGAACACGGCAGGTACAGGCAACAGGAGGAATATTGAAATGAAAAGTAGGATAGAGAACCTACCTTTGCTACCAATGTTGTAACTGTGCTGTTTTAGAAGAGTTACAAGGGGAAAAATGTTTAGAAACTAGATAATATTCTTAATTGAGAGATAACTATTATATAGTTGTTGTGAATTGTGGATATCAGGAACATGATTGTGTTGATCACTTGGTTGGATGGTTAGGGAGTGGCTTGATCCTGATAATGAGTCAAACAATAAATCAAGACATCCACTTTATGGGATCATTGTTTGCTCATGTTGCTGTTTCTGGGAATTTGAGTTGACTTCCACATTTGGCTACAGGTCACTGGGAAGTTGGATTGCAGGTCACAAACCTGCCTGGTTGGAACCTTTCTGGGGGGTTGGCCCCGTTAGTTTGACATTTTGTTTGTTTCAACAGCTCTGAACATTATTGTATATTATGTAATTGAAATTTGTTGCAAAAATGGTAAATCCAGCAAAAAATAAGATAATATCATATTTTTAAAAGTATTATATAAAAAATTATGATATAATAATATGATAATATACATGGACATGACTTTTAATTTAAGAGATGTATATTTTTAAATCTACAATTCAGAATGAATTTTGATTATATTTACTAATTTTTTTTATGTAAATAGTAAGTTCCATGATTAGGCCAATAAAACCTCATAAATACCAACTTTTTTAAACATATTTTATTTATATGATAAGTATATATCAAGAAATCTATACTTCTTATGTTACTATCACAAAATATAAAATGAATCCCTCCCAGAAAAAAATTCCCCAAGAAACACACCAGTTGATGAATAATTAGTGGCACTCTTATCAGATGTTAATATTGTAAGGGGGTTAAACATTTCAAATCCTAAACAGAACATTACATGTACAAGCCCCGTGACTGTCATTGCATACATGAATAGTATGGGGCTTCCCATGATACTATATAACTCTTTATCTTTACATCAAATAAAGTATTGTTACCTTATCAATACCCCTTTATCTTATTTATATAATTCCCAGAAGTATATAATTGATAGTGATAGAAAAGATAGGTTATTCACACTTTCACAACTTAAAGGAAAAATCCCTCCAAAGAAAAGATGCCAGAAGATGGCACTCCCTACCGGCTGGAGAAGATATGAAGAAAGTCAGGAATTCCCCACAATATAAACTGTCTTCAACAATATCTTTTTACTCACAAAGAAGTACAAGTTTATCAGCACCCAAGGAGTCCTAAACCTGCCTAAAACTCAAGACTCCCATGAAAAACCTAAAATTATATTCTAGCGTTGCTGTGTGATGAAAATTGGGACAATTGAAGGACTACACCAAGAAAATGCCAATCTTTAGATTAAAAGTACCAAAAAAAGTTTAAAAAAGTTGATTATCCCCAAAAACTCCAGTCAGATAAACTGCCTTACATTTAACAGGGTCAGCCTCCCAATTTTGAGCAGCTGGTTTAAAAGAAACCCCAATAAAAATGAAGACTGGGAATCATTTAAAAGATTTTTTTAGAAAAGTTTGCCCATAAAGACTCTGATGTGATTATAATGTCAGAGCTCAGAACCTTTAAGATGTCCAGAACTATTAAATAATATATTGCAGCATAAAAGGACATTTGTGATCAAGCACCCAGCAATATTGACTTTGATAGACCTGGCCCACATCTAAACTTTTACAACAGACTCCCATCAAACATCAGACATCAGTTTGACATGAGAAAATGACAAAGCTCCCAAGAAGTATTCTTGGAAGGGAAAAAGATGCCTAGAAATCTGAAAAACTATGTATGACTAATAAAGCAGAATATAGTCCCTCAACCAGAAAGAACACCCATTCTAACAAACAGGACAATTGAGCAGATAATACTAGCACTTGTAGCGGAAGTTGTAACACTAAGCCAACACAGATGAGTACAAACATCACACCCAATGAGGGAAAAGCTCAGGGAAGTGCTTAGGTGAGACACTCTTCACCACATTAAAAGACTTGTACAGGGACCAGGATGTGGATTCAATAATCATGATCCAAGAATCCTCCAGAAATCCTATACTGTTTTTTACCAAAACTATAAATAAACTTCTCACTTATCCTTTCTGATTTTGAAAATACAAAGACACAGAACTATTTGATACTAGAGCAGACTGTTATGGTCATATGGCAAACATCACCATCCAGAGAGAATCAATGAGGGTACAACAGACAGATCATCAGTTGCTTGAAAAAGCATTAGGATAAATGGAGAGGAACAGGAGAGCATTAGAGGACTTCTGGAGGTGTAAAAAAACAGAGTTGTTAAAATGGAAGCCAATAAAATCATTCTAAGGGGGAAATCATAATAAAAATTAGATGGATAAAGAAATATATAGTAGTTTTAAAAACTATGGTGACAAGCAAAAATACTTCAGATTTAAACAAAATGATTTCAGATTTAAACAAAATCCAACTCTCAGGTTAAAATATACACTCTGTTAACAGGGTTTATTGGCGTTAATGGGCAAAATGAGTCAACACAGCAACAAAGGGCTCACATGAAAAGCAAAATCATTCAAAATATAATCCAAAATACATTGATTCACAAACAAAATGGTGTGAGTTGACTTTTGGTGTACATATGTTTACTATGTGAATTGGTGATGAAATACACCCAAGCATGGTGTGTCAAAACTCAATTCAAAAACAAAACACAAGGCAACTCACAATGTAAACAAAATCACTCAACCAGTTTGTGCAATGGGTTGTAATCAAGAATGATACCAAGGTATCTAAAATAAGACACAATATATGAGACATAAATTTTAAAAATATTGTGTTGGGTGCTTAATTTGGCGTAAATTATGGGAAAATGGGTGGAAATTATTTTGGGTATTCTAAAATGGGTGTGATAAAACCAAAAACAACTAAGAAATAAAAAATCTATAATTGGGATATTGGGTGGGAAAAATATTAATTGAATATCCATAAACAGATAAGAGCAAAAATTAAAAATAGGGAGTAACTTAATTAAGTTTTATTTAATATTTTATTAAATTCTCAAAATAGAAGGAACACAGCAACAGACTACCATTGCACCCGTTGTGCGCCGCGGTTGCAGTTGCCCCTGCGGGTCAAAGAATAGACTTAGTACAACACAAGTGCCTACTCAGGAGGGAGGCAGGAGAGGAGAGTTCCATAGTGACGCTACACTGACACAGCCAGTTCAAGGAGCACAAGCTGCTAGGGTGAGGATAATCAACTCTTGGGTCCCAAAGCTGACCCAGAAGCCCACCAAGGTTACCTTCACCAAGAAAGTTAGAGATAAGGAGGTAGAACTTACTTCATATGTGTTTGACGTTGTGTACCGGCAAGAGTCAGTCCTGTCAGCCATGCTGGAGAAGGTGAAGCCTGTACTTGATACTAGCTAAAAGCCCTACGTCAGTGATGGCAATCAGGAGGATGATAAGGAGCCCCAGCTCTACCAAACCAATGAGGGACAGCTGGTGTTAAAAAAAGTTGCTGCATTTTACACCAAGGTGCCCATGCCCTGTGTTGTGCCCAAAGCCAACAAGCCAATCCCCACTGCTAAAAAGCCCACTCATAAGCACATTCCTGACATTAAGCGCATCATCCTTCTCCAGCTCATGCGGGAATCTGATGATTACAAGGCGGCTGCGGCTCTTGTTGGGGTGGATCCCAAGCACGCCTCAAAGACCTTCAATAAGTTCATTAAAACTGGCCAAGTCCTTGCCGCAGAGAAATCCTTGCATGTTTCTTCCATGCTCACCAATAGCACAAATGGGCAATCCGCAGTGGATAACCCAAGATTGCCATCTTGAACTGGCAAATATACAGGCCATGGTCAAGTCTTCTTTTGGGATTAAGGCCTCAATTTCCTTCTATTATCATTTGGTCAAGGGAATGCAATTTTCCTGGAAAAAGCTCAGGGTATCCCCCTACAATTGGAACAGCTCAGCCAATATTGAGACCTGGAAAAATGACGCTGAGGCATACACTGCCCTCAAAGCCAAGGGGACAGTGAAATTCTATTATATTGACAAATCAGCATTTGCCTGGTCAATGCACAATGAGTATGGGTATGTCCCCAAAGACTCTGATGACAGGATGGCTCAGCATGCTGAAGTCTGCGCCACAACATACTCAATGGTGGCTCTCCATGGTCCAAAGGGGGTCAAGCTGTACCAAACAGTACTAGGCTCCTACAATAGCCGGACCTTCCAATCATTTCTCCAATTGGTCCAGGAGCACTTGAGGCGCACAAGCCTGGGCTTCACCAACGTAATTGTATTGAACAACGTTGGTCTCCACAAGGTGGCAGATATTCTTGAAGAATTTCCATCAATCAACACCAGCATTGCAGTGGGCCCCCAGCAATTGGCCACAGCAAATTTGCGCCTTCTCTTCCTCCCTGCCTATTTGCCCTTCCTAAATCCCATTGAGGAAGTCTTTGGGTGGCTCAAGCAAGTTGTCAAGCAAGGAACCCCAACAGGGACCAAGGACCTGTTTGATTTGCTGCAGGCTGGGATTCATACCCTCCCAGCTGAGACTGTGGCCAAATTCTATGGCCACACTGATTTGTTCATCCCCGCGTGCCTAGCCAAGCAGCCAATCAATTAAAGGCTTAGCGTGTCCAACTTTTTTTATATTCTCTAATTTACTATTCAAGATTTATTGATTATCATTTTATATTTAGATGGTTCCATGCCTGCAATCACATTCAGAAGATCCATCAATAGATGTAAGTAATTTATTTATTTTATTATATATTATTTAATATGTCATCTGAGGTTATCCCAAACGCTTGATACTGGATTACACAAATATATTTATATCACTTTTGTCAAATAAATATAAAATAGTCTTATAAAAATTAAACATAAATTGTAAAGTTGAAATTTATTTTATTACCGTATTATTATTTTATACTTTTATGAAACCCATTTCCGCAATATATTTTGCAAACCTTGTTTGCTAAAATATTATTTGAAAAATTATTTTTAATATAAAAATATAGTAGAGTATAAATATATTTATTGATATAGAGATAAAATTAAGTGCACCTATAATGGGTTTGGTGGTATATACCCACCCCGCAATGGAGGTGGTGCACAACCTCCACCGCCACACCGTGGACCGTGGATACAACCATATTGAAGTATTTGCACCTGCTGGTAAAAAGAAGGATGGTGAGGTGAGAATGGAGGAGCAGCTTTTCTGGCGGAGCTGCAAACCCAAAGATGCCAGCCAGGACCAAGGCATCCTGGATGACATGATCAACTGAGCCATATCCAGGGGGGACCTTCTTCCCGCCCAGTGAGAGCCTGGCCTTGTTGACCCCAAGAAGAACCCTGTCCAGGTCCTCTACAGAAGCGCTCATCCCAAAGTAGAATAGGAATCCCAGGTAAACAACCAGATGATGCCTTTTCCCAGCAAAGGCTTCTGTGAACTCACGCAGTTTATTATAGACCGCGCTTATCTTCTTGCTGTGCCTGGTCTTTGCAAAGGTCAGCTCCAGGGCTGCAAGGAGCCCCATCTTGTTGGCACTCCAGGCCAACCCAAAGTCAGCAAGGAGGATTTTTGTCTTCTTTATGGCTGTTGTGTCTGCAACAGCCAATTTTGACACCACACACCAAAAGTTCTCCAAAGGTAAGAGATGGTATGCTCCACTGGGAAGCAGAAGCAAACAGCCGCATGAGCCTGGCCCATCTCTGGTATATTCTTGAATGGGAGCGTTGCCAGGACGCCCCAAACAAGCTCAATGAAGTCTACACAGTAAACTCTAATGAGGTTAACTGGGTCCAGGCGGACCAGTTGGGCATCCTTGTAGGCAGTAACTGCCCACTCAGATGCCCCCTCACTATGTGAAAGCCCAGCCAATGCCTCCCTGGACATTGGGAATGTACCATAGATCCTGTCTTCAAGCTCCCGCAAGACAGGAGGGAACAGGAAAAGCTGCCTTGCTACATGATTAGCATAGTTGGCATAGAAGGTGGGGGGACAAAAGGGACCAGGACCCGGTGGAGTTCACCATCTACATCTTCTAAAAAAAAGGTAATTATTTAAGAATTTTTATTAACTATAATTTTTTAGGGTACCTTCTTGGGTTTCTTCCTTGCCGGCAGCTTCAGCCAGCTTTGCCATTCTTGGCGCAATCAATTGCGCAGGCAATTTGGTATCCTCTGCCCTGGCACGCTTGGCAGGTTTGAGGTGGGCATACATCTCCGGGTCATCAACCCAGACAGACGGCGCAGAAAGATTGTATGCCTTGAACTGGAGGCCCTCAACCACAGTTTTTTTTGAATATTTAGTAAGCGCTTGATTGTCTTCTCTGGGGTGTCTGGCATTTTTGACATTAGTGCCTTTGCATACACCTTGTCAATTTTGTCCCCAGTGAGGATGGTGAACTTCACTTTGGCTTTGACCTTGCAGTCAATGTCCTTTATTTTGGCAATTGCCAAGTCAAGGTCCTTCAGAAGCTTTTCTAATTCTCTCATTGATTTTTTACTAACCTTTCCATATGTTTTTATAGCTTTCACCCAATAAAATCTGTGTTATTCCTATATTTTTGCCTCTTTGTTTGTTCCTTTTTGTTTTCCCAGTTACTACATTATCCCATTTTTTTACCCATTGTGTATATGTTTTACGCTCATCTCAATATGTGTTGTTTGCTTTGTGTTGGCATTGTTTCCTTGATTACCATATTATTTTTTGGCGCTTGACATAGCCCTTTGTGAAAATATTAACAAAAATTTGGTGATCAGCTAAATTTGAATTAGAAAATTATAGGTTAATTGTATTTAGATAAAGTTGTTACTGATCCAAATTCAAAACCTTAATGAAATTTTTAAGCCAATCAGGAGCCAAGTGATAAAGTGATTGTTGTGACATAAAGGGTCATTCAATAATTCTTTGATGCATGTGCGCTAATTAATATGATTGGCTGGATGTTTTGCCATTGTACGCCATTGCCGCTGTGGCAAGCTGTTGGTGGAATAGTGATAACCCAGCAGCTGATTGGGCACTAGTCCATCAACAACTCTCCACAGCGGCAATGGTGTACAATGGCAAAACATCCAGCCAATCATATTAATTAACGCACATGCATCAAAGAATTATTGAATGACCCTTTATGTCACAACAATCACTTTATCACTTGGCTCCTGATTGGCTTAAAAATTTCATTAAGGTTTTGAATTTGGATCAGTAACAACTTTATCTAAATACAATTAACCTATAACTTTCTAATTCAAATTTAGCTGATCATCAAATTGTTGTTAATATTTTCACAAGGGGATGTGTTTAAGTGCTAAAAATAACTGTGTTCAGGATCTAGATACACAACATAGTAAATATATGATTTTATAGAAATAAGCTGAACATAAAGAATATAGCCAACTATAAACAAAGAGAACACAAACAATTGAAATTCAAAATAAAGATAATATAAGTATAAATTTTATGGAACCTGGGGGTTTATTGAGGCAAGGAAGAGTGATGCCTAGTAGGCAGAATGGCGCAGGAAGGAAGACGTAGAGGCAGTGCTGGCCTGGGGGGTCTGGGATTGGATGGGTTGGGTTTGCGGGTGGGGGGTGTTGGTGGCGGGGGTGGAGGCAGGAGGATTGCGCGTGATGGCCGCCATATAACACTCATTGTACTCCTTATCAGTCATTGGCTGGATGGGCTGGTAGGTGGCTGTGGCACATGGTGGGAGGCACTTATCCTTGCGTGATTGGTTGCCCATGTTCACATGGAAAACCATTTGCGCAAACAAGTCAGCCACCATTTGGTGACCAAAGAGAAAATTGTGATCAAGGACCCCAAGATAGAGGTTGTTGAAAGCCTGAGGGCAGCGCTTTAGAGTGTATCTCCAATATTAAAGAACACAACATCTGCCAGATGGACGTCAGCATAACCAGTTGGGTACACAGAGGCCTGATGCCTGCATTCCTGGATAGCCTCAAGGGCGGTGGAGCTTCCCTCCCTCTGGTGGCTCAAGAAAACCTGGTATTTGGAATTCAAGCCATCCCAGGAGTCAAGCAATCTACCAAGGATGTGGCCGTATGAGTACCCATTGATGAAATCAGGGTTTTTCTGATAGTAGACAAAACCCTTGGCTGAAACAGCCAGAAATGCACCAATTAATGTCCCCTTCTTGACCTTCTTCCTTCCATTCTTGGTGGCGGCTTTTCCCTGCTCACCAAAATTGTCAAATGAAATTGATAACTTGTAGTACAAGACAAACATGATGGCATCTGTTAGACTTGTCAAGCATCTGACCAGGGTTGATTCAATTGCAGTGTTGTATGGGGAATCCTCAGCACCATTCCATTGGTTGCCAACAAAATTTACAAGAACCCTAATTGAAGCCATCTTTCCGTGCATCCAGAGCTGCACCATGCGCTCAGACACCCAAATGCCATGGTGTGCAAGTTGCTTCCGGACCTGGGTCAAGGGAAGCTTGGGATCCTGCTGGAGGAGGTCAATCATGATTGGGTATGCCTCATTGATCTGGGACTATGTGGTCTTCTTTGGATTCTTGGCCGTCCCAATCAGATTTCCCTTATTCATCAGGTTGTTGAATTCCCACATTATTTTGGCTTGGGTGAATTGTAATTGGCTGGCTATCTGATCCCAGGACAGACCCTGAAGGTTGAGTGCCACAATTTCCTGAAGAATTTGGGCAGTGATTATTCTGCGTTTGGGGTGCTGGGCGGCAGGAGCTAGAGCCTGATTAGCTGAGGGGGGGGGGTAGGTTGGGCGGTGGCAGGAAGTTGTTCCAAATCAAGGTTGACATCCTGATTGGTTGGTTGACAGGCAGCTTGTGCAGGGGTGAGTGTGGGAGCAAGGGCAGAGCTAGACGCTAAGTGACTCTCAAACAAGTCAAAGCCATATGGGTCAGGGGACAGTAACAGGTCAGCTTCCTTGTTACCTGCCTCAAAGGCTTGGGTGTAAACAGATGCCTCCACGTTCTGAGCCTTGCCTCCATTGAAGCTGGCTTGGCTGCTGGCGCAGTTGAAGATGTTGTTATTAAAAACCACTGTAAAAAATCTAGGATAAAATCACTAAAAGTAGAAATTTTAAAATTTAATGATTTATTTTTATTGTAATCTTGAGTCCATATTTGGAAGGTTCTCAAAACCTTTTCATAAAAATCTGGAGCCATGAAAATGGATAAAATGCCTCTGTTCCTAAATTGGATAGCTGTTGATTGGCTGTTAAATTGATATTTTTCTATTTTAGGCTGCTCATACTACACATCTTGTGTGAGTTCATTTTGTTTTGTAATTGTGGAATCTTGCTTCTAGATTGCTCAAATTTTGTTTCATTTTGGTCCTTCTGTTGGTGCCTCATATGAATCCTGCTTGGATTATAATATACTCCGAAATAGCATCCATCCATTTCACTTGTTGTGTCAGTTCATTTTGTTTGTGGTTTGAACTACACCGCTTGATGTTTGCTTTAATTTTGTATAATGGGTTAGTGAAATTTTGTTTTTGGTTTGACAGTTCATTTATTAACCAAAAATATTTAAATTAATTGAATCCTGAATCTTGCACAACTTGGATTTTGTTTAAATCTGAAATCAGTTCATTTAAATCTGAAGTATTTTTGCTTGTTGCCATAGCTTTTAAAACTACTGTAAAGGGTGTTCCAAGAATCAGCTAAGGAGTCAGCAACCAGTTGGACTTCTGCTGATGCCAAATTATCAAACACTGGAGCCATAAGGCCCAAATGTTAAAGCATTTTGGGAAATTTCCTTTATTGTTCAGTGTGAGTAAAGTATCTAGAAAAAAGTTTCTAGTAGGGAATTTGGGGAATTTTTAAGGGAATTTGAGTTGGAGAGGATGAGGAGATTAAAGCTTCTGATTAGTTGGCACAAATATTTTCTTCAGTTGATGGTTCAAGGGTGGGATCAGACTGAATGACGTCGTAATCCAGAAAATTTTGGTAACCAGGGGGTGAGCTCTATACTCTTTTGGCAATAAATAATGAGTGACTAATTTATTGTAGTTAATTGGTAAAATAAGGGGAAGATCCAGAATTTAGAGATGTATCTGGGCTGCTCCAGCTTTAACCCATTTTTATCTATGACAACATTTAAATTTTCTAGAGTTTCTAAGAGTTTAGCAGCTTTTTGGCAACAGTTTCAAGTGCAGCAAGGGTGTGTAATTCCTTCCATCTGTCTTTCTACCTTAACACAGACTGTGAGAGAGGGGGGCTAAACTAACTAAGTTTGGCTCCCATCCTGTGGGAAGAATCCACCAAAATTACATCCAGTGTAACACTGGGATGGACGCTCTAGCAGGAGTCCATAAGGACAAGATGGGGGTTACTGCAGGAAAGTAGACCTTGGCTGCCATCAGGAGAGCCCCAACAGAAGCCAAGAAGTACAACTAATGGACGGCACAACCCACAGAGGGGAGTGATTCTCCACCTGAGGTTTAATGATTACTGCCAAAGGAGAAGATAGTTGTGCTACAGGGGAGTGAGGGACTAGCTCCTGGGTTAGCAAGTAATCTTTCTTATTGGGTACAAGGCTCTGGAGAAAGACACCATCAGACATCAAGGCATCACAGGCTTTTACAGGGAGGTCATCCAAGATGTGCAGAATGGAGGAAGGATCTTCCTTAACAGAGGTCATAGAAACTGTCATCCCCTTCCATACGTCTTTGGAGGTGGAGCACAAGAACAGGAGAACAGGCAGCACAGAAAAAAACTTGAGTAGTGGGAGCATCATTTTTAAAAATAACCATAATTTCAGAGAACTGCCAGGGGTTTGGGGCTACTTATAGGCTTAAAGAGGTGTGGTTGTGAGGGTACTTTATCTGCAAATAAAAAGAAACATACTTTAAAATTGGAGCCAGTTATCAAGGAGTCCACTTGGTGGCCTTTACTGTAAATATAATTGACTTTAAAGCCTGTTTTTAGGTTTAAAGAGATAAATTTTAAATTCAAGTAAAATTTTATAATAAAACTAAGCTTAAAATTAAGTCCAAACCCTCTTAGCGTAAGCTTAAAGGCAGGTTTAGAGTTTGATCCTGCTCTGTGAAGCAAAAGAGGTAAGAAAACAACGTAAATACCAACAGAAATTCTAGGAAAGGATCCAGAGAGAAACAGTAACATAAAGGGGACCTGTAAGGCAAGGATACCACCAAGATAGGTACTACTAATTATTTTAGGTCAACTGCAAGGTCCCAAGAGCAACTTGGGATCTTTTGTTCAGAAAACTTAAATCTTTTATTAAAAATAGACAAGCAGAGATCCCAGGGGGACCTGTTTGCAACTTGGAGGATGGGCTCAGGAATCTTGGGGCCACTGGGAGCAGGGTAGCCTCCTGGTTGGCTGCCAGAGAATTTTTACACCTCGAAGTCAGGGGAATTAGAGGGTTTAACATTATTTTCATCAACTGGATTTGATTGGCTGGGGTTTAGGAGTGGGGCAGGTTAGATCTAGAGATTTGGGGCAGAGGGCCTTGACTTGTCAAGCTTTGATTGACTAACACACATTTGCTTTAAGTGAGGGCAAAACTATGCTAACAAAAAGTTCAAATTAATTAGGGTTCCTTCCCAAGTTGGGGACAAATCTGGGAATTAATGGGTGTATCCTGAGAGGGGTACACCAGGACACATCTCTTGTCAATTGTGTGTTCCAGATCTCCTAGTGAATTCAAAAGTTTGGCCAGAATCTGGGGGGATTCCTTAGTTATTTGGGGGAAAATGTCCCTATCTAAAGCCAAAGCAGAAGTGACTTTACACAGAAAAGTCCCTAGTTGACAATAAATTTTCCAATCTCATGAAATTTCCTACAGCCAAAAGCAACATAAAGCATGTAATCATGGCAGAAAACAGGAGTAACCTAGTCACCAGAGAGGCAACACCCTTAAAGGTCCAAATAAAATATATTTAAACCACCCTTGGTGACCCCATGATTCCAATACCTAAATAAATGTAATACTAGGCCTAGATTGAATGAAGAAGAAAAAGCCTCACATTAACTGGGAAACCTATACTCTCACTATAAAGCAAGGAGAGGTACATCACTATGTCTACCCTACACACCATGAAACCCTCACAAGAGACCATGTATCTGTGAATATTACAGAAACAGAGGAAGAAAAGGGCGCTGGTAAGATTGACTGGAATACCTGTACATATGAGATTATACATTTAAAAAATTTGGAAGCCTCACAAGAACAGGATCTCATGCAACAACAAATTTTCCAAGAATTCTCCTCTGGATTCCAGGAGAAACTTTCAGGCTTACTACCTGAAAGGGGTATTCAAAAAATTGACTTAAAAGAAGTGTACCTAAATATCAACTCATCTATTATCTAATGCTAAAGAAAGATAGCACTCTAAAAGTGTACCCAGATAAAGTATTGTAAAAGAGATTTATAAGACCATCCAAGTCTCCCTTTGATGCAGCTGTTTTCTTTGTAGCTAAGAAAGATGAAGGTTTACACCTTGTTATCAATTAAAGAGCTTTTAAAAAAGTTACAATTAAGAGCATGTATCCCTTGCCTCTGATTGACAACTTCTTTGATACTTTAGGGGGACCATAATTCTATACCAATATTGATCTGACTGCAGGATATCATCAAATATAAGTCAACCCAAGGAAATTTAAAAGACAGTATTCAGAACCAAGTATGGGTTATATGAATGTGTTGTCCTAAACTTTGGTATGAATAATACCCCTAGTAACTCTGTGCTATTCATGAACAAGGTGCTCAAAGAGCACATTAGGAAGCACTCCATATTCTAACTAGATGATATAATCATCTATAACCCCAGCAAGGAGCAACACTGAAAACATATCTGTATGGTACTCACCTCTCTACAAGATAACCAACTAGCAGCTAAACCATCTAAATACAAGTTTTTCTCCACAGAACTACCCTTCTAGGACATATTATCAGTAAAGACATAATCAAACCAGACCCTGGAAAGATGAAAGCCATAACCAATATGCCAGTACCACAAAACAAGAGTGAACTACACACCTTTTTGGGAAAAATTGTTTATTTCAAAAGACTTATCCCAGATTGGGGAGCCCTGACTGCTTCACTATCCACAATCACTGGAAAAGAAACCAATTTTTTATGGACATGATTTAGTGAACAGTACTTCCACAAGTTAAAGAACCACATGGTCACTGCACCCATATTACAGTACCCAAACCCAGAAGTGGTAAAAAAATTGAAAAACTATGCTTCTGACTATGTCTGTCATGGTACCAAATGCTGGGTGGGGCACTATTTAATGTGGGTAGCGGGACCACTGGGCCAGAGGGAAGTGCTTATCAAAGGATAGAGGTCAACTTGATAATGTAGGGAAAAGATTGGCCAAGCAAAGACCAAGGGCCTAAATTGGGAACCATTTAGTCCACCAAACCCATCATAGTAGTATAGAATATTCCAAAAATTTGGAAGGAAGTAGCATCAGAGGCAACAACAGAATCTTGCAGGCGGTCAGGCCACAAGGTCAGGGGGAATTTAATGGGTACTAGGTATGCAGGCAGATAATTGTACTTATTTTGGGAGAGTATGGGATTCACAGTGTACCAAGATCCTTTGCAGTTGAAGGATTATGGATCTCTAACCCTTGCCAAGGGGTCAGCAATCAGTATGTTTTCTAGGATGAATTTGGAATATGCTAGATTTGGCGGGTATTCAGTGAAATAAACAGATTTAAAGGGCACTCCTGCTGAAAATAATAATAATGGCAGAGGGTCTTTAGGATTTCCAGAAGAAATGGAAGGGCCAGGGGCCTAAAGAAACAGTATGTAGATGGTAGAAAACTAGAGCTAAATAAGGCAGAATTTGTGTGAACTAAAGGTTCATTTATCTTTACTATCAGAATGATAATACCATTATTTACAAAATTGCCAGGATTTTATACAGCTTTTTCTGGTTTCTTCAGCAAGTGCAGGATTTTGGCCTTTGGTTAGTCTAACATTAGGAAAATGGTTTATCAGTTGGTCTTAAGGTTTGAGAAGCACTTTATTGGCGGCATTGGTGAATAAATGCAGAGGGCTTCTAATTCCCCAACTCTACTTTCAAAATCATACAGCCTGGCCAAATGCATCTTAGTGTCAAAACAGCAGACTCAACCCACCAGCAAGACTCTAATTAAGCAGGTTTGTGATCTGCAACCCAACTTCCCAGTGACTCAGAGCTAAACTAGGAAGTCAACTCAAATTTCCAAATCCAATAACATGAACAAATGATGATCCTTTACAGTAGATACCTTGATTTGGTGCTTGAATCATTATCAGGATCAAGCCAGTCCCTTCATCATCCAGCCAAGTGATCAACATAATCATGTTCCTGTTATCCATGATTCACAATGACTATATAATACTTATCTCTCAATAAAGAATATTATCTACTTTTTCAATATTTTCCCCCTTTTAACTCTGCTAAAACAGCACAGTTACAAAATTAGCCTTGACGCTGAGAGTTGGGCACTGGTTGATGTTCATTGATGGGGCAACTTTATATTCAATCAAATCCTATATTTGTTAGCCAACCATTTCAGCATATTTCTGGGCCTTTGGTGGTGCGCTATGTATGGTAGACCTGCCCAGTCTTGATGAATTTTTAGGTTTTGTTAGATGCCAATCAAACATTCCCCTGACTCAATCCCAAAAAAACCCAGCCGGCCAGGCCCTTGGTCCTCTGGGCTGGTGGGCTGCAATATGGGGAGACCTGGGTTTGATTCTTGATTTTGACTTTGACCTATTACTAGAAGCAAAATTCCATTTGTGACACACAAGTAGATGGAAGAGTTGAAAGGTTAAATGGCTCTCTTGTAGAGGCATTGAGTAAACTATCCATAAATGACCCATGCCTCTGGACTGATATTCTACCAACAGCACTAATGGTATGTCATACTTGTTTAAACTGCAATAAAAGCAAAAGCCCACATGAACTTATCTATAAACACAAACCAGCCATTCCTTAGTACTGCTCTGGGGCCATACCTACCCTTACCTAAAGGGTACCTGGCAAAAATGACTCTGCAGTACAACACACCAGACAAGGCCAGGAATCCAAAGAAAAGGGAAGAGTAGAGTGTGAAGCAATACCACTCCAGGGAAAATGATTCCAAGCAGGAAATGAGATCTGGGTAGTAAATCACAGCCTGCACAAGCTGGAACCAGGATTGAGAGGACCTGACACTTTCATGGAAGTTGAACCTAACAGTACTTACCTCATCAGGGGAATTGGAGCTTGTCCAGGATTGAAACTTATGCACCATGACTGGCCCTGCCTTTGTAAGACAAGAAACACCCAACACAATTCCCAGATACCTGTTCCTGATGCCAAACTGGATCAATGCTAACTCAAATCCCAGATAGAAGTTAAGAAAATTCTTAAGGCTTTGCTTTCTAGCACCCTAGGGGGATGTGTTGTGACATCTACAATTACTCCCTCTTGGGAAAACTATTCCTGAGAAACCTCCCAATTGATGAATAGTTGGTGGCAATCTTATCAGCCGTTCATGTTGTACAGAGATCAAACGGTTTGAATCCTAAATGAAAAATTACCCAGATATGCCCCATGACTACCATGGCATAAATGGATATTATGTGGCTCCATGTGATACTATATAATCCTCTATCTTCATATCAAATAAAGTATTATTCTCTTTTTAATTTCCTCCTTTATCTTGTTTTATATACTTCTCAGAAGTATATGCTTGAAATTAATCATATCTTCACACATGATATTACAGATAACAATTGTCCTAAGCCCCATTACCAACAAAGCAATGAGTTGCCCCAGTATTAAAGGAGCAACACAAATAAATGAGTTTAGTTAATGTGAATGATAGCTGTATTTAGATTTGATTACCAAATGTCTGTACAGGAATTAACTGACTGCTTACAGCCAGGGAGCCCCAATTAATCACTCCAAAGCTGGATAAGGAGGTGAACCCTCAAGGTTGGGATGTCAAAGTCCAAGAAAATGTGTAAAAACTGACACAGGTTCACCATTTATCCCGTCCAAACCAACCCATACTTTGAAAGGTGGGGTCAAATCAAGGGGTTCTCATTAAGGAAAAGGAAGCAAAAATTAAGGATTAAAATGTTAAATTATCAAAAATGTTGGATTATATATATTTCTTGTGTGGATAGTGTGGAGAGGTTTTTCCTGTTGGTATGGATTAAGATATTAATAGGTTGGCCTCACCAGTGAAGGGGATAAGGTGCTGAGTCCATGAGAGGTTATTATCTTACATGGTACATAGCTGAACAATCCAGATTAATACTGAGCCTTCCATATGGGTCATTATTTTTCTTGTTATGCCTAGGTGCCAGATTGATTATTTTATAGCTTAATCACATTGTTCATATTCAAATTATTCAGAAAGAGTAAAATAAAATCAATCCCAAATATTTAATTGATCTTGGGCTTGGGTGATTTTTTAAAAAAGAATTCATTGATTTTAGAATTAAAAATTGCAACTTATAGTACTACTGAAAATATCTTAAGTGCTACTATAAACCAAAAATATTTATGATGAGTTGCATGGGAGAGTAATAGCAGCCCCAAAGCTATAAGTGCTATTACCCTATCTTTGGCTCATCATAAATATTCTTAGTTTGTTTCAGAAAAAAAGGTTGTTGTTTTTGAAAGACTGATAACTCTATTTAAAATACACCCTCTAGTAAGCTGCCCTACTTCATGAACTTGCGCCAATACATCACTAGCATCTTCTGATATTTTTGTTTCTCTGGTATCATAATGTGATTTAAAATGATAATTTATCTCAGAATATTCTGAGAAGCTTTCAAATGTTAAAGTCAAAGTATATAACTTCCCATCTTTCATCAAATTTGAAAGATTAATGCACAGATTTTTAACTTCAAGCTCTCTTTTTATAGGCCTAAATTTCCTTTCATAAATGTAAAAAAATGCTTTTTCAGAAACAATTGAACAAGTTAAAGCTGAATTGTATTATTCTTTTCTTCTTTCTTCTTTCTCAAAAATATTTTTTTAGATCATTAATGTTGTTAATATAAAGTACATTTTTTTCTTTAAAATTTTTGATATTACACCAAAGTGTAAGGTCTTGCCCATAATGGTGCAAGGTTATAGACTAGAGCGTGCAAGGCATTAGAATTCAAATTTAAAAGATATAAGAATGTGGGAACTGTCTGTAAGATAATCTTACAGAAACCTGCTAAAAACCTATATTGTGTCACAAATGGAGTAATAGAGTGTAAGAACCCTAAGCAAAGAAAGATAAAATAAAGTGTTCAATAGTGAACAATTTGTAACTAAGAGGATATCAATATTAGGATATTCTCCATCAGCAAATTGATACATATAACTATTGAAAGATTCCTTAAGGGAAAAAAATGGATACAACAAGCCTAAGGCTTTTTTTTAAAAAGTTCCATTGGATTTAAGGAAAGAAAAGGCTAAACTAAAAAATGAATTAAAAAACAAAATTCTTAAAATTACAAATCTGAAGTTAAAAATTGTAAAAGATCGAAGAGAAGAAATCACTTAGAATTTTGGCTTAAAGCCTACTCTTCAAAAGCTCTTTATTTATAGAGAAAAAAGCCTTTTTGGTTGGAGACTGATAGCCAGGAGGAAGCAGCCAAGAAGAGGAGCAACTGGAGAAGTTGGAGAACAACCAGAACCAGAAAAGGGGAAACAGAAGCCAGTACTATATGCAGATCAGCATTGTAACCGGGGGAGCGGCAACAACGCAAGCAGGAGTTTTGAAAGGTAAATAATAGTGAAAATATTCTAACTTTAAAGTAGAAATATATATAAAAGTAATAGAGGAGGACAGAGCAAACAACAACAACAATTCAAACACAAATAGCGTCAAAAAGAAAGGTAATAAACTTAGAATACTTAAATATTAACTTTCAATTCAAAATTCCAAATATTCAAAATACTAAAAAAGAAAACTGAGCAAAAATATTAAATATAAAAAATTCAAAGAGCCTGCCCTTTGGGGCAGGGCATGACACAAAGTAACCATCAATAATGCTTTTTCCATGACATTCAACAAAACAATTATATTTTATAGAACCCTTAATATATTTAGGTGCCTCTTTAAATAAGTAATATAAAAATTCATATGATCTAAAATGATTTCCATTATCAGTCTATACTTTTATGTTTTTTATTTTTTTAAACCTATCTAATTTAAGAAGACTTATTAGACATTCACCTGAAAATAAAGAATCATGTGATAATATTTGAGACAAAAAATCATGATATTCATATTTAATTTTATTGTTTTCTTTAAAAACTAATGCAAACCCTAATAATGAGATTGGTTTTTTTGAATAAAAACAATTATTGGTCTCAATTGGACCACCTCCAACCTTTAAGTTTTCTTTATAATCTATAACTACAACACAAGACTCATCATCTAATTTGTTAATATCTTTTTTATATTCACAATTTTGATGAACATAAAAGTCTTGGTGCTAATTAATAGTCTTTAAGTCATTGTATATAGATTCTGGTAATGGTAAGTTTTTACTTTCACATTCTTCCTACTTTTTTTCTAGTGAATTTTTTAAATTACAAATATTGCACATATTGGTTTGTTTTTTTACTTTTTATTATATTTTTAGGGATTATTTATAATAATTAGAAATTGAAACTGAAATTTCATTTTTTATTTTCATATTTTCATATATTTCTTTTTTTTGTTTTAAGTAGAGAGTATTAAATTTCAGTTGAGTAATTACTCATCTCTTTTTCTATATCTTTATAAATTTTATCAGGCACTTTTTTTGTAAACTGGCTTGTTTCAAAAGAATTTTCCAGCAATTTTTTAATTATTTTTTAGTTATTTCTTTTTTAATGAATAGTTATTATTTTTTTGGCTTTTTTTGTTTAAGCTTACATTTTTATTTATATTTATTTTTCTTGAGTATTCAAACTCACTTTTGGTTATATTAAACCCCATATCATCAAGCTCTTTTAAAGAGTAACTGGAAGTAACCAGAGATCACAAGGCTGGGAGATGCTTTTGGGGAGAAGATTTCATGAGATCCTTTAAGTTTTCAATGAACTTATTGCCTTTTTGAATTTGAATAGTTGGCAGGAACTGAGCTTTCCCAAATTCAGTTTGAGTTAGGAAGTGCTTGATGAAATTATCAAGGTCATCACCAGCAATAAAGAGGAATGCCTTTTTTAACATTGCAATTCTCTCTCTTTTTGTTGAAACTCCCAAGGAAAAAAGGGTATCATGGCAGAAGTAAATTTAACTGAGGACATGGTAGTATTTTGAATCTGTAATTAGGTCAGATCTCTGAAATGTGCCTTAATGATGGAGTAGTTCTGATCAGAATGTGGCCTTTGAATGGGGTCCTTTGGATTAGAAGCTTTGTGGTGCTTTAGCTCTTATATACCAAGATAAATGACACCATTATGAAAGAAATGGTGTGATAGCTTTACTATAGTTTGAACTCGAATTTATATTTTCAGAATTAATTAAATACCTAGTTTTCATGCACAAGTGATATATGTGAAGCAGCTAAGCATCATTATTACATCATATCCTCTTTGTAATCAATGTAAATCAATTAAAATGATGTATTCAGTTAATTGTAACTCTTTTGCATATTTTTAAAATGATAAAATATTAAAGAATTACATTTAAAGAATGCTTAATTTGAGGTTTGAAGCTCACTTGAACCTTAAAATCAATGTAAACTGTGATAAAAACATCCTAACTTCAAACTATCATAAAATCCTAAAGAATTGAGCCTTTTAAATAAAATAAAATGCGAAAATAAAGCTCTCAATCTTATCTTTAATTTTGCTAAATAAAAAAATCTGTTGTATATTGAAAAAAGAGTATTTATTAGCTTTGAAGTGATCTACTTTATATCATTAGATATAATCATATAATAAAATCTTGATTATACTCTTTTAAATTGCTTTTGCTTTAATATTGAGTGTAGTATATATATTAAAATTTTTAAACCAACAGAAAGATAAGATTATTAGCTTAATTTTGATACTTTACAGTGTGAATTTTTTTTATTTTTTCATTGAGTTATTAATGTTTTAAATATAAAATGTGTAATTAGTTACTTTTTCAAAATCAAACTGTGTTATGCTGCAACTTGAGCAGCATGTGGATTAGAAAATAGCCTAATCCCTAAAATAATGACCCATATGTTAAAATCTGGGGAAATCTTGTGGATTTTGGCATAGGTCAATAAAGAGATACCATTTTTATGTAAATAATTATCTGTAAGCTTCTAAAAGCAATGTTTAATCTGGGTGAGCCAGAGTATCAAAATTACATGGAATGGATAAATTAGGAATTAGTTGCACAGATGATTAATAATAGCATCAAGACTAACAGTATGATGATAGAGAGCCTGATTTACATCTCTGTGAAATAAAATATAAGCTTTAAAATTATAAAAATATATGCTCTAATAATAAATCTATTTGCAAATATGGGGTTTGGTTAAATTTTCACAACTTTTTTGCCTCTGCTTTTAACAGCCTGCCTCTTGAGAGGTTTGGTTTGATTAGTAAACTTGGCTATAAACTTCTTCTATATTTTGGCTTCAAGTGGTTTTAATACCAGGTTCAAGGTTGCTCCCATAGATTGTGAATGAAAATGTCCCCTATTAATTCCATGTAGAATTGGAGGGAGTATCTTATACAACAGCAGCTTTTTAAAAGACCTGTTGGCTTTTCTCCTACTAAGTTTGTGACCCCAATCATATTATAGAGGTACTACCCTTGATGGCTTTGATATAGGCTCTAGTAGAAATGATCTCTTTAGTGGGAGCAGCTTTGGATGTAGTAGCATTAGGATTGGATTTGGGGCCCTTAAAGAGGAAAGAAACTTCTCCTAACTAACAAATATGGTGATTTTCATCTTGAAAAACTTAGGGAGATGATCATAGTATGGGTAGACTGAAAATGGAGAACCAGGATTAGGAAATATTTCATCCTAGTGTTGCAGGTTATGGTATTATTTAATGGGATATATGTAGCTTTAATAAACATAGGGAAATATTTGAAGTTTAAACATTTCTTAATTCATATCTGTGGCTATATAAGTGGAATTTCTGCCAACTTTCAAGGGGTTGTACTTTCAAATATTTTTTACAGAAAATAATACTTAAGGTATATGTACCATAGCAGACAGCGCTTAAGCTTCAGAGTGAAATATTCAAGTTATTTTGGTGTTTAATCAATAACTTTATAGCAATTCAATATACCCTTAAAGATATATCTTTATTTTTATTAAACCAATCACAAATTTAAAAGATATTGATTTGTGCATTTTTAACCTATTCTGAAAATCAAATCAATAGTGTTTTCTTAGGGATGGTAGAAATTTAGCATTGCACTTATTCCACCTGTTTTTTGACTTAATTGTGGACTGGCATTAAGTTTTCTCTCCATTGAGAAATACCCAAGGATTGGTATTAAAATATCAAAAATAGTGCCTCTTAGACAGGATCAGATGCTTAGTGAGTAAAGGTTTGGTAACTTTAAATTACTTCCCATCTACATTGAGACTGTGTAGTGATATATAGCTATAAAAAGCTCTTAAAATTTTATCTTGTATAATTGTACAATAATATTTAAAATGACTGGTTTAATATAAATTAGTATTTTTTAAAGATGGTGTGATTTTGCTTGAGTTGTACCTATGTAGGAAAAATAGGTCAGTTTTTGACATCAAACTACGACGGTTCTATCAATCGATTTCCTGACATTTTGACTGAAAAAGTCAAATAACCCATGAGTGATAAGAATATATTTAGTTATGCGAGGGGAATAGATAGCTTGAAAGGGATTTATAAAAAGGTCATGTGGACCATTGACTTAGCTGCTAGGGTAGGGGATGTCCGAATAGAATCCATCATCGAGCGATCTAAAGCGGTAAATGTAATTACTAATAAGTTTATTTTGGATTTTCATAAAATTGATTGGATAATCTTTGGCCAAAGCCTCCAGTGTTATTTCCCATGTGGAACATTTTATGGTAGAACGGGCTAGTATTTGATTAAATCTAGAATCGATGGCCATGGAAACAGGATATACTATTGGCTAAAGAATAGGTTAAGAAATGCTATATTTTGGAATAAAGAAATATGGATTACATCATTGGTCGAGTCGAAGGTGATTGATGTTTTTAAACCAACCGTTTAGGATGTGGCGCAGGGAGAAGCATACCTGAAGGATTCATTATCTCCCACATAGACTAAGCCATTCACTTCACCAGCAATTTAGCAAAAGGGGTTTCAAGCGCTAGCCAGCTGATTAAAAATTCAATTTAATTTTGGCTGAACGTGAACAGACTCTAGGCAGCAGCACCCATGTTGACAAAGTAAAGTGTGAATTCTGTTTTTATTATGTCGACACTTTTTAATTAACTGTACTCAGTACCCTAAATATTTTTAGTTTTAAAAAATAACCAATACACACAAGGTACCCTAAAATAACCCCAGTGAGCTCAAAAAAAGCAATAGCAAACCATACCATAACTAATAAGAAAAAGCAATACTTTCTTATCTAAAATATAAAAAACACTCTTTGCTAGAAATATTTTTGAAATATTATAAAAATAAAAATATACCTATCACTAATAAATACAATTAAGTAAAAATAGAAATCTAAATATATTTATTCAATAGACCTCATAAATTAGAAACCATAAATACCATAGGGCTCACGAGTAAAATAGCAAAGCGTATCACATTCCTTAATCAAAAGACAAACCTGAAACTTACCAGCTATGTCTTTACAAAGATGGCCAGCATCCAAAAATAAGCAAGGTTAAATAGATGTTAAAAATATCCAAGGGAATAAAAGCAAAGCTGATCCATATAGGTTAACACCACCACCAAGAGCAGTGGCAACATCTCCCAGGTACTTCTCGACCTCACTCACATTACAATTCTTCATCACCTTCTGAAAGACCTCCTGGGAAGAATTCTCCTTAGACTTTACCTTCTTGGGAGCAACCTATTTGATAATATCCATGAACCTAGAAACAAATATACCCTGTTGGATGTTTTTTTGGAAGAGCTTGTAAACCTTCATGTCAGGGCCAGACTTGACATTGATGTGTGTATTCTAAGCCTCAAGATTAGATGTGATATTCATCTCACCTCTGATACAGAAATTATAACAGTTCCAAGAAAAAGAAGCCCCACTATTCACTCTCTTAGCAGTCACCTTCTTACCAACCCACTGCCTTTTCAAATTAATCATGGTACCCTCAAAGATGGAAGAGTACTTATGATCATAAGCATTCTCCTGGATGGCCTCAAAGTCAACCCATTACACCCATGCTTTAAAAAAGCCAAGGAAGCAAGTTTAGCAATCAGAAATTGCCATTTGTCATTGTATTTATTAAGATACATATTTTAGATCCTTTCACTTGTGAGATCACAAATGGTTCATCCTAAAATGGAAGAAGAAGCCCTGAACTTCTCTATTGAAGGTAACCCTAAAGGATTTTAACTAAACTTGATCAAATCCCATAGCAGTAAATTCTGGGCCAAGGGAGCTTGATTTACTCCATGGCATCTCAAAGAAAGCAAAAAAGAATACACCATCTATAAAGCTGCTGTATCAAAAGCAATACAAACACACCATCACAATTCACGCTACTCCAAATGGCAAACAAAATGTTGCAAAGGTGCTTTTTAAAAGAAAAAACATAAAAATACAAGCTAGAGATTAAAGGCCTTGGGTAGGCTAAAAATGATCTCAGGTATCCAAATCTGCAATAAGGCATAGGGTCAACAAGTATTAAGTTGATCATTAAAGCTTGGAAGCCAAGGTATTCCAAAGAAACCCTTTCAGCTATACCTGGGGCACACCATGCCTTTTATATATAAACTAAATCCCAAAGAAGAAATAAAAATATCAACCCCAAAAGAAAATACGGGAGAGGAAGAGCTTATAAAAACAGGGCCAAGCATCAATAAAAAGCACCATAGAGATAGCTCAGAGATGCTCAATCCTTCTATCCCTGGGATAGCAGGCAAAGGCTGCCAAGTTCATGGCTTGATAGCTCTTCACAGCCTTTTTATATTTGGGGAAGGTACCCTTGCTCTTCATGCCAGCCTTGAAGAGGCAGGTAGAGATAGCCTGCTAGGTCTTGAGCTGCATCACCATCCATTAAATTTGGGTGTCCTACCCCTAACCCTGGTAGCAAGTTGGCTATACCACCCTTCAAGGGAATGTGACTGTATGACAGTCACTTGGAATATTTAACCAAAAATACACTGATATATATTAAGTTTCTAAATTATATCATAGATTTTATATGGATAAGTCTACAGGACTCTTTGGTTAAGAGTTCCTAGATAAACTGGGTATCCAAATAAGAAAAATGATATAATGTTTGATGGTTAATTATGCCGTACTAATTAAAAAATTAAGGCAAGATTGGCCAACTCAATCTTGGGGGCTAAGTGTCTCACAAATGGATTGATTAGCTGGAAAGTTTAATTAACTAAGTACCCAGGTTATAATTAATGGGGGTTTAATTATAGGGGAAACAGTCTTGACTGTGTCAATAAGGAAAGTTAAGGCTAATCTAAAGCAAAACCCCACAAAATATGGGTTAAAATCAAAAACACAATGAATGAAAAATTTGTTAAGTAAGATAAAGGTGTCTAATTAGCCAGGAGTGATCAGCTGCTCCCAGATCAGAACAAGAAATGCTTGAATAAGGAATTTGAGTATTCCACAGGGGTTTGATGTAGAGGTCTGAATGCTTCAAGCCAAAACAATATATTTCAATAAAAGGAATCAGGTGATCCCAGAATGTATTAATAAACATTCTCATAGGTTAAGAATGTGAATATATTTTTGTTAAAGATCTTGGTTGTTTGGCAGTGGCATTTCATAGGTCACATGTTAGGAATCCAGGTGGGTTTTTAGAACTGGAGGGGGTTTCAGCCAAATATGCCCCAAACAGTATATAAACATAAGCAAATATAATTAATAAGGTAATATAGTTGATAACCAACTTTTTACTCACTCTGTTTCAAGTTTATGTCTTCTCAATTGTCTTTTTTAAAGCAAAGTTTGATGTGCTAGGAGTAGAGACCACTGCCACTGGGAAGGAGATTACTGAGAAATCCCTGGGGGATTATTGGGAGGATCCTGAGATTTCCAAGACCTTTCCAAAAGATTCATTGTCCAAGGTCAGAGCTGCTATGAGGAACTTCACTCCAAGTACTTTGCTAAAGAGGGTAAACCTATCTAAGGAAACATAATTATGATTGGGATTTATGGAACCTGTTGTCAGGCTTTGACAAAATCTTTAAACAGATGAAAGAAGCTGCCAATTAAAAAATTGAAGGACTTAGACATTGGGAAAAGAAGAGTGTGGAGATTATGGCTAGATAAAGAAATAAGAATAATGATTAAGTAACAAGGTTGCCTCTTTGGAAGTAAAGATCTACAAATATTTACAACATGAGAACTCCAACAACAGGAGCCTTGGCAAAAACAAAAATGGTAAGTATGATTGGATGGGCCTGGATCCTACACAATAAGTTGATTTTTAAGGGACTTCATCCTCTTAAAAAGGCTAAAGAAGTACCTGCTTTATATCCACAGCCTTTCAATAATACTATAAAGCTTGGATTTATTGAGGTATTTCACTACTGAACCTGCATGGGTTCAGAAAAGGAGAGAATCAGATTATGTAAAAGTAGGAGGGAACCAAAAGGGGGAGATTGGAGTAGGATGGCCTCAATATTTTTATCAATTTAGGGCTATATAGCTAAATATAGAATTGAAGCCATAATTAGGGCAGGAAAAGAAATTGGATTCATTTTATCATATAAAAATATTATAATGTGTTGATTGTTAATTAAACAATATATTTATTGAGAATTGATAGCCTCTGATACCATGGTGGGACTCTAGAGAAGCTTTACAGAAGAGTTGGTTTGAGATAGCTAGCCAGAGTTCCATGTATAATGAAATAAATGGCTGCAGCATTTATTAAATCATTGGTGGTAATAGCAATATCATTTCATATAAAATGCTCCCTTAAAATATATTGAGTTTAACTACACATCTTCTGTAGCATCTGTGTTTAAAAGCTCACGGTCTTAGCAACCTTTTAGCTTGATAAGATTATATGCCCTGATTGTTTATATGTACTTTATTATTTATAGGAATAAAGCAGATTTACTCTGTACATTAACCAGATCATCCCAAATTTTCCCTTAGAGAGAGAAGGTTGAGCCTTGAATCAATCCTCTCAACAAAAAAGCTTCCCAGGGGTAAATGATAACCGGTTTCATTTTCAGAAATTTCAATCCCAGGACTGGAATTCATACCCTTGCTTTAGAAAAGAGAATTTTCAACAATTTGTAGTGGCCTATGTTGATTGAGAAGTTTTAATTAGGGGTTCAACCCTCAACTGAAAAATCTTATCAAAATAATTTAAACTAAACCGTTTTCTTAGTGGACAAGGCCTTGAAATAATATGCTCCAGGGAAAACCTGATCCACCCTCCAAGGCATAGTTTAGGGTGGAGACCTTGCAGAGCAGAAAGCTAAAGCGCTTCAGTAAAGCTTGGAATACAAATAGTATCAGGTACCCAAGAGGAGCAGATCCCCAAACAATAAAACTGTGGTTTAAATGGTACCCCACTGGGGGAAACAATATGGTGGTCAGAATCCCAACAGGAAGAATGTAACATCCTCCATTTCAACTTTCCCAGATCTTATTTTGGCTTTATTTGTTACAGTTTTACTTGAGGCTTTAAAAGCAACTTTGAATGTAAACTTTGACATTAAAAACCACTATTTGAGGTAAAAGCCAGCCATCACACTGTAAAAATAATTTTTAGGGTATTGTTGGCATAGGGATGTTACATTCCAACAGGTTGATTTCTGACAGTTGCCTGAAGGATGAAGGAGCCCATGGCAGTGGCACCTATCCCCAGGACCCAAGAAGGTATCTCCCTTATGGGGTATCAATATATGATCTTATCATGTCAGGAGAGATATATCATATCCAAGCTGCAAGATGGGATACCCATATCCCCAGGAAGCTCATATAGAAGGTTTAATCCCTCTCCCTAAATGGTAGTTGAGGTTATTGCTGACATCAGTTAGGGTGGCCTAGCAGCCTGAAAAATAGCAAAGTACTGATGAAATTTGTGGGCATGATTTGATTCAATAAGCACTGCTTCCCTGGAAGTGGTAGAGCTTATGAAAAGGTACCCTGCAGTGGCTGTATAGATCTGATGGGGCTGCAGCTGGGAGATTCACATACCAGAACAGACCAGAATTGCCAGCTCAGCCTTGACAAGGAGCTTGCTGGCCCAAACTGATCATGGAGCTCCAAGAAGACCTCTCAGGTACAGATAATAATGTATGGTAAGAAGTTTTAAATGATGAACATGGGGTTAAAAGCATACCATCTACCCTTAATATCATCTGATCAAACATCAATAGAGTGCTGTAGTGCTCTCTATCTCAAGGGTTAGCAATTATCTGGGCATCATAGAGGGCTGAGTTGAGCAAATAATGAAGCCTACCAGACCACCCCAGATGAGAGCTGGGCATTTAAGCAGGCCTAAATCCCTTGGATGACATTTTATAATTGTATAAACCTCATGGCATAGATTTTCAACTGGTCAAGGTCTTGAACTCAAAGGTTGAAGGACAAGGTTAGAAAAAATGAAAGGGGATAATCCTGTTAATTGACTGATTATATCATTTATGTCATACAGCCAGGACTTTTGTAGAGTGTAAAGGTCATAGTATAGGGAAATGTAATTTGAAAGGTTTGTTGCTGAATCTATGCCCAATAGATAGGGTTATGGGTGGGGGTAAGGGGTAAACCCAGAGATAACCTGATAAAGAGCGTAACAGGAGCACAGAATATATCCTGTACCATCCCCCAGAAAATGGGTGAGAAGAAGAAACAATGTGGTTTTATTTAAGCTCTCATTTGGGTATCTAAGATCTCCTGGATATGGGGGAATTTACTGCTCACCACAGTTCTGGTATATTGGCAAGAGAAGTTGCAACACCAGAAAGGTTCTATAGGAGCTGGTCAATGGACCAGAACCTACTGTTGCTGCCATACCACAAGGTCTGGGAATATATTCTGAATAGAGAGGTTGCTATGATGATACCTTGGTATTGAAGTTTACTAATGTCAGCAGGGGATGTAATTTGGTGTTATAAGGGGAATTCAATCCCCTATCTATGGAACTATGGCAGCTGAAGGATGAATTCTGAGCCATTGGCTGGGGCCAGCACAAGCTGCTCCCAGGATATATGGGTCATATATGGTGATTGATATAATATATGCTGTTAACTTATAGTTAAAGTGTCATCTTATCCCAGATCTTAAATGGATCACTGTAGATATCTGAGGTCATGGGAGGCAGGAGCCTTTCACAAATGGGTCCAACTATTTAAACCATCATCTTCTGGATAGTTGCCAAGAACTTGTTACAGATACAATCAAAGCCTACAAAAGATGATATCATAAGTTTTGGAATGTACTTTTATAAGTAAAGGTATTGGGACCAAGGTAGGTATTGGAATATTTAGTTACTCCCCTGGAGATGATCTATACAAGGTTTGACCTTGGAGCTACTGACAAAAGTGGGGATGTGATATGATCCAGACCAAAAGCTTTTGTTGGGATGAAGTTCTATATCAATGTAGCTTTTAATAAGCTGATACATCATCATGGATCCTTGGTGGTTCAGTTATATATAGAAAGCTCCTTGGGTTGGATTTATATGGATACCAAGTCCCTTGCCTGTGCCTTGGTATACCTTTTGGAACTGCAGCGAATGTAGCTGATGTGGTTGATGGCGGGTAAGCTTTGGCCAGGGATTTTAAGAGATGAAGCTTTTTTAACAGTATGGTATTTGAAATACAGGGTAGACTTCTAAGCTTGAGCAGTTCCGACTTAAGCAATTGGCTACACTTAAACTGCAGGTCAAAGTTTAAATTTTTTAATGACTTTGGGCTCAGGGTTGTGGTGGATTGGTTGCAGAGGATGTTCTTTTAGAAATCAGTCGTCCATATTTATTTCCATGGATTTCAATAAAATATATGTATGAATAGTGATATTATTTGTTTATTAAATATTGTATAGTTATTTTCATGGGTATTATTGCCACACCCCTAAGGTTTAGCATATGATCTTCTGTTGGGTGGCAACCAGGTGGCACTGATTTCTGGAAGATGAAAGCCTTCCTCACAGGGAACCTTTCTGGAGAATCCAGATATCCTAATTCGGAGGAATCCACAGTTCCTGAGGTATCCAAGCTAGTAATCTGGACTGAGACAAATGTTTTAATCTGGTCTGGAATGGGCTGCCGTGGCAGGTTAAGGGGTGGGTGGAACTTGATCTTTCATTATGAATAGCTCAGTTTAATTCGTGTGAAGCAGTTGCCTTTTTAAAGATTTTATGTGCCAAAATAAAATGCACTTTAATAGGGTGCCCCTATTTGATTAAGAATTTTCTGTGCCGAAATAAAATGCACTTTGATATGTACCCGTCTTTGATTAGAGATGTCAGGTGGGTGGCTCTGGAATTCAAGGGTCTAAACAGTTCATGATAGCCTGGAATAGAACAAACCTAAAGGAAGGGTATGATGGCCCCAATCTAGCGGCAGCTGATAAGGAGTGTTGGAACGTTCTCGGGAACAAATATTTTCGGAATAGTTTATCCTAGTTTCAGTATATAATGCCAAGAATGAGGCCAGATAGCCAATATGTTTCTTTTCTTCCTTATTGCGGTGAGTGGTAAGCTGTTCAAGCCATGTGTGACGGACAAGCAGGTACCCTTTTGTGGATGTATTAAGTTATAGTTGTCTGGGACATACAGAACCTTGCATGCCGAGCACCAGTTCTGGCTGTTTGAGGCCCGCAACAATACTCAACATGCCCCGCTGATTCTGTGGATCAACGGAGTCCCCAACCAGCCCCCCATCTTTGGCACGAGTGCTGGCATGTCCCCCTGTAGAATAGAGAACGGGACGGCAACCCACAACGTGTTTGCTTGGAACCAGAATGCCCATGTCGTGTTCTTTGATATGGTAACTTTGATCAACATGCACTAACAAAGAAGTATCGAATAGCACCAGGGAACAAGATGTTTACTGGAAGATACCAAATCCTGCTTGATTTCGTACTTTCGTTTTCCAAAAAGTATCCCGTGTATTTCAAGAACGGGCTCCACATCTTTGGCCAGTCCTCCGATGCAATTGCTGCAGCGGTGGTGGGCAACATGCTGATCAAGTACGATGGCCAGAAAACCACCAAACTTCTCTCTGTGGGCCTGGGAAGCCCTATAATTGACATGCGGACGCAGATGAAGGGTTATCCAAGGATGATGGAGTTGGCAGAAAAGGGGACACAAGCAACAGTTGCAATGGAGGAAAGAATTGCAACGCTCTTCGCTTCCACAAAAAACTGTACTACTTGCAACAAAGATCTTCACTGCAAGGAGCGGGTGGTTGAACTTTCAGAGGTGGCTTACCAGCCCTACTTGACCTTTTTCCCCTCGCTGATCAACTACAAGAGCACAAGCTACATTGACATCAACCAGCATATAATCGACTCTCAAAGCTACATGCTAAGCTCAAGCCAAACATTGCCGTCAAGCTTCAGAAGAGTAGACCTGCTATCAAATACCCTCTTTGTCCCCTCCAAAGACACAATGTAAGTTTGTTCGCTGCTACTAACCTCTTAGCTTTGATTCATACGCTTCAGAAATCTCCACGCTTCTGAGATCCAATATCCACGTCCTCCTCTTTTCCGGGGAGCTTGACTACTTCTCCAACTTCCATGGGGTTCGAACCTTGGTTGATGCGATGCAATGGATGGATACTCCTCTAAACGCCGTCCCAAACAAAATCACACTGCATCCCCTCCATTCGTACCCCATCCTTGTGAAGCGCTTAAACTCCAAGCTGACCCAAGCCATTGTCAAGCAAGCTGGCCACCTGGTAAGTTTCTCCAATCCATAGCTAACTCCCCAAGTCTCAGCTAGACCAGCCCGAGTACACACAGATACTTGTCAATGACTGGATCTCCCAATTCTCTCCACATACAAATTAAACATCAACTTGCAACCAGAATACACAATACAACAAAATAAACCCTCAAATAGATTAATACTTCACAAAAACTGATATTTAAATAAAAAATCTCTTAAAATAGATATTATGTAAAAAGTGTAGTGGTAATTGAAGAGGAAACCAGTGCCACACTTCACACGAGGTTCTCTCACTCCAGTAAATCCCAGGCAATTATCCTGGGTGCACCTGGGTTTAGACCTTTCCTGGGCATCAAGCCCACCTCTGATACTGTAAGACACCTGGGTACCTGGATGAAGATGGGAGGGTTTGATACCCATCTGATGGAATCAAACACACTAAGAGATATAACACAAACTATGACAAGTTGGTGCTGCAACTTGGTTGCCCAGCTTGGTAGGGTTCAGGTGGTCAACACCCTGAGCTACTCTAAGATATGATCCACTGCACAGTTCTCCCCCTTTCCACAACCTTCTATCAATCTCAAACAGAATAGTCCAGTAAGAACTTTAGAGATCCAACACTCAGCCCATTATAACTCTTAAGCTATGTGGAATCACAAGTAAGGGAGGCATTGGCCTCACCAATGTAAAGCAGGTGGAAGCTAGGATCTTTGGCAGAACCATGTATTTTATCCTCTTTGCAAACATCCCTGTCCCACACTGGAAATATGCTCTGAAGACTCAATGGACTAGAACTTTGGGCCTATCATCAGGGAACAAGCACCACACCTTGAACAACTGGTTCTCTGGAGCCACCACTGAGCAAGGACCTCAAGGAACATACCCATTCTGGAAGAGACTCCTGGCTGACTACAAGGAGCACTGGAGCTGAAATTTTTCCGCTCTAATGCACATCACAAGGGGAAGACCCAGCTATTCTGGCAGCCAAGCTTCATGGGCATCTTGGCGCATCCAGGGATCAAGGTTCCAGAGCCCCCTTCTGCACTATCACCCCTGAAGCCCTAAAAATACTCCTACTATGAAGGTACACTCCCCTTAGCAAGCTTTACTGGCAGAAATGCCACATAGACATGATCAACCTAAAAATGAGAGCCAACACTTTGAAAGTCCTGTGCAGGGTGTACAAGATTTCAGATAGAAGCAACAGCACTAACCCTAAATGTGCAAGATGTGGTGCAGATGATACCCTCACCCACAGATTCTTCCTCTGCCCACCAGCATCAAGATTTGGAGAGATGCTTGCTCCCTCCTCCATCCATCCAGAGAATACAACTCTCCCTTCCATGAAGGTGAGGTGGACTGATTCATATATAGATCCCTGTTCAAGGCTCCTGATTTTTACAAAGGAGCAATCTTCCATGTGGCTCTGTGGGCCATCCACTCCTCATTCATTCACCACTTTGAAGAAGAAGCAACCCCCACCCAGATTAATCAGGTCTTGGTTACCCAGAAGTTGTCTTGGATGGTAACTCAGACATTCTTTGGGAGCTCCAGGAAAAAAATTTGTAAAGCCATAGCTTTGGAATGGGCATTCATCTCAGGCCTTGTGGCTATTGACACTGAGTTCTCAGTTACCATTGTTCCTCCAGAGTTGGACTGTGAACAACCATTCCCCTTATCCCCTGTGTCCCCATCCCCTCTTACCCTCACTCTCCCTTCCCAGAAAAGTCTTTCTCCTGCTTCACAGGTTTCCTTGCCCCCCTCCCCTTAAAATTTTATCATTCCCCAGCTGCAAGGATTGCTATACCATTTCAGAGCAACCACCAGAATTAACTCATTCTGCAAGTTGACTTATTGAATGTCAACAATTTTTCAACATTCAATAACTCAAAGTTATTTTAGCATTTATCCACCAGAATCAGACATTTCCAAAACTAAGCCAATTTTTCATATCAAATTATTAAGTCAGAGTTGCAAAATTAAAAAGGAACAGTTTTAATGGCAACACCATTTCAACATGGGCTTAATTTTAAGCCAAAAAACTGGTATAGTTTACTATAAAAATGTAAGTTTCTTTGTAATTTTACATTAAGGTCAACTACAGTAAGTAATATCTGGATATTGACCCCAAATAAGAATCCATAAATTTCTTAATAAAATACACAAGAGTCTAAAAATAACTATTTCTTATATTTTATACTACTGTTTTTATTAAATATATATTAAGATAAGCATTGAACAAAGAAATATACCAACTTTCAGAGTGTTATTTGTGTTATTAAGATATTTATTGTTATAGTAAACCCATTGGATTAATATATAGCCTAATTCTGGAAGTACAGTTAAGCCAAAACAAATATGATAAAGCTAGAACTTATATGTGTATTTATAATGTCAACTTTGTGTCAAATTGAAGCGTCACCTAAATTGTAACATTGGGGTTTGGCTAAGAAAACAAAGTGACATAACTTAAGTGAGATTCAATAGGAGAGTTACTATAAAAGAATGCTGACTGCCTCCATGTTGACACCTTAACTGGTTTATTAGTAAAGCACTGCTGCTTAACAAAAAGCACACATACAATTATATGATAATTCAAGCCAAAGTATCCAGGAATATACTTAAGACTTCCCTCTACAATCCTTATTATTTAGTTTTTATAAGTTCCATATGTGAATCTTTAATTTTTTAAAATTAAAAAATAATCAATTTTGGCCTTAAAAAAGAACTCCAGAAAATATCAACTAAGCTTTATAAGTGATTTACATAGTGTTTTTCTGGGTCAATGCCTACTTTCAGTATGGCAAAAGTCAAAATTAAAGAGTTTTTTATGCTGACAAACCAAATCAAATACTTTTGACTATTATGACTACCATAATATCATTTTTTTATTTAAACATAGTTTTTTTCTATTTTTTACTAATAAACTAGCTCTAAAATTACTTTCCATACTTCTATAAACTATTTGCTTACTAGTAAAAAATAAACAAGTGATTATTATTTAATATTATCCATGTTTCACATGATTATTCTTATTTATGAACTCTAATTATTGTAGAAAAAATCTTCCAAGAAGCCACAAAAGAACCCCAACTCAACCAAGAAAGTGCCCAAAGCCTCTGGAAAGGCCCAAAGTCCCTACCCCAACAAAAAACCAGCCAAAGAGCCCTCAAAGAAACAGAAGACAATGGAGAAGACCTCAGAACCTGAAATCAAAGAGCCCTCCCCTGAGCCCTCTTCTTCTCCAAGCTGGTATGAATCAGAAGGAGATGAGATTCCAATAAACAAGCAAGGAAGAAAGAAGATACACAAGAGTCCAGAACCCCACCAAGCTCAGATGAATCAAGATCAAAGGAATCAAGCCCCAAGGAATCAAGCTCATCCCAGTCCAAGAAGCGCAAGAATCCAACTCCAGATAATTCCCCTCCACCACCCAACAAATCTGCACCTCCATCCTCCTCATCAAGTATCAATAAAGAAGATCCTGATGATTACCTGTCTGACTATCATCAAGCACCAATTTGCCCATGGGATCCCCTAAAGGTTCACAATATATGTAACATCAAAGGAGAGTTTAAGCTCCCAAAGAAGTTCCCTCGGTTTTTCCCTCTAAAGTCTGTCAAAGGAGGTGTAAGTATAGTCTGTGATGACTATGTTTTTAATTAAAACAATAAGAAAAGAGTAGGAAGAAGCAAGCATTATGTGTGTGAATATAGAAGCTGCACTACCAGGATCAACACAGAAGGATGGGATAAAGTTATCAGTGAAAAAGGAGAACACACATGCAATGTTCCAATCAATCTTATTAAGAAGCTTCTAAAGTGGTACCTCTACCAAATGATTCCAGTCTCCAAAGATATCAAGGCTTCTGATCTGGCAGTTAAGGCCACTACACACCTAATTAATGAGAACCTGAAGTTCATCCCCAACCACAAACAGTTAGTGAAGTACATATGTGACAAACATCATGATCTATTACCCCATAAGAAATATGCCATGGTCCAAGGAGAGTTAGTCTTGACAGAGGATTTGAAGATGTTCAATGGCAATGAGGTATTCCTTTTACATGATGATGGGCTTAAAGCAGAGGCAATAATTATATGCTATGCTACACAACAGAACTTTGAACAGTTAAGAGATTCAGAGACCTGGTATTGTGATGGTACCTTTGCTGTATGCCCCTGCCTTTTTACCAACTATGGATTGTACATTCCCTTATTGAAGGCAAGGTGCTCCCATTTGTCTACTTTCTGCTTCCTGAGGCAACAGAAGAGATCTATACAAAGGCCTTTAAAATCCTTCAGGAGGGCATCAAGGCCCTACCCAGTAATAAAAAGAGCCCCCCTGGTCATAACACTAGAGCCAATCCAGATGATGATGAAAAGGATGAAGCCACCCTTGCTGCTTAACAATAAGCTCATGAAAGAGCTCTTGGCTGCTCAACTATAATCATGGACTATAAAAATTTCCAGTATAACGCTTTTGTAAATAACTTTGATGGAAAGGTGCATGGGTATTTTTTCCATTATTGACAGGCTGTCAATAGGCAGCTAAAGAGTCTATCTGAGCTCAGCAAGCTCCACCGTCTAGATACATCAGGAAAGTGCAAGTTCTTAATTAAGCAACTTATAGCACTAGTCTTTGTAAAACCAGAGCATATAAAAAAGCCTTTGACCTCCTATGACAGGATTAATATGCCAAGAAACATGAGGATGCCTTCTATCCCTTAATTGAATATTACAAGCCACAGTGGATTAGACGTAAGGTCACTAAGTGCCGTAGCAAGCCCAGAGCCAAAGCCAAAAGAACTGCTACCAGGCAGTTCTTAGGGATGAGATGCAAATGACTTCCTCTTTGGAGGGCTGGCATAAGCATATAAAGTCTTCCTTTTGAATCAAGCCCAGATACAACACCTTCTACGAGCACCTCAAAGTCCAACAGGCAAAGACTGCTGCATCCATAAGAGATATTGAGAACCGCCCATCCAAGAAGAAGAGAACCACCAAAGAGAAACAGTATCAAGAGAAGATCAAGGACGTTGTCAAGGCCAAATATAAGCTTTCAGAGATTGGGGAATACATCAAGAAGATTGCCACAGTCCTTAATGGCAACCAGGTGATCACAGTCTAGCTTTTAATTAAATTTATCAAGTATTGCCTAATTTTGTATATAGTTCTTATATGTTAAGTATAATGTTTTTAAATAAATAGTTATTCTAAATTTCTTATTAATAATTCATGATACTGTTTTTATAAAATCATTGATTTTCTATTGATAGTTTGATGCTTTAGACTGTATTACGTGGCCTATATTGGTATTTTACTAGTAAATTATATTTTTCTGTAGTTTTCAAATAGAAAAAACTTTATATTACTGTTTCTGATTATTATATTTTCCTATAATACGTGAATTTTTATGTCGTATCTTTTTGTGTATTGGATTTTTTTGTTTTTATAAGTGGGAAAAAATTTATTATAGTAATGAAGCTAATTTCATAGTAAATTCTTTTTTAAGTGTATTTCTATGATTTTTTAATTATCATGTATTATTTTATGGTCTTTTTTAAATCTATGTAGTCACATTACCCTAAAAATTATTTTGAAGATTAATTTTTATTAAGTAAAATGATCAGAAAACAGGTTTCTGCTTATTAAAAAAGTGTCAACATTTAGTAGTCTGCATGATTAAAAATTTAATTATGACTTTTCAATGCTGTTGAAATTAGAGTATTTTTAATTCTGATTGTCAACATTCAGTAAGATGACTTGCAAAATGAGTTAATTATGGTAGTAGCTCATGTCAGCAATTTCTGGGTAGCTTGAATAAATTAACTTTGGTATGAAAAGCAGTCCCTCCCTTTATGAGATTCATTAATGAAGTGTTCAAAGAACATAATTGTCAAATGTGCCAAAGTCTACCTGGATGATATAATCATCTACAGTCCAAGCAAGAAACAGCACTTAAAAGATGTTTATATGGTACTTGTCACCCTACAAGACAACCAACTGGTAGCCAAACTATCCCAATATGAGTTCTTCTCCACAGAACCATCCTTTCTAAGACATGTCAGCAGCAAAGACAGAATCAAACCAGACCCTGAAGGGTAAGTCTATAACTGAAATGTCAGCGCCACAAAATAAGAGTGAACTCTGTACCTTCTTGGGGATGGTTGTGTACTTTAGAAGGTTCATCCCAGACCAGAAGTGTTAGCCTCCCTTCTCCCAGAAGCTTTGGGAGAAATCATCAAACCATTTAGGGAATAAATAAGAGACTGTCAGGGATCCACTCTTTTGGGGGTTTCTCCCTAATGAAATGAAGAAGAGCTCCCAAATTGAACTTGACTAGAGTGGTTCCTACTGGAATTCCAATCATCATCATATGTAATAAGTGGCCTAGTAATCTGAACCTCCACCAAAAGGGAGTAAAGTGGATAAATAATTAGTAAATGCTAGTATAGCTCAGGACTAACCATGGTACCTGGGGGAAATAATAGGAGGGAACCAGGAAGTTTTGGCGTAAGGAGCATGACAGCAACGTGGAACAAATCAATATCATATGGAGTCTTTAGATTTATCAGTTGGTGTGGGATCAGGAGTTTAAAAGTTGACATTGGCCCGGCAATATCCCAGTAACACACAAAAAACCCACACTAGGAGGAGAGGCTTCATGCTGTTGGTTGAGTACACAATTTTCTACTAAGCAATTAGAATATGAGAATATAGAGTTTTTTTAAAAATGATTGAGAGGAAAAAATTGTTGGAGAAATTTTCTTGAAAAAAGGATTTCAGCTTAAATACTGAAGGGGGAGTGGGATAGGAATATTGTGTTTACCCTTAGGTCCTCCAAGTACTGCCAATGAAGTATTTCTTTGCAGGTCTGCAGAAAGCTGCATCCTGAAAAACAGGTAGACTTAGGGCTTTGATTAATTTGCAGGGTGCATTTCATATCCTCACTATGTGCTGGCAACTTTAGTAATCCTGGATGAGAGTTATTCCAGTGGCTTGGTTATAATATTAGGTTTAATTGGGTGCATGGATCTCCTGGCCATTGTTTGGTGTTTGAAGTGTATTTTTACATACTGATTTTCAGGGCCCAGAATGCCCTGGATAATCAGCTGGCCTTCCTAGAGGCCAAACACCCCACAGCCTGGAAATCATTACCAACTGTCTCCCAGAGTGAAAACCTCCCCATTTTGATTAACAAATGGCCTGGGATTCAAGAGGCACACAAGCCTCAAATCCCTGGCTTTGATTCTATTAACAAATTTGGGCCTCTTAATTATCAGGAAATGGTACATTGGGAGCGCACTTGTTTGACTACGCAATTGGGCGCTTGATTGCTTGCAGAATCTATAAATAACTGTTGCCCCTTGGCATGCTGCAGTTCAAGAAAGGTTCATGTTATACCAACCAATGAGCATCCACCTCCAGGCCCAAGTATGCAATTTCCGGTCATAATTGTAAGTTTAACTGAGGATGATGCCATCAGATCTCTGGTGGCACTAAAGGCCACAAAAATACCAGTAAGTATAAGTAGTGAGGAGGAGAAGCCTTCCTCACTGTTAAAATCTTAATAAAACAAGTTTATGCCCAGAAATCAGTATCTTCTTGCAGGAATCATCTATTTTTGCTCAAATTTAATTATTCTGTTTGCATCCATTTGTGAATCATCTACTCAATATAAACTTGCCTATCTGTAACCCCTGGCTATACTCCTGCTACCTCAGCCAATCCACCCCACGCTCTTGACTTGGAGTATTTCCACCCCCATCATCTGGATCTCCCTCCTGGTTGTGCTAAAGAGACCATCCTGCCTGCTATGAAGGAGATTCCTACCACTCCCCCTTACCCAACGCGCCTCCTGTTCAGAACTTCAGCAAGTTGAGCTTGTCTATATCACAGTATTGGGGCTGGCCAATAAGGTTGTTCCCCATACTGGGAGCTGTCCTCTCCTAGCCACTGCAGTCAATTACCTGGTCATAATTATGCCTATTGTGTACATGGCCTTCCAGGCCCGGTCTGCCTCCCCTGTGGGAGTCCAGTTGGACTCTGGTATGGGCTGTGACACTGATTGGCTAGTTGGACAGTTTGATTGGTTTTGGATCCATTAATTGATGTTAATTTATCATTAACATGATTATTTATGTTGTCAGGGTATTTTGGAGCTGTCTGGGATGAATTTTAAGTATATTTTATATTGGTTGGCTTTTTTTTGTTTTTTTCTTTTGCATTTGGTTTTTACAGTGAATTTCACATCAAAAATGTGTTTGTTTTTTGATTCTGGGTGTGTTTCTATTATCAGATTCAAGTTTATTTCCTGATCTGAATTCAAAATTGTATCTGCATTTATAAATTAATAATTGTTTTCATATTCTCCAACAATATCAATGCCTTGGCTCTCCAATTCTGGTGTGAAAGGAAAGAATTCCCTTATAGGGACCAGCACTCCAGTCAAGTCTAAGAACATATGGTGACCTCCCCAAGTTAACAGTACCCAACAGACTATAATCTGCAAACAGGAAACATATGCACCAGACTAAACTATTGATGGATTATTTAGGATAAAGACAACAGAAAAGGATTTCTTCCTGATTCCCATGAGTCACAAAAACATTCTGGTGGGGAACAAGCTACCCCATATATGACAAGAATTTGATGAGTATAGTTTAAACTCCATAAATCACTGGGAACTTAGCTAATATGTGTCTGGGTAGCTGTCTGAAGGAGAAGCCTTTTGGTTGGGAAGTGACTGGTCATACAATTATCATTAGTCTAGCAAATTTGGCAATATAATTTAGGCAGACAAAGAAGCCCCCATATACCTTAAGAGATAGTAGATGGTAATAAAGGACAACATAATAGTCTTGGAATACAGGTTCAGCATGTGATTCTCAAAATAGACTTGATCATGTGTGGAGGCAGAGAATGGGTCATAATCTAGATTAGATTCTTGATGGTACTTGTTGGAATATGGCAGTGCAGGATTTCCCATCAGGGAGGACAAGAAAAACAGAAACACAGGCTTCATCTTCTGGTGTGGGGATATGATTTGATTTAATATAAAAGTATGGGGGTTAGGCTCAATGGTAGCACAGGGCTATCACTAATTTTTTGTTTATTTTAGATTTGTATGATGTGGCAAATAATTGGGTATCCCCAACTGTTTCTAAGATTTTAAACAGTTTCCAGAACAATGTATTGGAAAACAGTGAGACTTATGCCAATTGTCAATTGGCTTGGTGTTTGGAATATAGTTGTTAGGTTGATGGCATCTAGACTTAAGTTCTGGGCCCTGGGGATCCAGGTCTAGGCCCATGGTATTTTTTCCCTCTGTTTTGGATTTTGATATGTTTTTGGGTCCTCTCCAAGTGATTTCAAGTTTGACCACTGTTCTTTAAAGTTCAGTATCTGTTCTCTCAGGGTTGGCTCTGTTTTAATAATTGTCTCAAGTCAATTAAGAGTTTATTTTTGAGCATTAAGTTCTAATTATAGATCCAGGTTTAAAGGATGATTCAAAAGATGAATCTTAACACATCCTGGATCATTTCTTGTGGTATTGGATTATCTTGTGTTGTGGTAATCAAGTAAGGTGTGGATAAATAGATATATTTTTCAGCATGTCAGGAGGAATCCTGACAATAGTACAGCACCTCAAAAAGTGGTGCTGCTATCTGAAAGGCGCAAAAATATTCAAAGCTTAAACCAACCATAACCAATTAGTTTTTTTTGAAACACAACATCATCTCACAAGAAAAAAAGCTAAATGGATGGACCTTATCCAAAGGTACCTCATGATCATTTAATGCAGCCCTGGAGAAGATCTCCTTAATGCATATTCTCTATCAAAGCTTTATCATAAGCATCTACCATGCATAAATGGTAATGATACTGGTTGTCCTAGGTTAATAATAACAGACATAAGAAATTTAATACCTGTAACATCCATGAACACTCAAGAGAAGCCCCTCAAGAGCAAACATGTGCTAATAAATGTCTATAATAGTCTCTATTGTATCCTTTCCGGTAACAATACCATTTCCCATTTCCCATCAATGCAAAAAATTGCCACCATTCTTTGCTACCTCTAAGACTTGGGACACACCCATAGAAGAAAATTGTATGAATACCTCAAGGCTTGCTGCTGGTGACCAAACATGTTGGACAGTATTAGATAAGTCCTTGAACAAGGAAAGTCATGAAAATTTTAGCTCAATCCAAATCATCACCAAAATCTGTAGCTCTAATACCCATAACCTAACCATTTAAAGTGTGAGCACCAGATTTTGTGGGACACATGCCTGGTGACAACACAGGAAATAATTACATGATTACAGCCATTTAAAACACATTAATATGGCCGGTTATCAAGGCTACTCTATAACAAGAGGGCAATGGTGTGAGACAATTCATTGAAAAATAGATAATGGCTAGATTTGGAAAGTCAGACCTTCTAATCACAGATGGAGGAAAAGAACTCACCACTTTAAAACCAATTTTTACCCCCTCCCTCAAAAAACGACATAAAGCACATTATCTAAAGTCCCTAACACCTTCAGGCAAATAGCAGGGTTGAAAATCTGGGTGGGTGTTTTTTGAAAGCATTAAGTAAAATATCTGCTAACAAGCCCTGCTTTGGGAAAGACATACTGATAACCACTCTCATGGTCTGTTGCTATCAAACTAACTACAATATATGAAAAGCCCCTTATGAACTTGTATATAGACACAAACCAGCAATTTTCAGTAGTTTTCTAGGACCATGTCTCCCTCTTTCTAATAAGGTACCTGGTCAAGACAACCCCAATGTAAAACAATAAATAAAAGACCAAGAAGACAAGGAAAGATAAAGGGTTGGATTGGAGGCCATACCTATCCAGGTGAAGAGATTAAAAACAGAAGATGAGATAGGGTGATCAATCACAAACAACACAAGCTGGATCCTGGGTTAAAAGGACTTGACATTGGGATTTAATTCAGATCAAACAACACCTATCCCAAAGGAATTAGCATCTTTACAGAGCTAAAGCTCATGTTCCATGATTGATTATACCTATTTAAGGCTAGGCAAGCCCAAAGAAATATTTGATTATAAGTATCCAAGGCCAAACTGGATTAATATCAAGTACATCTTTCATATAGCCTCAAAAGAATTCCTAAAGCTCTGCTTTTCATTACCCCAGGGGGAGATATTGCAACATATTGGTTATTCCCTTCCAAGAAGTCACTTCCCTGAGAAATAACAGTACTACTGAATAGTGGGTGGAACTATTACCACACTCCAACATTGTACAAGGACCAGATATTTTGATTCCTATGAGGAACAATACTTGGGCAAGCCCCATGACTGTCATGATGTACATGGATAGTATGTGGCTTGTCATTATACTATACAAGATTATTATTTCATATCAAATAAAGCATAATTGTCTTTTTATATTTCCCCTTCATTTTGTTTTGTATAATTATAAGAAGTATACACGTGACGCTTTGTTAAATTAATAGGATGGAATGAGAAAAGAAATAAACCAGCTATTAACATGAATTGGTCAAATCTACTTAAGAATGCTTTTAAGGGAAGTAGTAGCTAAATAACTATTTGATGTTATAAACATGTAATAGAATAATTTCCATGGGCTTACTTCTCTCTCACCTAGAGTTAGGATTCCATGTTTGACATGGCGCTGAAGTGATATATATTGGCGAGTGACCCAAACATTTGGCGACGGGTGCTCGATTCCTTAAATAGAAACTATCAGAGTTAATCGGTGAAATTATAGTGTGATAAAGTAGCAGCTCTGTTGGACCTTTGAGATATTGGAATGATATATGATTGGCTAAAGTGTTCATGTGGATCTCAGCAGTGTTTAAATTGGTTAAAGAATGGCTCATTGGAAGCTACTTCACACAAACTTGTACATAGCTTTAACCACCCAGGAAGTATGAACAAAACGCATGCATACCCCGATGTCAATTTAACGTCGCCGAGTAGCGAAGGAGTGCAGTTCAAGGAGTATTGTGCTTTAGACGACTGTCTGAGAATGTACTGCCCAGAGAAAGCCTTGGTTAAAGAGAAAACGAAGAGAGGAACCAAATCAACGACTCACAACGAGAAAATGAAGCACAACTGCAGCAAATACTGTGCCCATGGGATGAACCTCCTTAACCGCGATTCTCTCGAGATCCATGAGATCAAGGAGCGCCTGTCCCGGCGTAAGCAGCAGCATACCAAAGTGGAACGCCAGCGTCGCGAGCTCATCAACTCCTCCATCGAAGAGATTGCCAAGATCCTCCCTCCCTCTTACATTGACCACGACCGCAAGAACGCCCGTGGCCTTGTCCTTCAACAAACCATCCACTACCTTCACGCCCTCAGAGAAGAAAATGCCAAGCTCAAAAAAAGTTAAATGAAAATAAATAAATAAATAAAACAAAGTATATTTTTCTAAATTCTTCCTGTCACAGGTGTACTAACTTCAAAGGTTCCTAGAAATATTGTTTCGCCTGAACTGAAATGCCCACCGATTGAAGCCTACTAATTCTAAGACAACCAATCATAATCTAGCATGTGATAAGAAATCCTTATCACCAATCAGATCAAGCAGCTGGAAAACAAAGGTACGAAGATCTCTCTGGTGACGTCAAGTATTCTGCTACACGGCTGATCATATACCCCTTATAGCAATGCTTAGCCGTCCCAAGTCTTAAAGCGAAGGATGGATGCGTCAAAAATCCATAGCAAGCCTATATATGGCGTTGTCGGCAGATGTAAAAGTTAAGGCAAGCCTTTATGATTCCCAAAACAATATTCAGTTCCAATTAGGAAGTAAGCGCCCGTCAGTCTAAAAAGCCAAATTAGCTCTGAGCAGCGAATGACAAATTTAAGCTTCATTATATAAATAACCATCCTATCGCGGCAAGCTTCATTGTCATCTGATTATATCTCTGCTGGGGCTGGCCAATAGCTTTCAAACCAAGCGAATCAAAACAAGTTTTTCCAGGCCAATAGGAGCCTCTGCTCAGCTGAGATTGATTTTGATTTTCATGCCGTTCTTTAAAAATTAAACTTAGTCTAGTATTTTATTAGATGCTTGAAGCACAGTACTCGGGCTAGGTCAATCCAAGCTTAACCTTACAGATGCTCCTAAACTCGATTCAAACAAACCTTTTGGAAACCGTCCAAAAGCGGTCTCCATAAAGATCCCAAAGACCAGGAAATCTTTCACTGCTCCTGTCAGCTGAGGATATTTTTAGTAGAAACACACTTCAATCTAACTAATATAAATCTGTAAAAAACTTAACAAGCCATAAGATGGGTCCCTTACGGATTGGTCGCTTAAGGGACTGTATAGGTTTTAAGCGCAAAATCCATTGCGAAGATCGAAAATTTGTTCAGAAGCTTGATATTTCCCAATATGTACTACATTAACCGAAAATGATTCAATTTGCTTCCCTAAAAATAAAAAGGATTGGTTCTCACCCAAGTAACGCAGGGTAGTTTGAATCATTTTTAAAGTTAAACTTCAACCCTCTTAATTTGCTGAAGCTGGGGTGGCTGAAAGCTCCCTATATTTCTTTTATGCAGTTAAATAAATTTAAAGGTTTCACAACATCCTCAATTCTTTGTAAGGCTGGTGAAATAATCAGCCCTATAAATAAACAAACCAAAGTTTTCCAATATAAAGGTTTAAAAAATTTAGCTACAGTAGATTTCAAACCTATGGTGCTAGGTAAAAAAACTTATATGTAAACAAAATCAACTCAAATGAAAATGAAATTAGAAACAAATCAGTTTATATTGATTAACAATAGATTTGTGTTCACTATTATTTCTTTCTGAGATGTGTTGATTTTGTTTACATCTGATTTTTTTGCTCAGTGGCATAGCTTTGAAAACTACTGTACTCCTCCTTGGGAATTATTTTCCTCAAACATCACTCCAAAATAATCCAATATAAATAGCTTAAGACCTGATCCAAATACTATTCTGGGATCAACCCTTATTTCCCCAAGAAATGTTCCTAGCCAAGATAGATAAATTACTTGGACACTATGCAATATATTCACATCCATAAAAAATCATCCTCTTATTTCAATAAAGATATCAGTATCTTATAAACTTCTTTTATTTGTTTTATATAATTCTCAGAAGGATATTTGTAATATTTGTAGCACAAATAGGTTACCCATACCTACACAATCCAAAATAAAACTCAAATAAGTTAAGTCCAAACTTTAGTACTCCCTACAGGTTGGAGAACTTATAAGGAAGAAGAGTATATCCTTGTATACTGAGCCATACTTAATGATATCCTTGTCCCTATCATCAGTTCAATTCCATCACCATAATAGTAACCTTGGACCAACCAAAAAAAAACATGGAACATCACCTGGGGACTTCCAGTGCCCTTGTTAGGAAGAGATCAGCACCTGTCAGGATTTTGATATCTTGGCTAATTAAAGGATTCAACCAATAAATTCTAGTTCACAGCTTGAGCATACCAAAGCAGAGCTCAGCATAAGAATATATAACAGGCTTCAGAATTATGTTGCAACTGAGTTCCCTCCTTGCCTGCTAATGTATCTTACAATACACAGGGGGTGCTTGATGAGTTGCTCCAGGATGTATCTAATGGCATGTATCAATCTGATGGTGATGTTGAGTTGAGGGCAATATCTCCTAATTAGAAGTGTTGCCAATTTGACTTGCTGATCCCTGTGTAAGTTATTCCACAGTCCAAACCTTATATTGAAACTGCCACCATGCCACCCTCTGTGACTTCCCTACATGGTATATTAATTACAATATCCCTCAATAAACCACATCTTATTCTACTCATTCTTTTTCTTTCTATTAGACTGTTGTCTTCCCCAATCAAATACTGAACTATCATTGGTTCAGTTGTAACAGTGGTAGCAGAAGTAGGTTCACAACCTACTTAAAAAAATTCCCCCAAGAAAGGACAGAGTTGGGCTGTATGGCTACTCTCCACCAAGAGACCTTCCTTCCAATCCCCAAGGGGGACATCCCCAAAGGATACATTATCTACAAGGACCATCTGGTTCTCACAAGTGTTTACAATTGCCTCTGCCTGGGGAAGTGCAACACAAATGTCACCCTGCCACAATCGGATCTTTTGCAATGCATGTTAAATCTCCAGCTCAAGTCCTTTGCAGGTGGTGTAGAAGGGGCCAATATTGTAAGCTGGCTCTATTCTACCAAAACCTGACCCCATATCTGTCAAGTACCTGATCCCATGTGGGTTGCTACCGCGTCTGGGCGCCTCACAGGGCCTACCTCTGTGTGTTTCACCAACTGGGCCAGTCAAGAAATAAATATCTCTTGGGTATTGTTCAGGGACACCGTGAAGTCCCGCTACAGTGAAACCCTTTCATCCACTGTGGTGAGGACCCCACTCCTAGCCATTAAACAAACAGGATCCCTCCCTGAATACCTTGCAGCTTGGCAGCAGGCCCTTGCCGCTGCCCCAGAAGCTGTCACTGACAGGAACACCATGTTGCTCACTCTTATCATCAATGGCCTTAAGCCCCATATTTGCAAGTGGGTTCCCGTGGGTTGTTGCACCTCCATTGACAACTGCTACAAGGCCATTGTGGAGGCCAATAACCAGGCCTCAATGGGCTTTTGAAGATCCAATGATATGCCTGCACAAACTTGTACCACACCTGGCAGTGCTCACAGCCAAGTGGGTTGCTGCCAACCTTGTCAACAGGAAAATGAGACCAAGTGCCCCTGTGAGGGGGAACTCCAGTTAGCACAAATTGAGGACCAGGGAAAAGACTGGGGGTTGTAGTTACAAGAGGTTCTAAAACCTCACTTGACCCTCACTCTCAATCCCTCCTTGCAAAAAACCCTACAATTACAATGTTCATGAAGTGGAGGACCTTGACATCTTCCAAGTTCATAGCAACAACCCCATACTCCAAGCAAGCCACTCTTCAAATAAAGTAACTCACTTGGCTTATCCCTTCTTTTTCTGTGGGAACACCCATAAACTACTGGTAGATACTGGGGCTAATCACACTATGGTTGACCAGACATTTGCTGATTACAACAGTTAGACTGCGTGCCAAGAAGATTCAAGGAAGTACAAGTAGCTGACTCCTGCAGATTGGCAATTACCCACAAGACAGTTCCCTTCTCTGTGAGAATGGGGAATATCCAGGTTAAGCTCTCTGGGCCAATTATGGCAGGGCTCAGCCACAATGTCATTGCTGGCTTCAATTGGCTGCAACACAACTGTCCCTATATTAACTGGGATACATCTGTCATCAATCTTAACAGTAATGGGTTGGGCTTCCAGATCTATCCTATCAAAATAAGCAAGTTACTACATAATACCATGTTTTTCAGAATCACAGAGACGGACATGTATGATTTCAAGGGGAGAAAACTAGACTTTAATCAATACCTGGTCAAAGGTATCTATGCTGAACTACCCATGGCCCCTCCCTTGACCACTTTACCTTCATCAGCACTTGCCACACTCCTCAAGGAGTATAAGGACTTTTTCAGTGAAACACTCAAACAACTACCTCCTCCCTGGGAGATCCAGAACGCTGTACAACTCCAAGGGTTGTTACTCAAAGCACGTCCCTTATACCTACTCATATCAAAAGAAGATGAGACCCTCTGCCAGCACCTTGTGAACGCGCTTGACAAGGGCTTCATTGCCCCTTGATCTCTCCATATGGGGCAGCTGTCTTCTTTCTAGCAAAGAATGATAGATCCCTTTGCCTGGTCACAGATTACCATGCCCTAAATGAGATGCGGTTTAAAAATAAGTACCCCTGCCATTGATTGACAACCTGTTTGATACACTTGCAGGTGCAAAGGTCTTCAGTAAGATTTATCTCACCACAGGGTACAACCAGGTCCGCATTGCATCAGGAGGTGAGGCAAAAACTGCCTTCTGCACACGCTACAGGTTGTTTGAGTGTCAAGTCATGAACTTCAGAATGGCCAACACTCTTTCCACCTCTGCCATGTTGATGAACAAAGCATTTGAGGAGCTTATTGGGAAATGTGTGGTTTTGTACCTTGACAACATTATTGTATTCAGTCAAGATCAAACCACGCACCTCCAACACTTCCGTGCTGTCCTTGACACCCTTTGGAAAAATCAGCTAAAAGCTAAACCCTCCAAATGCAAGTTCCTCAAGTCGGATTTGTTATTCCCTGGGCACACCATCTCTGCCCAAGGGATAAAGCCCGACCCTGCCAAAGTCAAGGCAATCACCAGCATGCTGCCTCCCACTGATATGGGTTAGGTGCATACCTTCCTAGGAATGGTTGCCTATGTGCGTAAGTTTATTCCCAATTGCAGAGAACTAATTGCACCCCTCACTGAGCTCCTAAACACTAAACAGCGCTTCCATTAGACCCCGTCAGAGATCAAGCCTTCAAGATGTTGAAGCAAAGACTTACAACTGCACCTGTATTGAAGTTCCCCAATTGAAACTGCCAATAAAAAATTGAGACTGATGCCTCTGACAGGGCTATAGGAGGCGTGCTAAGGGTAGAAACTGACAAAGGTGTCTTCCTCCTGTGGCTTAAAAATACAGGAAGCTCACCAATTCAGAGCAACACTACTCCATACATGAAAAAGAGTTAGTGGCAATTGTGCACTGCGTCAAGAAATGGCGCTGTTACCTGAAGGGCGCCACCTTTCCGCCCCGCGTCCTAACAGATCACAAATTGCTCCAGTAATTCAACACTCAGCCACAATTAACGCAACATCAAGCAGAGTGGGTCAAGAACCTGTCCCCCTACCAATTGTGCATTGAATACAAACCTGGGAAGAAACTTGTCATAGCCAACACCCTCTCCAGGCTGTACGTAGTGTCCTCTGGGAGATAATGGCTTAGACCCAGACTGACCCATGATCTATCTACGTCCTGAAGCCACTTGTTACAAAGGTCTCAACTCTGTGACTATTTTCAAGCTGAAGGACAGCAAAAGTCAGTTTACCACTGACACTGTTAATGTCTACTGCCATGCAGAAACAGGTTTAATGACACATTATATCCCCAGCAAACAGCAAGGGGATACCATACTGCACTACCACCACACCTTGGGTCATATCAGAGGAAGTAACCTCTTTGAAATCATGAAGTGTAAGGTTTGGTGGCCCTGTATGGCTAAGAAATCTTAGACCTCCTTGAGACATGTGTGTTGTGTGAAAAGAACACGTCTGATCCAGCACCTCTCAAGTTGGTTCTACCTATCAAGGCCATGGAACCCTTTGAACAGCGGGCCCTCAAAATTGTGGGACTCCTCCCTGAAGACAGACTAGGCAAGAAATACATCATTACAGCCATTGACTACTTCACCTGTTGCCCAGTAGCATGGGCAACCACCAACCATACCACCACCATCACCTGCTTCATTGGCAAGGAAATTGTGGCCCATTTTTGGGTGACCCAAGTGGCTTATCACAGATGGGGAGCCCAAGATTTTAGGATACATAATGAAGGTGTATTGCGCCAAGAACACCCTCCAACAAGTATTCACAACGCCCTATCATCCCCAGGACAATGGGTGTGTGGAGCGCCTAAATGGTTTGTTGGTTTAATTGATTGCCAAGCTCTCACAGGAACACCCCATACTGCGTGGACCATCACACCTACCCACTGCCCTACCCATCTTATGAGAAAGAATTAACAGGGGCACTGGGTTCAGCCCCAACACCTTGGCCTTTGGGACCCCTGACAGTTTAACAGAGGCAGAGCAAGGAAAACTACAATCCACAGTTCCCAGAAAACCTCCCCTGGCAACTACCTCTCCCTGTGTCAGTGGCGCACCAAAGCTTGAGACATTGAACACAAACAAATGGAGGGGAGATGAAGCACCTTGAGGCAAGATACACTGTAGGTGATCCTGTCTATGCCCTCAACCCCAAATCAGCCAAATTGGAACCCAACCACTTGTGACCCTTCAAAATAGCTGTGGTCTATGATAACCACATATAACAACTTGAAGACGCCCAAGGAAACACCGAAAAGCTCCACCATGATTGCTTATGCCCCTGCTGCGCCATCCTCATACAAAAGTTGTTTGTGAAAACCTTTCCAGATCTTCTGCAAGATCTGATCCTGGTGTCTGATATTAAACAGGGGGCAAGGGGGAGTGTTGCAACCAAGTTTCCTTCATTACCTGCTAATGTATCTTAAAATACACAGGGGCGCTCAACAAGTTGCCCCAGGACATATCTAACAACATGGATCAATCTGATGGTGATGTCAAGTTGCAGGCACTATCTCCTAATTAGGAGTGTTGCCAATTTGACTCACTGATCCCTACAAAAGTTATTCCACAGTCCAAACCTTATATTGAAAACACCACTGTGCCACCCCCTGTGGACCTGTGGCTTCCCTATATGGTATATTAATTACAATATTCCTCAATAAACCACATATTATTCTACTCATTCTTTTCCTTTCTATTGGACAGTTGTCTTCCCTAATCAAATACTGAACTATCATTAGTTCAGTTGCAAAAAATAGATAAGTTGACATTTAAAATTTCTCCTGAACTGATTTGAACTTTTGTTCCCAAGAGAGAGTATAGTCATTAAATTCTAGTACCATCAATGGAACATCTCAGAAAGGCCTTTCACATATGCAACTTAAAAGAGTAAATATTCTAATTTTTAGTATACCCTAGAGCTAAAAAACTATCAGATGCACTGCCACCAAACCTGGGTTTATAATGTTTTGCCTCAGATTATTATTTTTGGGCAAACTTCCCTGAGATAAAACACCTAGTGGTCTATTGTTTTAGAGAAGATATGATTAGATTGAACCACTTCTGGTGTCATTCACCTCCTACCAATAGCAGCATCTTCTGGCTGGATAGCCTTGTGATGTGGCCCAGGAAGGTTTCTGAGATGAAATTAGTTAAGCAGGCTCTGAAGGAAGCTGTCATTGGTGTCAATAATAAATATTTGATGTCCAATCAACATTAATTAGTGCTGTTATGCCTTTTGCTCTTCAGATCTCTTTGGTGCTTATAGGAGGAAGCCTATGAAGAATGTGTAAGGGGGAAGATGTGCTAAATCACTTTTTTATTGCTGTCTTTTCTTTTCATATATTTAGGATAGCTTATATTAGGGTCACTCATGAGGGTCAATTAATAATGGAAAGCCTAAAATCACCACTGGGGTGGATTCCTAGGTAAATATCTGCTAAACCCAATGGTTTTGGGTGATTATGAAGTTGAGCTGACTAGGCTGCAATTAAAGCTCAGGATCATCACTTGGGGAATCAAAGGACAAAGGAACACTAGGTGTATCAGCCCATGTAAGGATTAGATGGAGGGATCTAGCATGTCCATATGTGGTGGTTTGAAAGTATGTGCTAGGTAACTACTTGTTGTTAGAAAAGCTCTTGCTAACCCAAGGAAATTTGGAAAGATTTCTTAAAATGCTTCCATGTACTTTGCTACAGTGGAAAAACACTGATTGACTTCAAGTCAATGATTCCCAGAGTTCTTTGCTAAAAAAATGTTTTCTGATATTGGTGAAACGTCAAAAGACTGAGGAAAAATTAATGCTTCAAATGGTGAATCATTAATGCTTTGGTGATAAACCAATGAATTTCCTATTTAGGGTTTGTGGAAACTGTCAAATGAAAAGTGAAGCACACTAGAGAAGTTAGTGAAGGAGATATTGGTTGAGTTTAATGTATATTCTACTAAAGGAGATCATCTTAAATAGAGCCTAAAGCTTAAATAAACAATACAGAAAACATAGCAGGAAAGTTTCAAGTTTTTAGTAAGTTAAAACCAAAAGATAAATCTATGATAGAAAGAAGGACACAAGGAATCACTTAAGTTTTCTAAAGGAATATCCTAGAGTAAAGAAATTGAAACATGGGGCTATTTATCAGAGATTAAAAATTGGAACCAAAAAGGGTTCTATATAGCATCTAAAGCTTTAAGAGGCTGACATAAAACTGCAACTGTCAGCATTTAAACTGTCTA